>CM074193.1:38348845-38948845 GCA_037179385.1 Holothuria scabra
TTTATCGTCACCCTCACTTCATATTCTTGCGCAAACCTTTGCCCGAAATGACACAACATTCGGGCAAAAGTTGCAAAAAAGTTCTGGGTTAATAGTTTGTTCTAAAGTAAGGCATGATTGTCATTGTCTGCAGCGGGCACTAAAGCCAGCGAATACAGACTATGATATGCTTTTACCTTTTTAGCATACGTTTTCGCCACAGCAAAACTTTTGTTCACAAAACATTCCAATTTGTATTTGTTCATAGGCGTAGGGTCCAGGGGGATGGGGGATGGGGGGATGAACCCCCCAGTATTTGACTAGGGGGGTGGTCAATGTACGTCGTCCCTCAATGTTCAGTCTACAGATACGTGTTTTATTACTGACAAGTAAGCTACATTTATTCTCCCCTCATGATTAACATGACTCACGTTGTTCACCTACGTGTGTAATATAATGCTGTCTATGTAGGCTACGCTACATCAGAAGGTTTCCAAACTTTTTACATCATTTTCAAAACGTTTCGAGCCATGAGAGTCACATACTTTAAGTCTCTGTCATTTAAACTGGGTAGTCACTAGTCTCCAATCATCGCTGAAATACTCCAGATCGGTCCCATATAATTCGTTTAACCTTGGCCCCCAAGGTTACCAAGAGATGCGACTGTTTGGCTGTACCGCTTTGCTGTACCAAATTATAGCTTCATCAATTTTGAGAAGATCACTTACACACCTGTAATGGTCTTCGAACTCAAAATTTTTGTTACCGGGGATAATCCTGAGTTAATACTGCCTTTCAAAACTTAACGGTACATTGTTGCTCTAGAATTGTTCAAATTCAGTCATCCAGTGCAACTTGATAAAGAGTTTTGTGCTCAAAAGAGCCTTTCCTAAGCGTATAAACATGTCAATACCCTACAACATTACCCCAGTCTGTATTTTACCCCTTAAAGCAGTTTTTGTTTGTCATGGGTCTATACTCATGACTTCTTTTGCCGATTGATTACCCGTAGAAAACATCGTAAATGTCATGCAACTAAACTAGCCCGTTATGAATAAAACGTAAAGGTATCGTGAAGATTTCATTTCGTTTTTTAATTTTGTATTCCCTTGCTTGAGGCAAAAGGAGTCTATTCGACGATGCCGATGATTTGGCCACGTTTGTTTTTTTTAATGGGTACGGTTTGTGGGGATCAAGTGTGCCAAAACCGTTGATATGGACTTAGGTCGTTTGCTCACTAGGGAATAATTTGCGCCCTTGTTTATTTAAATGCATATAAACAGGCTGCTACCTTGCTTGGGAATCGCACGAAAATTGAGTTAATCGGTTTTTAAGGGCTAATTCGTTGCATGGCATCCCCACTCAGGTAAGTCGGGCCTCTGAATCTGAGCTAAGCAGGCTGCTAAAACACACGGGATCCCTGTTAAGTTCGACGGAATGCGATGCAGTGCCATGCTCCCTCGAAGTTGAGAAGCCTTGGGATTTTCGAGGGTTTCTGAAGTTTTTCAATTTTCAAAATTAAATTGATGATAATCTTATGCTGCATGGCGAAAAATAGTTTGAAGAACGCCCAAACAAACTTATCTTCCAATGACTGTTGCTTAATGTAGTCATCCGACGGTAGTGGTACATTTCATCTGGGAGTTTTCTGACCTTTTTATAGATTTGCTCATTTTTGGTGAAAATTTTATTGCAAACGAAATTTCAAAACATCGACGGCTTTGATTCTGCTTATAAGCCTGGAAAAGGTCATTTCCGGCTGTCTGAGGGGTTGCGGTTTTCAACATTTTCTGTACGCTCCGCGCCAACTGATGGTGGCGCTCCGCTTACATTGTCTTTTCAGAATTACATTTTTCGGGCAGAGAATCCTCTGCCCCCAAACTTAAATGCTCCCGTACGCCTATGAAGCTCGAGCATACTTCACATCATCTAAGACTTGTAATCTCTGTCTGGAAGAAAAGGTCTTCATTATACACAAACCTTCCTTAGCAACTCTTAATAAAAGAAACGAACTGAAAAGCCCGTGGAGACACAGGAACAAATATCTACTGTGTAATTTTTCTAATAGGTAATGTATCTTGGCTCGCTGTACACCGTTCTTGCCTGTTTACAACGAACACGGAACGAACACGTGCTTCAAAACGGAGCGTTAAAAAGCAGCGAACACATACGTATTCAACGTTATTGACATCATTCTACTTCAGGCTTGTAAGGAGTGAGGACCTACATTATTAGCCCTTAAGAAACAGTTCTGTAAAGTTATGTTGTAAGAACTTATTGTAACCTTTCCAATAGTACAGCTCCCTTCACAGGGTTGAGCACTTTACCATTGCCGGGTTGACATTATTACATATGTATATATATACATATATATATATATATATATATATATATATATATATATATATATACATATATATGTATATATACATTTATTTATATATATATATATATATATATATATATATATATACATATATATGTATATATACATTTATTTATATATGTATATATATATATATGTGGGATTTTAGGCTTGCAGTGCACTTTAAATTAAACAATTAAATTGTACGGTATGTTTAACTAATTCCAGATTTAGTCCCATACTTATCAAAAACGCCCCTAAGAACGTATTGTGTGCTGATAGGCCAAGGAAGAAGCGAAAGAGGGTATACATCCAAAATACTGGAGACACGGCAACCAAGGTTCCGAAAATTGCCGTCGCGACATTAGCAGACCAAAGACCAAAACGTCGACCAAATCTGCAAATGAATTAAAATGTCCAATTTAATATGGTCAGTTTTGCGGTAAAGGTTGTAACTTTGGATTTTAGACAGTCACCGAATTTCAAAATAAGTATTCAAAAACATTTATTCCAAAATCATGTTTGGAAATTTCTAAATTATTGAAAATAAAATATTTTAGAGCTTAAACTAAATGTTAAATGGTAAAAGATTCTGTGTGTACCTCAAAACTATGAACATCTAAGCAAAGATGACTTTTAAATTTGACTGTTCTATTGAAAGAATCAGGGTATAACAAAACTGTTCAGATACTCATAATATTAATTGAAATTTTATGCTTTCCAGGAGGGGTCGGTTTGTTTCGGAGGCTTCAAGTGTTAAGGGAAAATGAGTTATGATCACATTTGGCAAACATTGATGCATGCATATCTCCACCTTTTAGGCTATATTTTGGTGACCACGGGGTCCTTATACTACATACATGAAAATAAAATTCTTCCTACACAAAAAATAAAGGGTTCCTTCAGTCAATTTTGCAAAGGGTGCTCAAGCAGTTTCTTTCGGAGGATTCAACGAGATTAAAGGAAATTTAAATTGTGTAAGTGATGCTTTCATAAATTTTGTAAAAGCCAATAGATCAGGTGAGTTTTGTTTTTAACTTTAAAAATGTTCTTTGCGTTGATATCGATAACTTGTTCAAAGAGTTTAAGGGTAATACCACATGAAAATGCTTATAATTACCTAGCATGATTTTTTAAGTTCCATACCCAACAGTTTCAGAAAAAAATTAAATTTTGAATTTTGAACTGTCGCATACTTTGAAAAAGTGTCTGATCACAAATTTTTGAGCTGTTAAGTACTCATTCTTAAAAAAAGTTATTTGTGTGCATTATATGGGGATTGTCTAAGCTTGGCTATTTGTCATTGATATGTGAAGAAAATTTAACAACTATGGAAAACTTTGTTGAATTTTATGAACCAACTCAATGAGCCGCTTAAGTATATTGTATCCATTATTATGTTAAGCCTGAAAGAAAAAAAGAAATAAAATAAAAAAAAATATTCATTGCCAACACCACGAAGTTGCTAAACAAGTTACCGAAAAATAAAGTCTCCGAAACAGTTTAAATATCTGGTTCTCAAAAATTTAAGGATGGTCACAATAACACTTATGTGGTAGTTTTCACTGACCATGACGTAACACTTTTAGAATAACAAAAACAATCCATAAGGTGACTAAATAATTGACAAAAATCTTGCTATAATTTCGAATACAATAAATGTCATAATTTTGGTATATATTAGCCTGTCAAACATGAATAAAGTAACACCCGAAAAATTCCTATGCTACCCAAGGTAGATACTAACTAGATGACTTAAAAGGGAAGTTTAAGCCAAAATTTAATTTTCATATATAAAAGAAGAACCAAATCTACACAGTGTGGTGGAAGTTCTATTCAAATCGGACATGCAATTCTCGAGATATCAGTAAATGAAGTCAGTAGATTCAGTGTTCCAAAGAGCCAAAGTGAGTTTGGGGCAGCAAAAGCTTATATATCACTTCCTCATATTGACAAGGAATGCGTTGTTTCTCTTTGTTTTATCAGGCTGTCGTTTTGACCTTGAAGCAAATAGGAATAGTACCTCCCAGTTGGGGTACAAAGTTTCTTAAGTACTCATGCCACTTATGCAATCATATTTTAATAATATGGGATTGCTGGGGAGAAAATCGACTCTAAAGTTTCAAGAAAAACAAAAGATTGCGCCCTAGTTTGGGGACTTGAAGTCAATTTTTGTTGAAAATGTGAAAACTTAACGTACTCATATCTTACGAATCACACATCGGATTTCAATGCAAATTTCACCAAAATGCTTAGAATTAGTACCCCTCTAACGTACCAAATCCTGTTGTGATCTTAAACCCTTTTTTTAACTGGTGAAAAATCTTGGGATTCTGTAGCTTCCTGGAAACACCACAGCTCAATTGTCCAAAATTTAAAGTTAGACCCTTGCTAACAACTGTGAAAATTATCATATTGTAACTCCCTTGATATAACTGGTGTCATGCCGTAAAATGCAGAGATGGTACTACGATTTGTCCGACAGGGAGGAAGTCTAAAAAATTGAGGCTTATTAATCGAGAAAAAAAAAATGAACTTTTTGTATCTAAAGCCCGACCTTCTTATTATGAGCAAAAACAAACATAATACACGACGACTGAGAGTTATTGTGATCACATATGTAATTCTTCGTATAAAGGAAAATTTCTTCAAAAGGGGCTTGAACAATTTTCCGACGGCTGAACGTACGCGCATGAAATTTATGATCACGTTGGGCACGAATTTGAGAATGTGCAAACTTAAGCTCTTTGTACATGTTCATACCCAAAATTTATGAATTAACTTATTGTTATTAATAACATTAACAACAGGCATCGCATTTAACAATACTGACAAAAGACAAGGGTTCAAGGGTGTATGAATTACCTTTTGATTTTGTGCAAGATTCAGACAGTCTAAGTGTAATGTCCAAACCATGTTCTAACTGAGACACATTGTGCTAGTTGCAGGTGAATCATATCAGTATAGCGATCACGTATGACCTTTGTTCATATACTTGTAGACTTGACACCCTTCTTCTTCTTCAAATTGGGGGAGATGTACCTAGAAGGACATATACTGAGTACGTCGTGTGGGTTAGACAAGCCCTCAGTGTTGTTCAATGAAGACCTTTGCAAAATTTTGGTGGACAATTTTTAACACTTTCTAAACAGAGCGCCACCTTAAGTTTACACGTTGTGTGTTTACGATTTTGAAATTTCAGGGAGACAGTTCTCCCCACCCCATCCGTATGTTATGGTCCTGCAAATTCCACTCCCTTGGGGAGATTGAAATCCTTAGTCATTAAGACTGTCAGATTCATCCCATATAGGAGTAAAACTAGGAATAAAACTGTTCTATGCCAATTTGCCTGGAGTTCGATCCCTGGCCGAAAGTGTAAACCACAGTACTACTGGCAAAGTTCTTGGTGCATGATCAGCTATGGAATATCGAAAACAAGACAGGGAGTCACAAATGGAGAAATGGACGTGCCGTCCCGACTAAAAGCTACTGGTTAGAAACTGAGACCATATAAAACTTCATTCGACAAATTTCTTGCACAGGATGATGCCAAGTGATACCTATCAGTGAGGCAAAAAGACCGTGGTTTTCTACACTTGTCTTATCAATTAAAGGGCAAGAACAGTCCCCTCAAACATTATTCCAAACATCAGCTAAATTTCTTTCTATTTCTCTTCAGAATATCTGTAATAATGTTTAGAAGTATTACATTTTCAAGGTCAACTAAGTAGTTAAACCAAGTAATTTCTCACTTGAGGATAAAAAGAAGGCCTATTGCCACATGCATGATTCTCAATAGCCAATCATGAAACAGGACAGTCTACTACACTAATATAAAGTTAAAGTACCTCAAGTCAAAAAAGTAAAAAAATATATATTAAGCAGCATGAAAAATGAATTGGTACAGTCCAACTCCCATCTTCATAGGGCATTCTTGAGCGGAGATATAAAATGTTGAAGTTTATTCACTCAAATCAAAATAGTACATTGCGCAATGATTTTTAATGTCATTGTTGTACTACTCAAATTACAATCTTTGTATTTTTTTGTTTTTCGGAAAGTTACTGCACCTTGTTACAAGGTGTGATAGCACTGTTACCCTTTTGGGGGTGATGCTATTAATTATGCCTTTTCTGTGCAACATGCTATTCAAGCGAACAGGAAGTGTTTCACGCCATTAAAACAGTTCTAATTTTTGCGCAATGGACTTATTTGTTTTAAGTGAATAAAACTTAAAGGAGGGTTTAAGGTCATATAAAGTTTTGATATGTTAGAGGGGTACTTATTTTGAGCATTTTGGTGAAATTTGCATCGAAATCCGATGTGTGGTTCTCAAGATATGAGCAAGTAAAGTTGTCACATTTTCAACAAACAGTGAACTTGAAGCAAGCACATATGACATCACATCCCCACATTAATGGGCAGTCTTTTGTTTTTCTTTAAAATTTACGGCCTATTTTCTCCTCAACAAGTCTATATTATCAAAATGTGATTGCAGAAGTAGCATGAGAACTTTCCAAACTTTTGCGCTCCCAATGGGGGTCTTTTCCCCATTAGCATCAAGATCAACACAACAATCTGAAATAAGGGAAACAAAGCATTCGTTGTCAATATGAGGGAGTGATATAATCTCTGCTGCCCTCATTTTCACTTTGGAACACAAATCTAGTAACTTTATTTGCTGATATCTGGAGAAATACATGGGCGATTTGAACCAAAATTTAACCACACTGCACAGGTTTAGTTCTTCTTTCACATGTGAAAATTATTTTTTTGCTTAAACCTCCCCTTTAACATTTATGTCTCAGCTCAAGAATGTCCTATGAAGATAGGAGTTGGACTGTAAGAATTCATTTTTCATGCTGTTTACCATATATTTTTGAATTGTTTACCTTGAGGTACACTTCAAGTTAAAGTGACTGCGTTTCCCTTCAAGCAATTTGACCAATAACACTACCCATGTTTTTAAAAGTATTTTAGAATTTATTTCTGGTTAAAGACGAATCCGGACAGACTGTAATGGTCTGATTTTAGTCGGCCTTTACTGGGGTCCATCAACTTTAATCGTTAAATTTCCCTCCTCACCTCTTCCATGGATGGTTGTACACTGAAGTTTATCTTAATTTTCTCAACTTCACTGAATACGAGGATTTGAAATTCACGTAGACAATAAATGAAGACGATTAAAGGCTGATGGACCCCACTAATAGCTGCCTACAGTCGCTCAAAACAGGAGCTAATCGGATTCGTCAGCCTACAGGTTTATCCAACTTACTTGTCACAAATTGTTCCAAAAGATGCTGCTCCGACCAGAATACCAGCGAAGTAAACCGATTGTGCCAAATTCGGCAGATTTTTCCTTTCACATACCAGATTAAACTGTAAGCAAAGCATAGGGTTGACAATTATGAATAATCAATAGACACAGCGGAGAAATCGACACGGACGCTGTGAAGGTATACTCTTCCAATAAATCTTCCCAATTGTTTTCTTAAATAATGCAATCAAACCAATTGGCACGGTCAATCAACTGACGGACTAAATAAATGTGACGAAAGAAATCCAGTGTGAGGTATATAAATCAAACACATTGAAATTCAGGGGTCATATGGCAAAGCGGACAAAGCGGACTTTACTTCAGGTAAAATTCAGTGTCTCTTTCATCGGTGACTTACCGATTAATGGATTTTCACCCATTCGTCCAGTTTCCATACTTCAGTATACAAATGTCTGTGTTTATCCCAACAAACACATAAGCAATGGAGTAGGTAAAAGAAGCCAGTGAGCCACAACTGGAAAAAGGGCCTTGGTCAGCTCGACTTGAACCAATAGGTTGGAAACTGGGCCGTAAAACTCCGTCTAACTAACAAACTAACTAACCCAGCAAACACAGTATATAAACTGTTAAGGTCGGTGATTACCTTTTCTGTTCCGCGCCTACGCTTAAAACCGCGGCCCCGGATTGGTCAAGTGTTGTCATTCAGTGGACGTAATAGCTTCCTCGGGAAGAAGTTTAAATTTTGGTTTCGCCAAACGGCCCATTGCCAGAGGTCGGCAGGACAGAAAAACTAAAAACGAGGCCCGATTAAAAACGCTTGCAGAGCACTTTAACAACCCAGAAAGTTACCTTCTAAATACGCCTCATGAATGTATTGTCCGAATAGAACATTGCGTTAACATTTTTTTCTAACAGAAACGTGACGTTCCTTTGTGTCATGTTTAAATAAGTATAAAATATAAAATGCGAAGTCCACAACGTAACTTCTTTAAAACGTTGTCTTAGCCCACGTTTTTTTTTTTAAAGCAACGTTCAGAAAAAGTTTTTGTGTTTGTTGGGACTTTGCCAAGTTTTGGTTTGTCAGTTTCAAAATAGTTAATCAGTATATATCAGCAATATAAAAAAATATCAATACTTACGTCACTTATAATAGAAGTTTGATAACGTGTTCTGTCATAAACCCAATATCCACCACATGACACCTGCTCCGTTAGATTAAATGAATCCGGATATAAAAACTCTGGGCATGTTTCTCTCCATTCAGGTGGATAAACATATCGCGAACACTTTTGAAAGTCTCCTACATCATTTATCGGTATCAATACATTTTTTGCCAACTCGTCGCAGTAAGATGCTGGATAATTGCCATCTAGATAACAGGAACAATTGGTCCACTCAGGAACGCCACACCAATGATCAACATATCCCGCAAAAAACACTTGTGAAACTACATTCATTGGAGATACAAGAATGCAAATTGAACCTAGGCATAATATCAGTTTCTGATATAATCCAAACTCGCCAACATGATGCAATATATCGTCATACAACATTTTCCGTTTCCTGTCCTTACAGGTCTACAAAAACTTCTGCTAAGTTCGCAAAGATTATGACTTAGTACAGTTTGAACCTTGGCAGCTGGAGTCGATTGCACCTAATTTCGATCTGTCGACGTTTTCGGTCTCATAAATAGCGACTACAAAGTTCAGTATGTTTTCGGTACGTTCTTGAAGCAGGGAGCTGCCAATTGCAGCTCCCTGGTAGTAGTATGCGTGAGAGCTTCCGATTGGCCCGTCATTCCTTATGTTGTTTGTGCACTCATAGTATTTGGACCATAAGGCATTAGGGAACTTGTACCAGCTAGTGACTATAATCAAAGTTGAGGCTTCTGAGTACAGTTCTGTCAATCAAGGTTGTTAACCATGCACTTAAAATGCTTTGAATTTATTAAAACTATACCTTCAGATAAAAGTATATACATATATTTCAAATTTGAATTGAGCAAATTTCACGAACATTTTAGGCATGACAGCACAACAAAACCTTCAACCGCAAGACTTTAATCTTTAAAGTACGTAGAAGCTATAAACAATCAGACTACAATGCCTGCAATTATTTATAACAAGCGTTTTTATGAACTTTTATGCCCCTGTGTCATAAGTTTAAATATGGGTCAAAATTACTTCATCGCTTGTTTAGGTAAAAAAATAAAATTCCTGTCATGACATTTTTCTTGTAGTAAGAGTGCTTTAAATCTTATCTTTGGGTCCATTAATAGACTCTCTAGTACTGGTGTTAGAATGTGTGAATTTCACGCAAAGCATTAGAGGTCAAATCTTCTCACCCCAAACAGTTCCAATTCTCCTAACTTACTTCCGTAAAGGCCCAATTCTCTCACCCCAAACAGTGCCAATTCTCCTAACCTTCTTACTTAAGCCCCTCCCACAATTGTCTGAAATTCATCCTCATCCAGACACAATCTAAGTTTATTGCTTCAGGTTGAGTATAGAAATGTTCAATGTGTTAATCAAAACACTCTCAGCACCGTTCATGTTGTGTATTATAAGCTTTGGTACTTTGCATTGTTTGAATTAGCAGTCAATCAAACAGCTGAGCCAATTGAGAGTTTCTGTTACCCTATACTAGAAGTGTCGTTTGGGGTGAGAGGATTGGCCCTTTAAGCCCCTCCCACAACTGTTTAGAACTCACCCGCATCCAGATATAATATCAGTTAATTGTTTCAGGGTGAACATACGGGACCCAATGCGTAATCACAATGGTCTCAATGCTTGAAGCATATTTGAACAGCCATGTTGGAAAGTAGGGGGTGAGCAACTTTTGCATGATCCGACCAAATTACTTGCGAGTGGTTTTCCCTGATTAGCTGATTTTCCCCAGACTACTCCCACAGGTGGTGACCAATCGCCCGCTCCATTGCCCACGCTACTGACGCAGCGAAGTCCATAAGATAACGTAATTGGCATTGAAGAACATGTGTCACAATTCATTGCCAGACTTTTCCAATTCATTGCCAACTTTGATGACGGTCAGTTCTGTGAAATCATTGAGCATGTGCACGAAAAGTAAGAAATTCACATTTTCCTTGGTGTATACAAGACTCTATCTCTCAACGGAGGCGGTGACTTTTTACCGAATCCAGATCTCCAGCCAGGGGATAATTTCTGCCATTGGCGTACGGAAGAACTTCAGTTTTGGGGCAGAAGATTTTCTGCCCGAAAAATGTACTTCTACCCGAAAAATGTATTTCTGCCCGAGTCACTATCAACGCGTAGCGCTACCCATGGGTTGGCGCAGA
This sequence comes from Holothuria scabra, assembly GCA_037179385.1. Lineage (NCBI taxonomy): Eukaryota > Metazoa > Echinodermata > Holothuroidea > Aspidochirotida > Holothuriidae > Holothuria > Holothuria scabra. The sequence continues at coordinate 38,359,784 of CM074193.1, forward strand.
GCGCACAGAAATTTACGAAAAATCGTACCCCTCAGACGGCCGGAAAAAGTATTTCCCATGCTTACAAGGAGGATCTGAGTAGTCGCTACTTTGAATTGTCGCTGGCAGAAAAATGTTCACTTCAAACTAAATCTCAGCCAGAAAAACCATCTTAGAAGAGCGACACCATCAGTTGACGTTTTTCACAAGCTACCCGAATTTGTTGCAAATCTTTCTTTTCATTTTTATTTTCCATGAAAATTTTACTCTGAATACCGTATATATCGTTTTCTGGTTTGGGGGCAAAGGTTTGAAAGTATTAGAATAATTTCGGGCATCATGTTGCAAAACAGGCTGAAGAATGATTGTTTCTTTTAAGCGACAGGCTTCCCAAATGTGTCGTGACTTTTTATCTCTTTTGTTTTTCATAATATGTTACCCTGACTATGATGGTTTTTTTTATTTTTCGGGAAATTGCCGGAAAGAGTTTGGATAATCGACCGTTTCGGGCACAGTCGACAGTGTTGTGGGAAACTGTCAACTTAAACTCACCAATAATAGCTTTTTGCACTTCCCGAATGTGTAGCGAACTTTTGGAATCTTGTTGATATTCTGCAAAACATTACCGCGACTGTGACGTTTCTTTCCTTTTTTGGGTATGATATCTTGTTTAGATTCGACCATCATTCGGGCTTCCTGAAAAACATAGTTTAACCATTAATTGCATCAATTTTTCTAACATTTGGAAGATGGTATAATACCTTACATTTACAGGACAGAGAGAAGATTCGGGTTACAACCTTACTGTCTTGTATGCCCGCAAGCGCATTTCATCAAGTATTAAGTTGGGTTTGATTTCGGGGGGGGGGGCGTATGGGCAGGGGAAAAGGGGTGACAAGTGTCCACAGTTGAATTAAAGGGGCAGATATGCAAAAAGCGGAAAATAATAATTGCAAACAAAACCCGAAACCGATTGATGTTATTCTACTCACAGGTGTGGGAAACGTCATTTCTGGATATCTGATGGGTCGCAGTTTTTCATTTCGTTCGTACACGCATTACCAACTGTATGATGACGCTCTACCCAGATTGTTTTTCTTGCATTTTTATTTAAATTACGTCCATTCGAAACATCTTTCTACCTCATTCCCCCTAATTCTTTTCGAACATGAAGCTATAACTATGTCACCATCAGTGGCGGCACCATGGAGGCATGGGGGTATTTTCCCCCCAGTCAGAACCTTTGTCCCCCAGTTGTCCCCCCCCCCCTAGTCAGCTTTGGAATAATTTTGGCCTAACAAGAGTATCTAGCTAATGAATACGCCTATGTACATGTAATTAGAAACCATTGTATCGATAAAGTTTGTTTGGCTGATTAGCGAGGCTAGTTTTCTTTTATTCTGTTTTCAATATTCATTATCCTACACACATTAGCAAAGCCGTTTGCTGTATTTTTTCTAATATTTTAAGGGAAATATTTTAAATCAGAAGCAATGCCCAAGGATATGTTATCATTAAATGAAAGTGTTCATACTTTAGTTTTGAACAAATTCCTTTAATACCGTACGTATTGCCTGATTTTACCAAAATTGCCCTCTTTATAAAATTAAGTGTAACAGATATATATTTCCTGTTTATATACATTTAGCACACTTTCTATTTAAAACAAAAATAGGTAAATAATGTCAACAGACTGCTAATTATCTGTTTTTAAGAAATTTGTCCAAATTTTCATGTTGTGTTCTTAGAGGAATAGCCTAATACATTAAAATCATTTGGAATTTTTGCATTGGATTGTGCATGATGAACCAAAGTATATCTAACCCGAGACTTATTTTTCCCTGTAAAGATATGCTAAAACCTCGGAGCTTCAGGGTGGTTTTGCCCCTGGTCCCCACCAGGGGTCCTAAGGCCGGCCCCTGGACCCCACCCGTTACAGTCCGCGCTAGCAGTTATTGGAGGACTAAATGTGACTTTGATGGGCCCGGAGAATTCACACTTTCTGGTATTAAAACAGTTGCCCTTTAATTAATATTCTCAATAGGATAAAGTACGGGGGCAGGAAGCAGTCGCCCCTTCCCATACCTGAGCTTTGGGGATGTTTTGTCGGTGCATTTGCTCACTTTGTCGATTCGTCCAAGGCGGACTGTGAAAAAATAATCGGTGATATGCATAACGCATATTTCATGATCGTCCGTAGGAATTAAAACGGGAAACAACATTTTCGCGCGCTCCCCGCGCGTTCATCTTCAGTTACGCTTTGAATAAAATTTTGAGATATGTTGGTTGTATAAGGGTGTAGTACCACAATTAGATATTATCGTTTCGAATGGGCTTGATTCTGAAGACACTCGATTTGAAATCGAAAAGACGTTCTGTTTTTTGTCAGGCCTACATGTGGAGGATTCATAACACACATGCAACATCATATTTTTCGTGTGAACCGTTAAATGTCTCTGTATTGAGTCCATGTATAGTGGAACAGGGCTTGTCTTCCTTTGCGCCTTTTGGTTTTGACATCAATTAGCTAATAGGTGCCGACGCGTACTGTCACATAAAACAACATTCACATAGAGGTTAGGCCTATAGACGAATTCGGACAGCAAGTGATGGTCTGATTTCAGTCGGTCATAACTGTGCTCTATCACCTTTTAATCTTTCAATTTCCTCATGCTTACCTGTATCATGGATGGTTGTTCGCTAAATTGTATCTTGATTCCTTCAATTTCACTGAATATAAGGGTTCGAAATTCAAGTAGACCGTTAATGAAGACGATTTAAGTCTGATGGACCCCACTAAGGTCTGCCTACAGTCACTTAACAAAAGCGCTGATCGGCTTCGATAAGCTGCTGGTATGAAACGGGAACGTTCTTCCATGAAACCCAAATTTTTCACTAGCAACTATCCCTATAGATTTTTACATTTTTTCAACAAAAACCCCAAATTTGCTCGTCTAAAACTTTGTGTTCGTCGTTCTTTAGGCAAATCTTGCCTTCTGGCTGGCTTCTGGTTATTGATTCCCCAACGGACTGACGGAAGTTTCACCTCCTCGTCGGTCTTATCCTTTGACTACCCCTTGCCCGTTTAGCAGGTTTCACCATGTCAGATCAATACTTCCAATTCCTAAATGTGTTCTCGTGTGCGATAGTTACAATCAACGAAATTGGAAGTTGTATCACCTATAAAAGTTTGAGAACAAACGTTTCAATGCATTATAGCTAAAGCTCTAGGAAAGAATCAAATTTAGTTGGCGACCGTAATCCTACGGAATATAAAATCCTTGATTTTCATGCCTGACATGATGACTGCGTGCACAATTTAAAGCTAGCTTTACATGTACCGTGGAATTTATTAAGAAATAAAGTTTTTTATCGTTTCAGAATGTTTCTTTTAAAGAGAAAATAATGTAAATATTACTAACTGAATTAAAGCTGTACTTGATAGTTCTGATAATATTGTCATGTTACTGTTCCCATTCCTCGTACATATTAGGCTAACAAGTAAAACGAAATTTTGGCTCTCTGTGTGCGCATTTTTGCATGTATGCTGCTGACGCCGATTACGCTTGATTTGTTGTAGACTGGAGGATGTGTTTCCATGTTGTCGTTACTCACTTCTGAAAGACTGACTATAAACATAACGCATTAAGGTGCCTCCTGAGCGAGTCCGGTTTCCCCTAGCAGAATTTCCGACTACGGGTATGTTGGGGTGGATTAAGGGGCGGGGCTCACAACCATACGGATGTTAGGGTGACGTTTTTCAGACCCTCACTTTTTACACAGCATCAAAGAAAAAGGTTATTGGCTTCGAGACGTTCACACAAAATTGGTTGTAATTTAGTAAAATCATTGTAATCATCGTTCCGCTTTAACGCATTCCGGGTTGTCTTAGCCATAGAAAATTTGTGCTGGACATTTTGTCCTGTTTTATGTAAGCTTGAATTTGTTCGAACCAACAAACAATGTACAATGCACAACTAGAATGTACTTTGATCACTTATTTAGTGTAGGTTACTATACTTTTAAGTTGTGAAGTATAAAATGCACTAGACGTTCAAGATTTATTGGATGCACGTACCCAAGCAACAACCATATAACAGTTGAAGCTTTATCGTTTTGTTTGTCACTGACAATAATTTGTGTCTGTATTTTACAATATTTACTATATTGCTATAAAAAAGTGGCATGGGGTTCAATTATGCATGACAGTATATTAACAATAAATTCGACACTGTCCCTTCTGGCTTTTACAATCTATGTCTTCTTTACAGTCTCATTATTGTTCAACAATAGGCATGTCGTGGGTCGCCTATATAAAGTAAACTTATACCCTGGGAGTCGAGGGCTAGAGTTTCACATGGGTTACTGTGCATGAGATACAATTTCACTGAATTGACTGAATACAAGGGAGATGCAACATTGCTCACTCGTACTGGACTAACTTTTCCAAAGTAAGCCAAGACAACCCCAAGCTGAAAAAATTGATATACAAACAACCATAACCACAACAACGTAGGCACAACCGCTTTTGATTTGTGGTCCATCTTATTTTCAACAATTGACGAATTTCTCTTCAAATTAGATATGATACAAACTGTCAAAAATTTTCTTTTCAAACGGTTGATCTTGGATTAACAATATATTTGTTCATGCAAATGAAAGACCGTTTTCGTTTTGTTGGCGCGGCTATGCTAGCTGCGTGTCGTTCCTGTCAGCTACTCTGACCCTTTTAAAACAAAAAAGAAAGTTAAGAAGTGTGCGTGTTTCAAATAATTATGCCTCATATGCGTAAAATGATGATTTTCCAGTGTCTGTATAGAGATTATTGTGTCTACATTTAAAGGCCTTGTGACATGCAAAATGCATAGCTGATGTTAAACAGTAAAGGAATAGTTATGTTCGATATGTTAAAAGAGGGACATATTTTAAGCATTCTGATGAAATGTTCATACACTTTTCAAATTTCCTTCTAATGTAGACAACAACTGAAGTTAACACACTTCTACAAACGTAAACTTGAAGCAAGCAGGCTTGATAATTCACATTCATGATCAATGATTTGTTTTTTTTTTAAATTTACCGCCAAATTTATGCAACTTAACTCTGATCAGGGAAGTGTTAGAAGGAGATACAACTTTATTAGACTCTTTGTAGTCATGTAAGCTTTCCACTCCAATCTTGATTTTCTTCTCAAAATTCTCAGCTCAATACCTTATGCAGGGATCCCTAGTAACTCCCTGGTCAAGAGAAAAAGGTTTGAGCATTTCAAGTATCTTAACGCGGTAGTGGACATGTATAAATTTTGAACCTCACTTGATAGTCTTGCACCAGGAGCACACCTCCCTGCTTGCACAACACAATTTCCGAACTGGGACCGAATAGTCGAATTCTTCCAAACAGCTCCCCCCAAAATAATAAGTATCTTATATTGGGAAATCAAAGAGTACAAAAATCCTCGACACACAAGGGCAAATTGTAAAAAATCATTTATTCCCCAGCCTCTGTTAATAGTCTTGAGCAAGTTAAAATTCCCAAAATGCTCTTTCCGCCTAAATAGTCTTTAGGGAGCAGGATTACAAAATAACGGCTGCTTAGATTCTGTGTGCAAGCTAGGGAAATTTATTTCTGACCGTCTGACAGGGCGCTGCCACTCTAACGTTAGAGTGGCAGGCTGGCAGCCCTCTGGTCTGAGCAGGGAGCTGCTCTAGCAACTCCCTTGTATGAGGAATTAAGATTTTTCCTAAATTGTCTGTATGCCCGGCGTCAACCAATGGCGGTACCCCGTTTGTTCCTTCGGGTAGAATTTCATTTTTTGGGCAGAATTATCTTCCTAAAACTAAAATGTGTAGCTACGCGTAGAATGATCTCAATCTCATAAGTTAAAGTATCATATGTAACCAGCTGATTTGATGATTTTTCAACGCATAATGTATTTGTAAAAATAATCTTTCCGGGGTGACTTTTCGCAGTGCCCTGAATAATTGCAGGTTCTCCATAAATTGAACTCGCGTCAGCTGCATGATTTTTTTACATATATGGAACGTCAGCTGTATGGGAATAAGAACATTTCCCAACCTTCTGAGCATATTGTCCATACGGCATAGCATTAATAACCCCAGGCTGAGACAATTGCCTTATGTCGCCGGCCTTCTTGAAACAGGTGGGAATATCTGGGTTGAAAAATTCAAAAAAGTGGAAATAATTTCCTTTTTGAGATTTGTAATTGATTTCGTGGTGTTTTATAATCTACACTTGTTTTTGCCTGCCGGGCGCTCAAAGGGGCCCGAAATTGTGTTCGCATTGACGTAGGAAGCAATATAAAAGTTGGGGCGGGGGGGGGGGGGCGGAACAATTTGGACTATGCACCTCACAATAGCACATTGACCAAAAGGTACATTTTATGCTTAATTTTTCGGGATTTTTTTTTTACTAGCAAGAACGATTTTTGAATGGAAGAATTAAACGCCATGTTTTTACTCATTTTTTCAAATAAAACTGCGCACTGAAAAAGGTGGAAATATACGTTTTTTGCCAGCCGTGCTACACTAGACAACAATTCCAGTATATCTATGCCCTCTGCAACAACAATGGCGTGGCTAGACTTTTTCCGGGGGGGGGGGGGGAGAGGAAGAAGCACCTAAATTGTCTGATGTTTTCTTCAGAGTGAACAATAACTGTATTAGGAACGTAACTTGCGGCAAGCGGAGCGCATAGAAAATTCGAAAATTTGGGTCCTTTTACATATTTGTACTACATATGGAGCTTCTATTACAAGGAACAGTGTAGATTCAGGGTTCCCTGTAAGGATATTTGACTTTTTGGGGGACTATCGAAAAATCTGCGGTTCCTGTTACCATATATTTGAGATAGCATGTCGACTGAAAATCGTTGTTGCTACATAATGTTATCTTAGCAGCTCGGATTGAGGGTTCTCGGCGACATTAAAAAAGCTCCTAAAACTTTGTTGCCTTTTTTAGACAGAATATTTGAAAAGTAAGAGCCTATATTGAAGTAAATAAAAGGAAAACCGCACTCTGGCGGCTCTGAAAAGTTTACCACTGACTGCTTTATGAGCGACTTACTTCATTAGAGGTTGCAATTAAGGACGCGCGAAGTGTGCGAAAAATTTTGCCTTTTTTAACTAAAATCACGAATGTGGAGTTTTTATTCGAAAGAAGTTGGAATTTTATGTAGGAAAATTTGGGAGAACCGCACTGTAGTTGACTGGTGTCTCAAATAGCAAATTTCCGAAGTTTTACTTTTTCGAGCTAGGGGGCATTGTCCCCCGTCACTGCTCTACAACATTGATAACATTTTGACACTTCAGTAACTAAAGAATCCAATCTACACAGACTACTCGACTGAGAGGGTTGAAAGGTGTCTGATAATAGGTGTGTATAAGGGAATTTGAGTATGGTAGGCCAGTGGTTCCGTGCCTGAAAGTTGCTCGAAGGAATATCTCCAGATGGCGCGGAGGATACAGAAAATTTTGAAAAATCCGGCAACCCTCAGTGACGTAATTTGCGGGGCGCAAAGCGCCCCGAAATTTTTGCCCCTTTTTAACAAACATATGTAGACAGAAAGCTTGTAGTGCAGAAAACTTTGGATTCTGGATGTCCTGTAAGGAAATTTAAAGAGTTAGGGAATTACTGCAGAATCTTCATTTCCTTAATACATTGGTTGTAAATCTGAGGATAACTACATGACAACTGAATCGTTGTTGGTACATAATGTTATCTAAGGCCTAGGAACGGCAACACTCTCCGATGACTTTTCAAAAGTTTCCCAAACTTTGCTGTCCTTTTTAGACAAAATATTTCAAAATCAAGAGCTTTTATTGGAGAAAATTTGGAATTCTATGAAAGACAGTTCATAAAAATAGCAATATAGCTGACGGTATCACTTGATGTGGTGTTACCTTTGGTAAATGTCTGATTTTTTCATTCCCAGAGCTCTGGAAAGTTTACCAAACTGATTTATGAGCGAGCACTAATGAATTTTATATTGTATTTGAATTTTATATTGCATGCTTCCGCCCCCTCATTTTTCACTAGGGGCAGCCCTCGCTTCCTACGCCTATGTGTGTTCGGACAGGGTTGAAGGATCAAAATGTGAAAAATTAGTGGTGTGTGTGTGTGCAGGTTATATGCTTTGAAATGCGAGGCATGGTACGATAACTCAATAACCAAGTGATACGAAGACTGGCACACAATAGATAGTTATGTTGAATGTAAAATGCAGATGTTGACCTACTTTGACAGTATTTGACCTTTGTGTCTTCTATGTAAGGTCTGGATTTGAATTGTTGAGGCGGACCAACAAGGCAATTAACTGCCCTTCCTATACTGCCCCAAATTAACTCAAGTAAACATAACAAGTTTCTGTCATCAGAGATTGTGCTGTTGTCTATTTCAGGAGGTCTAATTATTTACAACCTCTAATAGGGCCTCTGCAGGGACCTTGATCCCACAAGTGAGCATATTTTTGGAATTCAAATTAGTAACTGTTGCGAGGAAAGTGCACTGAGAAAGTATAACTTAAATTACTAAATCTGTAAACAAGTGGATAGTCCCCTTCGATTATCCTACTGATCAACCCTGTGTATGCAGTAGGCTTTAATTAAACTTTGAATGACCCAAATTGAGTAATTAAGCACAAAATGAGCAAAATTGCAATCAACTTTCCACGTCCACCTGTTGTTTTAACCGTCTACCACCTCAACTGTCAATCAAATTCTTAAGCCAAGTTCTGCTAGGACAGACGTCCCATGGATGAACCATATTGTAACCTTTCACACTCATGGTAACCTTTCATACTCAATGGTCCCGTAGAGAGAAGTTACTTTGTACGAATTCTTTAGGCATCTTCCACATACACTCTTTTCATATTCTTTTGACATATTTGGAGTGAAATAGTTTACATACTACGGTAAGAAGTATATAAATATATATATATATATATATATATATATATATATATATATATATATATATATATATATATATATATATATATATATATATATATATATATATATATATATATATATATATATATATATATATATATATATATATATATATATATATATATATATATATATATATATATATAAATATATATCTTTATTCGGCCCGAATCTCCTCCAGGTAGATCCTAAACCAGGCCGTTTCTATTTTCTGCCCAAAATTCACAAAACGGGTAGTCCTGGCAGACCCATAATTTCCGGCAATGGGACTGCCACGGAAAAAAAATCAAAATTTGTTGACCTGCTTATCCAACCCCTGGTTCCAACCCTTCCCTCCTACGTTCAGGACACTACGGACTTCATCCGCAAAATTGGGAATTTCAAAAATCTCCCGTCGGACACAATTCTGGCCACTCTTGACGTGTCCTCGTTGTACACAAACATACCAAATGAGGAAGGCATCTCCGCTTGCACCAACGCCTTCAATCCGATTCGGGGCAAAACTCCCACCAAGAAAGACTTAGGCGAACTCATGCATCTGATTTTGACCAACAACAATCTCATTTTGGTGACCACCACTACCTCCAAATTCATGGTACAGCCATGGGAACCAAAATGGCTCCCTCATTTGCTAACTTGTTTATGGGCAACTTCGAGCAAAAATTTCTGTCTCGACAAAATTTGAAACCACAAATTTGGTTACGCTTCATAGACGACATCTTCATGATCTGGCCCCACGGTGAAGACTGTCTAAAAATTTTTATTGAAAAAATCAATTCGTTCCATCCCACCATCAAATTTACGGCCGACCATTCCAGGTCCAGTGTCCACTTCCTGGACACCACTGTAACCATAGAAAATGGTTCACTCAAAACAGACTTGTTCAACAAACCAACGGACAAGCACAACTACCTTCTACCCAGCAGTTGTCATCCTCCGCACTGCACCAAAAACATTCCGTACAGTCAAGCACTCCGCATGAAACGCATCTGTTCCTCTGAAACAGATTTTGACACTCGGGCAAAGGAACTATCCGGTTACCTCCGTAACCGGCAGTATTTTCGGGGTTCAATTGAAAATGCTATCAAAAAGGCAAAAGAAACCCCTCGCTCGCAAACTCTGACGTACAAAACTCGTCAGCGCAATTCCGACAGAGTGCCGTTGGTAACTGAGTACCATCCCGGTCTACCACCACTAGCCAAATTCATCAAAAAGCATATGCCCACACTTCAGAGCACCGATCGCCTAAGGTCTATCTTTCCCCAACCCCCCGTTGTTGCCTTCAAGCGGCCCTCAAATTTACGGGACATTTTGGTTCGGGCAAAATTCCAGGACAAAGCCTCAGTCGAGGAAAACAACGAAAATTTTGGTTGTTCACCTTGCCCTTCCAACTGCAAGACGTGCGCCCTGGTTGATTCCACAAAAGGCTTCCAGAGCAATCAAAATGCACGCACCTTCCAAATTAGACAAGAAATTAATTGTCTTTCCAAAAATGTCATTTATCTCATATACTGCAATTTATGTGGTGTGCAGTATGTCGGAGAATCTAAAAATACTCTTCGAATGAGAATGACACGGAAAAGGTCAGCAATTAAAACCAAAAAGGTTGAACAACCTGTTGCAAACCATGTCAATTTGCCTCATCACTCCATCAAAAACTTAACGGGTCATTGCTATCGACCAAAACAATACATGGACCGACAAAGCTAGAAAAGCTAAAGAAAATTTCTGGGAGCTCAATCTCAAAACCACATCGCCTTTCGGCTTGAACATCAGGAGCGATTTACCAGCTTGCTGATGATATACTAACCAAAATAATCCGATCAGGCCATTCCGGCCTGACAATTTCTCTAATTACTTTGAAGAGAATTTTCCTATTGTTGATGGGTTACACCCGAGTAATCCGATCAGACCCTCCCGGTCAATTAACCTGCTCAATTGCCTAAGAAGGATTATCCTGTCACAATAGAGATGAGACCATTGTCAACACATTTAAAAGCTTCCAAAATTTCTCACTCCTTGTCATTCTCTGACCAAGTATTGACAAAGAGGTAGTATTCCTCGAAAGCTCTACTTCAAACCTTTTGGCTGTTTAATTTATCTAAATTCTAGCCTTCCGCTATTTGTATCTCCTCGGAGATCCAGCCTTTCAATTCTGTAGCACCGTTGTTTTACAGTTTCTCCGTGATGTTTATATATAAATAAATAAATAAATATATATATATATATATATATAAATCAAATTGGTAAAGCTGGAAAATCTGGCTGAGGTGAAAAAACGATGCTGACTCCACCGGGATTCGAACTCGGGACCTCCCGCTTTCTAGTGCGGACGCTCTAACCACTGAGCCATGAAGCCAAGATGGTTTGGCCTTTGTTCAAACAACAGATGAAGCAACTCGCAATTCACCTCCTGAGCAGGCGCCTAATTTTTCGGAACAGCACTAGTTCTCGTTTGACGCAAGCCCAACCAGAGATCAAAGTTGATGCTTTCCAGCTGAACACAATTGTTTATCCGCCAGCGGATCTCCGAAGAGATACAGAAACCTGTGAAAGCAGAAGAGATGAAGTGAAAATAAACGCTGACGACAACTGCGTGGAATACAAATCAAATTGGTAAAGCTGGAAAATCTGGCTGAGGTGAAAAAACGATGCTGACTCCACCGGGATTCGATTATATATATATATATATATATATATATATATATATATATATATATATATATATATATATATATATATATATATATATATTTATTTGCAATTTTCCCAAGTTTGTCCGTTCGCGTAGGTCTATGATGCAGCCAACTTGTAGGTGAGTATGTGCGCGTAGGAGCGTGGTGCAAAAATTATTTTATTGATGCATTAATTTTTTTTTGGGGGGGGGGGGGTGAGGGTTCATGGGAAGTTCTGGTTGTCCAGAAGAGTACTTAATCTGAGCGCCACTATCGCTTGGCGCGAAACTTACATAAAAAATTGAAAAATCGCTTGTGACCCCCAGACAGCTGTAATTTCCAGGCTTGTATGCAGAAATGAAGCGTTAGTTATTTTGAGCTTTCGTTTGCAATACAAGTTTCATTGCAATACAAAATGGATAATTTAAAAATGATAAGAAAACTGTGTCTACCATATAAACTGTACCTTTACCATGAGATGAATGGTATTGGTCAGGTTAAAAAAGCTAATCATTGGGAAAGAAGCTTGGTCTTGTGATAAATTAATACAAAAATGGGTCTTAATTTCTTTCAAGAGTGAGATTGACTGGGAGAGAACTGACGCGGAGCGCGACTGGACACACCAGGGAGTTTGTCTTGCTTTTTTGTTCAAAATCCATCTAGATTGCTGGAAATGGCATTTCTAGAGCCTTATTTCTGCATGCCGAGAATTGCCACTGTCACATGTTTCATGCTCCTGGCCTTTCAAGGAAACATTCAATGGCGTGTGTTGCTGACCGTCTAAAATTTAATGTAAATACTGTATATCCTGATAATGGAGGTTGAATGAAACCTAACAGAAATTTAAATGGGGGAATAATTCACCCCTATTAGTGGGACTATGCTTATGTTGCTATTTATGAGCATGTTGCCATCCAGTAATGCATCGATGAACATATTTGTGATCGAAAAACTGTTTAAGTGACTCTTAAAAAAGAGGTACTAGGCTATATGACACTCTTTTTGAACTCTGCAACAGGTCATGATGCACCATATGAAAGGCTTTGGCAGCACTTACAGATTGTATTACGTGAAATCATGGGCGACGGAATGGAAAAAACATCGGGGAAGGGGTGTAAATGTAACTCCATTCAATTAATTTGAAAACAGTTACATAACTTTCATATTAACTTGTCATGTGAAGGGTTTTAAATGCACTTTAAGAAACAATTTTATGACATCCTTGACAAAATTGGGGAAGGAGTCCGCCCCAGGTTCCAACGGGCACGACGCCACTAGGAAGCACAACATGGTGGCCAAATGATAAAAATATTTCCAAAAGTTGTTTAAAATGTTGTTTCGCTATTTACTTGCATTCTATTAATGACATTTCTTTTCTTTTTTTTCATTTCTTAATTATTGTTTTGCATTTTGGGGAGTGGATCTTCTCGTTAAGCCTTAAGGCTTTTGAGACCACTTCCTTTCTCTTTTGTCAATTGTAAAGAATCTAAGTTTGTCCTATTTTGTATTTCTTATGGAAAAGAGAAAAAACAAATGAACGAAACGAAACGAAACGAAAATGAAAGAATTGCAACATTTGCTCCACAAATTAAATTTGGATTTCAGTGATGTTTTCAAGTTGAAAATTAGGTTCCAGCCAATATGGCCGAAAAGCACCATAGAAGTAAAAATGACACAGTAATAATTCCTCACAAAAATAAGAACACAAAAGTAATACAAAAAATAATGGAAAATATAATTTAATAAAAAAAACTTTGAAATCTTTACAGCGGCAGATAGTAGAAAAAATTCTACACATGATTTCCCAATTGGACCTTTCTTAAGCCAAAATTTGCGGAAACAACAAAATGGCCGCCAACATAGCAATTAAAATATATACTGCAAAATAGTATGAAAGGTTGTCACTTAAAAAAGTTTTGAGAGACGTCGTCCTTAATTTATGGCCATATTTTAAAAAAAAGGTATAACTTGAACTATCTTTCAAATTATTTTGTTTTGGAACTTAAGTCAAGTAAGATGGCGCACATAAATAATTCTCAGGGCGCAAGTCAGACTTTGAATATTTTGACGTAATGCTAAAATGAATGTGATTTCCATACAAAGTTACATAAAGTGAAGGGAAGAGCAAGGGTTTTTCGTTGGTAAAAGCCATTTCCTTATTAAATTAAATACTTAATTGTCAGTATCTGTCTGAATAACCAGTGTGTTTTTAAATGCCTTCTCAGTATAGGCATACTACAATGAAGTGGAATTATTTTGATGCTTTCTAAACAGAGTTAACAATGACAAAGAACAGTAAAGAGGAAATAAAAGAAATGACTGAAGAGTGGCATATTCGTGACCGTTATAACGAAAAAGTACATAAAGGAAGGAGAAAAAAGTGGTTTCACTTGCAGTCTTGTTTCCACTGCTTGTGGTCCCTATAAAAATAAATGCAGCAACTTTTTTCTTAAGTCTCCCGACCCTCTGGCAAATAAAAGGGCCGTTCGGTGAAACCAAACCATAAACTGCTGCCCAAAGAAGCTATACGTCCACAAAAGGAAAACACTTGACCAACCTGACCGCCCTCAGACCATTTGCATCATTGGTCTGCCATGTATGGCTTCATTCTAGACTGGATGAAAATAACAGATACTGCACATGGTCTAAGTCAAAAGTGCGAATGAGAATGCGAAGTCAAATGCAACAACTTTCGGTACAACTACTGTACCTAAAGCAAAATCAATGCAACTGCCCTTTGAAAAATGGGTTAAAAATAACGGAGTCCACATTTTGAAACAACTTTTAATCATTTTTTAACAACTGAGTTTTTCATTCCAAAACATTGAGTCTAAAACACGATGACAGGAAAATCTTGCAACGCTATCTTAATTTTCTGCCTATTAAAGTTTCAAAACCGTTGTTTCCAAATTAAAGGTAATCCAAACCTTTCAAATTTGTGTGAACATTGTACATTATTCTATACACTACTAACTTCAAGGTGTAATTTAATAGTAATACAGAACATCAAAAAGTCCAAGCTGCACCTGCAAAGAGGTTACATAATTTTGGGGTCAACACACATAGAGGCAGTTATGCCATGACAGTACATTCCACTAGGACTGACATCAGTACAAAAGGTCAGTTGAGTAGACACCCGGCTCTTTAAGTTCAAATATACTCATTTATGAACACCTGTTGTGAATATCATTTATATGTCATACTTAGACAGGTTTTGCCAAAACTACCCAAATTTAACTGGAAATGGTAATTTCATTTATTGTTTACCGATTTCAACATTTAAAAGTTTAATTTCTGTTAACAGAGACTAAACATAGCAAATATCTGATTAAAAATCAAACCAAACAAATTTAAAATGCTGAAAGGATGGACAAACTATTTTCCTAGTAGAAGTCGATGAGAAAGAGGTCAGAGGTAAATTTTCCTGATGTGCCCAGGGAGTTTTCTATCAATTTCCTTCTATGCCAAAACGGTAATAAAAAGTGAGTGTGACGTAACGACCTGATCGGTTAAAACCGATCAGACCGATCAGGTTGGGCAGTTTTTGTTGTCCAAAAACTTGGCATGAATGACAGTTTAGTGAAAGGTGATGAATGTACGTATTTGTCACAGTGGAAATGGGAGGTATGCAGTGTGGTAACTTGGAAAATCAAGTGATCAACTTCTCTCAAACCATAAGTGTTTGTATGATTTTGAAATTTCATGTTCAGCCTCTTATGTTTTTGGTAAAGGTCAAAGGTCATTGGGCTTGAAAGTGCAAATGCCTCACCTTGCTAGTCCCTAAGTACAAAAACATCCTTAATGCAAGGAACCATAGTGCCCCTGGGTTCTTGTTGTATTTTTATTTTTCTTGTTTTTTTTTTTTTTTTTTTGTTTTTGTTTTTTAATGTCCTTTACCATGTAGTGACCAAGAATTGCAAGATCAATCCGAAACGTCTAAAGTTTCAATGACGCAAAATCCAAGGCAAGAACATTGGAAAATATGTGAATTGCAAAGTTTATGGTCCAGCTTTTTCATGTTTTCTCTAATTTTTGTTTGACTTTTGAGGTTTTATTTTGTAATTACTAACAATGATTTACATTCTGAGGGTTTCACAGCGCTAGCTTTATTTTTTCATCTAAATACAATCAGTATTTGAATATAACCATGCATTTATCTAAATGTGGCCCCTCTATTTAAATCATAAATAGCGCAAGCTGGAAGGCAGGGGGCAAATCCCCTTCCCGTCGGTGAAGGCTGCCCCCCATAGGGGGTAAGATCCATTTTCGTCGGGAAACCTCCATCTATACGATGAAAAATGTATTGCTTGATAAACTTCGCGCCCCCCCCCCCCCCGCCCGACGAATCTTCTTGATTTTGCTAACAAGAAAGCCGTGCTCTTCAAGGATGTTACAATTCCCAATTTTCCTCACAAAAATCCGTTTTTTCAACATAAGCTCCATGTTTTGAGACATTCTGAAAAGAAAGTCAAAGAATGTTCCATTTTCACCGTACGACCAAACCAATATGATGCCTCAACTAAATTGTTTTGATTTTTGGAAGATTGATTTTCAATACTGCATGGGCTGAAAACTCCAATGCTCCTTTGCAAATGAAACCACTGTTTTTACCAAATTTACCAGCCAAGGTCGGAAGGTTGCTTTCTTGCAGTGCTCAGTCATGGTTTGCCACCTGTCTTCCCCCGACGACAGCCGAATTCAAGCAACGGTTACGAAAATAGGTCTGTCTTTTCTCGCTTGCACATAATGATAAACAGTAGTGAAATAATGTTTCCCCATAAGTCTGACTGAAAATTCATTTGAACCCATCCTGCAAAGTGACATATTTTCAAAGACGTTGGAAGTAAAATTGTTTATAGTTGGAAGTTTGTGCAGTGACAAAAAAATTCATCAATTCAGTGGACCTTGCAACGGAAGAGTCGTAATACAGTAAAATACTTCAGCATGTTTTCAATTCCGTTGTATGTATAGTTTTCCTCCGTAATGGGACAACACCATTTCATCTAATGGTGTAACTTTTCTCTGGAAATTTTCTGATTTCTTAGCGATTTGTTTTGTTTTTTATATTGAAGTGAAAGTTTTATTGTAAAGACAGAAAGGAAAACTCAGAATAACGCTGTTTCATTTCTCGTTAAATATTTGGGAAATGCCGTTTCCGGCTGTTCGAGGGGTTCTATTTTTTGATATTTTCTGCAGGTTTTGTTCCGCACCAACTAATGGTGGCGCTCCGCTTAGATAGCCTTTCCGGCAGGATAACATTTTACGCGCAAAATATTTTTCTGCCCCCCCCCCCCAAAAACTGAAACGCTATGTCGATGCAGGGAGCTGTTATGTGGGACAATGGCTCCACGGCTGGTAAATTTGAGACTTCAAATGTATGTTAACAGGTAGCCAAAACTTTGTCAGGGGAGGGGGAATTTTCCAATATCGTCCAACTGAAGGCCCTTAATCTGCATAGTGAAATTCAGTAACCCCATGAAACTACAAATCGCCCGGAGACCTACTTGATTTTTCTCATAAGAGGGAAGATTCTTCAACAAAAACCCCCAAACCTGATATTAAATTACAATTGTTTCTCCAATATAGGCTTAATGTTTCCAAATATCTGTTAAAATTTGCAAAAGATAAGCCTGCGGAAACATTTTCCAGTTTCGATGGATTCTTCGTACAATAAAAAACAACGCCCAAATTCTGTCAACGCCAGCATTTTACTTAATTTTATTCTTGAAAGGCAGATCACTTAACAAAAACCCCAAATGTTTCAATACCATCTTAAAAAGACCAAAAAGTCCATTTTTCATTGAATTTCAGACTCACATCTGTATGATAAAAAATGAACTTGAAACAAGCAGGTGTGGTGCCATTGATTCATATTGTTGACCAATATTTTGTTTTTCATTAATTTTCATCCTATTAGCTTGGCCTTGAATTGATTAGGGATGCTATTGTAAGAAGTTGTATTTATAAATAGCCCCGGTAAATCCTGTTCACATGTGACCCATATCTTACAGCCATCGAATTTGCATAACACTCTAAACAGAATGCCAAATAGCTATGAGATGGAGCTCACTCAGGTGTGTCATAAAGACCCTGGGTGTAGCCCGGAATGGCTTTTCAAATACAGATCGCCTTCGTACCTCAGCCAGGTCAGTTCGAGTTTTCTTTTAACTTCTCGTTTCTCTTTCTTGTTGCTTTTCGCCGGTCTCGCTATTACACTATCTTGCCCTTAAGGCGTATAAAGCTTTTGAAGTCCTTTTGCTCAGAATACCCCTTTCGTATCAATATATCTGTCTATAAGTGAATTGCATACACATTTGTCAAAAATGTGAAATCCTTGACATCATGCTTGCTTGCTTGCTTGCTTCAAATTCCTTATATTAAGAAACCATGCCACATTCAATCGCATCTCGAGAGAGCCTAACATGGAAAATGAATGAAAATGTTTTAATCTCCAGTCTCTCCGGACGGGTACCGGTACTTGTAAGCTTGCAGTCTGAAGAAGTGTTACAGCTTCGTCGACATGTACTCTCAGAATTGTAGGCGGGTAGAGTGTCACTTGGACACTATACCCGCAAAGAGCAATCAGATAGCTGTCTTTTGGTCGTGGTACCCGGCACAGGGGCTTATATTGTCTTCGCTCTCTGTGACGAGTGTACTTGAATGGACCATGATCTTGTGAACCTATGGAACCTTGCTCCTCTTCCTCCCCTCTTACGAAAGAAAAGTAGTTCCAAAGTATACCGTCAATATTCAGATTTTAGGTCCTATTTGAGTGTGAACTGCGCACGTTAGGACAATCAGTTGCTGCTTGTTTTTCATGGATATGAAACAGGAGATGTTAATGTGTAAGTGATGCCAAATTGGGATGGATTGAAGGTAATTTAGACCATTTCAGTACTGGGTGAGAAAAAGAGGTATTTCAGTCACTTTGCGGATTAATAGGGTTGGGTTAGGTTAAGTTAGGTGTAGACTCACGGCCTAGTTTCCAACCAATTGGTTCAAGTCGATCAGGCCACTGCCTTTTTTTCCAGTTGTGGCTCCCTGGCTAGTTTTCCCAACTTTATGCTTATCCTGAGCACCCAAACACAATTCCCAATCTCCCAACTGCAAGTCGAATGCTCTAACCAGTTGGCAATGGACTGGGGTGGGGGCACAACCCACACAGTTCTTTCCACTGTAGCTCAAATGTCATGCTATGGTAAATTTGGGATGCCATGGTAAGCAACTCATTGGCTTTCATGTGATGGGTAGCTTTAATGGTGTGTGAATTTGACAAGGCTTGGGGGTATTTAATGAAGACAAACCAGTAAGTCAAGCAGCTAATGGTAGTGTACTCCCTTAACCGTCCAGGGAGGTACAGTACCTGACACAGCCACTCAGTTCTGATTGTACCGCCGAATAACTTGACCTGTGTATTATATCAATGCATAATTATCTTCTTGGACCAGGTGAAAGAAACACTCACAGAAGACTGACTTCCTATATACATGGACAGAGCATACGTATGCGTAGATTGTAGCTACCGTATGTGTCAGTGTAAGTCCGTTGGCTGGAGGGGCCCACCTAACATCCCCGCTCAAAATTGATGAAATAGGGATAGGAAATTGTACTTCGAAGTGTAAATTTTTAGATTTCTTATGTTAAAATTGATTTCTTAGGGATGAAATATGTATGGTTTCTATAGGTTTAAATGTTGATAGTGCAAGATAGCTGAGTGACTATATTTTGGGGGTAGGGAAAATTCAAATAGCAATAACTCTGGAAAGAATTGTTTTTTTTTATGAATGACCCATCAAAATGTTTGCCTTGATCAACTTTACCAAACAAAAAGTAAAGATGCAAATTATGTGCAATATGAGGTCATCAGAGGTCAAAAGGTCACCAATTTTGAACGATGCCCAAAATGTGGTACACCCATTTTGATACAGCCATTTGTATATACCCTGGATTTGTACAAAAACACTGTTAACTACATGGAACGTGTTGTTTGGACATCCCCTTGCATATTTAAACTCCCAATATTCAATTATTTTCAATACATTTTTTGTAACAAACGGAAGCAGGTAAACGGCCAAAAAAGGGAAACATTGAAAGAAGTTAAAAGAATTAACAAAAAATTCGTTAAAAATACATTTCAACCAAATATTCTTAATATCTTGCTATGGGATTATAGCGTATTTTGTTAAGCATTTTTCATTTTCATTTCGTTTATTTATTTTTTTTTGGTTTCTTCACAATTTATCAAGATCGAATTACAATTGCATTCACAGTACACAATTATTCTATAAACAAGATAGCACTGTGAAAGGAAGTGCTCTAAGAAGCCTTAGTAGGCTTAACTAGTAGTTACACTCCCTTAAAAAAGAAAAAGGAAAAAAATAATAGCGCAAAAAAAAAAAAAGAAAGAAAAAATCAATGCAGCATACAGTAAGTACGTTACTTTGAAAAGGTTAATATGTACTAACATAATACCATAGTTATTATACCTTTCCCTGGTTTGGAAACTCCGCGAACTGACTACTTATGTTGAGATTCCGGTTTTCGTCAGTCACGTGACGTTGATAGTACACGAGAGCCTTGTTGTCGGACTCTCCATACCTACTGTATATATGCAGACAGGGTACACTATTTCTTCGAGAGTCTCTTGTGAACAAATATCAAATTGTAATGACTTCAATTAGGGCGTATATTATTGCGAAAGGTTTGATTAAGATTTCTGTCTTAAATTAGAACGGCCTTAAACTGAGAATAACTGTACCCAAACTAAAATAGCGGGACAAACGAAGGCTGGGCTAGCAACAGCAACTTGGTGAGCACACTCAACAATTCCGTCAAATTGCGAAGTACGTAGCAATCGCACTGTATAACGTTAGACTAGTTGGATTAAACCATTTTAACAAACGAGTGAAAAGGTTCATCAGACGAGTGTATTATACAATATTTATCAGTAACTATATGGTCGTACACAATTTTAGGAAGCCCACCTAGCGTAATGAAGTAGGTCTACTTCACCCTTACCGCACACTGACTGCGGTATGATAAGCCTGTAGGGCCTACTGAATGTCCTCAGCGAAGGTCTCCAAACGCCAGGCCTCGGAACCAGTATTTTACGATTAAAAAGAGAAAATGAAACCCGAGAACATAGGATTTCTTCATTTATTCAAAAATCTTAAAAACTTACTGATTAGGAGGCCGTTTGCAGTTCCGTTTTAGCCCTTGGGTCAACTTCAATTTCACGTGCCAGCAGAAACAGTACATCACTTAATGAAGCCATATCGCTACCCGATCGATCGCTATGCACCATTAACGTCACGTGATGCACTTTTATAAATGTGTCAGCATAGCTACTCGGCTTCTTCGGTGTGCGTATATGGTGAACGTAAAGTTTCCAAACCAGGGAAGTATATAATAACTAGGATAATACTTAAGTTCCGTTTGAAGGACTTTATATTAGGTAAATACCTGATTTCCTGAGGCAATTCATTCCAAGTAATACTTGCTCGGTACATTAAGTTGTTCTTAGCAAAAGATGAATTGCAGCGTGGGATATGGATGTTATGGGCATCTCTCGTATTATGTGCGTGAACATCTATATTATAACTGAAAACATTTTGAAGACTAACAGGGAGAATACGGTGAATAGAACTATAAGGCAACTCTTAAGTTAATTAAATTTTGGAGTTTTAACAAGTGCAGTGATAAGAAAAGCTTACTCGTGTGGTCATTGCAACTAGCAATATTTTTAATATTTTAACAGGACCTCAACCTAACTAAGACGGCGGAAATTACAAATGGCCGCCAAAATAACAACTATTATTTATAAAAATAATATGGAAAATAATCATTAAGAAACATAGCTGCTCTTAAGCACTGGCCATATTTTAGGACAAATAAATTGAAATTACATTTTGATAACGATTTTTCTTTTTGAGGTCAACCAAGATGGCGGAAAAGTAAAAGGGCCGCCAATACGATAATTAGCCCATGTCAATTTACAATAAAAAAAATCATTATAAAAAGCTTTCCAATCAAAACTCCTAAACATTTTGATATGAGATTACAGCATATTTTTTAACTTAGTTTTCGATACTTTTTGCAGGACCGCAACCTGATCAAAATGGCGGAAATCACAAAATGGCCAACAAAAAAACAACCATGATGTGGAAAATAATCATTAAAAATCATTTAAACATAGCTGCCCTTAAACACTGGCCATATCTACGACAGACAAATTGAAATGATATTTTGATAACGATTTTTCTTTTTGAGGTCAACCAAGATGGCGGAGAAGTAAAATGGCCGCCAATACGATAATTATGTCAATTTACAATAAATAAAAAAAAATCATTAAAAAAGCTTTCCAATCAAAACTCCTAAACATTTTGATATGAGATTACAGCATATTTTTTAACTTAGTTTTTGATACTTTTTGCAGGACCGCAACCTAATCAAGATGGCGGAAATCACATAATGACCGCAAGATAACATGAATAATTTATAAAAATGATCCGAAAAAGTAATCAACATTAAACATAGTTGCCCATAAAATCTGGACATATTTTATTACATTAAAATTGAAATTATATCTTAGTAACATTTTTTCGGATTTAGGTCAACCAGAATGGTGGAAAAGTAAAATGGACGCTTTGGAGCTTTTATTGGACTATAAGAGAGATTTTGGCATTTCATGAGTGTTTAAACCATTTGTGTTCATTGTGTACTTGAGTGAATGAAGCAAATAAATGAATGAATGGATGAATCAATGAAATTGAGATTGCTGGGGTTCATCAGCCCTAATTTAAGTAATAATTTTGACCAAAATTATTCCAGATGGTTGCAAACGGCTCGATAACCGATAATAAGAAGGTAAAGTTGAAGTTCTTAATCGGATACAAGTATTCGTAGTACAGAAATTAAAAGATGAGCCTCACACACAATAAATGACCTACAAATCCGCATACTGCAGGACCATGGTAATCGGTTTTGTAATATTTTATGAAGTGCGTGAAAGTGGGGGAGCTGTAAAACAATACTACTGTTGTAATCGTACAAACAAAATGGCTGCGCCCGGAATGAAGGCAAATCAGCTGTCATAAAAAAGTATCAATATTTGCCCACATACTGTTTTATTAGCAGTACTGTATGTCAGTGATTATTGTGAGGCTGTAAATGCCGGACAAATGCTTGTTTTGTGGTTACTCGATAGATCTTATGTTGTATTCCCAAAGTAACTTTACGTAAGGTGTGACGTTACTCAGTAGGTAAGACTAACACTAACGTTACAGTAAGTTAGAGACCATAACTTAGCCTAGGCTAGGCCTTACGTTAAAGTTATTGTAGGTTCTAATGTTATTGTTAGTTACCGTAGACCTAAGTTGGGCTATAATTTAGAATTAGGGTCCGGAACTTACGTCATACGTTATACGCATAGTAATAGGGTTAGGGTTAGGGTTAAGGTTAGGGTTAGGGATATAATACACATACCAATATACGTGTACGTACATGCATACGCATACGTTAGCGTGTCCACACGAAAAAATTAGAAAGATAATTACAATTCAAAAATTGCACCAGAAAATGCGGCGTAATAAACTAAAAGGAACAAAACAAAAATCATGTAAATCGGTTAACGGACGGCTGAGATATGAATTTTTTTGTAATATATTCTGTAAGCCGTTCCGGCGACATTAGCCACCACTTATTACTGTAAAACAGAGTGTCGCAGAATGTGCAATGTTTACGATCCTTTCATAGGCTTCATTCATCACTCTTAGCCAATCACAGCCGATAATTCCAAAACGTCACGCACACACCCTCTCCCTACGTATTAAATTTGTACGCTCTGGCTAAGAAATCGTACTCAGAACTTTGTAAGAAATAACACATTTTCGGAATGAGCTGGGTCGTTTTCAACGGATACTTTAGTACTTCAGCATTTCGGAAAGATCAAACAACATAACATCGTTTGAATGAAATGCTATGACGCTTTCAACGTTACGAAATCTCAAAAAATCTATGTGTAAGCCTTCATGGCGATGCGAAGAAGAAAGCCTAACTAGTGTTGTAGGTGCCTATAGATAAGCTTATGAAAACTAGGTGATAAGTAATCGCTATTTTCGGGATGAGCTGGGTGGTTAAATTCAGTCAATCTTATATCATTCGAAAGAAAATAAAACGAAGATTCTTAATCCGTATGAATGAAATTGTTTAATTTACAAAATGATGATAAAAAAATGAAATTTACTGTGTACTTACGTTTAAAACGTCTCTATATCCCGCCAAAATGAGAGTTTTGTGATTAAAAGAGTAGCTAAGTGACTATGAATATTCAGATTATTAGGATATATTACCTTCCTACGACATCTGCCGTTAGGAACCACTTAATTAACCAGTTTTGAAAGGTTACCGTAAAATAGCGTTAGGGCAAATTTTACCTGCGTGAGGGAGTTTGGAGGTACGCACGTTCTATGGTATTTCACACAGTGTTTCTAATGCAGCAACACGAAACCAGCAGTGGTCGCAAAAATACTCCATTTTTCGGAAGATTACCACCCAACTGGACAAATTGTGCATGACATTTGATTTGTATGTTTATTTTTTAGTGTATGAGGTGCATTTGGAAGCATGAATGGAAGGTTTAAGGTGAGATTTTGAAACAATTCTGTGTATAGGATTGTTCGTCAGATTATGTCGTCGCAGTGTCAGCGTATGTGTGGACAGGCTACATACGTATGTATAGGTAGAGGGTTAGGGTGGGCTATATGCAGGTGTATGCACCGTGCATCGTTGTACGTTTAAATTTATGCCTTTACGTATATGTATGTGTAATTACTTGGCTCTAGGGATACATATATGCTTGTATATATGTATATATATATGTATGCATACGTATATATATCTTAAGGCCTATATAGTATGTGGTACTGTTAGACAGTACTTATATTATTTGAAGGCCCTCCACTGGCAACGGCGCTCATAGCGGCAAGTGCACTGGTCCATATGTTATACTGTGTATACCGGTATGTCATGGGTTCGAATCCATGTTTAACCATTGCTCTTCTTCCTTCCACAGCATTTACCATTCACTTCTTTCCACAGCAAATTCATCATACTGCTCTTCTCGAGTGGAGAAAAAAAAAAGAAACACATTTTACTGGAAAACAAAAAAAAAAAAAACTTTGTATTTCTCTGAAAAAAAATAGAGTTTCAGCGTCCTCTTTTAAGTTGGGAGTTGTTTAAAATGATGTCATTTCCGGGCACTGATTCTAAATTAGTACCCTAAGTTGTTACTGTTGCAGTATGCACATACTTGCTTGCCTAGTTTTGGTACAACTATAGAATACCCCACCAATAAGAGACCTCACTTCGCCTCCAGAGGCGCAGTCACAGTGAAGCTAACAAAAGTGCAAAATATACAAATTTACATGTAGAAAAGGTCATTGCAACTGTGCCTCCACTCAAAACTGGAGGCTCAGTAAACTTAGTTAATTCTTCACAAATATTCACACAAATACATGTCATTAATTTGTGCTGCAAAATAATGCAAATTTAGAAATGGTCGTTGCAACTGCGCCTCCACGCAAAGGTGGGGTCTCAGTGGACTTAGCAAAGAGAGGGGGCCGGGTGCCCCCTCCCCTTTTTAAAAATTTTTCTAATTTTAGAAGAGCCTAACAGTAGGCTACATGCAAAGTGGTGGCACTTTTTGGTACAATTATAGAATACCCTGCCTCCCAGAAGGTCTGTTTTTCAAGTGGATTGAGTGGGAGTCACAGTCAAGCATGCACCAACTTCTGCACCCTGACTCTGAATCCACTTTCAAATGTATCTTGAAAGTTCCAGAAGATCTGTTGGCTCTAATTGGGTTTACATACCCATATTAATGAGGTAAGGGTTATGTACGCATAGTAATTAAGGTTCTTCGGTTTACATACTGCTGTAGTAAGGGGAGAGTCATTTTTCTAGGCAGGTGGGCAAAGGAAATAAGTGACTTGGCCAGAATATGCTTAGAATATTTTTGAAAATAAGATCACTGGGCCATAAAGTCACACATGCTGTGTCACTCGCCAAATAAGATGCAACATAGGATGCCCTCATTTCATATGTAGGTTGGTCACTGTGACTCCGACTCCACCATCTTCATGCAGGTACAGTAGGTGCACCTACAAAAGTGCATGTTATTCTATAATTACTCCCGCTTTTTTGGCAAATCAGTCAAAACAATTTTGCTACAGTAGGTTATCCCAAAAAAAATTCAGTATGATGCTGAATTTTTTTGTGGTAAACAAGAAAAATTGTATTTGAGATTTGCCAAAATTACAATATACAGATAGTCACAAACAAGCAACTACTAAAACCTCTTCTAATCACAGTATTCAATCGCTTTTGTTGCTGTAAATTTTGGCACGGTACTGGTACAGTTTGTGAACCTTACTGCAACTTGATATGTCACTGACTGTCTGACCATGATGCAAGTGATTTCCAATATCTTCATGCATCTTTCACATTGTTCTAGCCATAAAAACACACAGTCAAGAACAAGAACAACTATCAAGACAGTCCAGAACATTTGTTTGATGGAAAATTCTGAGACAAGCCCTGCCTCTAACCAACAAAGTGGGCATTCATTATTGCTATTGAATGCTGCATTGCAGTGACAGGAATATATTCCATACCTGCTGACAGGGAATAATTTAGCATTCAAATTTTGCACTGCAGTTTTGAGGGTTTTTGAGGTCTCTCACACATTTGTTTGTGAAAATACAAGGGTTATGCACACAAAAAATTGCTACACAATTTTTCATTTGTGTAGCAACTTAACCTGTTTGTGTAGCAAATTGCGATGCGATACTGGATAAATTATTCCCTGTGCTGTGAAGATTAGCCATTACAGTGATGTTGTGACAGCAGACATACTGTAGGTCTGTATGCATGTACTGTACCTTGGCCTACATAGAAGCTCAAGCAGTTGAATGTACTGTGAGATATGATTTGCTGAATTTGTAGTTACCAGTAAGCTGAATTATTCGTTAATTTGTGTGGTGCTCAAACTAAGGATACTACGAAGATTGGAAATGCAGATTTTCAGAGGACTGGACCATGATGCTACTGTAGTTTAAGCAGATAGCAGCCATCTCAAGCCAGCAACTAGTGATAACACAGAACCTACTATACTTCCTGCTAAGGACCAGCAACTAGTACCATCTATGCTAAGATATGATACTGGGTTACAAAAGTGTGAAAAGCAGGGAAAAAATTGAAAACCACTGAAACACACTTTTGAATATTATTTCATATCATAAAAAGTTGAATTAAGGTAGTTGAAGGATAAAAAACATCAGGAAGTTGGACATGTGGGGCTAAAGTAAACTACACGTATGTGACAGTTATTGTAGGTAACTTGGTGTCCAAAGTTATTTATGGATTTATGGTTCTTGCTCGGCCATAATTGGGTGGAGGATGTGAATTTTAACTTTTCAGAAAATACCTGCTGATGAGGAAACTAAATATGTTCACTTTAGACCACTATTATTAAGGAATAATAGGGATAGTTTCTTCGGACACTGTTACAGTATGTAGGTGAAACACAGTTGCAGATCAAGATAAAACACTGTTTTTCTAGCAGATGAAGGGAATTTGGGAGCTTTTTACATTTTATCTGTTTTAATTTTGTAAACAAAGGGCTTACAATTTAGCAAAAATCAGCATTCCTGCTTTTTTTCTCAGAATCAAACTGCATTTTTTTAACGGATGTAACAAAAGACATCAAAGAGGACACCATTACCTACGTTAACTCAAAAGTTGGAAATTTTCAGTCTATTTAAATTTTAAAGAGTTAGCAACATGTGTGCTGGACAAAACACATCAACAGAATCAGGGTAGGCAAGTTTTACAGTACCTCTAAGATTCCATGGTTCCCTCAGTGGTGTTTAACGGATGTAACACTGTCTAACAAGTGGACACCAAACATTGATGGATACATACTGTATGTCATGAGATTTTGAAGATTTTGGAACCCCCCATTGTTTATTTTCATTACCAACTGGGTCCTTCCCTTGTCCTGTAAAATCATTATTTCATGCTATTGCAGAGTGACAAAATGGTCACCTGCAATCAGTGTTTAACGGATGTAACCGTGTGGACACCAAACAGAAAACGTTGTTTGTGGATAGATGATGATCCTCTGTCAGCCCTAACATACTCATAACTTATAAATATCAAATATTAGGGATCACACTGCTCACAGTACACCAGGTTTCTGCTTAATGACATGTCACTTTCAAGAGAATTCACCCCATTAAACGTATGTAATGCCAGTGGACACTAACAGTTACATCCTTAAATGAACTGATATTGATAATTTTTATTTAGTTATTGAGCTTGTATTCATGAATTGTGTGTGTAAATTTAAAGGAGTACTATTTGCAAAAAAGATAATTATGAGAACAAATCAAAAATGTAAGTAAGATACTGTAGGTAAAATTGTGAGTTGTCTGCAACACTTATTTTTATGTCACATTTTGGTGTCCGAAATAACATACATTTTTGGCAGAAAAATCATAATTACTTCACATACACAAGTTATGTGGTCAACTAATTATCTCTGTTATGTAATATGATACTATTAAACAGAATAAATATGGCAGCTGATATGAAGGATTGTCCCTTTGCAAATTACAGCAGTGTATAATTCATTCACAGATATGCTCTCCAGTATCATATCTTTACATATCTGCATCTTGGGATAGAACTGTTCAATTGGTAAGTTCTCTGTACCACTGTGACCCCTCTGACCATCATGACGCTAGATGGGAATAGAAAGTTTTAGCCACCTCAAGCTGGCAACTAATGATCCAGAATCTATCAGAGAACTTCCTGTTCAGGTATCTTGAGATCAGTAAAGTTAAAGGGACTTGCCCCCTTCAAAGACTATTTGCTCAATAGAGCAACAAGGTTGGTTTAAACGGGATTAACTACCGCAATTACAGAGACAATAGTCAGTCGGGCGTACCTGTTTTTTCTGCTGTTTCGTGCAACACAAAAGGGGATTACTGGGGAACAACCCAGAAAGGAAGATTATAGTTTTCTCATCACGAAATGACTTTTCCCCACGTTCAAAAAGTGCGCAGCAAGGAAAAAAGAGGCAAAAACAATGCCAAAGTTTCATCTTAAATCTACTACGATCGTTTGGTCACCAGCCAATCACGTATCAGGAGAGGAGGAGACTGACCAATGACAAGGCAGTAGCATCCTAGTTACATGGAAGAAGCAGACGACAAAATGGCAGCCCCCATGCCAGATGCTGAACCCGGTGAAAATCCTGAGTTTTATGCCATGCTCATTGTTTCCAGTGCAACAACCAACTTTAAAACATTCACAAAAGCATCTTAGGAAACGTTTGTTAGTTATGGGGCACAATGGAAACACTTCAACTGCCCTGAAGCCGAAATTGTCGACAGTACGGCTACGAGTCTTGGTTTAGACTTCTTAGACTTTGACAACATCGGAGAATGCCTCCAGTTGTTTTCACACGTACCTGTTGCACAAAACATCGGGTACCACCGAGATTGTTATCGACGGTTTTGTGACAAAGGTAAAATTGAGCGGAAGAAACGTTCATCACAGAATCAGACTGGCGAAGATACGTATATCTATTCCTCTATAAAATTTTTAATTTGTAAACTAATCGGCTAGCCGGATGAGAATAAACATGCTAGCCTAGCCATAGAGTGTGCAATCAATGCATTGTGTGGCGACCGTAGTAGTTCCACAATGGTGCAGCAATACTTGAAGTCAGTGCTCTATGCTGCCTCACAGGGTGGCCCACCCTGCCCCTTATTCTCAGAATTTAAAATTCTTCATGTGGTTCCTGGGGTTGTCTAAATTATTAAAAGTGCACTGTGTGAATAACTTGAACTGAACCAACACACAGAGTTACATGCGGTCATTAAAGAATTGAAGTCAGGCATGTTTGCTGTGCATGGGCTTCAAAACATAGGAGTGCAGCATTTTACATGTGAACCTGTGTCCTTAAATTCAATCTCCTCCCTCTTTTCAGTGAAGCTAGGGGTCTTATCTGTGTAGTATTAGCTCTCAACCAGTGCCTATACTAGTATGATAATGCTCCATTATACTACGTTCTGAATACTACACGGAGCGAGTGACAATGGAGGTTAGTGTGTAGGGACTGAGTGAGGACTAGTGTAGTGTATGCTACATTGTGTATTTTACTAAATTCCAGTCGTGTGATGGTGATGTAAGCAACTTCCTGATGTAAGTTGATATACTGACTGACCAGGGAGTTGTCAGGGTTGAGTGACAATTCGGTGTTCTCCACAGGTTGAAATTTTGTCCGGGTGCTCCAAAGGTTGAAGATAAACAGTGATCACTGTCTTGACAAGAAGTCTAAAGAGAGGGAGCATCTCTCTTTGGAAAATGTTGGTTAAAATCAGTGATGCTTGTAATCATACTTTTCTCTGATGACTAGGAACATTTGTGATTATCATTGCTCAATGTCCACATTGAGATTGCTGTTTTCTCTGTTTCGAGATTTCAAATAGATAATTTTTGTCTGGGTGGCTGAACTTTTTGTCCGGGTGGCACATTTTTTGTCTTTGGGCTAAAAAACCTCTGCAGATTTTGTCCAGGTGGGTCACCCTAACAAAACAGCTAGTAGAGAACACTGTCATTATGCCTTTTTAATATCCCTTTCCTGTTGTAGCTGCTGAATTGTAACCGGGGTGGAAATATACTAACACCTATCTTGTGCATTTGGCAGGAGCCTAAACAGCAACTCTCTTGTCAGAGTGTGTGACTGCAGGCAGAAATCTTGAATATAAAAGACTTATGGGATGCATCCACATTCCTTGGTACTGTAAGAACATTCTTTCCATTATTTTCCACCATATAGGTGTACTAGGCCACTTTTATTTGGAGGGGGTAGAACCCTTTTAGGCTTTTACCCAAAATTTTAATCACCCATGCCTGAAAAATACAACTGTTTTGTCTGAAAATAGTAATTTCCCAGCAGGAACAGGGCTGCAGCCCCCAGCCCCCCCCCCCCCTCCGCCCTATACACCTATGTTTTCAACAGTGCTAGTATTCCAATCTACTTTGACCCAATAACCTGAAACTAAGACATCTCGTTTGAATATGAATTTTAGTAGTTTTGAGCTTCCCTTCAAAACTGCAGGAATTACATTACGTAAGTATTGTGCATTTGAGTTGGGGGAGGGGGGAAGATGTTAAAACAAAGGTTGGTCAACTGTGGTTTCTATTAAAGTTCTTTCTGTTTGAGTCAGAGACTAACATTACCATTTTCCTAGCAACAAGCCACGGTTTGTGGGAAGGGGGGGGGGGGCTCGTGCTCATATATACTTATTGTACAGACAGGTAGACCCCATAATTTCCATCATTGCCTCATGATAAAAAAGCACTGTTTTCTTTGATTGATAGTTGAAAGAAAGCGAGAAGTATTTGTTGGGTTCCTTTCCGCGCCTGTAACCTGTAAATCTAAACCTTCCTTCTAGAAGAAAAAAGTGTTTTAACAGAATGTAGCCCAACCCTTTCATGTAAAAATCTTTGGTGAATTACAAAATGAAGTTCCCTGTGTAACTGTAAACCCATCAGAGCATAAAAATATTGCAATTTTCCTCTGCAAAGTTGTCATTCTGTAAAATTAGCACTGCCTTGCATGAGAACCCCTGATTCTATGTCAGTTTGCAAATTTGGGGAGGGGTTCTGGGCCCTTACCCCCTTGAACCCTTTGCAGTAACACCCCTTACCAGTAGCAAAAATAATAAGTTTACCCATATTAGTGAACATATTTTAATGAAATTATCATATTTGCACCCCAATTACTTGAGTTGTCTAGTTGTATGTTATACACAAATGTTGGGAGGGGGGTTCTCACAGGACCCCTCTCCAAGACACCTTAGGTTTTGCATGTCCCGAGGAAACCAACTTAAAATCTAAATAGAAAATAAATGTGCAAATGCCAGAACAAAGACTTGACAAAATATTGCACAGTTTTCACACAAGTTTCTTTTGTTACACACAAATTTTGCAAAGGAGAGGGGGATCTGACCCCAGGAGACCATTGACCAACATGCATAGTTCTACTGAATTCGTTTAAACCCTTCTGTAGTGGTTCCATGGACCTGCCAGGTAAAGGTCAGAATGAAAACATAGTTTACACTGGAGCTATTGTGTACATTATTCTGTGTATTGCTTTAGTTTGGATAGCGCCCTCTATTTATGTTTATGCCTTTTCCCTGACCCTGGGAGTGGTCAGTGTTTGCAGAAATAGGTCATGTTTAAGTGAGAAAAGATTGCGAGGTACTCTGGACCAAAATCTGCTTGTTTGTAGCTTGAATGTGTTCGTAACATATTTTTCCTTCAGTACAGTAGTCTATGGGACTATGGCGGCCATTTTGTCCATAAAGTCAACAGTGTGCAACTTTTAAACGTGGGGAAAATCAGTGTGCAACTTTTAAACGTGGGGAAAATCAAAATATGAAAATTTATGTTGTAAAGTACAACTGGGCGGATTTTGAGGTAATCCCCGTTTGTGTTGCACGGAATCCCATTTTTAAAGCCTTTTTTGAGGTATGCCCTACTGACTACAAGCTTCACCCTAGAAAACACCTTTTTCTCCGATAACATTGGCTATTCCTATTCAATTCTAGCAGCATGCCTGTCAGTAGGTTTGGGTGTTCAAATGTGGGTCACTTGGGTGGTACAGTATTGTTGGTCAGAACTTGGCCAGGAACTTTGTTTTTGAAATTGGTACCTCTAAATCTCTGGGCAGTGCCTGGCCATGTCCACGCAGGGTGGTGCATTGATTGAGGCTAAATCGCAGTAAAATCCCCACACCTGACTGCCATGCACTATGCATGCCACTAGTAAATGCCCTGCCTGATTTCCCTGGTCTTCCAGATTGTGTGAAATCCCGGCATTAGCCTGCATAAGTCTCGGCCCCAAGGGTAAAAAATTACTGTACCGCATTGTACTGTAAGTCTCTGGCCAAATCCTGGCTTAAAGCCTGCCCATTCCAGGGTCAAGGGGGGATGGGGTTGCAATTGATAAGTGCATTTATTCAGTGTTGTTGGGTGATGTACAAAAAATTATTATTGGGAAGTAGCATAGCCAGGATTGTGTCATGAGGGGCTTGGCAGGGGGGGGGGGGGGTTGGAACATGAATTGAGGGATAGGTCTATGATAAGGGGAGGAAGAAAAAATGGCTGTTTTAGGTGTTTTTTGCAAAATTTCAAGGCTGGGTCATGGGGGAAAGGTTGAATTGGAACATAGCATTGGGAAAGGTGTAAGTGGAAGGAGAAAAACAGTTAATTTAGGTGTTTTTGCATTTTTTTTCAAGGCTTGGTTATGAGGGGGAGGGGGGTGCAACCCCAAACCCAATTATGGGATGATTTTTGCTCAAAAATTGGCCAAAGGTAAAGCTTGAAAAAAGGAGGCTGACAGGTTTTATATGGATGGTGTCAGATACTTTACTTAGGTACCCCATATGAACTGTAATCCCTTGGTTTCAAAAACCATACCTGGCCCTTTTTAAGCACATAACTCATGTATTGCAGTATATTAGCACTAATGCTGAATCATTCATGTTAAATCCTGTCATACTAAAGTGTATTAAAATGTTTCAACAGTTGCCAGTGCCTACTGAGAGTCACCCAGTGATACTGTACAGTACTGTAGGTGCAAAATTGACCCTCGCTTAAGGTCAATATTACCTGGATTGGGATGATAGTAGGCCTATATATATGTCGGCCTTTTGGGATTTGTTTAAAAATTTAACTTTGCAGATTTTGTAATTTTTGTAACACACAGATGCTTTGAACCAGATAGTGCTGTGATCTTGTAGCAATGTATCGCTAAACAATGACATGTGCAAGTAAACCTTTCGTGAAATTTATACTCCTTGGGATGTCCTTGGTGAACTATCCTCCTGTACATTTCCACTTCAAGATTGTCCACATGCTGTCCCAGCCACTCTTTTGTGCTACAGTATTAGTCTTACCCACCCAAAATTTACTGTTCCTTGACACATATCACTAGCTTACATGTTAAAACATTCCTCATTGCTGAATGCATAGCCTACATGATATAGACTACTTATGATTCCCAATCACACTTTGAGTGCAGAGCCATGAGGGTTATATCATGTATTAACTGTAACTGTCCCATTATTAGGCAGGTGCTGTAGGAGAGCAAGAGATACTGTTGTTCTGCAGATGTGGAAAATGTGGTTAACTGCTTAATGATCACAATTTGTTGTGTTTAAAGGGCCAAACCTCTCACCCCAAACTACAATTTTGGTACCCGGGTACCAAAATTCTCAGTTGGCCCAGCTATTTGATGGAAAGCTAATTCAAACAATGCAGAGTGCCAAAGCTTATATTACACAGCATGAACGGTACTGAGAGTATTTTGATTACGTAAATTGAGTTTTTCTATACTCACCCTGAAGCAATAAACTGAGATTGTGTCTGGATGAGGATGAATTTCAGACAATTGTGGGAGGGGCTTCAGTAAGAAGTTTAGGAGAATTGGTACTGTTTTACAGTAGGTGAGAGAACTAGGCCTTTAA
Source organism: Holothuria scabra (assembly GCA_037179385.1). Taxonomy (NCBI): domain Eukaryota; kingdom Metazoa; phylum Echinodermata; class Holothuroidea; order Aspidochirotida; family Holothuriidae; genus Holothuria; species Holothuria scabra. Next base: position 38,394,009 of record CM074193.1, read on the forward strand.
ATGTGTGGAGATTTACTACGTTATGGCTGCCCTAGAATTTGAACTTGACCTCTTATTCAATTTTTGATTTTCACTACAGAGGTTTTTTGCACTGAACACCTTGTCATGGAATCTCCAAAAATAGCTTTTAGGTCCCCAGCTCGCCATGGGTACAGTGTGGAGTACTCCCCATATGCACCTAACAGAATGGCTGTGGCTACATCTCAGAACTATGGTATAGCAGGTACAGTATTGAATTGTATTTTTGTTGCAGATGCAACTCACAGACAGATTGACAAGCTTCTCTTCTCTACACAACATTTACTCCAACAATACAGTACTTGATCTGCTTTTGAGACAACTTCACCCAAATTCGTTTTTTCGTAATTGTCCTCAAGAGCTGCAGTTTGTACAGAGATATACTGTAGTTTTCTTTAAAAGTAATGGGCACATTTGATGGGTCTGGCCTGTGATTTGTTGATTCTGTATGGGATTGGCAGAATTTCCTACTGTACTATTTAAACTTAACACAGAAAATTAGTTAACTGCCTGCTTGGCATGATCAAAACTTAAATGCCTGTAGCATTTTCTGAATGGCTTGTAGTTCAATGGTGTAGGTCTGCTTGTATCCATTGCATATAGCACATGTGGAGTATCAGTACATGTATTGTTTAAATACTGGCGGGGGGGAGGGGGGGGGATTTCTGCACATGCTCAAGAAGAAATTTGACTCATAACAGTAAATTTGGGTTTTGCTTGAAAAATCAGTGGGAACTACCGTTACAGTATACTGTACCACCATAAAGATTATTCATTGATATCAATGTTTCTTGTGCTGGGAATCAAATAGCAGTGGTTCAACTTATGTAAAGTTGACACTTAAGTTAACATTTGTTAAGTTGTCATTGAGGAGCTGTAGTGGTCTGCCACAATCATAAGGTAACTGCCGGAATGCAGATTTATACTACTATTTTTTATACTACCATTACCTAATACAGTCATTTGCTGTGAAGATAAAGTGTCCCTAAGATATCACATTGTGTGATCTCTGATTAGTTGATTTGTATAGTAGTACTATTGATTTTAGTCATTGAATTGTGCTAATGTGAAATGCTGTGTGTACACTAAGCTGAGGTGAGGTGCTGAGATGAGGTGCTGAGATGAGGTGCTGAGGTGAGGCGCTCAGGTGAGGTGCCCCAAGGTGCTTAGTCTCCATTCCAACGCACAGAACAGTGCAGTATCTTGCATTTGCTACTGCACATTGTGCACTTAAAATATTCTCCTCATCCTGGTTCCTCTTAAAGTAAACTCAATGCACATTTTCCATCTGATTACAGGTCCTACAGTCAACTTCAAGGAGCCAAATGGTGGTGTAATTTGTTTACCATTAATCACTGCCAGCATTAATATCCTCATTTTGCATGTACTACTGTACTCTGTACTGTACCAGTACCATACCACAGTACAGTAGTTGCACCCTAATTGAATACTTTGGGTTTTGAATTGTCAAGGGTCATCCATGCTACAGGTAGTGGCAGATACTCAAAACACAAGAATGAGGATGATGAAGAACAGCCCCCTTTAATGGTCAATGTTTATCTAACCAATGCTTTACCTCTTTGAAATTTTCTACACAATTCAGTTCAGTGAAAGTGAAAACCAAGGGCTTTGTTCTGTCCAAGGACTGGCATAATGCATGGGCAACTCCCTGCCATTTCCAAATCATTAATGCATAACATACTGAATGATGGTGGTGCTCTAGGTAATAGTGTTTGTCCACACTATGGTCCTGGACAACCAGTTAGGTCTACACCATGTTGTCCTTGCAGTTTTGTAGAACTTTCTTCTTCCACAGTACTTTCACAGTGTGCATTTTTATAGAGTGGCAGACTGGTTTATTTCAGCTGCTGTGTGCAGATATATTTCAAAAGTGGGTAGGCTTAATCCTGCTTGAGGTGTTTGACTTAACTCCAAGGTTTAATCCAGTGCCCTCACACCTATGCCCACCCTCTACACATATCCCCCCACCCCCCTCCCCTCCTTACACATCCCCATTTGGCAAGGATTGCCAAGTTGATATTAAAGTTAGTAATTCTTCCTGTGGACTAAGAGTTTCCTTCTTGCTATGTTTTATGATCACTAATTAGCTTCTAAAGTACTGCAGAGCAAGTGCTTGAGATCTAAATCCATTTGTACTTTTCTCTGCTTTTCATTCCAGGTGTCGGCTCTTTGTATATTGTTCAAGTTACACAAAGTGGAGCCACTCTTGTAAAAAGGTAAGCTTTGGCTCAGGTTTACTTTGGGGCCTACAAGAGTTCAGACCCAGGGCTCTCACATTTAGGGACCACCACTTCTAGGTGTTTAGAAATAAACTCTGGTAGACAAGATGCCTTTAGTCCATTGTCAATCCATTAGTAACTGTGCCTAGCAGAAACTGATGATTTCATGCTACAATTTTCTATGTGCAAATCGATTGTGGTGCTCTACTTAGATATCAGGTCTTATAACAAAAGGGCACCAATAATGTGTGGATTGTGTGCCCAGGCTCTTTCACAAGTTAAGCCATGCACAGTATCCCCTTAATGTATAGAGCACAGATGTGCAGTAAACATACCATCTGCAAGAATATGTTACTTTACACCCTGAAGACCACATATAGTGATATATGGTCCCATCTTTAACTGCCTCTTAAAATGTTGTAGGAATGTCAAGAAAATATCTAAGTTGACCTTTTGATTGACTAATGGAAAAAGGTACCATGGAAGCCTACCATTTATGTGTACTGTGTGTTTGTATATTATTTGCCGGGTATTATTTAAACATTAGCTGATAATGTGCAAACCCATGAAGCTGTAAGAGTGGAAGTGAAGATATGGCAATTCTCAGTGGAGGACTCGAGATTAAAAATGCAATGGGTGAGGGTACCAAAAACTACAAAACATGTAAAAAAAATTTAAGAAATTAAAAAGAAAGAGGAATAAAAAGGGGTAATGCAATTGTGCATGGACATATTTTACGGAATCGAAATGGATATGAATACCAGCAATAATATCTAGCCCCCTCTTTGAGAGCCAAGGTTATGCCTTATCAATCTCAAAGCATTAACATCAGTGGAGGACATACTGTATGTAAATATTGTGCGAGAGACACAGAGACAGTGGGGGAAATACTGAATACCCCTTTTTGCAAAATGGTTCATATACTTAACACTTGAACAGAGTCGTCTTCATAGGATATCATGCCCCATGCAAATGTGACAGTCCTGAAATGCATGTAAATGTTTATGATATAATTAAGTACTTGAGTCTCAACTGAAGGGTAATGTCTGTTTGACATTTCATTTGCTATACAAACTTGTGGTTGCAGTTTTGCTATATTTTCCTCCAATCTTCTGCCTTCCAGTTCTCTTCCTACTGTAGATCCCTGCCTTCAGGTACAAGATAGGCACAAGTGTTACTGTCATAAAGACATAGTTGACGAGATTGTTGCCATGTCACTGCCTTCCATGACAAAATTTTTGTAAAACCTCCTCCCCACTGATTTTTGTCACCAACCCCCAGGAAGTTCAAATTACCATTGTCTTAATAAATTGTAAAACATCTGCAACTTCCCCCTATAATAATTTTCACCCTGGAATTTTCCCCTTCCTCTAGAGTAATTTTCACCCTGGAGGTAATGTTGCCCCTTCCCCCAACCTCCTATAGTAGCTTTCACTGTGGAAGTCATTTGGCTATTTCAGTATGTTGCCTGGCTATGGGACTCTATGCAGTATTTTCATAACATAAATTGAAGTGAGTATAGATCCTTTGTGTCCTAAACCTTACTTTTGTGTTCTTATCTTCACAGCTTTGAATGGCCTAATGGACTCTTTGATGTCACATGGTCAGAGAACAATGAAAACGTCCTTTTATCTGCCAGTGGAGATGGGACAATTCAGTTGTGGAATCTGATGAAGGAAGGTTCAGAACCAGTGATGATATTCAGGGAACACACAAAAGAGGTTTATGGGATTGATTGGAGTCAGACCAGAGACCAGCAACTAGTACTATCTGCATCTTGGGATAGAACTGTTAAATTGGTAAGCTAACTGTACCACTATGAGGCAGAAGGCCCGGGTTCTGTTCCCAGGTTGAGTCAAACCAAGGTCTCTAAAAATGGAACTTACTGCCATTGTGCATGATTTTCTGCATGAGCAACGGAATAGGAAAAACAAACGAGTGAGGCACAACTGGATAAAAGGCCATGGCCGGTTCGACTTGAACCAATTGGTTGGAAATGGGGCCGTAAAACTCCATCTAACAAACTTATTGTACCACTATGACCCCTCTGACCATAGGGAGACCCATGCCTGTGTTTCTGGCCAGCCAGTTTCTGGAAGACCATTTAAAAATCTGTTAGGATCATTGTGCCATGTCTTTTGTTCTTTCTGTTGTCTTGTTCTCTTCCAGTGTTATGTGACCTTTTTTTTCTTTGTTGGAGGGTGTGTGGGGGGGGGGGATGAAACAGTACTGATATATTCTTAGCAAAGGGAATTAGAACTACACTACTATGAACTTTTTTGTTAGTATTGTCCTGAATGTTGGAATCACCACTGACAGTAAGTTTTCATTCTTTCTCCTATTCCCTTCCAGTGGGATCCTCAAAGGCCCACCTCCTTAGCGACATATGCTGCTCACAATCAAATTGTTTACTGTGCAATCTGGTCCCCGTTAGTGCCTGGATGCTTTGCATCCGCTGCCGGTAAGTAGATGACTCTAAATCTTCAGTCTTTTGACATTTGTGCAAATGATTTCACAAAGCCAGAAGTACATCCCCTAGCTGCTGTTTTCCAGGTGCTGGTGAGGATTCAGAATGGGAGAAAACTCTTTCCTTATCAAATCCCTCCTTGGTGAATATTGCATGGCATTCCAAGATTTCCTTTGAAACAAGTTTATTGATGAATCAGTAATGGCACTGCTTAAAGTACTGTACTGTGTATTGCAATGTTTCCACTAGTACACTACTAGCAAGTTTGAGGTACACTATACATGTTGAATGAATGGAACTGCAGGACATTTGCAGATCGGATGACATCAAAATTTAGAGATGGCATCAGCCAAGTATCATGCCAAACTCTCTTAAAATATAGAAATATGTTTTGGCTACTTCATTCCCATAATGTTAACATTATCACTGATTGTCTGTGAAATTCAGGAGAATAGACCTTGAGCATAGACACATTGACATCATCCTTGGGGGCAAAATAAAGGAACACATTGCTTCATGCACAAGAATTTACCCTACATGTGTAGCAGACTATGTGTGTATTCCACTAGTTGACCAATCAGCTGTCTGCATTTGTATGTGTTGGCTTGTTTTGCCCCCAAAGGAGGGGGGTACTTTCCACTCTGTGACATCATATGCACAGGGTCAATACATTTTGTGATTTATGTCAAAGAGTCCTGGAAAAGGCCATAGACTTTCATTTGCCTTTAAGACATTACAGGAAATGCCCATTAGCCAGAATTTAGAAAAAGTCCAACACAACTGATCCTCTTTAACTCTGTTTAGCCCAACTTCATGGCAGGCATGAACCTCATCTTGACTTCTGAGACCTTACAAGTTGAAAGTCACCTATGCATGACACACTGAAAAGTTGTGCTGGGCCAATAGGATGCCCTCCCCCAACAAATCAACAAGGTTGCCTAATCCAATACCTGAGTTCCTATTGGCAAGTCGGATAAGAGTAGCTAATGGGGAATTCCTGTCATGAGCAATGCCATATTTCCACTCAGTTACCTTAATTATCCAGCCAGTGGATTTTAGATTGCTTGTTCCTTCAACCCATTCAATGTACATTTGCACTTCTTTCCCACCTGTTCATTTTCCATAGTTGTCAACAGCTTTGTTTTGTGATTTTACCATTTTCTGCTTAGAGGATATTGCATCTCACATTTTGTGCTTTTTTCTTACAAGGCGATGGCGTTTGTCGTATTTGGGATATAAGGCGTCCACAAGCACCCAGACTCGCAGTCACAGCTGGAGCGGAAGTAGTGTCTTGTGACTGGTGTAAATATGATAAGGTTGGTGACATGCAGGCGGTCCCTTTGAAATTTTCATCACATGCAAAAATCTTAAATGCAGAATTCAAACTTGTAGAAACTCATGCATAATGTTTTTAAAAGACTTGTCTTTTGTAAGGAAAAGTTAGATTTAACATTTGAATTGTGAAGTGGAAAAAAGGAGAACATGTTAAAGGCTTTCCAGGATCAACAACTGATTGCAAAATTTTATCTAAGAAACTCAGCAATAACAGCTTCCAAACTACTGTCACTGTGATGTCCCTGTTGCAAAGAGCAACCACTAGTGTGCAAATTTAATTACTACACTGTTTCGTATGTTACATCTAAAATCCTCCCGAAAAAATTCTGGAAGGGGAGAATTTCACACATATTTTTAGTCCTAGTGTAAAAACTGTCGGCAAACACAGGCTTCCATGTAAAACATGAGAAAACCCATGGCAAATACATGTACAAATGTGAGGTTTTGGAGCAGGTGGACACATTGTTATGTAAGGGTACAGAATGCATAGCATTGTAGTATCCATACCCATACAGTATTGGTACCGTACCTGTAGCTGAATTAAAAGAAGTGTTTAAGGTCACAACAGGATAATGTTAGAGTGGTGCTTATTCTAAGCATTTTGGTGAAATTTGCATTGAAATCCGATGTGTGGTTCTCAAAATATGAACAGTAAAGTTTTCACATTTTCAACCAAAAGTGAACTTGAAGCAAGCACACATGACATCACATCCCCACATTAGTGCACAGTCTTTTGTTTTTCTTTAAACTTTATACTGGATTTTTTCCTCAACAATCCTATATTATTATTATGTGATTGCATAAGTGGCATGAGAATTTTACAAACTTTGCATCCCCAACAGGGAGGTCATACTCCTATTAACTTCAAGGTTAACACAACAGTCTGATAAAACAGAGGGAAACAAAGCATTCCTTGTCAATGTAAGGAAGTGATATAAGCTCTGCTGCCCCCACACTCACTTTTGAACACAAATCTACTGACATCATTTACTGATATCTCAAGAAATACGTGTCCGATTTGAATGGATTTTTCACCACACTGTGTAGATTTTGTTCCTCTTTCACATATAAAAATTAAATTTTTGCTTAAACTTCCCTTTAAGGTTATGAACTTGTACCTGTACTCATGACCTGGTACCTGTACCTGTACTCATGACCTGGTACCCATACCTGTACTCATGACCTGGTACCCATACCTGTACTCATGACCTGGTACCCGTACCTGTACTCATGACCTGGTACCCGTACCTGTACTCATGACCTGGTACCCGTACCTGTACTCATGACCTGGTACCCGTACCTGTACTCATGACCTGGTACCCGTACCTGTACTCATGACCTGGTACCCATACCTGTACTCATGACCTGGTACCCGTACCTGTACTCATGACCTGGTACCCGCACCTGTACTCATGACCTGGTACCCGTACCTGTACTCATGACTTGGTACCAGTACCTGTACTCATGACCTGATACCTGTACCTTTACTCATGATGTGCTACCTGTAACTGTACTCATGACCTGGTACCTGTACCTGTACTCATGACCAGGTATGTATACCTGTACTCATGACCCTTTACTCGTACCTGTACTCATGGCCTGATTCCCATACCTGCCCCTGTACATGCGTACTCATGACCTGGTACCCTTACCTGCACCTGTACTCATGACCCTTTACTCGTACCTGTACTCTCGACCTGGTACCCTTACCTGTACCTGTACTCATGACCCTTTACTCTTACCTGCAGTACTCATGGCCTGATACCAATACCTGCCCCAGTACATACACTCTCATGACCTTTTGCCCTTACCTGTACCTGTACTCATGACCAGGTACGTATACCTGTACTCATGACCCTTTACTCTTACCTGTACTCATGGCCTGATTCCCATACCTGCCCCTGTACATGCATACTCATGACCTGGTACCCTTACCTGCACCTGTACTCATGACCCTTACTCGTACCTGTACTCTCGACCTGGTACCCTTACCTGTACCTGTACTCATGACCCTTTACTCTTACCTGTACTCATGGCCTGATACCCATACCTGCCTCCGTACATACATACTCATGACCTGGTGCCCTTACCTGTACCTGTACTCATGACCTGGTACCTGTACCTGTACTCATGACCAGGTACATATACCTGTACTCATGACCCTTTACTCGTACCTGTTCTCATGGCCTGATTCCCATACCTGCCCCTGTACATGCGCACTCATGACCTGGTACCCTTACCTGTACCTGTACTCATGACCCTTTACTCTTACCTGTACTCATGGCCTGATACCCATACCTGCCCCTGTACATACATACTCATGACGTGGTGCCCTTACCTGTACCTGTACCCGTGACCTGGTACCTGTACCTGTACTCATGACCAGGTATGTATACCTGTACTCATGACCCTTTACTCGTACCTGCACTCATGGCCTGATTCCCATACCTGCCCCTGTACATGCGTACTCATGACCTGGTACCCTTACCTGCACCTGTACTCATGACCCTTTACTCCTACCTGTACTCTCGACCTGGTACCCTTACCTGTACCTGTACTCATGACCCTTTACTCTTACCTGTACTCATGGCCTGATACCAATACCTGCCCCAGTACATACATACTCATGACCTTTTGCCCTTACCTGTACCTGTACTCATGACCAGGTACGTATACCTGTACTCATGACCCTTTACTCTTACCTGTACTCATGGCCTGATACCCATACCTGCCCCCGTACATACATACTCATGACCTGGTGCCCTTACCTGTACCTGTACTCATGACCTGGTACCTGTACCTGTACTCGTGACCTGGTACCCATACCTGTACTCATGACCCTTTACTCTTACCTGTACTCATGGCCTGATACCCATACCTGCCCCCGTACATACATACCCATGACCTTTTGCCCTTACCTGTACCTGTACTCATGACCTGGTACTCATGCCTGTACTCATGACCCTTTACTCTTATCTGTACTCATGGCCTGATACCCCTACCTGCCCCCGTACATATATACTCATGACCTGGTGCCCTTACCTGTACCTGTACTCATGACCTGGTACCCATACCTGTACTCATGACCCTTTACTTGTACCTGTACTCATGGCCTGATACCCATACTTGCCCCTGTACATGTGTATTCATGACCTGGTACCCTTACCTTCTCATGACCTGGTACTCTTACCTGAACTCATGACCTGGTACTCTTACCCGTACCTGTACTCCTGACCTGGTACCCATACATGTATGCTTGCTCATAACCTTGTGCCTATACCCTTACTCCCCATACTCCTACAACACTGAATCATGTATTAATTGCTTGGTTGTGACATACTGAAATTTGCCAGTTATATGTGCAAGTCCATGATGAGTTTCTACAGTAGACCAAATTAAAACTATAGCATTATTGTTCCTCGAAAAAAAAAACGTCTCTTGTCCACTCACGGAGAATGGATCCTTCTTTTTGAGGAGAATAAAGTGACCATGGATGTTGTATTTTCAGCCCCAACAGAGACAATGGCATTATTTTCCTCAAAGAGCAGTATTATTGTCATCTTTGTCTGTAGAAAGATATCATTTTGGGTACCTTCAGTACATCTCTAGACTATTTTTTTCCAAAGTGGAGAACAATTTGTTTTTCTAGTTTGAGATATAGCCACCAGGGTAAGATGTGAGAAAAGATGGGAGAAAGTTAGGAAGCAGTACGTGACGTAACGATATTAATCTGGATTTTTATGTTTCTATGTGCATCATTTATGGACATTTTACCATTTTTTGTTGTCCAGTTAAAGGGAAGGACACATAACTGTAGGTTAAATAAATGGTGGTATGCTGTAAAATTGTTTTTGAAACAAGTATTCCTGTGAAAGAAGTATTTAAGTTTAAATGTTACTTTGACTTTTCTTTTCAGAATATTCTGGTCTCAGGAGCTGTGGATGGTAAAATATATGGATGGGACTTAAGGAATGTTAACATGCCAGCATTTGTACTGGATCAGAATGGTCATACACATGCTGTCAGGAGGGTCAAAGTAAGTCCTCATGTTACACAGGATATGTTAAAAGCACAGTTCCCACCTTAAATAATGGCAATGTTAGACAAATTTGTCAAAGCAGTGAAGCATAATAGAACTCTTCTTGCAAGCAGTACTGAACCATGCTTTCTGGTTAGTTTTTACTTAGATAGAGTTTTATGGCCCAGTTTTCAACCTACTGGTTCAAGTCAAGCCTGCCCACAGCCTTTTTTTCCAGTTGTGGCTCACTGGCTTGATTTACCTACTCCATTGCTCATGCAGAGCATCAGGTACAATGGCAGTAGGTTCCATTTCATGCTTTCTGGACAGTTGAAGGTAATCAGTGTACCCGCTTTAATACAGGTTTGAATAAAGTAGACATTACAGTAGGTGCGATTTGCTGTAGGTGATTTGGGTTAGACATCCTCAGACAAATATTACCCTAATGCCATAAAAGCTTAGTGCATGTGGAATATACATGTCCAATGCAATGCTAAATTTATTTTTTTGCATCAAACCTAATGCATGGTGCCTATGTCAAATTAACCAAGTTGCTTAAGGTAACTGCCTTAAAAACTTGGACATTTTTTGACTCTTTAAATTATCTTGTTCAACTATTTGAAGATGTTATTTACCATCATGAGGGTCAAGGTAATGCATTTTCTATATTGGATATATGATCCTTGTAATACATAAAGATGTGTTGGACTATGGCTCAGCCAAATCCATTGCAGATAATGGTGTAGATGTCCAATAAGTGGCACTATTACTAATGTGGGTTACAGCCAATACCAGAAATGGTACCTAAAAAGCCTATTAAGTTGATGTTTGATAAGTTTAATAAGTTTCTATCGTGCATTATCTAAAATAATTATTCTATGGTGCCTTACAAAAGGAAATGAAAAGGCAGAAAGGAGGAGATAAAAGATCTAGAGTTTGACACTTTAAAAAGTATAATCCTATATTTTTAGGAAATGTGCTGCGGGGGAGGGGGGGGGGGCTTTTAAGGGGTACCCAGGAGATAATGTAACTAGCTAGGAGTATGGAAAGTCCAAAAGGTTGTTAATCACTTTCCTTTACATTCTTACTAAATATTTGTTGTTGTGTGAAGACTGTCTTTGCCGTGACTTAAAAATTCAAATGTACCTCAAAAAGGAGAAAAAGTCTATTTGTTGCAGAAATTAGGCTGTTTGGTTGGTTATACTACACTGTTACTTACAATGGGTTTTATATCAAATGTTGTATTAAGTGCCAGATTCTGTGGGCTTTACAGTATGAATTCCACCATGATACTGCAGTTTTGTGCTCCCAGCATCTTTCTTGAATCATTGGACCAAATTATATTTTAATATAATTATATTTCCATATTTTGTTATTTTACTTTCTAGTGCTCCCCTCACCATCACAGTATTATAGGTAGCTGTTCTTATGACTTCACTACAAGATTTTGGGATTTTGCTGGCCAGCCTACCCCCCTTGAAACATTTCAGCATCATACAGAGTTTGTCTGTGGCATTGACTTTAATTTGCATATTCAGGGAGAGGTAAGTTTCATGATTTGCCTTGAAAATATGCACTTACAATGGCTACCAAAATTTAATGGAACAAACCCCCTGCACCCCATTTCAGTGTTGTTATCCTCAGGACAGGTCAGTTTTTTCTTAACCAACACTGAAGTGGGAAAAAGGAGGGGGGAGGGGGATGGAGAGTGCTTATCATGTGAGATTTATAAAAGGGCAGTGTGCTATTTGCTTTGGGGAGAATTTGTTTGATTGTTTTGGTCGTGACTGTAGCCATACCAAATAGTTGCAGAAAAGATCTTGTCCATTTTTTGGGGGGTAAGAATCAACATGATTGTGTTTAAATGAGACAAAATAAGATGCAAGATACATACATGTTAAATATATATTTTATGAACATTATAATGGTATAAATATAGACACTGAAAAGTTCAACTTTGTAGAGTTGGTAAATGTTAGTATTGCTATCAGATAATTAACAAGGTCTGAGAGTGTATGATGCAATGGATGGCGATAGCAACAACAAATGGATGATAGGATCTATTTCGTTCAATGTTACAGTACCTTCTCTGTAGATATCTACATCATAGTAGCCAGCGGTAACAATTAAGCCAAAAGCTAGTAACATTGCAGCAATCCATTCCACTTAAGCATGGGGCTATATGTTTGTGCACATTCTCCAAATCTTTGGGACAAAACAAACTTGTTCTAAAATTTAAGTTTTCATGGAATTTGGGTGATATCATTCTTATGCAGACCTTCCATATAATGTAAGGAGGAATCTTTCCCATGGTTTTGTGGAGTTGATCATTTCTAAAATTGCCTTTTTGGTGTGAAAATTTACTACATTTCAATTGGTTGTAAAGTAAGACTGAGATCCCTCTGTCAGTTCATGTTGGCTAGTCACTTAGATTTTATGCAATAGTGTTGTATGCACTCATTGCACAAAAGCAACGGAACGTCATACATTTTTTGGTTCTGAACTTCGTTTGTGTATTCCATGCTGTGCCCCTCAGTTCCATGTGTCAACAAATTACCAAAATCTGTTACACTGTAGATGTTATTGGACCAACCTCTTATGGCCTTCCCCTGGATCAAATTGGAGAATATCATTAGCTGTGCCAATCACATGCTGCTAGAATTGTATCACTAGAAGATTTCAGCCAATATTCACATAAAAAAGGTCTTTTTCTTGTTGTCAGGTCATACAGTTTGTTAAGAGTAGGTAAACAGTGATGAAGTTTATCACTAAAAATATGTCTCAGTGAAATTAACAACAACAAACCCTTTCACGAGGTTGTAAGAGTGCAGGAAATGGGAAGTCATGAGCAAAACATTTTGCCATGGGTAACTGTGGTTGAAATGGTCATGGGTATGGAGAATTTATAGGTTGTTTGGAATGATTTTACAGTTTTTTGTAAATTTGGTTTCACTGCAAATACATGCTTAAAAAATAGCCCAAGATATAACCCTTTGAACCCAGGCCCCCTCCCAATTAGAAGCTCGACATCTCAACTGGGAACCGTCCACCATAGACCCTGTTTCCAGGCTGATAATTGTGGATATCAGTTTCAGGTAATGAACCTCTAGTTTCCCTATATCTCTGCTTTTTAACTTTTTTGATCACAAGATACCTGTATAGGAAGCTGAATAATAGATTCTAGATTTACACTGATCAGCTAGACAGGGATGGCTTAACTTGGTATGGTATACCTTTCTATTGTCATGACCACCAGATTTTTAACCATATAGTGCTCTCTCTTTCAATCTGAGGATCTTTGCATGCACACATTGAGGTTTGACGGAACAGTGTAGGTAATACTCCTTGAATTAGCATCCATTGGCTCCAAACCATGTGACCATGAAAAATGGCTTCTCTTGCTGTTGTTGCCAAATATTCAAGTTGCTTAATGCAGTTTTGAGCTATGCTTGACACTGTAAAGATGTGTAGGTCTTGTGCTCTCTGCAGCTTTTTGTAGCAGAAGTGCAACATTTGTTAGCGAAGGGTTAAACCCCAATGAAGGGATGTCAAAATAATTGCAAGTCAGCAGTTGAAATTCCAGTATCTCTTTTGACCCCCTTTTTTTTTTCTTTTCTGTAATTTTTGCTTTTTTATAAAGGTTGCAGATTGTTCCTGGGATGAGAAAACCATTATTTTCCACCCAAAATGCCTTCAGAATAGAAGATGAGTCTTTGTACTCAAGATTGAAGAACATGCCAAAAATAGAGGAAGCATGAGGTTTCAGTCCTTACAGGACTTTCATACACCTTTTTGAGACTGAATCCATCCAACATTTTCACAGTGCAGTAGTAAGTTGCAAAGATCATTTCATCTCTGGTGTTTAAATTATGATGGCTTTGTATGCCCAGAACCATTGGTACTGCATACTAAGGCAACAGAGCTTTAAGGAAAAGTTGTATAAATTTTTTTATTGGAAATGTTGTGTTATAAATGCTCCAAAATGGCATGCTCTCCAAAGAAAGTAAAGGTTAAATCATGCATTGCTTAAGAGGAAATAGTTATCATACCTCAGAGTCTGGAAATCACTGTCAGTTGGTTGAATAGGTTACAGGATTGTGTACCTAGATGCACTGTTAATGCTTAGCAGAGAGATTGTGGGATTCCCGCTTTCAAATCACAAGTCCCCCAAAGAAAATATTTGCCTGTGGAAATTTATTTCACTATTTCTTATGTATCATCTGAAATCTGTCTAAAAACTTGGGGGAAGAGGTAAAATTCCTGCACATAATTTTACCCTTTTTGTAAACACTGCTAAGGTGGTGACTACAGCAGGAAATAATTTCTCTGGTATTGCATTTTATTTTGCTATTTGAATTGCTACATAAATGTAAAGATGTGGTGCAATTTCTCAATATTTATTTAAGGATTTTCAATAAATTTGTTGTAAAGACTCCAAAAAACTTAATTACTGCTATGCAAATATTGAACATTAAAATTATTCTTTGTGATGTTGCACTGGGATTGTATAAGATTTTTTTCAGTGAATAGTTTGGTAGGAGATCTGTTCATCAAAATTCTACCATAATTGAAAGATATTGTTTCAAGTTCTGATATTACTTGTCTATGGAATACACACAGTGAGTTTTTGTACTTTTTTTGCATTTTGGAGATTGTGATATTTAAAAGATAATCTGAGACTTGTTAATTAACATATCCCTGATTTACTATTCTACAAACACAGTAAGTTGAAATTTTAACTTTCCACAGTATTTGAGTCATTATTGTTCCTAGTAGCCTTATTTAGTAGTTAATGCAAACCCAAGACTCTGAAGGCATATTCCAATGGCTTTTCATTGTAAAGGTCTTGCAGGAAAGACAAAAATAATCCAGACCATGTCCCCAAACCCTGGCAGGATATCTTTCCCTAACTCAAGATATCCCTCTTTGAAGATTAGTGAAAAATATCTCTACATTTCAAAAAAGACATAGAAAGTCATGTTATTTTGGACATTGAATCAGATTTGTGGTTCTTTTCTGTATAACAAAGTGTCCCATTTGGGTTTGAAATTTTATACGGTTGGAATATTAAAAACCTTTTAGTGTGGATCTAGCATATGTGGGGTAGAGCAAACAATGTTGTTTAATATTCCCTGCTGTAGTATCAAAACTATTAAAATATTGAAAGCAATGTTAAATTAATGTGTTGTGATGACATCAGATTTCCCATAATGCACTAAATCTAAAGGGAAAATTGCATATTACTTTAAAAATTAGTATCTTCTGAATGCTATATGCTTTTGAGATGCAGTTTTAACCCCTTGAAAGAGAAAAATTTTCTGCATATTTTAAAGTCAATGAGCTCTGTCTGCAGAAAAGGTCTTTAAGATATGTCAGGGGACTAATTTGTCCACCTGTAGGTCTTCCTTCTACCCCCGCCCCCTCCCCCCCAAAAAAAGAAAATATTAGATAAAAGCAACACTTGCATGCAATTTCAAAAGATCACAGGACTATGCAGCTGTAATTATAGGACTGCTTATCTCTTTGCATTCCAACAGCAATACAATGTCATGCAATACATTACAATATGTGAAAACTGGAATTAGGAAGATGAATGAGAGACTAGGGTAAGGCTTCCCAAAGAAATAAGAGTATATGACTTAACATAGTCTATTCTGCTTATCTCCAGGTGGGCATGCAATAGTAGGAATGAGCTATAGAGAGATAGTAAAAATCAAGGGCTAAGAGTCTGCCAGATGGGTATTGATAGGCAATTAGGGATATACATATGTAACTAGGAGGAAAGGATCATCACTCATACACTCATAAACCATTAAGGTTTGTAGAATATTTCACAGAGCCTTGTAGGGGCTATTTCATATGAAATTAAGTGAAAAGATTTATAAAAGCAGAGTATACAATGGTTTCTTCATTTTAGTCATGTATAATGAAAACATGCTATGTTTGAAAGAATACCAAGAGTCCAAGACTTTATTTAGTCCAAAGTAAATGGGAAGTTTCATAGTGTTTATAATTCTTACTTGTAATGGTAAAATGTGTTCTTGATTTTAATAGTAACTTTTGTCATTATCTTTATCTCCCTTTTTTTGTAACTTGGTATAAAGCTAGCCGCACACTACATGACTTTGCACGCTGCAGCTCAACTCGATGGTCACTACAACTGTGATTTTTAATGTTAACACCAGTTTTAAGTCTCGACAAATTCAGTCAAGAAGAACCAGCACGAAGTTGTCACAACTTAAAACTGGTTGGCAACTGCCAATCGCAGCTCAGAACCCACTCACATTACACGACTGTTGGAGATCCGACAATTGAGTCGAGTTGCGATGTGCAAAGTCGTGTAAGTGTGTGGCTAGCTTGAGGCATTAAGTGGAATGTTCTGCTCGGAAATTATGAAATTATTTGTTTGGTCCTGAGAATGTCGTGGAAAAGTCAAAATAATTTATCCTCAAGATTGGACAGGAACCCTTTTAAAAGATTTGTTACTTTCATCAAAACTACCTCAAATGTTATCAAGGTCACAGAGTGCAGTGTTAATTGGACAAATTGCCTTAGGTTTATTATTTCTCATTATAATTTAATCCCTTCTTTGTTTCCATGAAAATTATACTGCTGGAATATTTGAGTATATCTTTTTTCATAAATATCAAGTATAA
Source organism: Holothuria scabra (assembly GCA_037179385.1). Taxonomy (NCBI): domain Eukaryota; kingdom Metazoa; phylum Echinodermata; class Holothuroidea; order Aspidochirotida; family Holothuriidae; genus Holothuria; species Holothuria scabra. Next base: position 38,410,743 of record CM074193.1, read on the forward strand.
GACTACACCAGTTGGCAGGGGCAGCGCCAGAGTATTTTGATATGGTGGGGGGGGGGGGAAACATGAGGTGATTGCTCCTTTTCTCTATTCTTTTCCTGCTCTTTTCACATTTTGTTGCAAGTGTAGGAAGGAAGTTGATCCCCTGACACTGCTCCAGACATCATCCCTGGCAATTTGAGGGAAAAATGCTAACACAGTTTTCAAATTTTCTGAGTGATGTCAATTTATTTTAGTGAAATACTTTATTACAATGCTGTGCCTAATGATAAAGGGGTTACTATACAGTATCACAAATTTCCCATCATGAACTATATCTTTAAAAATAAATATTTTTTTCCATAATTAGTATCTTATAAATATGCAATCGGTTTCTATGCCTATTTAACTATTGGAAAGAAAGGAAATAATCTTTTACAGCATGTCGTTGAGGTAGTGTAGTCCCTGGGAAGCCTCTACAGTGTATATATAAATGCAACAGGTCTTAAATTCTGAGGTGTGCGAATGTGATCACATGCCAGTCATTCACCTGAAACCTCTGTTAGGACTGCAATTTTTGCACACCTAGTAACTGTATAGACGATTCCAACCAGCATTTGTGTTTAGTGACTGTAGGCAGCCATGAGTGGGGTCCATCAACCTTAATTGCCTTCATTTATTGTCTACATGACAAAGAAATTGAAGAAATCAAAATACAATTTACTGTTCATCCATCCATGGTACAGAAGAGCAAGGAAACTGGAAGATTTAAAGATGATTGACCCCAGTTATGGCAGACTGAAATCATCACTTGCTGTCCTTATTAGTCTATATAGAAACCTTTATACTCAGATTAGGCTTTCCAAACCTATATATAAAAAAAAGGACAGCACACTTACAGTTGTTTCTTCTTACAGGAGAAATACGATGTGCAGCACAGCTGGAAAACTTTAAACTGAAAGCCTTACAAAGACACATTGCAATTCTTTGTGATATGTTTTTATTATAGTTCGACTGACCATTCAGTTAACGTGACAATCAGAGTTTGTTTTTACAATTTTTTTACAACTTTAATTCTGTACACCATGCCTGTAGTCGTGGAAGACTCTTGCATCTGTGTGGGAATGTTTTTACCAGTGATTAACACTATAATAATGTTTCATCAAACCCGAAAGACCTGTTTATTGCCCGTATATTCTGGTAAACTATCAGCCGTGGAAACTAGGTGCTTTAACAGAAAGTTAAAGGGAAATACTGCATTTGTTTTGCAAGAAAAATTCATCCTTTTAAAACACAGGGTGATAGATTATCAAAAATATGGCAGTATGATAGCCCTCTTTTCAAGGAATAGGTTTCTCATGGATAGAAATTCAGTTGTTTGTTACTCAAGAATAATTTTTTCACCAAACTTTCAACATTTCAAATGAGACAACATCCATGGCTCTTCTTGCCCATAGTATTTTGAAGAGATGTAGCTATTGCTCGGGTTTATAGTTAAGACTGAACAATTGGATAGTGTCTGAGCCATTTCCTTCATACATTTTGTTGGAGCATTTTGAACACAATATTTCCCTGTAATATTCTCTGACAAACTCTGATTGTCTCTTTTAATAACAGTATTCTCCCTTTAAAGTTTAACAGACAAACATTGTGATTTTTATTGGACACTGAAGGGTGTGAATAAAGGATTGAAATGAGGGGGCTTTATATGGACAAATCACAAACATCTTTTCAAGCCTCTTTGTCATGCATCACTTTTCTCTTAATACTGGCTCAAACCACCCTCTAAAGAACCCCCCCCCCCCCCAACTCCTGGCTCAGGTACATTCCAAATTTTCCAACCAAATTGTTATCCAAACTACTATGTACACCGCCAACCTTAAAAGCACCAAAATGTGCTTCTATTCTTTTACGTAAATTGTTTTTACCCTGCTTATAAAGTTTATTTGAGCTAGAAGGGTCTTTGGCAAATTGATTGATTTAATGGACAAACGTCAGACATATGTCAGATTTGCTCCATGCATGTAATGTTTTGTACATACGGCCAGTTTTTTTTTTTCACCCCATTTTGAACAAAAATTTTGGTTGTGGATATATCTTTTGTCTTCCAATTTGAACCCTTAGGAGAAACATTATTATGTCTTAATGTATAACAAGTATTAACAACAAGTATTAACAAATATATACTCACAGGAAAGGTACATAGAATGTGCATCTGCTTATATAATCTTTAACACTAGGCATGCATTTTGTAGAAAAAACTTTGAAATATTAGTGACCCAGTCATTGTAACTTGATAAAATGCTCCAAAAATGCAAAATGACAACAAGCTTTTACATTCAGAATGCAATAATAGGAAGGGGTGGAGGAGTGTTGGTGAGTCAGGATCTAATACCTCTGAGTCTATCTGAATCTAACTGGCTTTTAAGAAAGCCTTTAAAAAATATAAGAACTCAAGACATGACATTTTTGGTCCAAAGTTGAAAACAAAATCACTACTTTGCTCAAGGTCTTAATAAAGTTATCCCATTGACTATGCATCAAATAGGCATTGATCAAAGTATGGTTTATAGTGACAGGAAACTTGAGATAACAGGTTTTTGTAAATCTTTCTTACCTTTTCCTTGAATGAAAAAGTTTCTTTCAGAATTAACTGGATTCATAATCTTATCACTACAATTTTATTCATATTTTAGTAATAAGACTGTATTGATGATACTGTATATTGCAAGCTTTATTTCTCTAAGTTTATATCGAACTGCAGACATTGCAGTTTTATTAGTTTTTGTATGTCCACACAATCATTCTGTAAAACAATTTAAAACATTATCACCTTGTGTGCAATGAACATTTCAAATTTATGGAATAAATTGTGTTACATTAAGTACACACAATTACCACACTTAAATATTGCATTCGTTTTTCTTAACCATTTTGTAGGAACTGCTCTGTGAGTTTATTTCTTGAAATGGATGATATTTGCAAAATTTCAGTTGAAGTGCACGAGCAAATGTCATCATAAAAAGATTTCTCACTCAATTAATTTTGATATTGTCCTACTGTATCTCCTGCCCAGCTTAAAAGAGAGCACTGCCTTTTAACACCACCAGGAGGAAGGCTCCAGGTGGTGGATTGCTCAAGGCCATATCTACTGCATATGGCCTTGCAGAACACTGGAATCCCAGCTGCAAGGATTATTTCTATCCAAAACAATTTCTCTGCTGCTGAGAGGGGGTTGGCCCTGACGAAAGTGATAGAGGATTGTTGTCTGATCACGAATAGTGTTTTTTTTTATGAGAACTTTAAAGTGAAGGCGTTTGTACAACCCGCAATTTCGATGGATAATATTGTATTCCCTTCTTGGACCTTATTTGGGACACTTAATCGCGAGCATCTAAGATAGCTGTATGTGTCCATAACTTTAGGTGATAGGCATTTTAGTGGAACTAATCCAAAGGGGGGGGGGGGGGGGGGAAGAACCTGTGCCAGAAACGGCTGCTTTTCGCTGGTTAGGTTTTAGTTTCCGAAGCCTCATACTTGATTGGATACCTAAGGGCAGTTGCCTACCATTCCCGCCCTCTAAATTAAATATAGGCCGATAACCAATGACAGGAAACCTGTGCCACGGGGTTGCATGAGATGTGCTTAGCACCCCAGCTTTCCTTTGACCTTATTTTGAGTTAAATCTTAAGCGAAGCATCAATCTGACATCATATTTTTCTTTTGCATCAATCCATTCATCCTGACATAACTGATGACGCAGGTGTGCGTAACGCTTCACCAGTGGCGCGCACACATCTACTCCCCTTTAGTTATGTCATTGCCTTCCTTTCTGGTCGTCATTTTACTTTTCCCATATCTGTGTTTCCGTTTATCGTTTTCAACTTTAGCTATAAACTGGTCCACTTTACTCTGAAGACACGCTCTTTCTTCCCTTTTCCGCTTTTCCTCCCCTTGCAACCATTCTTGCCTCTTCCGTTCCAGCTCGGAAGCAGCGATTGCCTCTTCGTGAGTAATTTGATAAAGCGCTCTTATCGATCTCCCTTCTATGGATACTTCTTGAGCCGTTTGAGCTCGGCGAAGTCTGACCTTTCTTTCGTTTCTATCTTGGTAAGCACTCGCCCGGATGCTGTTTACGCGTAATCTTCTTGGAGTCTTCCGCTTAGGGTCAGAGTTCACTACCTGTTTGGAATTTGGCCACGATGACCTCCTCTCATGTGTTTTCTCCTGTGTGAATGGAAGCATAATCCCAGTTAGAGTTGGTTTGGACGATTGGTCCCCCTCTGAGGTGGCGCTGTTTAAATGTGTCACAAGGGATGGGAGGTGATGTCTGTCGAGCGTCGACCGCAAACCGAGAGTCCACCCATGTCTCTCCGTGAAAAACCCGTCACTACAACTGTGGTCATAACTGGACTCGGACTTCATTTCGTGACGATTTGAGGTAAATTTCTGTACAGAAAATTAAAGAAAATGAGATTATTTATTGAACAAAATGAAAGTGATCAAAAAATAAAAAAAAAATAGAAAAGGAACAACGGAGGGAGATTCATGTTATAGTTGGCGAAAGAAGAAGACGCGGGACATGGTAAACTTGGAAGGTTCGAAAGGCAAAACCCATAAGGGCCTGTGTACCCTGGATAAATTTCAGGAAACGTGTATCGTAACATGTTGCCGACACAATGGGATCCCTGCCCCTGTGTACACTGAACACATGTCGAGGAAACAAGTTGCGCGATCGTAGTGAGATCATAATTAAGAATAGTCCGTGGCCAAAATTTATGTTTAGTTGTTTTAAGAAGAGCCCATGACCCTAGCTTTCTGTGATACTGTAATTCGTTTATGATGTTCGGGTACCAAGATAAAAACAATGCCAGCTGGAATGTTTTAAGGGTAAACTTATAACTGGTGTGATGCAATTTATTTATGGGTTATTTGTGAGGTTGGTACTTATTCTGCTTTCTCAGATAAACTATCACATCGACCAACTATTAGGAAAAAATGCAGTTTAGTTTCGTTCGTGTTCAGGTGCCGTGGATCATTTTATCCAACTCTTTTTAGAGTGTTGTCAAACCAGTGGCGATGCTTCGGAGGAGAAGGGCGAGAGGGAACATTTTGCCCCTCAGATTTTATCCTTGTCCCTCCCCAAGTTAGGTATGTAAGAAATTGGGTAAACCCGAAAAAATTAATAACGTTTCTTTCCTGGAGATTAATTTTTCACCCAAAATTCAAAAAGGTCAGAGTTTCCAGGGGCCGTCGCCTCTGGACCCCATCCGCATGCAGGAACAGGCGCATATGGCTAGGTTTCGCTTTTCGTACGAGTCTGAAAAGTGTTGACCTCAGTCTGCCCCCATTTTGACATTCTGACATCGCCAATAAGTTAAACGTTACTTTTACGACTGTCGAGCTATACTGTACCTGTTTAGTTGATTTTTCAGCGCCTGTTACTCTCTCAACTTGATTCTTTCTTGCTTTTGATCCTGTTTGATGCCGTGCATGTATATCGGACAGTGACATTTGCTTTATTGACATCGATAGACTACTCGCTGAAGACGCTGTTTCTGGAGATGAAGCCGGAGTCGGACGATCGATGGAGCATCCGGTAGGCATGATGCAGCACACATTGGAACCACCACCCACCATTAGCACCTATATTTTGGAGAGACGGTAAATTGGTTGAACACATACTGTAGTTGAATTTTACCATTCGCTATATGTTATAGTTATTAAAAGACTTCGGTAATTCGTTGCCTAATATGGTATTGTGGGGCACATAGGATATACAATAGGGCTCCGCCCGCAGTGTACAGGTGGAATGCGTTCTCGTGTTTTGGTGCAGTTGCAGTATGTGCATAGAATACTACGTATTAAAAATTACGGAGCTGGATTCTACTCCAACCGAACAAGTATGTAGAGGTCTCATCCGCACCTTATGACAGAATGCATCTTTTTACACCAAAATTGCCATTTAGATCAAGTCCACTGCGCAAAACCACCCTTCCTATATTTATGGATGAATTAAGAAAAATGATTTTTCTAAGTTTTTAAGTTACTACATTAAAATTTTGGAACTAGTTGTAGGTGCAGGTGCAGTTTCCTCTTTTTCCTGACGATTGTGTGAGCATGTGCATCATGGCCCCAAAGTCAAATTACGAAACTCTTCTATTGGTAAAAGCAAACAATCTTTGATAAATACTGTTACATTTAAAGCTCTCCAACGACGAACAGGTAAACTCCCCTAAGATCGATTTGTGTAATTGGGTCTTGCCCATAGACCATGCAAGGACGTCACGTAAAAATTTTGAGGCCATCCAATAAAGCACATTGTAATGCCTCAGTCACATTACCGCCGGGCGCCGGCCGATGAGTAGAAATCGGCCGATGTCTGACATCGGCCGGGCGCCGGGGAATTTTTACCAAATCTCACCGATATCTTTCACGTGGTCACATTGCTCCGGTCGCCGCTCGGGTGCCGCCAGGTGAACGGCCGGTTTTAGGACGTCTGCAGGTCACCTGCCGAACACCGGCAGGGCATCGGCAGATGTCCGACGGGACATCGGCCGGCACCCGGCCGATTTAACTCATCTGCCGGTCCTCGGCATTGCCCTGCCCGGACGCCCGCCGGGTGCCGACCGGGCATCTGACGGTCGCCCTTCACATCGGGCGATGTCCGGTCGGGTGCCCGCCGATATAAATACTTTTTCCGATGTATCCACCGGCGCCGATGTCCCACCGACGTCGGCAACTCATCTGAAAATTTTAACTCCGCGCTAAAACTTCACCGGGCGCCGCCCGATGTCTAAAAATCGGCCGGCGAGGCAAATTCGTCGGCAGATCATATGCAGGGCGCCTGTCGATGTCTGGCCGATTTAGGTCCTGCCGGTGCCCGGGCGGGCGCCTTTTCGGGCATCGGCGGTAATGTGACTGTAGCATAAGCCTGACGTTAACTTCTTAAAGGAACACATCGACTGCATGGTAAAGCATCCGACTTGCAGCACGAGAGGCATGGGGCTCTACTCCTGGACAGTTGGGCATTTGATACTGAAGACCGGAGAGTGTACCTCTACAGTCAAAAAATTCAAAACTTTATATCAAACTGTACGAAAAATGAATTCTCAGTGTCTAACTTATCTTAATTTGGCATTCTTGAGGCCAGATATAAAATGCTGAACTGTGTTCACTCAAATTAAAATGGTACATTGCGCAATAATTCGTTACAGTATGTCATTTTTGTACAACTCAAATTACGATAATTTCTTTATATTTCTGAAAGTTACTGCACCTTGTACCAAGGTGTGATGTCACTCTTACTCTTATGGGCTGATGTTATTCATTCAGGCGCGTAGCCAGGATTGTGTCATGGGGGTGTTGTCATGGTGGGATTTGGGGCATTCTAAAGATAGAGAGAAAAAACCGCTATTGTAGGTGATTTTTGAATTGCAAGGTTGAGTCATGGGGGGGGGGGGGGGTGGGGTTCCTGATCCTCACCCCCACACCCCTGTGGCTACGCCACTGTATTAATTAAGCCCTTTCAGGGTAACACGATATGCAAGCAAGCAATTTTCAAGGTCTTAAAGACATTTTTAATTTTTAAGTAAAACAAAGCAGGTAATGTGGTGAGTTGTATTACGAGAAAGTCACAAATTATTGCAAAATGGACTAATTTGTTTTAAGTGACTACTGTAAATGTCAACATCTTACTGAATATCTTAGCTCAAGAATGTCCTATGAAGGTGGGAGTTGAACTGTTAAAATTTATTTTTCATGCTGTTCAATAATTTTTGTTTTTTAACTTAAGGTACTCTTCTTGAACCTACTGTCATTGCGTATGGTGCTCAGCATAAGCAATAGAGTAGGAAAAACGAAAGAAACACATGTTCTGCTGAATCTGCCCTGTGACCCATAAGAAGTGGTACAGTAGTATGCACCGCTAGATTTAACAGGAAACGTTTTTAAAACGTGTCATGTGTGACAGAACGTTTTAAAAACGTGCCATGTGGTGTTATAAAACGTTATATATACTTGTAACCTATGACACCTTTTAAAAATCTTTGTTGTTACCTTGGAAGATTTTTTATAAATTCAGTGGAAAGATGTCATATTTCTATCTTTATTTTATATTTTACTTATGGTTTTATTTTTAATATCATATCTTTAAATCTCCGATCGCCAGTGTGAACGACCAAAGTTTCATCCTACCTATCAGTACATTTAGCTCCGTATTAGAGAATTCTGCCCCTTGAAAGTGGACGTCATGACTTGTCCGGTAGCGTAATGACTTGGTCGATTTTACTACAATAGAAAACCGAGAGAGAACAATGGGAGGTAACTGGACCGTGTAATCTGCTACAATAACGCTTCCTTTCAGTTGAGTAACAAGCAAGGACTTCAAGGACAGGATAAGTTTGTCCTACTTTCAAGGGAGTGGATTCTCTAATGGGATAAAGTCAAGCCTGACACCAAGAATCCAAATGTTATTTTTACAGTACTTGACGAAAAATTACTCCAGTGGTTTTTAGTGTGAAACCATTCAGTGGCGTAGCCACGAGGTGTCACGGGGGGGGGGGGGGCACGTGCCCCCCACAGCAAAGTTGTCCCCCTAGGTTCCCCCCATCCCATTGCAATCTGCCCCGCTCAACTTGTTGTGAGCATGCGCACTTACATTTTATCTCCTGAAATGATGAAAGGTGAGTGGCCCCATTGCAATCTGCCCCGCTCAACTTGTTGTGAGCATGCGCACTTACATTTTATCTCCTGAAATGATGAAAGGTGAGTGGCCAATTCCTTCGAACTACGGGCAGTCTTTCACTTGCCCTCTCTGGTCTCTCTACATGGCACTGTAAGCATACACCGGTAACTAACAACGCGTTAATCAGCCACGTGTCTATCCTTTGTAGAAAACTATGCTGCGGTCTCACAAAATCACGGTGAGTCAGGTCAAAATGCTTATGGCAGCTTGGGTATACATGTCAGGGCCGTCACCAGCTTTTTTCAAAGGGGGTGCGTTTGAAATTCGAGCATGGGAGTGAGGAAATTGTTTTGGACGAGGCCACGAAGTAGCAGGGTGGGTGGGCATGGGAGGGGTCCCCTTCCCATGGTAGGGAGCAGGGGCGAGATTTGATCTCTGAAACTGGGGGAAATTCGGGTAGACTACTAGCCGAAGGCGCCGCGGGAGCGCGAAGTGCTCCCCCAAACGTCGTAGGGTCTAATGGGCCCGCCTTAGGGACACATGAGGAGGTCCAGAGGGCGAAGCCCCGGAAGTTCCTGAGTATTTACGAAATTGTAGGCATTAAAATGATGCATTTAATCTTCACCTTTAAATTACATAAGATGGGCACTTAACAGAACACAAATATCACAATTTGACTTTCTTCAATTATATCCTTACTCCGTATAATTAAAGTCGGCCGGAATCGATAGTGAAGAGGGTGTGGGGAGCGAAAATGGTTTACTTAAAATTAAAGTTCTTCAGGGGCTCCCTCCTTGATGCCCGCGATCTTCTTTACAGAAAGCTAGGGGATTATTTGATGTGATGTGAATTCAGCCCTTGTCTTGGATGGGGCGCGGGAAGTGCGCCGAAAAATTTAACGTTTAAGACATCTCAGTAATGAAACTGAATAAAAATTAGAGAAAGGATGGGCCACTTTTAACCTTAGCTGAATAACGGTGGCACCCTAAAGACATTTTTACTGAAGCACAAACATACTCTGGTTTCCTATATAGTCTTTTCAGGTGACTTTCACAGATCCGTTACCTGTAAAGCGGCGCGCGGAGCGCGCCGAAAAAATGAAGTTTTACTTCATCTCAATGGTGAAATTGAAATAAAATTAAACAAAGAGTGGCCTTTTCACTACAGCTGAATAAGGGTGACTCCTGAGGATATCTGAACAGTACTTAGCAAAAGCTTACAGTTGGTTTCCTATAGAGTCCTTTTCATGAGATTTTTATAGAGTCCTTATCGGTGATGGGACTCGCAGAACACGCCGAAAAATGAACTTTTGAGACATCTCAATAGAGAAATTAATGGAAATGAGACAAAGGGTGGCCCCTTTTGATTTCAATCAAAAAAGGGTGGAGCTCCAGATTAGGGTCAAATAAGATCATCATCCTTTCAGAAAGCTTGGGGGCACTTGGTCAGAGAAGGGGACCAGAAGACGACAGCCTTCCTGCACCCCCTTTCACTAGTTACGGTAGAGCTTTAGCTGTGTACGGCCCAGACACTAGTGATAAGTTTCAGTGACAATGAAAGAGGTTACAAGAACACGAAAAAGTAACCCGAATCCTGAAATATTTAAAATGGGTACAGGCGAAGCTTTTAAAATAAAACAGCGTTGAGATATTTATTGGAAGAATATTGTTTTAATTTAGTTTTAAATGCAGTATATGACCTGTTTAAACATTATGCAACTTAATTAAGTATCACTCACGTAGCTCTGTCAGTTCCATTTTGTATTTTGAAGCAAAAGCAACCAGACTAAAATGGTAAAAAAACTAAGTTCTGGAAAAAAGGTATGAGGGGTGGGGGAGTTCCCCCGTTCCCTCTCCCCCCGTAGTCCCGCCTATATGGTAGGGAGCTTTGCAATTTTTCAACTTAAAATGGGGCAATCTGGTACATACCAAGAGAGGAAATTCAGGCGTAGGATTACTTGTATCTGGGAGGGTGACTGATAATTGTTATCATTATATTATCCTTGAAAACACTAATGAATGATTGACTCACAAATAAATTTGACCCCTAACACAATTGCAACTGTATTAAGTATCAAACACTCATAATTCAAAATTTAGTCGGTTTCTAATTTGGTTCACTCCTCCAATAATGAGTCTGTTCACGATTAGGAACCGATGTCCTGACGGGGACTATAAACTATTAACTGTTTTACACTAAAAAACACAACTTGGATGAATTGACTGATTCCTGTTATAAGGAATAGTGGCACCTGGGCTAAACTATAAGTAGGCCACAGTGTTGTACTGCTAAGTAAAATAAGGGTAGGTGAAGTCACCATCTGACGTAACGTAAAATGAAGTCATCGAACCGCATATTTTTTTTAGGAAACGCCCCAGTCATACGTGTGACTCATGCGAAAGAACAATTAGGCTTTATAGTTTGGCCGGGGGTTGTAAGACATTCATGTTCCACAATAGCTCTACTAGCTGGTTGGTGGATGAAAAAACACTTTCAAAAAGCAGGGTGTGAACAGTTTGATTCTTATGATCAAGCTATAATTCCGACCGCCAAAATAAAAAATCTCCACGCCCGGAGGCGACGCCCCTCCAAATCTCCACGCCCGGCGGCGACGCCCCCCCATTTTTTTTGGGGGGGGGGGGCGTGCGGGTCTGGGGGAGGGGTGCGTTCGCACCCTCCGCAGCCCCCCTCCTGGTGACGGCCATGCATGTGCACTCAATCGTGCTCGGGGCTCTTCGTATGTTAAGTCTCATCTAGCTCCCAAAACCCTCTCAATGTGAGACATGCATGAATGCAACATGTATACTGTCTTGTCCATTTTCAAAGTGATTCCTTGAAGAAAAATATCAAACAATTACTGTAGGACCACATAGGCCGCAGATACATCACTGTCTGTACAGTATATCGTCTCCACGTAGGTTTTCACCCAGCTGGTACACTAAGTACGAATGATGATAGGTTAAACGGTTTAGCTATGCTATCAAGTTCATAAGAGAAAATTCAAATTTTATTCAACGTATAATTAAAATGTTTGCTCATCTCAAAGAAAGACGAATGCATTGTCATAGCCATTGCATTGAAAGACTAAATTCAATGAAATAATGATGAAGTTTGCAGTCGGTTTAATGCTCATTAAATGCCATGTGAGGGCAGAGAAATGCTTCGTTCTATAACCCCGATTTTGTAAATATCACGGAGGTCCCCCCCCCCCCGGACCTCACGCCGTAGGTGGGAGCGCTCCACGGCTCCTTGGGCGCCGTTGGTTTATTCCCACCAATACAAATTTGCCCCTCCATGTATTTAGACCACGAGCCGCCACTGGCTGTCAGTCAGACTCAACAAAATGTAGTCCTGATAGTCTCACCATGATAGTTATCCCCGAGTTATATGTTGTTCCCTCCTATAAAAAGTCTGTGCCCCTGGTGAAAAAATCCGGGCTACGCCACTGAAACCATTGCACCACACTTGCTTGCCTCAAGACAAGTTAACTTTTTGTAGAAAATTGGCCAACTTCAATTTCTCCTATACAGGTTGTACTTGAAAGTAAGTACAAATCGAAGCTACTGAAGATGACAGAAGAGAAGCGCAAATATTAGCACCGATTGAATTCAAGTATAGATCGAATAATTGTTAAGTGCTGCACAAAACAATCAAGTGGCCTCCCATACTCGCTTCTCGGTGTCAATATGTTCTGCCGCCAACTCAACTTTATACATTGCGTAAGAAAGGCATCTATCCAGCATGAAACAGATCGCTTCTGCCGAAGATTTGAGCATTTGCACATGCGCAGTTTAAGCTGAATCGTACCAATAATTTTAGCGGCTGATCAGCGCGATGTTAAACAAGCCTAGTGGATATTCTTAATGGTGTGTTCATTGAATCCGCGTAAACCTGACAAAACTGGTCACAGAGTGCTATAGTCGAATACTTCATTTTGAGTTCCCTTAAGGTCGTATATATCCTACACGTGCATCATCAACTTATACAAACGCTCAATTAATTGTCTACAAGTAACATTCCAATAAATTGAAACTAGCCATCAGCTTTTCAAATCAAGTCGTGACTTATGAAGTCCCAGCACAAAAAAAATTTAATTCACAATCTTTCATTTGTTGAGCGTTATTGTGCTGTCGTTTCACATCCAAATATTATTTTTATAGTTTCTTTACTGAATGTCAATATGGTTATGGAGAGACTTTTCCATATGCTAGACCCATGATTGACGAAGTCTCCCGACCCCACGGTATCTCCACCTTCCAAGTTTGTAGCAGAGCAGCGATTAAAGGCAGCTCCTACAGACGACAGACGAATCCGGACAGATTGCGATGATCTGATTTTAGTTGGCCATTACTGGGTTCCATCACCTTTAATCTTTAAATTTCCTTCCTTAACCGTTCCATGCATGGTTTTGCACTGAAGTGTATCTTGATATTCTCAACTTCACTGAATATGAGAACGTGAATTTCATGTAAACAATAAATGAAGACGATTAAAGGCTGGTGGATCCACTAATGGCTGCCTACAGTACTTCGTCTTATATTACTGTACGAATACTAAATTTCAAAAATTAAGTCAGTATACAAAGAAGTATTAAAGCATTCAGATGAAACTTTGTCATACGAGTCGGCAGGAATTACGTCTTTACAATTTTACAAGCCAACACAGTGACTGTGAAAATGTCTGTACATGTATGAATAAAAATAAAAATCAGAAAAATCAGAAAATATATAAGTGTTGTCAACTCATTGACCACCACCTTAGAGTATGCATTCTTTTTTACTTCCTTCCTTTTTCTACAGTAATTGAATAAAAATTCATATTATTATAGGCCTGCAGATAATTTTAAAGAGCACATTTAAAGAGCATTTTTTATCCTGGTACGCAATCCATTTCAGTTCATGTCTACCAGTTTACTTGAATAAGTTAATACAGACCTGCATAAACAAAAATCTTCAGATAGAATGATTTTCTGTTCATCTTTACTTGTCACAAAATACTATTAACATAAATTGAAAACTTCAAATTACTTGTATCATAAAATTCACTTTTCTATTGCATTTCCTCGACGTGTAATTAAAAATTGACGTATTTACACCGTAGTCTTACCTTTGGTCATTGTTTTCTACTCCCGGCAGAAAGTGATATCTTGTATTTCTCTGAGATTGATGTAGAGCAACAGCTAGAGCGACGTCAGTCATGAACCACCAGTTAAATTTACGTCACTGGATACCTCATACCAGAAACAATTTAAAGAAAAATCCAAACTGATATTTAGTTTTTCCTTCGGTTTATTTATGTGGTGGAGGAAAAATGTTGGGCTACTACTCGGTTGCAGCACTGAGAACTATGGCCTTATTGACCAGTAATTTGTTGCAAAGGATATTTCTCCTTCCATTGTGCGTAGAGCTACTGTACAGTCTCTTTCCACACTCTTACTGACCTATTGTGTAGCCCTTTTGTTAGAGTTCATCATCTTCTAAACAACCTACATCCTTAACCATTGATCTTGAACTTAGTGATCAGGTTGCCTTTTAGACCTGAAAACTCTTTTGTTGGAAACGTTCTTGTTATAAAAACGACCCAATCACCAATCGAATGCAAAGAGCGTAGTTGTCGGTAATCGGATTTAGGTTGCAGATTGTGTAAATAAGTTTATGAAACTGGGACAATTACGTGAACCAAGGGTTTGAGACTTTGTGAAGAAATCGATTTGGTGAAAAAATTGTAGTAAGAACATGAAAGGAATAATAATCACGGAATAAGGTGAATGGGTTTTGTGGTGACTTGAGGTGCACGCTCTGTTTTGTGCTCCTCCAACTGGTTTGTACAGCTTTCAATTTATGCCTCCTAAAGCGCCGATGTTTTGAAAGATTGTTCGGAGGGGGCAACGAACCATAACAGTATTATTGAGGTCCGAAGATTGTGGACATTATCCACAAACAGCTGCTTGTTGGAAAAGTGTTGAATAAACTAATCACTGTTCTTATGCGAGAAAACCCGTCTCCTTCAGGAAATACTGTCTTTTCTACATTACTTCCACTTTTGAAAGTCATTATTCTTTCTGACAAACAACAGTCATTTTTTTTATCAAGAACAGATGCATGAAATTCAGGTAATCAGTGGTCAAGCACAGTTAAATTACCGGACTCGCCTATTAAAGTGACATCATACCAAAATGGGTGAGTGTCGTGGGGGAGGGGTTGTCCCTCTACATTTATATGCGACTCCCTGAATGGAATCTCGATCACCGTCAGCGTCTTGTTTATTGGTCCATACTGGTAGGGCGGGGGGGGGGGGGGGGCCCCTCCCAAAAATTTCCTCACCGAGTTTGAAATGTATCAAGCCAAATCTTCTCACCCAAGACAGTCCCAATTCTCCTAACCTACTAACTGAAGCCCCTTTTTCAGCTGTGAAACTTATACTCTCATCCAGTCCATGCAGACACAATTTCCACAGTTTATTGTTTCAGAATGAGAAGACCTGTACAAAATGCATTGTATAATACAAAATGCACTGTATAATGCAGTAAAGTATATGATGTTTATTATGAGTTACAGTACTCTGCATTTTTCATTTGCTGTCAACCAAAGAGCAATTTCTTTAGACTTTTATATATTTATTTGGTTGTGAATTGGGTGCTTTTAGTACATACCATTTGTACGCATCCCCCCCCCCCCGCAAAAATGTTCGTCCCCTTGGAATCTTGTCTGGATAGGGAGGCCAGGCTGATTCAATGCAACGGCGGTCTAAGTAAAACTTGTATGGTCTACAATACACTGTTGAACAAGTGGTAAAATAAATGAAATAAAAAATTTTAACACCGTGAAGGGACCACTAAATTCAGTAAGCTCTCACTTGATATCATTTGGACAATTTATAAGGATATTTCCGAATTTCGGTAGGGAAATTTTGGCCCATGCAGCACATGCTATACCTCGTGGACCCAAAATTCCTGATCGCCATGAAACAAACACAAGCTCAGTATGATCGTAATGGCCCATTAACATGGTACAACAGAATCTGTAAAAACACTGCATATTTATATAACACTGGCCATAGGGCTCACAGGACTATTAGGTACATATTTCCTGAATACCGTTGTTCGATCATTGCTGTTATCGTCTATCTGGCATAAGCCGGAGGAAAAGTTAAACCCTTTGCAATATTTCACAAAATGGCAAAATGGATCCTAAGGTCCATCTTGAGCCTTGGTCCCCAAACTATTTTCTGAGAATTACTAAACAAACTATTATTACTGTCAAGAGAATATGTAAGGGTGTGAAATTTTCAGAATTTTAAAGAAAGGGTCATCGAGCGCTACCGGAGCCCTAGACTAATGCTTCAAGAAAAACACAACAGACCACGGACGAGGCATCATTATATATGACATCAATCTAAACATCACGGTATTCAAAACTAGTGAAGGGCTAACAATTTTGCTATCCACAAGATCCACCATTGAGTACATCCTCTCAGGGCCTTTGGCCCAAAATGTACGTATACCAAGCCTTAAGGTACCAATTACTGAGGAACATGATGACAAGACATCAGCAATGCCTGTCGGGTCTAGAAACATGACGGGAAAGGGATTGTAATGGCAATTTCGCTCTAGTCCATAACTTATGTTTCTGTAACGTTAAATTTGCACGACTAGTTAAGTTAAGCGCTGGCCAGACTACAGCTATATCAGATCGAATTACGGTCCGATTTTGTAGTTTCGGTTAAAATCCTTTCCATATCTGATCGAAAAGAACAGAGAATCCGAGATCTGCCACCCAGGAAGGAAACTGTGAATTACACACCACAACGAAAATCAAAATTTATTCTAGGCTAATTCTTTCTTGACGTCACATCGACAATCAGCTTTGATAGATACGTGTTTGACCCGGCCAGAGATAAAGAAGATTTTAACCAAAGCTAAAAAACAAAATGATCGTGATCCGATCCGACATCGCTTTAGTGCGACCCCCATCATACGGCTTACATGGTGCTGTGTGCAGACAAAAATAAATCTGGTTAGGTTAGATGGGGTGTTACGGCCTAGTTTCCTCCCAATTGGTTCAAGTCAAGCCGGCCACCGCCATACCTGGAATCCAATCAATAACGAATCATTCCGGGCTATGCCAAGGGAAGTACTGTCTTGAAGAAAAAAATTGCACAATTTGTAAGGTGTGCTTAGTTCGCGTATGTGGCCTTCCTGAATTGGACACTTTGACTGCAACCAGGGAGCAACTAAGCGTTTTACGTAAAAAAAAACGTAAAAACAAAAAAATTGCGACTCAATAAATGCGCACGCATAATTATTCTGATGACATTCATTCCAGGTAGCTGTCATTCTAACGTGGTAGTGCTGCAGTGCAAACACTACACTGCTTCATGCAGTTGTGCATTGACCGGTGTAGTCGGCTGTTGAAGCAGGAACCTGCCTACACTCTAGCGTTAGAGGGGCAGCTCTCTGATTGAAACAACGGCTTTGAAGATAAATGCCTTTAAAGTACCACGACGGATTTCTTGAGAGAGGCTCGACCAAAAAGCTGTTATTTGGAAATGACGGCCCCTGGTTCGACTCAGGCTTTGTGACACACATTGATGAATGACATGATGTAAGCGTTCTGTTATGCTATCCGGAGCGAGGATCTCAATAATGGACGACCAGATTTAAGTGAGTTGGAAACAGGGTGTCAGTTTTTCCATTTGGGTCCGTCGGGGCTACATGCCCCCAAACTTTAAAAAGATTCTACGAAATCCTGTTTAAAAATGCACTTTAAACTTTTGACATGTCGAAAAATTGAAATGAAGTTATCAATACAAATACAATCACCATTACTACCATGATTGCAACATCATTTGAAAAAAAATCAGTTCGCGATCGCGAATGTTGAAGTTTTGCCGACCCACAAATTTGCCCTCCCCCCTCAAAAGAAAAAAATGTATACTTCGCACGATTGACGCCCTTTGTTGGAACCGCGATTGTTCTCAGGCTATACCCAGTTCATGCCCCGTCTCTGTAGACTTGTTAGGCGTCAGAGTAGTGAACGATTGTGGGATGCGACACATTCACCGATTCATGACGTTTGCTCTGCCCGTTCGCCCCTCTATGGAGGTTACTGGTGGCTATGGTGACTCGCTGGTCCGCTTTTAACTAAATATTACGAGTTGCTTGAGTCCAAACTACCACAACATTCTCACTTTCTGGGCTAACTATCGAAAGTTTCCCGGTCCCGCTTCCAGCCGCCGCACTTCGTTTTGTTTGACCATGTAATATTAGGTCAGCTAAGCGTTTTCGATTTATCCACTGACGAGACAGACTGCCAGTGTTCTTCAAAGTCATTAGCGTGTTTCAAGGGAGGAAGGGTAACCCCCCCTCACCTCCGAAGTCAGTCGGGGAAAAATCACTCCGTCGGGGTAATTACAGGTTCGATGAAAAGGAAAAGTTTGCAGAGACATATTGAACATTCAATCCTTAACTACACACCAGCTCCGTGGGTAGCAGAAAAATAGTTGCCAGAGCAAAAAAAAAAAAAAAAAGAAAAAAAAAATCATCAAATTCCGTGCCACTCGGGGGAATCACAGGTCCAAAATCACCTTCAAAATCCTGCACACGCCACTGTTAAAAGTAGTTTTGGAAATTTGAAGTACAGCTTGGCACACAAGAAGAGAAACCAAAGTGGCAATTAATGAGGACACGAGCCTTCTTTTAACCTTTGCTTTTTCTATCCTAGCAGTGAATAGCTTCAAGTTCGTCTGAGCAGGGACTTATTTTCTAGCAATTACCGGTCCGAGTCAGCCACACATACAACAAAGATGTAAAGTCCATGCTTAAAGTGGTATGACCCATTTACCCGTTGTCATTTTACGTATTAACTAAACGCCAGTCTCTTCTTGCAACAAGCTTCCTTACACTCAGAAACTGATACTGATTTTGCCAATAATATTGAAAGGTTAAAACGTTCATTTTACATCAAGTTTTGATATGTTTTATTCTCATCATTTCGGTAAAATTTGCATTAAAATCCGATGTGTGTATCTCAAGGTAAGAGCCGGTAACGTTGTCACATTTTCAACAAAAAGTGAACTTGAAGCAAGCACATATGCACTCTTAAAAGTGTTAATGAATTATAACACAATGTTTAATTCCTAAACATTTTGATTTTAAACACATTTTATTGCTGAACATTTAGTGTCTACTAGTTTAAACATATTTGAATGTTAACGTGCTTGCAAAGTTGGGACAAAAATGTGTTTAATTTTCACAACACGTTTTTTAAGGGTGTGACGTCATATTCTAACATTAAAGGACAGACATTTGTTTTTCTTTCAAATTCACAACCAATTGTCAATTTGTCTCCTAAACAATTCCGCATTTAAATTTCCCAAAGGGAGTTCCTACATACCCCTACTAACTTTAAGACTAACACAAAACAAAGGTAAACAAAGCATCTCTTGTCAATTTGAGGAATTGATTAACCTCGGCTGCCCTCAAATTCACTTTCAATTCAATTCATTTCTTGTATGTACAACAATCATCAACAGAGGTATCATTTAACAAATACTAAAAACAAAGTACATATGATGGACACTAGAAAAACAATACAGTTTATCAAGGCTAGTGACCATACAAACATAGACAAAAAGGGAACACAAATCTCAGTTACTCCATTTTACTTATGTCACGAGAGAAACAAGTCCGACTTGAATGGAAGTTTCACCCCGCTGTGCAGAATTCTTCTTTCAAATATGAAAATTTAATTTTTGCTTTCACGTCCCCTTTGAGTGTTATCCTGAATTGGACGTAGGTTCCTTTGGGAAGCAGAACTTCTTCGTGATTATATGTTTTTATTTCTTCCAACGGATCTTTGTAAGAGACTAGACGAGTGGACTTCAGAAAACATATGACGCGTACACACATATCATACAAACTAATCAATATTTTAAGATTTGACTTTCTTAGTATCTCAGGAATTAATCCAGAATAGCACCATTTTGTTTCAAATGAGTGTTTTTCTTACACTCTTAAAAAAATGGGATGGGAGTGTTCTATATACTCCAACTGGCAGAATTCTGCAAGGTTAAATTTGAATGCCAATCCTGGATAAACAGACACAAATTCTGGTCAGAGTAATTAGAATTTGAATTAGTTTTGGAAACTTAACCAGGAGTGTAGGCGTAAGTAGAACACCGATCCTGGTTTTATTTAACCTCTGTGTTTTAAGAGTGTATGCAACCGTATGGACGTCCCTTTAATACGCCTTTGGGAACCCTTTTTAAAATAGCTGCACGGGACTATCGTAAAAGATGCGAATAATTGATCTGTGGAGAAAGGTTTCGTCTTTTCACTTTCACGAAAATATCTGGTCTACGTTACTAGTCCTATTTCTTGATAGCTAAAAATACCTAAGCAAAGAATCATGAAAGTTGTAACATACGGCGGTAGTGTATAGACCTGTATGAACCACAAAAACATGTAGTAAATAAAAAGCAAGATTCTTAAAGGGAAATATTGTGTTTAAAATGCTCCAACATATCCTTTAAAGTATAAAGCTCTTGTCATTTTCCTTTTTCTCATTTTCAACCCCCCAGCAATAGCTTCATGTCCTCGAAATATTATGCCCAAGAAGAGTTATGGAAGGTGCATCTTTTGAAATGTTGAAAGTTTGGATGAAAAAATTATTCTTGAGCAACAAACAACTGAATTTCTATCTGAGAGAAACTTATTTCTTGAAAAGAACGCTACCATACTACCTCATTTTTAATTATTTATCACTCCTTGCCAATAAATTTTGGTTTTAAAAAGATGAAATTTCCTAGGCTTGTAAAATAAACCCAATATTTCCCTTTACTAAAACCCATTATTCTTTATTCGTGACATTTAAGACAGAACTTGATCCATTATGGAAACCAGAGAGAACATATCTGCCGAAACTCCCTGTCGATACCACCATTGGGCCTACATGAATTTTGTTTAAACATTTATTCATAACTTTAATATACCATGTTCACCAAATCACGTTGTGCCCATTTCTCTCTGCCTTGAACCGTGGAAGTGTCAACCAGTAACATTATCTCCAACTACTACTAATACATCTAAAATTACATCTCAAGCATTGCTCCAAGTATCGCTTGCAAAGTTGTTGAACCTGTTCTGCCCGGTAAAAGAATACAATACTGCTGTGGCAAACAATTTGACAGCCGGTGAATGGACTGATGGACCACTTGTTAAAACTGGTCCAGCGGCCGTGATATGACCTTAAATGAGGTGATGGTATTGGCAAAGGGCAATGACCATGGAAGGCAATTCGGTGCATTTAATTTAAGGGTTTTTATGACGCATTGTACACTAACGGGCAAAAAGAGCAGGCTATTAATTACATCTTGCATTTGAATTATGTACAATCACACTCATGATTAAAGCAGGAGCTGTATGCTATAGGCTCATACTGGTAAAGAACAGGAAGATTTGAGGGGAGAGTAAGTTACACAGTTATACTTTATCAGTTTATACTTTAGAGCTGGTGTTACATGAAAAAACAAAATAGGGTATTCCATGCAAAAAACATTGAAAATCAAATATGAAAGCAATCCTCTTCAAAATCCGTCAAAAATTGACCATTTAACACAGCAATTTCTGATTTGCACTTCATCATTGATAAACATGAGCTCAATATGCAAATTTTGTGATATCATGAGAGGGACATGCCATAATGGCTAATGTTATCCTTTGTTTAGGAAACCTTCATTTCAAGGACAGCTGTAGTACAGTGGGGGTAGCCACGGGGGGGGGGCACGAGGGGCACGTTCCCCCACAGCAAAGTTGTGCCCCCATGTGCCCTCCCATCCCATTGCAATCTGCCCCGCTCAAAATGCTGTGAGCATGCGCACTAACATTTTATCTGCTGAAATGATGAAAGGTGAGTGGCCAATACCTTCGAACTACGGGCAGCCTTTCACTTGCCCTCCCTGGTCTCACTTCGAAGGCAGAGAATTGCTTCGTTCTATAACCCCAATTTTGTAAATATCGCGGAGCTTCCGGGGCTTCGCCCCCTGGGCCCCCACTGGGACGTTGCCCCTGGACTCCACCAGGGGCCCTTAGGCGGGCCGTGGACCCCACGCCGTACGTGGGAGCGCTTCGCGCTCCCACATGTTGTGCCCCCTATAAAAAGTCTGTGCCCCCAAGGTGAAAAAATCCTGGCTGCGCCACTGCTATAGCATTAGTTTGTCCCGAGGGTTTTTATTTTGGAAGTTAAAATTGTGTCTTTGAAAATCATCAACATCAATAACCAGACCATAAACTATCTGATGAGTTATTACGAGATACAGGTAATTAATATAGGGTTAACAAAAGAAATGCCAACACTCTGCAACACTCAACATCATTGTTTTTGCATAAGCAACAAGTTGTTTCAGAAACCATCAATCTTTGGAGAGGTATATCTTGAAAACCGTGAAAGATATTTACATAATTTCAGCGAAAAACTTCACTCCGTAACTGCCAAGTGAATCAAGAGCATTTTGCTGACATGCCACATTACCTTTAAGGGAACACACCCTGTGCTTGGTCGGGTGTGATGAAGAGTGAGGAGCAGAAGGGCAATCCGTTGATATTCCGAGGGGTTCTGTTTTCAAAAGAAAAGAAAAAATCGTAACATAAAATCTTCCGGTCGCGTAGGCAGGGAAGCATTGTGCAAATTGAACGTGGGTCGTTACTGCAGCTGTGCGTTGTTCGCAGATGTGCGCGGTTGTGTATAGCCGAAGGGTTCGTTGCTGTCCTTCAACACAGAATTTCGCACTGGTTCTCTGAAGTTGAACAAAAAACCTATGAACGTTTCAAAACGCCCACTCACAAGTACCACTTGGTAGCGAGGGGTTGGTTAGTTAGTAAGTGAGATGGAGTTTTACGGCCTACGGTTTCCAACCCATTGATTCAAGTCGAACCCGGGCCCTCCTCGTGAGAGGTGGATACTTAACCGTTAGACCAAACAAGCGATGTAGCGAGGGGTCGGTGGGGATACATTTGAGAGCGTTGTAGGAGGTTGGGTTCCGTTTTGATCCTTTCAGCGTGGTTGCGGGCTCCCTTAATCGTGTCCCGGATTAGTCTTTGAGCAGTCTACGCACCGTTCACGAACGCGAGCGCATTCAAACAAAACACTCAAAACACACACACACACACACACGCAGACACGCACATACACAAAGCATAGCCAGAAGGCGCATTATAAATGCTCTATTATTATTTATCAGTACTTTAGTAGACTCAAATTGATGTTTCTTGCAGTCGTAACGTCATCTGCATACCACAATGTTATAGTTTGTTTGTTCTCCCTGTCGTTTATTAGGGAGGGGGAAAAATGATATGTTTCCTGCCAAAATTTTAATTGCGTGCAATTGCCCATCTTTCCCCACAATCGACCTACCCCCAGCGTGGTTGCTCCGACATCCTTTATCGAAATCCTTAGGTGAAAGTGAAAAGACGCTCTGGCGTTCTTTCCACCGCTGGCTGATTTTTTTTTTTTATTTAATATTTGCGTTATGGAAGCGTGGTACGGACGTAATTATCAGTTGTTCACAGTTGCTTTCTTCCGTGTGAACAAAATAATGAGTATAAAAATCTGTTAACAATTCCATGACTTTACCTCCGACGTTTTGCAAAACACTCAGCTTATGCAGTGCGGTTGAAAAGTTTCTTTCAGTCAACGGTCGCCAGTGCGAGCTCATAGAATTAAGCAGGCTGCTTTAAGCGAGAACATATAAAAAACGGTTACAACGGGGAATGAAATTTGTCACTCACAAGACCCAACATTTACAGACGGACTCAATGATTCTACACGGCTCTACTACATCGATGATCAGGTGATGGGACTCACATCAGAAAACAGAATTCCTGAAAGCTCATGGGTAGGAGCTGGGTACTTTTGATAAACGTGCTCCTCGACATGTAATGATTTTAACCTATTTGAATCCTATCAGGCCAGTGAATCCAACTGGAAGAAGGGCCGTGGTCGACCCAAGTTAAACCAACATGTTAGAACTGAACTTTATCTCCCATGAATCATTGCGATCCTTCCGGGCAAATTCAACGGGAAAGAGCCTTCAAAACAGCTCTGTAAATTTGAATTTTCATTGATTTTAGATTTCTTAGACATTCAGACATTGTTCAAGTCTTTGTTGCTAGACGAACGGGTTCCGTCCTGTTTGGTTGTTCACATTATTTGTACTAATCTTTAAAAGTGTACCTAAAATCTTGAAGTTGAAAAACATATATTTTAGTGATTGCAAAATAAAACCTTAAGCTTTTCATACAACTTCTAAATTCTGGTAATAAGTTCTCAGAACTTTTCTGTAATCCTTATTAATCTCTTTATTTTGTTGTTCTGTAAATCTACAGTAATGGGAACATATTGTCAAATGACTCTCAAGACAGCAACAGCCAATCTAGAAACACAACAGACTTTCACAATATCGACATCAAGTTATTGCTCAGTGTAGCATTTTAAATTGAGTGAATAAACTTTAACATTTTATATCTCAGCTCAGTAATATCCTATGAAAATGGGGGTTTGACCCTTGACTCATACCGAGTCTGCATTAATATAGGCTATTTTTTTTTGAAATTTCATACGTTAGGTACACCTGAATTCATAACCCCGACGCAGTTGCAAGTTGTTTGTAGTATTTTACGCATAAAGGTGTGCTTAAGTACATCGTGCCGACATTTATTTTTGTAAATATGTTGTTAAAGATTTCTGGTTTTGCTTTTTTCATTTAAGCTATTATCTCGTGTTTTGAATACACATCATACACTGGTAAAAGGCCGTGGTCGGCTCGACTTGAATCAATTGGTTGGTAACTGGGCCGTTAAAATCCATATAACTAACCCAGCCTAACCCAGCCTACCGTACACATCTATTGAACAAATCGACGACTATGAAGAGTAGACTGAAGTGTTCATAAATATCCAAACTGTTGAGCATTGGCGTAGGAAGCGGGTGCACTGCCCCTCCCCCCTCCCCCGATTTACGCGAAATCTAAAATTAGGGCACTACGAAAAATTTGAGAAAAATTCGGGCAAGGATTTGGAAAGATTCGGACAGTCACTTGAGTTTTAAAAAATGGCATGGTTTTCAGAAAATTCCTAAACCTGCCCAAAATCTTAACTGACATGCCCGAAAAAGGAAAGCAATGCCATAGTCGCGGAAAATTTTCATTACCCAAAAATCAACAAGATTCCAAACGATTCGCTCCACTTTCGGGTAGCGCAAAAACTATTGGTCTTGAGTTTAATTCAGCTCTTTTTACGACACAATGTCACAGATGGTTAAGTACCCAAATTCTTTCCAAAAAAATGTCCGAAAATAGAAAAGTATCATAGTCTGGGAAACATTTTTACGATAAATCAAAGCGATGAAAAAAATCGCGACACATTTTGGAAGGCTGACGCTTAGAAGTAACAATCATTCTTCGGCACGTTTTAAATCTTGTGTAACGTAATGACCCAAATGGCCGATTATTTTAAGCCTTTCAAATCTTTGCCCGAAAACAGGAAACGCTATGTTCGAAGGAAATTTTTAGAAAAACAAAAACGATAACAAAGATTTGCCGCATTTAAGGCCTACTGGGATAGCTACCCATGCAAGTAACACAAAATGTTTTTAAGAGTGACGTATCATGTTGTGGTATAAAACGTTTTCTAACACCGCATGGCGCATTTTAAACTTTTTTGTTACCTGGGCTGTGAAAAAAGGTTTTCCTCAGCCACACTCCATACTGTAGTCTTGCAATAACTTTGCTCAAAAGAGTAACATATTCACGCAAAGGTTGAAAAATGCTGGGACGTTCTCAATTGCTAAATTAATTCAACGGACAGAGAGGAGGGTGTTCAGGTGCAGAACCCAATAGTTTGCCATCTATCTTGCCCCTACAGTCAAATTCAGGCAATGGTTATGAAAATCGGGCATTTGTTTCAATAAAATAATGACTGTGCGGAGAATATCTTCCCATAATCTTAAAAAAATGTTTAAACCCACCATAATAAAAATCAAATCTTTCCTCATAGATCGGGCCTTCTCGTCTCTAAAACCTACTGAATCAGATGCAATCCAATGTATATGAACTGTCTGGCTGAAGTGCATCTGTGGAATGTTGGACGATAACTTAACCTCGCTAATTCTCATGGTATGTTATGCGACTCAAGAAGATAACTGTCCGGACAGTAAACTGATTCAACGCTACTGCAAATAGTTTCCGATAAAATGCATTCTCTTTATCTTTTAGTAGAGATTATTGTAGTTTTTATTGACAAAACGGGCCTAGTTAAGCCTTGCACTATAGTTGCGGTCGTCTTCACCATAGGCAGATAGAGCAAAGTTCATATTTTGCCCGTTAACTTTCAACCAGCGTCACGTTGCTATACATACAGAATCGGCCAACTGGTCAAACTTGAGATTGTCTTCAGTTTTCTACATACATAAATGTGGCCAGTTCAGACTGTTGTGTTATGTATAGTTGTTGTAAACATATTATTGCAGAAGGATTTTTTTAACTTTTCCATCGTGAGAACGCAGAAAGATTAGTGAAATATCCATCGTGCTGCGGCAATTTCAAAATAGTAAAAGCCTTTACTTGCCAGCTATGATTAATAAATCACGCCGACAGTGGAGATAATTTAATTCGCACAAGGGTAAGAACCCTTTCTTCATATTATGTTCAAGCATGCATTTAAAATACTGTTTGCAGATAGGCGTATTTCGCTTGATATTTGCAAGTAAAGTACACTAGTTATTGAATCATTTCATTAAAAGAAGTGTCTAGTGTCACATCAAGGTTTGATTCTTTAGAGGGTATTTATTCTGTGCGTGGCGGAGAAATTTGCATTGAAAACAGATGTGTGGTTCCCAAGATATGAGCGGGCAAAACTGTCACATATTTTCAATTAAGGTGAACTTCTCTAAACTTTAAAAAAAATCTCTCAGCAATCCTATATAAGTAGAATGTGATTTCAAACGTTTCATAAGAACTTGACAACTTTGCATTCCCCACAGAAAGGTCCTTTTTCTTAAGGTCAGCATAACAGTCTGAAAAAAGCGGAAACAAAGCAATTCCTTACCATTGTGACTAGGAAGTGACGTAACCTCTTTGCCCTTCAATTCACTTTAGAACACAAAATCTAGTGATTTCACTGATATCTCTGGAAAGGTGACGAAACAAAGTTAATTTGAGCTCAAAAAGCGCCTTTTAAGCAATCTAACAAAACCTGTTTTCCAACTTTAACCAATAACAGTCGCGCCCGTTAAGATAGTGTGAAAGGTCCGTTTTGAATGGAAGCTTCACCACACCGTGTAGGTTTTGTTCTTATAAAAGTTAATTGTTTGCTTGAAATCCCCCATTTAATCCACATTTACGTAAAACATACCCTACATGACATGCAACTGGGAAAAGTGGGATTTTAGGCAGGAAGAGAGGGCGTGAAGAACCTCCGATGAAATAAACATTGGCTTTGTTTTGATTTGATATAATCTAGAATCATTTCGATACTTAAACATTTTACTTAAAGGTCAAGAACAGTCCCCCAAACTTATCTTGAAGCAACAGCTAAATGTCATAATTTACTGTATTTTTCTTCAAGATATCTTTCATCATTTTTAGGACTTCGGTATTGCATATTCAAGGTAAACCTGCAAGCAGTAACTAGTAAATTTCACATTTGAGGAGAAAAATGGTTGTCACATGACTCTTACCAGCTAATCCTGAAAGAGGACAGTCTACCACATTGCTTTAAGTTGGGACGACTGCTCTTGCCCTTTAACAATGGTTATATCCATGTTTTGTCTAGTTGTATATGGACCACATGGACGTGCCGCGTTTTAAATTCTCCCGATGTTTTTTAATCCCATATACTAAGGTGGCATTCTGTCCATTAGTTTTTGATCGTTGCCCAATTACCTGCATGTAAAGTTATCCTCATATAACTTTGAACTTTGAATGAAAACCAGGGGCGTCGATTTGATTTTCAAAGTGGGGGGACATCCGGTCTCATTTTTTCTCTTGTCTTGATAAGGTGTCCACAGGGGCGTGGCTACACATTTTTGAGAGGAGATTGGTGGATAAGCATCCAAATTCTACGAGTTTTTAAGTGTGAATACCGCTGTACTAGGGACGTAATCTGTGGCGCGCGAAGCGCTTTAAACTTTTGTCCTTTTTCGAATATTTGAAAATATGGGGCTTGTATTGCAGAAAAGTTTGGATTCTGAGTTTCCTATTAGGAATTTTGAAAAGTTGGGGGACAACTGAAGAATTTGTAGATCCTGTTGGCAAATCTGAGATTGAGCGGCGACCAAAGATAGTCGTTGCTAAATACATAATGTTATCCAACGCCTACGTAATGAGGCTCTCCGACAATTTTTTTTGAGTCAAGAACTGATATTGGAGAAAATTTGGAATTTTATGAAATAGTTTTTATAAAAATAGCAGTGTAGTTACCTTTGTCACTTGATATCTGGGGTCACATGTAGCAAATTTCTGATTTTGCCACCTCCAGAGCTCGGAAAAGTTTACCAAATTGAAGGTATGAGAGAGCACCTCTGCCTAAGAATTGAAATTGGCGACGCGCAAAGCACTGGGAAAATTTTGCCTTCTTTGAAACAACTAATGACGAATATGGAGCTCTTATTGGAGAGAATTTGGAATTTCGGAATTTCATGAGTTGTCAAAACCACATTGTAGACTGGTTTCACAAATGACAAATTTCCGCTTGTTCATTTCTTCAGAGCCGCCTGCTCCCTGTAGCTACGCCACTGGGTGTCTGAGAAAAGGGGGCCCAGATATAAAACGGTGATAAATATTTCAATATTTTGAGTTACTAGGAAACTCCATATAGTTTTCAAAACTTGGTCTCAGAGTGGGTAATTGATTCAACGGACTATACGGTCAATATGAATTTAAATACCGGGTATACTCTGTAAGTAAATAGAATCACAACGAAAAATGTGATCGTTTGCGAAGGATTTGCACAAAATTTCTAATAGTGAGGGACCAGTTTTAATGAAAGAAGGTAAAATCCATAAACTGGTAAAAGCAAACTTCAATCTACTGCAGGAAAATCCCAGATTGAGGGGGGATGGTACCCACTTGTGTAACTGAGACAGGCCTACCTGTGTAAGATTGTTGATACATAAAAATATTAAACTATGTCCTTCGAAGTTTAGAATGACACCTCATCATACACCATTTGCAGACAGGACGGAGTGCACCTCTAATTCCAGATTGAAGTTTCTAATCTAGAAGAATTCAGTGTGATTTTACTTCTCTAATAATGGTCTAAACACGAAATGGTCGAATCGCAATACAAATGTGTGATGTGCTGGTGTCGAAATTTGGCATTTAAACTCATTTATTTTTCTGAAAAAGTTGCATTCAACCCGTGCACCGAGGCATTTTCCTTAAAATGTGTTAAGCCTGCCATGCTGGTCATTCACTAAAAATTACAAATTTCATTAAGACATATTAAGGGACGATTCCCCTTCTTCAAATTCCTAAATATTGTGCTCCTTTATAACCACACCTGCTGCCCTATGCACTCGAACAATCGAAATAATCATAGAGACAGATAAGTAATGCATGTTTCATATGCAAGTGAAAAAAGAATACCAATGAGACTGCAAGCTCGCGGAGAGAGCGAAAATTTGGGGGATTTGCAAAGTATAAACGTGTAATCATTGATACAGAAATCGATCGTAATCGGCAGAGCACATCGCTCACAACCTACATGTATATATATTTTTGGTAGTACCTAAGTTTAAAGTTTCAGGTTACAAAAGTAGGGGGGCTTGTACGTTAGCAGGGGCGCAAATCTCTGTTTGAGAGTGGGGGGCGAACATCCTTATGATGTGCCCATGAGTATTAAACTGTGCACGCTTGGCGGGCACCGCGCGCTCGAAGCGCGAAGCCCCAAAGGGCTCCTGGTGGGATCCAGGGGGCGAAGCCCCGGAAGCTCTTGTGTTCTAGCGTTTCTGAAGCTTCAGAAAAACTGTTTTCGAACAAAAAAAAAAAACGAAAAAAAGGTGCCCATATTTTTAGGTCTACTCAATTTTTTTTTTTTTTTTTTTTGGGGGGGGGCCAAATTACCATTTGGTCCCCCCACTTTTTCACTTGAGGGGGCGAAGGCCCCCCTTGCCCCCGGGATTTGCGCCCATGTACGTATCCCCTCCACTCAAAAATGTGGGGGACATGTCCCCCTGTCG
Source organism: Holothuria scabra (assembly GCA_037179385.1). NCBI lineage: Eukaryota > Metazoa > Echinodermata > Holothuroidea > Aspidochirotida > Holothuriidae > Holothuria > Holothuria scabra. The sequence continues at coordinate 38,440,638 of CM074193.1, forward strand.
CACCATAATCGAGGCCCATTGTGAAAACTGTAGGGGAGACTGGGGTTAGTTGAGCCACTTTTTACATTTGGGCTATTTGAACAAACTAGTGAGAATAGAAACTTTTGAAGCCGATGTGGGGTACGTGTACTATATATATTTGTCTAACTTTTGATCATAGTACATGAAGTTAATTAATTACTATTAATTAGTTACAGCCTTCAAAACTGTGAAAACAAAATACCTCAAATTACCTTACCCGTGGGGTAATTTGAGCCAGCAAAGTAGGTAAGTTGATCCACCGCAGGTAAGTTGAGCCACTAACATACTATGAGCCTACACGGTTAGTGGGGGAGGTAGACTTGAACAGGGACTCTGGACTGACACGTCGGAACATTCAAATTTATTTAATGCAGAACAAAAGAGTCACATATATATTGTAACAAGAGGGCAATCCACGGAGTTGCTGATCTCATCGCTAGTAGTAAACGTGGGACTTAATTCTATCAAGCTCCTTTGAGGATTTTAGCTACAAAAACCTCATGCCAAATTTGATGTGCTAGAAACGCGTTCCAGAAGTGAAAATAATAATGCGCTTTAGATTTTACGACGCGGACGTCAGCTGCAACGTAATGACGTCACCTCGAGCGTTTCCCCTATCATTTAACAACTGAGTGTAGCGTTATTTCGCGTTGCGTTCGAAATGGCATAGGTACAAATGATGTCATTTCGTTGTAGATGAGGTTGCGTCGCGAAATCTAAAGCTCCCTAATAAAGACGTCAGCGTGTTTTAATTTGGCTTACGGGATGTTACTGATCATACGCAGTAGGTGTGTTACCGATACGCGCGCACGATCGAACCTTAGCAACAATTGTTGCACATGTACTCCTGGATGAAAAAATAGAGAAAAGCGCAGTGACGTCGGTACATGACCTCTGTGAGGAGCTTGCACCAAAGGTCAAAAGGTCAAATTCAGCGGGCGCACATGTTGTTCTAAAAGACATCCCGCCACGCACCACATTTCTTTACTTAGCTTCCATGTGTGTAAGCTCCCTATAGAAAGGCCGAGACGAAAAAAAACGCATATCATTGCATGTTACACCAACATATTCGGACAGCTGATAAACCAATCAGATACGCGCGCTTAGCCTACCACACGCGCATTACGAAGTCTACTGCGTGCGGCCACACGCGTCATTAGGGAACTTTAGATTACACGACGTGGCCAGGGCGACGCGGCGTTTTAGCCCACAGTTCACGTCTTCGAGCTGACGTCCGCGCCCTGAAAACATTGCGCTTTATATTTCTACGATGCGGCATGAAAGTCGCGTGGTGATATTCGAACTTCGTTGAGTAGCAGACGAGCAAACCGAGCTGTTAATTTTAACAGTATTTAGCGGAAATGTGTAAGTCAAACTAACTGATTATGTAGGCCTACGTTGGAGAGTGGAAAACCATCGAGTTCGTGAACCAATTGCAGTGGTTATTGAACTGATATCATGGACGACGATGAATTTATGAATTTCAGCTATCAACAGCATTTTATGTAGTGCGTTTTTAGTATAAGCACATTGCCGAAAAGAACGATGCGCAAGTCAAATTGTCACTTCCGCGTGCACCGATGTTTGTGAATCCACGAGGCGTTATTTTCCGTCTTATGAAACGGTAACAAATATTGACTCACAATACTTTCAAAACCCATACAATTGAAGAAGAAGATTTCTATACGCAAGGCAATTATGGAAAAGGTTAGCTACACCTTGGACCGGGCTCTACGAGACACATTTTCTCAGTTTGGGGCACATCTTCACCACCTTTAAACAAAAGCCAACAACCAGCAGTTTTTGAAGTAAACCGTACATTAATTTTGACCTCCTGTTACGCGACTTCAAACCTGAGTTGCCATGGCAACGAAATATTTTGGCAGAACATGTCACTCCTGTTATACGTTCCATGTTTCATATCGGTGCAATGTTTTCCCCTGGAATTATGTACAAAAAACGATTTTGACTCAATTTGACCTTTGACCTTAGACCCTCACTTCCAGAGCCATGGCAACCGTAAATTTGGGTAGTTCTAGTCATCCTCATGACATGTGCGAAGTTTCATGTCACTACGATGTTTCATTACCGAAATACAGACAAAAGTATGATTTTACCTAAATTTAACCTTTGACATCTGACCTTTGTCCTTCACTTCCGGGAATCTGCGAGACACAGGTTAAGACCCTGGGGTATCTTACCACCAAGTTTGAAAAGGATCGGTCTAGCCCACCAGGAGGAGTTCGAGTTAAAAGTTTCTTCTTTTTTCACTTGAAAATAGACACTTCACTTCCATCACGTGACCTTAAATGTCTGTTGCCATGGTAACCATGCATTTTGGTAGTTCTAGATATCCTCATGACACGTGCAAAGTTTCACGTCAATGCCATGTTCCTTTACAGAAATACGGTAAAAGACCAGAAATACAGCCAAAAATCCCCCAAAATGATTACTATCGAAATATGACCTCCGACCTTTGACTTTTGACCTTCACTTCCGGAAATCTGGGAGACACAAGTTCCAACCCTGGAGCACCTTCCCACCAAGTCTGAAAGAGATCGGTCCAGCCCACTAGGAGGAGTTAGAGTCTCAAATTCCCTCTTTTTCGCTTAAAAATAGATACTTCCCCTTCAATCACGTGACCTTTGATACCTGTTGCCATGGTAACCATATATTTTGGTAGTTCTAGATATGCTCATGACACTTGCAAAGTTTCACGTCAATGCCATGTTCCTTTACAGAAATACGGTAATAGACCAGAAATACAGCCAAAAAAGCCCCCCAAAATGATTACTATCGAAATATGATCTCCGACCTTTGACTTTTGACCTTCACTTTCGGAAATCTGGGAGACACAAGTTCCAACCCTGGAGTACCTTCCCACCAAGTTTGATGAAGATCGGTCCAGCCCACTAGGAGGAGTTAGAGTCACAAATTTCCTCTTTTTTCGCTTAAAAATACACACTTCCACTTCCATCACGTGACCTTTGATACCTGTTGCCATGGTAACCATATGTTTTGGTAGTTCTATATATTATCATGACACGTGCAAAGTTTCATGTCAGTGCAATGTTCTATTACAGAAATACGGTCAAAAATATGATTTTCATCAAATTTGACCTTTGACCTCTGACCCTTGACCTTTATTTCCAGTTATGCAATATGTACAGTGGTTCCACCTAGGGTACCTTCCTACAAAATTTGAAGAAAATCCGCTGAGCCGTTTAGGAGGTATTAGCAAAACAAAAATTCACACACACACACACACACCTATACGCGTTTCTGGCGCCTATCGGGGACATGCTCATTATACCAGTCAAGTGGGGATATTCTGTTTTTCCTAGTCAACTGGGGATAATCACAGGTCATAATCAAGGTGACTGGGGATCCTGAAAAATCTACACACACATTTTCACACAAATTCAAACAAAAAACATGGAAACGTGGATATACCTCAGATCAAACTGTAAAGCTACAGGCACTTATCTGACACCCCACTTTGCATTATTTTGGACTTTCTAAAACCGGGGATATCCCCGTTTCGCGGGGTATCCCCAGTTCTACTGTAATTTTCATGCGTGTATCCCCGATTGACCCCAGAAACGCACGCACACACACACACCTACACACACCTATACGCGTTTCTGGCGCCTATCGGGGACATGCTTATTATACCAGTCAAGTGGGGATATTCTGTTTTTCCTAGTCAACTGGGGATAATCACAGGTCATAATCAAGGTGACTGGGGATCCTGAAAAATTTACACACACATTTTCACACAAATTCAAACAAAAACCATGGAATCGCGGATATACCTCAGATCAAACTGTAAAGCTACAGGCACTTATTTGACACCCCACTTTGCATTATTTTGGACTTTCTAAAACCGGGGATATCCCCGTTTCGCGGGGTATCCCCAGTTCCACTGTAATTTTCACGTGTGTATCCCCGATTGACCCCACAAACGCACGCACACACACACACACGGACACGTTTTGACCCCTCCCACAGAATTGGAGTTTTGGTTACCTTGTGGGACCCCACCTTAGGTTAGACCCTTGGACTTGTAACTTGGGGGCACCAACCATTACCATGGCAATAGTGCCAATTTTAGCTGGCATTCCCATTTATAGCTCAACGGGCAAAGTGATTACAATATCTCATCCTCCTCACGGAGCGATGAGATAATAAGAAACACAAGTGGATGTTTAGAAACACTTTCGGCTGTGTGTTATGCAAACTAATATTCTTCGCTTTTTTGTGGCGTTTCCCTTTTTGGATGTGGAAAACATCAATTACCATCTAACGTCATATAGTACCATTTCATTTTAGATTAAAAGAAGCCTGTGGAGTGTGTTTACTGCAAAGCTGACGCCACTGTCTCTGCGTGTGTGCACGTAACCCTTAAGCCGAGCGGTGCAGATATTTTAGATTAACCCTTTACCGTTGTGCACCGATCGGGGCATATTTGCGCGCCTCGGGAATGGGCGGAAAAGCGGACGTGGCCCGCCCCGCATGGGCTTCCGTAGGCCATTGACCCCGTGACCTTAAACTATTGTCTCTCTCGTTGTTGTGGCCGAATTTTCCGGCAGCTACTCGCAGTTTCGAGCTCCGCGTGAAACAGTAAAGATGGGGGGCAGCCGAGCTCTCCGCATGGGTCCAAAAGGACCCAAACAACGGTAAAGGGTTAAAATAAGCCTGTGGAGTGTGTTTACTGCAAAGCTGACGCCACTGTCTCTGCGTGTGTGCACGTAACCCTTAAGCCGAGCGGTGCAGATATTTTAGATTGATATACATATACAGTATGGTAAGTCAACGCATGGGTGTATTCGTTGTATGGGTACTAATCCTGTAATTTAGCCTATCTGACGGTCTGTGAATTCAAAAGCCCTCAGGATGGTAGTTAACTCATAGGCTTACACACTGTGCTTGGGGCTTGGGGGTCCAGTTGCGGCACTGCTAAACTTTTCTGGGGAGTCCCGACTTACGGTTCCTTCATTCTTCATCGAGAGGGACGAACAGATCTTGGGCCACCCCTAAATAATTCAGCCGATTTTGGCAAACTGTTAGTCCGTCTGCAAATTGACTATGTTGATGCTGCGACAATGATCGTCAGAAACGGCCGAGCCCTTCAGCAGTTGGGGGAAGGAGAGATCTCCCGCAGTAGAGATGGGACTGATGACTGAGTCTCTTATTCCCACTGAAAAAAGTGACCTAGTTTTATAAGCAAACGGGTCACAGTCGGCATTCAGTTAACTCCCTAAATAGTCGTAAATGAAAAGAAACCCTGAATATCAAATTGATTTGAAAGATGACAAACATACCACCAGAATAGCACCTAACAGCGTTTGAATATTCAAAAGTGTTCAACTCCTCTACCCTTAGACCTCTCCCTAAGTCAGTCGCATTTACCAGATCTGTTGGCAGAACAACATCCTCCCCTTCCCCTCAAAAATAAAAAAATACACCTTTGCTTCGTCACTGTCTGTACACAACAAATGTTTTGCAGCCCCGAGACAACCACTGTTGTTACACATTACATCATATGGTATAGGATAAACTACTTATGGGGTATGATGAGACACACATGGGTCAAGTAGAGCCGGCTCAACTTGTAACACACTGATAGGCTCAACTTGCCCCAAAGTGGGCTGTCTGGTTAAGCGTCCCACAAGCCCATAGAACGTGAAATCTCACAATGATGAAATTTTAATGATGCGCGGTGATTACTCCTAACTGACAAACTATCAAAGGATCCTACTATTTATCGTAGTCTAGTTTGAACACAGACGACAAAACATTATTTTCTGAAAAATCACTTTCAACATGAAAATTCAATATTTTGTCGGTCATTGTCTTACCTCAAGTGTTATTCTACCATGCATGCACGTCGAACAAAGAGTACTAGTGTTGCCTTCTTTCATAGAGGGTGCAACGTAATATTCTTCAAGTTGTTCTTCTTGAAGATAATGGGGGTGGCTCAACTCACCTGCCGGCTCAGCTAACCCCAGTCTCCCCTAAGCCTAAGTTGCTTCTTTGGCGCGGCTTCGACAAACGACGGAGAGAGGACCTTTCACACTCTGTCTTAACGGACCCCATCATTATTGGTTAAGGGTAGCGTACTTAATTTAGAAAACTTAATTTGTTAGAGTGCGGAGAGGGCACTTCTTTAGTACTAATTAATAGTTTCGTTACCTTTGACAATGATTGCATTACCATTTAGACCTTTAAACAAAATTTAATGGTTTTATTTAGTACATGTAATGTGTCATTGTCCTGATGTCAGAAAAAAAAAGAAAGGAAAAAGAAAACTGATCAGAACAATCAGACTGCAGCTAAAGGCTATAAATTTACAAAATGTTGAAACAGCTTTTATAAAAATACCCAAATTCAATTGGGGCTCTATTTTGAATTCTTGCAGTTGTATAAAATTTTTAGATAATTTCATGTGCGTTTAACAAGTCGTTCAATTATCAAAACCTATCTGGAAAATTTGATTAACTTTTAAGGGTTGTTTACACTTTATGAGTTACTGTAAGCGAACAAACATCGTATAATGGTGTAGTTCATGAACAAGTATAGTGCAAACATTGTGCATGCGTTGGTGGTTTACATCGCAGTACATGCAACCTTCAACAGCTGGAATTTTTATTTTACTGCAGCAAACCAACGAGATTGTGGATCGTACTGAAACTCTCGGATACAAAGACAAGGATCCCATTTTTTTTTGCAATATTATTCAAGTAAATATGGTTTTGACAAGGAACGCCTTGCTATTCCTGATGGTAATCGGATTGGTTCATGGTAAGCATGAAATTTTAGGTGTTTGCCTTTAATTTTAATTTTTCAATTTTATATCATGTTAACAACTGCTTTAATTGCTAGAGGAGTTGACTTGTGATTTTATTTCTACAATTACGCTGGTAGGTTTTATATTAGTCTGGTTAGGAGGCTAACGGTGTAGCCGAAAGCGTTAGAGCTCACAGTTAAAATAGAATGAGCCATACCGTAATTGTTCATGATACAAATCCTTCCTCATACATTTGGAAATAACTCTTCTACAGGCGATATCGTGCATTATTTGGCATTTAGGCGCACAAACTTCACTGATAAAGAGTCGGAGAAAATAAGGGGCGCTGGGAAGGTACGTTGCTTGGGAAAACAACGACAACGCCTTATTCTATTTTGAAAAGGTGTCTTTCAATTGTATCATTTTAGCCTGTACATGGGAACAGTGACCATGTTTTCTGATTGTCTAATGTCTAATACTGTAACATAGTCAGTACTCTTTTCTCCATGTATATATGTGATATGCTTTTTCATGTTTGGTGTTAGTGGATTCACTGTCAATAAAATGACGATTCTTGGTGTACTGGTATCTGAAAATGATTACTGCATGGTATGGGACTCCCACTAAGACAAACTGGTACAAAGGTTACCCCAAACATGTAACACGAGGACAAGAGGATGATCCCCGATGGGGAGGGGGGAGGCGGAAGGAGGGTTGTAAGCATTCACCAATCTTATTGGTAGCGGGGTATAATAGACTAGTTCGAAGTTTTGTCATGCGGCAGTTTTGCGCAGTAGGGCAAATGTCAACGAGTAACAATTTTGCGTGTGTTTAAGTTGATGACGAGATGGAAACACGTAAAAGCAATGTGCTATGCGCCACCGCTGCAGCGCTAAAATGTTTTGTTTCCAGTTGACATGAACAGAAGGGTCGTGCACGCATGCGCTGATATAAACTTCGAACATGTCTATAGGGGATAACAGTGCACCAAAATGATTGTAATACCGGGTTGTGAAAGTTCGAAATTTTTGAGGTCTACCTTCCATTTTTTCGCGTTACAACTGCGTGTGTTCCCCAGGACTGGTGGCGCTATCCACTCTTCTTCTGGTTCTTTAAATTACTAAAACAAGGAATGACTAACATTGTTCTTATTCTACGGCGAAGTGGACGCAAGGGACAGAGACAGCAAATTTTGACCTAGCTGTTGTACGCTAATTCTTTGACATTTATGAATGAATGTAGTTGTAGATTACACCGAGAACTCAAATTCATTAAGGAGTAGATCACTAGTTATATTCCACAGTTTCTGTTCATTTCCAGCTACATGTGATGAATGCGATGTGCTGACTCAACTTTGTGTGGATGATGGAGAATCGAGTTATTGTGACTGTAGACCTGCATTGTATCAAGTTGAAGAAAAATGCGTTGGTGAGTTATTAGTTAGTAACTTTCAACTCCAAAGAGGTTACAGAGTTATGCTTTAAACCAGTTCGTTAAGTCGAAGTGAAGAGCTATTTTTGAAAGAGGTCTTCAAAGAAGCCCAATTTTTCGATGAAGGACTGGCCTTATTTTACGATGGGGTGGAAGGAGGGTGGGAGTCCAATGGGCGACTAGAATTTCTCGATTGGAAGGGCGAAAACCCCAAGCGTCGAAAAAGATGACATGTTTCTCAGCGGTTACGTCAAAAGTAAAGTTCTCGTCGGGCCAAAATCTTGGCCTGTGGTGTTTCTAATTATAAAAACATCGAATCTTTGTCCTAACTTGAAGTGGTGTAGTAGACTTTCCTGTTTCATGATTGGCTTGTGAAAGTCATTTGAAAATATTTTTCTCTTCAAATGTGAAATTTACTAGACGTAACTGTTTGATTTACATTGAATATGCAATAGTTAGGTCATAAAATAGGATAAAAGATACTTTGATGAGATATAGAAGAAAATTGTCAAATTTAGCTGTTGCTTCAAAATAAGTTTGGGGGCTTCTCTTGACCTTTAAGTTTGGAAACTATGGCATCATGTTGGAGTGAAATTATCAATTCAAAATGTAAATATGAAATCTTGAGATGCCGTGCTTGTTTAAATTCGTGACTAATACCAGTGTCAGTACGCATTTAATTTTAAGACGTTTACTTTTCCGTGATACCTTTTATTCTAAGTAAGAGTGACATTGACTGACTTGTTAACTGTAGTAGGGTATTAAGATCATCCTTTTCATTATTGTCGTTCCAAATAGTTTCCCAGGACAGTCAAAAATTATGAAAATTTCCCGAATTCCGGATCATTTAAGTGGACACGCTTTCTGTTGAGAACAGTCTTTACCTGAGCAGCTGTCAGTGTATTCATCTTCACATCGTAAATGCGATGTGGAATTGCCACGAAAGAGCACAAAAGCATAAACGAAGAGCACAAGATAAACGCTTTCTGACAACTACACACAGTGCTCTGTGGCTTTCGTCTGCTAAAGTTATCTTATACTTGTGTGTGTGTGGGGGGGGGGGGGGGGTAGAAAATGCTTGTTATCCCTCCAGAAAAAGTGCACAGAACGAGTTGTTAATTGTGACACTAAAATCAAAGTGAACAATTTCCAAATTGAATGTGTATGCAATATTTGTCCTTAGAAACAAAATCATATGCGACTGAAGTTGAATTTGCGGAGCAAGCATATGGAGTAGAAGATTGGACAAAAGAGCTAACTGAACCAGATTCCGAGGCACTTTTAAACTTGTCTCGAAGTACATGTGCTGGTGTAAGTAAAGTTAAATTCCTAAAGTTGCAGGTAGTAGATTTTGATGATCTCGTGGAATTCAACAATATTTTTAATTTTGGTTGAAAGGACAAGTATAGGCGAAATGGAAGGTGTCTTACCATCTTACACCTATATACATGAACACTTTAAAATCAAAAGAGTGAACTTAGTCACTCTTTGATAGAGTGGAAAGTGTGAATTCACTCCACTGGAGTAATAATTCACTCCAAGAAGATTTAAATTTACTCCAAAAAGAGCAAAATCCCCTTCAAACAAGCGAAGTTTCACTCTTGATGGAGTGCCTACAGTGATCACTCTTCAAAAAGAGGGATCATTGCAGGCACTCGTGGAAGAGTGAATTTTCCCTCTTCCTGCAGTGAATTTCACTCTTTTTGGAGTGCATCATCACTCTAATAGAATGATTTTACACTTTTTACTCTATCAAAGAGTGACTAAAGTAAGTTCACTCTTTTACTTTTAGAGCGAAGGAAGGAGGGTGGGGTGTTAAAAGTCATTGCTTTGCTATGTCACAGCGCCTAGAATGCACTATGAATAAAAATAGAGTAAGCTTAGCTTAGTCATTCTCTGATAGAGTGAAAAGAGTTAATTCACTCTATTAGAGTTTCACTTCTCTTCAAGAAGGGTGACATTCACCTCAAGAACATTGGAAATTCATTTCTTAACGAGTCCTTCGAGTGATCACTCTTACAAGAATGTTACTCTATCAAGAATGTAACTTTTTTCGAGTGAAATTTCACTATTTTTATTTTAGAGTGTAGTTGAAAGGGACGACGTCCCACCATTTATATACACCTACTTAAAGGGAGAGGGGCGGGAATGGGTTAATATGTTCTATAGTCGGGAAATCGTCCAACATGAAAGGTTTTTAAAACGTACAAAGTGTGTTATTATACGTTTCATAAACCAGTGTAACACCCTTTCAACTGAAGTTAAAAAAAAAAAAAACGTTTTGTGTAACGAGGGTAATTTGACGAATACCACAGGGATTTACCCTGCAATAAACAAGGTTTTCGTAACGGTACGAGGTTGCAGATGTCCCAGGGCGTCCAAATTTCTTATTTCTTACACCTACACCAACATTTCTTGATAAAAGAAGTAAGAAACGAAGACGGATAACCTGGTACTCCATACTTAACAACTGCCAATCGCTGGAACTGAAGCAATGTTGCAGAACTTAAAGAGAGGGTGCTATTACATTGTATAAATAGGAGTATTTTGTACAGTAATAGTTAACATTGTCTTCAGGTAACTGTGGTCGATGTTTCAAAGTCAAGCGACCCACATCGTAGTTTTAAATAAAGTGTTATTTTCATAATTCAATCAATAATGGAATAATGTGATATAGACTAAGTTGCTTTGATCCATAACATACATAGCGTACATATACATTTTTGGATGTGCAAGATTTTAAGTTATTATTTCAGGCGCTTGTTAGGCCACATTTGGAATATGCTGCTCCTGTTTGGTCACCTCATTACCAATGTGACTTTGATGCCCTGGAAAATGTTCAGAGGAGAGCAACTAGGTTGGTTCTATCCTTAAAGGATTTGAGTTATGCGGAAAGGTTAAAGAAACTTCAACTGCCAAGTCTAAAACATCGTAGAGTGCTTTCACACTTGATCTCAAGCAGGGGATCAGATCCGGATCTGATCCACCCCTCGAGATCAACTTTGTAGTGTGAAAGCTCTCGCACTCAGGGTCAGATCTGGAGATTTTGATCCACCCACCGGGGCAGATCAGATCTCGCGCGGGGGATCAAAAAACCGTGTGTGAAAGCTCGGAGGATCAAGGTGACCCGAGATCAACATGACCTCGTGCAATTGGTGTATACGTACAGTGTATGTGCTCGACGTTGTTTACACTTTCAGACAACTACGAGGACAAGGCGGGTTCATTGCGTCACTTCCTGTTTGTTGACCGCTTGATCGGGGCTTGAAGCTATTGCTATTGCTACATCCGTGGAGGTTTCATATGGTGATGAAGATGCGGACATGGAGGTCTTTTAGACCTGCGTCCACTGAGGTTTCTTAGGTATCCTAAGATATAATTAACAATCATCCATGATAGCCTATAGTGAAATTTGAAAATTAAAGCTGATGGACCCCAGTTATGCCCTAAAGAATCAGACCATTATTCGACTTTTCTGATTTGTCCATGTAATTAACATTAATTAGTTCTCCGTACATCTTGATTTCTTTTTCCTCCCAGTTTGACAGTGTTTTGCTAAATGATATTACCTATGGAGAAGATTACTACGGTTGTAAAATTGCAGGTTTCTATGAGGAAAATGTTGGCGCTATAGTTCTTTCATTTTATAAGGAAGTAACTGAATTAACAAGTTTAGAACTAGAAACCATTCTTAAAGATGGTCTACCAGACACGTTTGTGACGTCATCGCTTACCACGAATGGTACGTATACAAAACATTTTAACCGACGAAACAAATAAGTTTTTCCTTTGACAGTTCTTAAAGGTGGTGTGACATGAAAATAACAGAATTGGATATTTGATGTAAAAAGCATAAACAACAAGCAAATAGCCACAATTCCCATGAAAATCTGCCAAACATTGACCATTACACAAGGCAATTTCTGATTTGCACTTTATCATTAATAAATATGAGCTATATCCAAATCTTGTGATGTCAGGAGAGAGACATGCCATATGCGGTTAATGTTGTCCTTTGTTTTTACAATCTTCATTTCAAGGACACTTGTAACATTAGTTGGTCCTGAGGGTTTTATTTTGGAAGATTAAGTTGTGTCCTTGAAAATCATCAGTATCAATTGTCAAACCATAAACTATCTGCTGAGTAATTAATAGATAATTAATAAAGGATTAACAAAGAAACGACAAGACTGTGCAACACTACATGTTATTTTTGCATAAGCAACAAATTGCTTTAGAAACATTTAACCTTTAAATAGGTATATCTTGAGAGCAGTGCAAGATATTGAATAATTCCAACGGATTTTTTCTAAGAAAAGTTCACTCGGTCTCCGTAACTGTCAAGTAAAGTCGGGTCAGTTTGTTGACATGTCAAACTACCTTTAAAACCTTATGCATACAGTACTGGGTACATCTTCATCCCGATCAACCGATCATAAATACTGGAGAGCAAGGACGAAACATCACGTTCATAGTGTAGTTGACAAGGGAAGAACGTATAAAGTGCATTTGCAGCATTTTGCATCTTTATTTTTGCATAATCAACAGGTTTCATCAAATCTTTGATGACAAGTCTGATATAATATACAATGCACAATATTTATAAGAGTGTCAATTTCTTACTTTCATTTCTCCAGACACAATTTGATTATAATATAACCGTTTAGGAGTTGGATAACAAAAATCAATCGTTAATTTTTCATAATCGTCTGAACGGTAAAAATGAAAAAAAAATGAAAAAAAAGAGAGAAAAAAATGCAATAAACAGAAATACAAGCATACAGCTAAGTGACAAAATATAAAATATATCCATTTGACATCGAAGAGACATGGACAAGAAAAGGTTAAGGCTCATCGCTTTTTCCCTTTTTGCTGATTTGCTATACCGGAATCTAAAGACAGTAGGGAGGTCTTTAAAGTGAGAAGAAAAGTTTTTTCTGTGTTAACCACTTTACTTTGGAACATTCTTCGGGTAACATAGAATTCCACACAAATGAAATGCTAGACGGCCTTATCCATATGGTGACTAATCAAAGTCAGACCGTGTTCACAGATCTTTTTTTTTATAATTTAAACTTCATGTATGAATGTGTTGCAGAATTAAAGTCAAAGAAAACTTAATGTCAAAAACAAACTCTGGATTGCCCCTTTGCATAGGCAACAAGTTTTTGAAGAAATATTCAAAGTTTGAAGAGTGATACCTCGAGAACCAATAAAAATACTGGCATGACTTCAACGGATTTCACCTTGGGGAAGCTTACTCCTTATTTGTCAAGTAAAGTCAGAAATCTTTGCTTACATATCACACTTACCTTTAAGAAATTCCAATCATAAAGAAGTTTGGCAGTTGTTTTTATTATACATTGCAAATGAACAGATGCAAATGAGTGTCAACTTCATTTGGATGACTGCGACCCTTACCTAGGGAATTGCTTGGACACTGGGGCTGGAGGATATGAGTGTACATGTAGAGAATCATCCGAGGATGACTTCCCAGAGTTGCCGGGACGTAACTGTGCACTTCGTAAGTATAGCTTCCAACAGTCGCCATGCATGCATAAGGTAATACAACGTATACATAACACTCAAGGATTATGTACAAGGGACCATCTCACGCTATACTTTTAAGTAAAGCACTTATCAAATTAATGTAAGACTCACCCCCGGTCCCCGGACAGCGGGAAGTTAGCTGTACCTCATATGCACCACCTGAGTTGTTAAGGCTGGGTGTAACAATGTTTCCCAAATGTTGGATCGAAGTAACTTTTAATGTGCGTCATGGTCCGTTCCGTTTTTTATTTAAAAGTCGCTAAAGCCTACGAACTGTTGGGTCAATTGGGTTAGCCAGTTGGTTGATCGTCGGTCTGTCAGAATTACTTCAGTCGCCACTTACGGGAGGTGGGGGAAATACCGTGGGCATATTCTACAACCCCAACCCCCTGCGGGAAGCGGGTAAATTGTGTGACTGAGAGGTAATTTAATGTACACAATGGTTGAGCCTTCTGATAGGCATTGACCGACATCTCTCGTGGTAACAGGGACTTCTGACGAACTGATAAGTGCATAAAAAGGTACTGTATACACTCTAAAATCAAAAGAGTGAACGTAGGAACTCTTTGATAGAGTGAAAAGTGTGTTTGATAAGAGTGATGATTCACTACAAGAAACGAGCAAAGTTCACTTTTGATAGAGTACCTACAGTGATCACTCTTTAAAAAAGAGTTATCCCTGCAGGCGCTGGTGATAGGGTGAATTTTCCCTCCTCCTATTGAATTTCACTCTTCTTGGAGTGGATTTAACTCTTATGGGGTGAATTAACACTCTAATGGATATAATTCCCACTTTTGCTCATATCAGAAACTGATCAAGTTCACTCTTTTGATATATGAGTGTACATATTAAAGAAACTAGCACATTTATCAAAAGTGAAGAATTTGTAAAACCACTTCCTGTTATTTTGGATTTATTTGATACCTATATTATTTACGTGACTTTGGAATGAATCATAATAAAACACCTTCGATTTCGTCCACAGCCGGTTCTAACTGGAACATCGTTTATATCAGTACCGGTGCTAGTGTAGGGGTGTTTCTTCTTTTGCTATTCATAACACTGTGTGCGTCTCAGTTTGGAGGTTCCTCGTTCCCAGATGCAGAGAAACAAAAGTCCGAAGATCCATCCAGTGAGAAGGATAAAAATTCTGCAGATTCAAATGATAAAAGACCTTTACATTCAGAGATTAATGGCGACGAAAATGGTGGCGTTCTCAACACGGCATTCGAAACCTCTGAAGATCAGCCAACCCCGGAGAATATTTTTGACGTTGATGACGAGCAAATGGCCAAACTTGCACATATTCATTCAGTAATTGCAGTAAGTGTAGAGACCATTGTATTCGGATTTCACACGTACGAACAGTGAAAATTGTACAGTTCACTTCAAAAGAGTGGAAATTTACTCCAAGAAGAGTGACATTCTCTCCAAAAGTTTGAAGTTTCACTCATGGCGGTGTGCCTGTTTAACTGTTCTTTAAAACAAGCAGACAAGTGTACCCTGCAGGTACCCGTTACATTTTTACTCTTCGATCGTAGCCTAAATTTCACTTTTTTTGGCGTAAATTGTACTATTCCTGGAGTGAATTAACACTCTAAGGCAGTGAATTCACACTGTTTACTTTATTAGAGAGTGACTCACGTTCAGACTAAATATTCACTCTTTCCTTCTGCTGTCTTTTTTTAATCCTTTTCCGAATACAAAGGATTCTGTGCAATTAGATGAAGCAACATAGTTACATGGGCCTGTGTGTGCGCGCATGTAAGTGTATCCGTGTGACTTTGTGACTCATACTCCTTTTACACTAGCACGATTTTAAACGGGTGCACCGGGTACAACCGGGGAATGTCCCATTATGAAAGGGAACTCAGGTGAAACGCAGGTGAAACACCGATTTAATTTTCCCAGCTAATTTTTTAGCCTCGAAGGGTCGAGTGTAAACTACCGGGAAATACCGGGACCCAGACTTCAGCGCTGAAAACTTATACCCCTTTCACTCTGCTTTCAACGGTGAACCACCGTTTGATTCACCGTTGAATTAAACGGTGAACCACCGTTGGAAATTCCAACTCAGTCGTTTTATACTGCATCAAGAATACACCGCTTAATTTGCAACATGTTGGTGGCTACAAGTGTTAACGTTTTGCACAGATGCACATGTCGACCCATAGCGGAAGCTTACTAAATGCTTGGCGCTCAAATATCAACGCATATAGGCGTGAAATAGATAGATTGTTTAACCCCTAGTAGCACCGATTGCCTCTGAGGACATCTATTTTTATAAGAATTCTTAAAAGGGAGAGCCCATTCCTTAGACTCCTTCCCCGGCCGGCATAGACTTATGTGAAGGGTCATGGAAGTGGAGGGTTCAGTTGCGGTGAGCAATAGTTTGTCATTTATCATGCAAGAGATGTTAGGGGAAAACCATTAATAGTCGGGATTTCGAGCAGTGGTGGACAATTTCAAGTGATCAGAAACTTATTAAAACATACTTTGACCAGAAAAATGTTACTTTGCTCGAAAGACTATATCTAAGCGTAGCGCCACCATTAGTTGGCTCTCATCGTAACTTGAAGAAAATTCTGAAAAATTGCGACCTTTCAGATGGCCAAAAATTGATTTTTCATTCTTGGAAACAGCTTTTGTTTGCAATAACAAAAAAATCAGCAACATGCTAAGTGATCAGAATATTACCACATAAACTGTTATACCACTTTTATGTAAATGGCCTTGATTCTTTTCGAGGGAACTAAACAACGGAATTGAAAATATTTTACTGTTTCTCTATTGTAGATCTTTGCTAATTTCAAGATCCACTGAATTGATGAAATTGTCTATCACTGCTCGAACTTCCGACTTTATATGGTTTTACCCCTAACATCTCTTGCATGGTAAGCGACAAACTATTGCTCACCGCACCTGAATCCTCCGCTTCCATGACCCGCCACATACGTTTACGACGACCGGGGAAGAAGTCTAAGTAAGGGATGAGCCCCTCAATTTCCAGAATTCTTAGACAAGTAGATGACCTCAGAGGCAATCGGTGCCATTAGGGTGTTTAAGAATCTATCTTTTCAAGCAAAATTTGGAATGTGACAAAATTTGCTTTTAAGGAATTAAA
The DNA here is from genome assembly GCA_037179385.1 of Holothuria scabra. Classification (NCBI taxonomy): domain Eukaryota; kingdom Metazoa; phylum Echinodermata; class Holothuroidea; order Aspidochirotida; family Holothuriidae; genus Holothuria; species Holothuria scabra. The sequence continues at coordinate 38,457,554 of CM074193.1, forward strand.
AAAAGACATCATTGAGGGGCCTTGCAGAAACAATCCTTCTCTCTTTGAAATTTTTTTAAAAATTGGGTGTCCTCACATACAATCTGGTGCCACATATGCTACCTTTTGAAGTAAAATCTGTGTTAGTAAAGTAGGGCTACGAATTTTTAGGATCTAAAAAATTGCATCCGTGAGGGGTGGGGACATGGCACAACCTCTTACCGTTAGTCCAAACACGCGGTCAAATGCGAAAGGGTGTCACTAAAATAGCCTATGTGATATTAAAATTATAAACTTTACGAAACACTTTAACTGAGTTACTGGAACCTCCAACCTCATCACTGCCATTATTTACAGGTGTCAATCACTTTGTACGGGTTTGGCTAATTAATCAAAAAGTATTTCATGAGGGCGGAATCGTCTTTAATACATTTGGTCAGATAATGTTCCCAATAAATTTTAATGTGACCTGGTTTGAGAAACAATTTGAATTGTTGGCTCGGTTCTTTTGTGACCCTTATTGTTAAAGAGTGCAAGGTGTACTGTACCAGTGAGCGAAGAAATGTTTGTTCACTGTATGTACAGGTATACGTGTGGATATATTGCACATACACTATATACTTTCAGTATGACTACATCTAATCAGAATTTTTACCGGTTTTTTCTTCTCTTTTTTTTCTCCCCAACCAGAACCATCACAACCGACCAGCCCCTCTCCTTCTACCAAGCGCTCAGACTAGCAAACAGCTTCCTCTAGAGAGAATACCGTCCGTTGACTATGGTCCTGACTATCGACCAAGTTCTGCAGTCTATCAGAACTCACGCCAACTTTACAAATATGGGGTAAGTTTGTTTTCATTAAAATTATACAATAATTACACAATATGATACACCACTCTCTTAAACAAAAGGATTTCTCAGTCTTTATTTCGCGTTTTCATTTTAAATGTTTCATTGCTGTTAGCAACTGGTCTTTTAGAGTAAAACAGATAGAAGACGGGCTATTTTCCTTCTAAAATTATTGAACATACTTATTCTGTTTGAAATGTCCGTTGAATAAAACAGTAGAAAAATTTTGTTTTTAGTTTGAGTTATTTGAAAAAAAAAACAAACAAACAAACAAACAAACAAACAAAAAGAAAACAATCAAAAATGCAAAATTGTGCCTCATTTGGTAATAAAATTCCCTCTTCCTTTCCATATCAAGCACTGTAAAACTGTGTATAGAACAGGTAATATATCGTTACAATTATTTGTCACAAACTTCTTAATAGCTGCGAGTTAACATTTTCTTAAATAAGTGATACCCAACGGGGTATGGTAGGTGCTAAACAGAGGTTCATCTGCCTCTAAAGCTTAGTCTCTTCTGCAGCACTCTAAAAACATTCCCGTCAAATTTAACCAGGAATGTGATCACCGAATTTCCCTACATTTCCTTGCAAAAATAACTAGGAAATCCTTGTCACTTTTAACGAGGATATGTGTGAAAGTCATCGTTATCTTATATTTCCTGGTTAAAAGTGCAATGATTTCCTGGTCATTTTAACCCAGGACCAGGATATGTATGGACAATTCGTGACAACGAGGATTCTAGTTAACGTTTCACCAGGATGTTTTAGAGTGTGATTTTGTCACTTCACAGAAACCTAAATTAGCGAGAATGCCATCAGGAGAGTACCTTGAACCTATGGCAACTAGTCAGAGATCACCGACTAGACGGAATTCATCGAAAACCCCTGTGAGTATCCTGCCTCATTTCTTCAAGAAGAACTTAACTTGTCAAAAATGTCGCTTTCATAATGGAAAAGGAATTATTAACGTTTTAATGAGTAAAAAAAATGCTTGCTGGTCTTCTTTAAAACCAGTGCACCTTAAAATAGTTACAAACACTGTCTTATAATATGAGGTATTGGGGCTTTAGGAAAATGCTTAAAGGGAAATATTGCGTTTGTTTTACAAGGGAATTTCATCCTTTCAAAACCAATATTTATTGGCAATGAGTGATAAATACTTGAAATAAAGACAGTATGGTGGCTTCACTTCAAGAAATAAATTTCACCAGATAGAAATTCAGTTGTTTGTTGCTCAAGACAAATTTTTCTCCCATACTTTCAACATTTCAAAAGATGCAATTTTCATAAATCTTCTTGGGCATAATATTTTGAGGGGATGAAGCTACTGCTGAGGTTTATTGTTGAGACCGAATGTTTTGATAATGACTCCAGCTTTTCATTTGTAATGCTGTGTTGGGGCATTTTAAACGCAATATTTTGATTTTTTTTACTAGAGGTATAATTTAAGAGGGAGATTAGGTTGAAAGTGCGAGCAGGAACGTGTTATTAGATAACACCTCCCAGGTACGAGGAACCCTCTTTTCCCGTGTGGATAGGGAAGTGCTATGTAATAACCCCGACCAACCTAGCTACGATACGCATGTCTCAATGGTTACATTTGGTAAACGAGTATCTGGGCCAATGTTCATCATTCTGTGATTCAAAGTAAACGGTGAGAATGACTTTTGTTTGTCACATGATCATTTATAACGAAAAATAGTCTTGTACGACAGTACACTTGTAAAAAGTTCTTCAGAAAACATTAATTAAACGTTTTACTTAACACTTCTCGAATCACTTTTTAAAACAAGTTTAGATGCTAAACACATGTCTCTAATTCCTAAGCATGTTTGACTACTAAACAGTCGTTTGGTATTTAATTGCTAAACATGCTTAGAATTTAAACGAGGTTTCAAACTGGGGCTGGGCAAAATAAGTGTTTAATTGCTTAACGCGTTTTTAGAGTGTGCAGCTATTTTTACATGAAACAAGCAGGTTCCATTTTCAAAATGAATTTGCTACCTCTATCTGGACAGCTTCTTTTGCATAACTTGTTGCCTTTTTTAACAAAATTATAGCTAATACGAGATGCCTTTACCCTACTACGTGGGGAAAACGGACCGACTTCTTGTCAAATGTGCAACAAGGAGTCAAAATTATTTTAAGAAATGATATTCTCTTAGACAAGGACTGACTCCTTGTCGCATTTGCGAGAACTAGTTAGGATGAATGGACTTACTACTCGTCGCACCTGTTACAAAAAGTCAATGGTTATTGCCAAAAGTGGCACTCTCCCCCCTTTCCCCTCCCCCTCTCTCTCTTCCTGAGTATTGTCGACATGAATCTCACAGAAACAGATACATTTGATAAAAATGGGGAGAAGACATTTTGAAAATTCATTTTGAAATTAGAACTTGTTTAATATCAGTTTTCATTTCTCTCAGAAATCAAGACCTATTAGTTACAACTATGGTGAAGCATTGGCATCATCCGGCATATACGAGACCCGTTTTCCAAGCTTTGTCGAAAAAAGTCCAACTTCACCAACACCCTCAGAGGTAAATTTTATAAAATAATTTTGTAAGTCAAGTGATACTGAGAATGACGTAACATTAGTTTTGAAGTGCATGAGGTGCGAATGATAGGGAAAATCGGAGTATCCTATCTGTACCCCACAATTCCATGCGGCAACGAATTACTGAACAATCCGCTTATTATGCCCACAGAATTCTTTATGTCTGCAATTTCATGATTATATTATCTACTTTAATTGACACCATTATGACATCTAAAAATACCTAATATACAATCACTGACGTTCTCTTATCTTCATAGACTCTAAAAACCATATTGATTTTAGTGACTCTTTAATAAAGTGAACGCTGTGAATTCTCTTCATTAAAGTGTTATTTTGCTCCAAAGATAGGGAAAGTCACTCCAAAGAGTGTGAAATTCACTCCAAGAAGAGTGAAAAATCCTTCTTTCATGAGTGTATGCAGGGATCACTCTTTTCAAGCGTGTTGCCTGTACGCACTCCATCACGAGTAAAATTTCACTTCACTCTTTTGGATTGAATTTTACTCTTCTTTGAGTGATTTTTCGCTCTTTCGGAGTAAAATATGAGTGAAATTACTTTTATTTTTAGAGTGTGCAGGAAATTGATTTTTTTTTTTAAAAATCTCATTACTTGATTATTTTCATATTACAGCCTCGGCTTAGCCGGCAGTCATCTTCTGTGTTCCTTCCTTCATCACCAAGACACAGCAGAAATATATCGAGTACAAGCACTCTTTACTACAACAGATAGACCGCTACCAAGTTTTTGTCTCGTGCGGGAATATGACTGGAGTTCTTCCTTGACGAAGCCGCACTGAAGAACAAACCCAAAATGTGCACGGCTGATTGTTCTTAACCGTTAGGCTCCGATGAAACGAATTCCCAACATATTCAAAATCACTGTCCGTAGCCAGTGCTCATGGGTAGCATCGACAAACCTCTTACCCCAGAAAGTGGAAAAAGGTATACTTGAGACGAATCCGGACAGCGAGAGATAGTCTGATTTAAGTCGGCCGTCTGGTCTCCATCACCTTTTAATCTTTCATATTCCTTGCTTGCCTGCAACATGGATGGTTGTACACTGAAATGCCTCTTGATACCCTCCATTTCACTGTATGTGATTGTTTGCAATTACATTTAGACAATAAATGAAGACAATTTGGGGCTAATAGACCCCACTAACAGAGTTTGTGTGTGTGTGTGGGGGGGGGGGGGAGAGGGGGGTACAGTCACTATGCACTAGAGCTGCTCGGATTTGCATGTTGTAGCCTATTCAATGGGTTGATTGGAACGAGGACTTCGAGTTACATAACGGAGGGAGATACAAGTTTAACAGAGATGACTTTGTCAACAAGGAGTGAAAAAATGATTTTTCAAAAGGAAGCTACTTAGTAATTAAAGCCCACCCTATCCCACTGTTTGACCTGTACTCTCATGGACCTGTGATGCATTACAATGCATTAAATTGAGATCCACTACTCGTCTGTTGTAGCTGCTTGGTAATGATGTACATCACAAGATGTCGTTGAACTAAGTAAGCTTATATTTAGGTGACTGACAGGGTGGGGAAGGGGAAAACATTCTATGAACAGAATTTGGACTTTCTCTACGAGAGTAGTGTAAAATTTCAGCAAAAATCTCCGCCTTTATTGATATTTTAGGACTGAGCAATTCCTGAGAAAAAAATCGCTTGAATTACGTATCGTATCTTTTATGGTTTTCAAAAATAAGTTTGAATGTTTCTAGTACAACTTGTTGCATATGCAAAAATAATGATGTGGAGTGCTGCACAGCGTTGATATTCCTTTTGTCATAGCCCAATATCAATTATCTCTCAATTACTCATCCGATACTTTAAGGTTTGATAATTGATACTGAAGATTTCCAAGGGCCCATCTCACACCTTTAAAATACCCTCGGACACACTACTGTAACGACTCCTTGAAATGGAGATTGCAAAAACAAAGGATGATATTAGCCACATGTGGCATGCCCCTCTGTCTACAACACAAGATTTGTTATGAATTTTGATCGGAATTTTGGCTATTTTCTTGAGTTTTAACAGTTTCAAAACCGCAATATTACGTTTGCCAAAGAATTTGCAAATTTACTGCTCAGTATTAGAATCGTAGTGCTAGCCACGTAGCTTATGTCAGTCTAGACCATGCATTTTTTTTTTAGGTTTAGTGTTTTGTAATTATGAGATGAAACTGAGAGAAAGTTCAGCCAATAGTAAATACTTATTTCATTTTATTTTGGTTAGCTAAATCACAACATTTGGATTGTACAGTGGTCGATTTTGCAAGAGAGCAGCGCTAAATATGCGATTGGCTGTACTGATTCGATATGTGTCAGTATAATAAATGTATTGTCACGTGATGGATACAATAAGTTTAGAATCAAGATTTTTTTTAAATTTTTAACTCAGAAAACGTATCATCTTTTTTCCTGTATAATATTGAAAGATATGAAATTAAACCCACCTTTGTTTTGAATATTGGAACTGATTAATAGGCAAAAATGCTTTTCAGCTACACTCCAGACAACTTCATTACGGCTTGGTTATGGATTTCCTAAAGAAAATGTTTCGAAAGATTTTCTGAAAATTCTTTACAATAAGTAAAATTCGATTTCATTTTTTAACCATATTCCCGTATCGACAGACTAGATGCCGCTAGAATTCAATAGAAGATTTAGCCAAGTTTACCGGCCAAGAAGTTCTTTTCACGTGATTAAAGCAATGTTAAGTATAAGAGCTGTTATTTAGTGAAAGAAGATTACCACATGATTTATGTCTCACTGTAAGACAATAGCAACACCTTTTTACTTAAACTGTTAAAAGGCCTCAGGCGTCCCCCAAATGTGTAAAACTTATGTTTGAGCGCCCCCCTGATTTTCAAAAATTTTAGCCGCTCCCACTCACTCATATCTCAAGAAACATGAACAGGAAGCTTATTGATAGATTCTGTACTTACGGTGGTCAGCTACACTCTTAAACAATCGGGGTTGAATTAAAGCAGAATTAGTGTTTTATTTACTGCAATAGAATCGTGGCTGAATTAAAATGCAGATCCTGGTTAAACTAGCACAAAGTCTGGTTAAAGTAAATAAGATCTGAGTTAGTTAACTAGGAAACTTAACCAGGATTGTGTTGGATTATAGAAATAGAACACGGACTGGTTAAATTTAACCATGGTACTGTTTTAGAGTCTATCAGTGTCTAAAACTTGATTTACTTTTCTAGCGTCATGTATAGACCCGGTCTTTCCCACTGAGATGGTATAGTTCATTGCCAAGCACACGCTTCGCCATGGACGCCACTAAATCAAACGAAAACGCTCGAGATTGCCAACTCCAACCAGGGAAGTGTTATTAACATCTCCCTGCTGAAACAACCGACCAGCCCAAATTTAAGGAAGGATTCTAATGATGGCTCGTATAAGCTCCTGTTAAATTTCCTTCCGGCTTTCGTAAAAAGAACTTTCACCTTTTAAATAAGGAAACGAATTGAAAAGTCTTCCGGTTCTTCAAGTTGTTCTGACCATTTCAAACTTGTATAATTCTTGTCTATACTAAAACATTCTTAAAAAACCTTTCAACACCACCTTCGAGTTTACTTTAGATCTTCCAATCGTAGTGTTTGTTTTCATTGCTTGTTTATTTTTCAAGCTAACGTCGCGCATCATACACATGTGAAAAACATATTAACCTCAAAATAGGTTTTCCAAATCGGCATTGATTTCAATAAAAATTCCATTTTATAACAATATGACTGCTTTGTTGTCTTTGGGTGCTGAACATCTGTTCAGTGGATTTTTCCATGTTTGGATGTAACTTTGGTGTGTTTCATCATCACATAGAACGTACTAATCTGCAGTGCTGTAGTCGAGTCCGGAGAGTACAAGTCATGAGTCCGACAATTCTCAACTTTCAAGGACTTGAGCCCAGACTCGGACTGAACTCGAGTCCCTGTACTTTCTCAGTGGGGAAAATTCAACCTCTCGTAGGCCGAGTCTTTCAAATTCTGAAATCACGAGTCTGGACTCGAATACAACTCTGCTTATCTGCTATTTGAACTTTGGTCAAAAAACTACACCATACAACAATTCATTTCGAAGGCTTCAAACGTTTGGTAAAAATTTATGAAAATCGACTTAGTTTATATACATCATCCTCATTGTGTGGGTCTTTGCTGGACACAGCCTAGACCATGGTAGTCGATAGATGGAACAAAAAGGTTATAAGTGGGTGCAGGGATTTGCTTCCAACCTGCACTGTTTCAACAAACCAAACGAAATCAAAACCACGTCCGCGCGTGGGACCACTCAACACGTATTGTGTTTACACGTAAGATTTCTGTTTGGAAGATCACTCATAGTTTTAAGAAAATTAAATTATTGATGTTATGAACTGGTCGTTGGGCTACATCACTGGCAGCAAATAGAAGGGTCTGGAACGTGGTGGGCCGGGTTGGCCCAAAAATTATGTATTCTCATATCATTTGTTCCTGAATAACTTATTCAAAATTTGTAATACAATACAACATTCAAATAACTGAACTCTCTGAGCTACCCAACTGATTAGGATTCACATAAATTTAAAAATGAAAGTTCATTCTTTGAAAGGATGTGGACTCCTACCCCCCTCCTCCCGAATATTGTTCGTTTCCTAGAGTGTTTGAAGTTTGCCGTTGACTCAGTATTAATTTTACATATTTTCACACGTTTAAACACTTTCGGATCCAGTTTTAAACGAACCAAATTCCAATATAACTAAAGATTGAAGGTGAAAAGTCTCCCGGAATAAATTAAATTTTCAACAATGTTGAAAGGGGGTTCTCTCCTGTCAACGAAAAAACTGAGTGTTAAGGAGACAATACTAGAATAAATTGAAAAGAGAACTTACTACAATGGACGTGGACGGGAATTTTCAGACTTGACCAAGTCTCTGGTGAGTGTTCGGGGGGGGGGGGGGGACACTCACGAGACAACTACTTCTACAAAATCCCCTACTTCAACACAGTGCAACATACTGTATTTGCCATTTTTCAATACGCCCCCTATCATTTTATTAATTGTATCGAAAAAACGAAAAGATCAGGAGTGGATCTAGGATTTGATGTCCAGGTGAGGTGGGAGGAGTGATCCCGATGACCAAAATGTGGTTGAATATGGATTTTCCCATTGTTGAAAGGAGTCCGACGAAGGATGGATCCTTCCTCTGGTTCGATCATGTTTACAATTTGAATACTAGGGGCCACATTTTTGGCTGGGAGAGAAAATATTGTATACAATTGTATGTGGCGTGCATGCAGCGTTAATACAATTTTGAATATCGGACGTAATAGCTTCTATGGAAAGCAGTTTCAAGTTTAGTTTCGCCGAACGGCCCTTCGTCGGAGAGTTGGGAGTAGTTTAGAAAAACAATTTTGAAAATCGCTACCCTTCAGACAGCAGGAAATGCATTTCCAAGGCTTGTATGTTGTTAGCAAGTTAGTTAGATGGAGTGTTATACGGCCCAGTTGCAAATCTATCGGTTCAAGTCGAGCCGGTCACGGGCTTTTTCAGTTGTGGCTCACTGACTTGCTTTCCCTACTACATTACTGAGTCTGCCTGTATGTAGAATCAAATCAATAGCTGGTTTGAGCTTTTGTTTGAACAAAAATCAATTCAACACAACATGAGTTAATTGCAAAATGATCAGAAAATGACAAGACGATGTGTCATTGCAGTATTTCGCACAAATACGTTTGGCATTGTAATACCCCCTCCTCGGGGGACTTGTAGAATATGCACACAGTATTTCCCGCCAGTCGTGAGATACAAACGTAGGAAAGGAGGACTGGCATCGTACGAAACTGGGCTTGAATTTGAACCTTTTTTAATATGTTAGCTCTTTTAAGTTGACATTATATAACAAATTAGTGGCTGTTCGTGTGCCTTATCTGACTGAGACAATGTTAAACAAGGCTGTGCAGCAATGCTGTACCATACATAGCGCATAGAACAATACTAGTCTAACCGAAGCGTCATTATCAGTTGGCGCGGGCACAGTGGACTATATTTTCTGAAAAATACCTCCCAGATCACCGGAAATGACATTCCAAGGCCTTTCAACTTGATGAATTGTTTCCATTTACAGCTCAGATCCCCCTGCAAATGTCGCTTAAATGTTGAAGTAAACTAGAAAAGTATATCTTGCTGTAGGAACTATATACATTCGAGTGTGTTACTTTTTTCGAGTTTCAGGTTATTTTTTCAAGTTTTCTGTTAAAATTTTCGAGTTTCCTGTTATAATTTCCGAAAACTCGAAAATTATAACAGAAAACTCGAAAATTGTTACTCGAAACTCGCATAACACACATAATTCGAGCACCCGATGTCACCCGCCCCGAAGTGGTGCCACTATTTATACACCTTTATAGACTACCCTCCCCTCTTACCGTGTGATCTGGCAATTGAAAGCAACCCTCAACTCTTATTGTAACTTTCTTCCGAATATTCTTGCATTGTGGGCAAAAAGTTGTACAATTATTTTACATTTGAAGTCAATTAAGATTTGAGGATTTTTTTTTTCTGAAAATTTACACCTCACGCCGCCCGTAAAAATTAAAGTCGCTTAAGTAAGTTGTAGTAAATTTTTATGTTGGGGTGAAACTATGATTCGAGTCACCCCACATGCTGTCCCATCCGGTCGTGGTGCTACTGTTTACACGCCTTTAAGTCTTTTGGTCTGCCTGTGATCTGGTTATTGGAAACAACGCTAAAATGTTTTGCAACTTTCGTCCGAATATTCTAGCGTATGGGCAAAGAGTTGCCTACTTATTTAACTTTTGATTTCATTAAGTATGATTCGCAAAATTAATTTTTTTTGTCTGTTAATTTACACCTATCACTATACCATGTCGCTTAAAGACGTTTGCCCATGTAATGCGGCAATTGAAAACAAACTTAAACTTTGCCATTTTCGTCCGAATATTCAACCATTTTGAGCAAAGATCATGTGCAATACAGTAAACTGATGCTGAGGAAAATAGTCTTTTTTTATGTATGAACTGTCAAAATCAATTTTCAAAGGCCCTAAAAATTTTTGCTTCTAGCAGTCTAAATCATTTTTCGTGTTTCTCGAGGTAAATTTTGAATTGGATTTGGATTGTACGCTAAAAGTTTTTTTTTGTGCAAATTAAAAGCAAACCAGATTTGTTAACAGGTTAAGATAGAAATAGTTGCCCAAATTTTTCCAGCAATTCAGGTTTTGTAGAAGCTTGAGGAGCAGCCTGCCGCTTATACCTCTGCATCGTAGGCCTAGATGATTTAGACCAAATATCACTTACTGCCATTTTATCTAAAATCTGTACACTTAAAACTTATTTTTACCAGTTTTTAAGAAAATACAAAGTGCTTGATGTTCAAACGATTAATTTGTCAAAACAACCTATCAAAATAAGTCAATACAGCCTACAATTAGTACTTTGCTTCTCAAAAGATCTAATGTTTTGAGCACATATTACCAGATTACCATATGTGTATATATTATAGAACGTTGCTGGCGTGGGCAGGATACTTTTTTGTGAACTAAATGAAAGGCCTGATGGCTGGCCTGCGGAGTAGGTTCGAGGATAGGATGCACCTTCCCATTGGATAAACTTTTGAAGATTTAGGTACCCTCCGAAGCAGTCTAATGCAACATTTTACATCATTTATAGAAAATGTTTTTCGTGTGTGAGCAATGCTTATGTAGGCAACTCTTTCAGAATTCGCTTTGGAAAAAGGGCAATATAGCTATGGGATACCATATCCATTTTCTATGTAGGACACACATTGATAACCCTTTGTAATTTTTCTTGTTTTTAAGGGCGTCTAGTTAGTGGAATGTTAGTTCCTTTAACTAGAGTTTCGTAGACTCACATCTTTGAAGTTCTAAAAGTGAGTCATTCCTTACTAGTTTAATGCAACATTAGGAATGTCCGATGGTCTGCAGAGCTTCGGACATTGAGGAATTAAGTCGTGAATTGCAACCTCGCTAAATTCGTCACATGATTTTTTCTACCAGAATTTGAAATCGTGGGGATACTATCTAGGCTATGGTAGAGGGGGCAGATAAGGCCTCCAATTCAACGGCTTTCATGAGTTCATTTAAATCGATTTTTCTGTTTTTCACACACACACACACCTATACACACACACACCCACACACACACACCAACCCTACATATCAGTATCGCGTGAACCTTTTCCAGCAGTAGAATATTTCAAATAATAAAATATGTCAGAATGAAAATATTATGTTTAGGTGAACGTGTTCCCTCCTCGTGGCGACGCCAAATAGATTAATAATTTAGTTAAAACCGTTGAAAATGTGGGTCATGAACGTTTGATTCAACGAAGATTGCCTCCCGGAAAGGCCCGAGAATAATCTTCGGGAAGGCGTAAAACAGCAGTAGTAGAGAAATTTGGAGTTGTAACAACCGATAATGTAAAAAAATAACACCGAAAATGTAAAAACAACCGACAATGTTAAAAAATTATCGATAATGTAAAAAATTCTTTGAACCGATAATGCAATAACAAATACCAACTAGAACTGCATTTGCCTGCGGCAAATACGAAGAATTGTGGTGCCCGTTTGTGGGAGGGTTTGAGGCTGGGGCTTATAAAATGTTTGGATGTGGATCTTCGACTTGTGGCGGTCCTAGCCTAAATAAAAGCTCAGTCAACGGAAAACTCTGATAAACAACACGGATGGCCTGGGCAATCGTAAGCTACTGTAACGCTAAGCTACTAGGCTGGACTACACTGTAAATTTGAGCGTGAAACGTTTTCTTGATAGGCCTGTATAACCTGGGTGGGTCTTTTTACCGGGACGCCCGGGTCTATTACTCAGGTTCTTCGTCAAATGACCCGGACGTAACTTTTATTTGCAGCCTTCAGGGTCAATGATCATTTCATCCCAGACTGCTCAGATTGCAATTCTTGTAGCGGTTAAAAGCAACTCTCAATGGGCTTGGCTCTTTAATTGGCACTAGCTAATTCAAACACGAATGAAGAGTACCAAAGCTAATTTTTCACAGCCTTAGTAATGGTGTAATCCAACTAGTCTAACGTTATACAGTTCGACTGCTACTATGCTTCGCGATTTCGCGGGATTGTTGAGTGTGCTTACTAAGTTACTGATGCTAGCCCATCTTTCGATTGTCCCGCTATTTTAGTTTGTGTAACAGTTATTCTCACTTTACGTCCGTTCTAGTTTAAGACAGAAATCTTAAAGGCATATTTTCATCATCCCAAACAGTTCCAGTTCTCCCAACCTAATTACTTCTAGCCCCTCCCACATTTATCTAAAACTAATCTTTAGCCAGACACAATCCTCGTTTATTGCTTCATGGCTTGTCCCAGTGGCCACATAAATCCATAATGTGTAAACAAGACACTCTCAGTGTCCATGCTGTGTAATTTAGTTATGATGCATATTTTCATGTGATGCCAATCAAAGAGCTGTACCAATTAAGAGTTTTGATATATGCATACTGAAACTGTAGTTTAGGGTGACGAATAACTGCCTTTAATCAAACCTTTTGCAATAATATACGCCATAGTTGAAGTCATTGCAGTTTGATAATTGTTCGCAAGAGACTCTCGAAGATATCAGTTTACCTTGTCTGCATATATACAGTACGTATGGAGCGTCCATAAACAAGGCTCTCGTGTACTATCAACTTCACGTTACTGACGATCACTTGCTGTCAGGATTCGTGTATAGCTGACGACGCATATGCTCTCGTCACACTAAACTTTACAACAAATTTATCCGCTGATTACTTCGTTTGCGAATTGCAAGTAATGTATTCTTATCGTGTCAAAGAGAAAGCAAGCGCAAATTCAACGGACACTTTTTGTGTAATAAAGACTGTCGGTATTCCATCAATCAGTAACATTTCACTCTGCATTCTAAGCTGTCTCTAATTATGAATGAGTCCTTCGTCGGGAATAATTTAGTACGTGTGCAAAGAAAACGGTGAAAAGTCATGGACAGGCTTAACATTAGCTGCCTGCACAGTAATAGTATCGATAGTAAAAACGGAACTGAAGCATTGTGGATCTTCCAGTTTCAACGTTCAGTCATGTAGGTATTCCTGCCTGTCGTGTAACGCCAAGATTGTAGCGCGCACGCGCACTACAAAAATGATGTAAAAACGATCCTTAAGAGGATTTCATATGATTCTGTCTATATGTGTGTATGTGTGAGAGTTTATGTAGGTAGGCAGACAAGCTGACTGGCGGCAGGCTTGCAGGGCGACGGGAAAGAAAATAGGCCTACAGGTACTAGGTTCGTTGGTTGGTGCGTGTGAACATGCGTATGTGCGCATGTAACCTGTGTGAATTTATTGGTGTATATAACTGACTTTGTAGTGTCTGAATGTAGCCTTCATCACGGGAGTAGCCAGGAATTTTATTGCCGGGGGTGTGGGGTGGGGTGGGGATGGCCAACTACAGGGCCTGATGGTCGTCCTGGGAAATTTTTTAATTACCCAAAAATGTAATCTGGTGCTTACATCATTTGCATCATTAGCGTCATTTGGAGTCATTCTTTCCCTGCCATTACAAAATATTTTTCTCAAAGTTCGATTGGGGACATGGCCCCCTAGCTCCCCTCTAGCTACGCCAATGGCCTATACGTGGTTTAAGACTGGGTTTATGAATACTCACTTGTCGCCCTGGCAGTGACGGCGCTACGGGGAGGGGCAAGAGGGCGTATTTGTTCCTCCCCCAGGTTTTGCCCTTGTCCACTTACTTCCCCCAACCAATTAGGTCAGTTAGGAGTTGGGTTAACCGGAAAAAAAAAAAAAAAAAAAAAAAAAAAAAAACAGCATATACACCTCATGGGACCTAATTTTTCATCCAAGTATACCCTAAATTACCTCAGACCTTCCGGGAGCTTTTCCCCCTGAACCCCCACCCTTAGGCGTTGGGCTTAGCTTCGCTCTGTTACGTAAATGTTTTCCCCCATCATTATACTTTTCATGACCAACATTGTGTTAATGACAATTGGGACAAAACAAGGGTTGTGGTGGGTGACTTTGGTGACCTTTAGGTTTGAATCCGCCAGGCTAAGTGATTATGATAGTTAACAGCATATCGTATAGCCTCGCCACTCATATTCTGATTGTTGAACAATCTTTCCCACCAGACTCAGTAAGCTGCTTCCTGATCAGACATTGATCTCATGACGTTCTTCTGGCATGCATTTTCTAGAGCGAAAAGAAGAATTCATAAACCCAGTCATAAACCACGTAGCCTATAGGCCATTGGAATAGTTACAGAGGGAGGCCAGGGGCCATGCCTCAAATCGGATTCTTAATAGGTCTAATATTTTTTAAAATAGTAAGGAAAGAATGACATCGAATGGTGCTAACAATGCAAATGATATTAGCACCAGATAAGTCTACATCTTAAAGTACTTAAATATTCAAAAAAATCTTCCGGACGGCGATCAGGTCCTGTACTTGGCCACCCCAACTGAAAAATCCTGGTTACTCCGGTGATGAAGGCTACACTCAAACACGGCAAGGTCAGTTATATACACCAATAAATTCGCACAGGGTACATGCATATGCGCACATACTCAAATACTCACATATACTCACCCACGAACTTATTTGATTTCCCGCCCTGCCCGCTAGCCGTCTGCCAGCTTACCTGCCTACCTACATTAACTCGCACACATACACACCTATAGGTAGGACCATATGAAACCCTAGTAAGAACAGTTTTAACATTATCAGTAATTTTTTCAGATTATACGTTAATTTTTTTTTTACATTATCGGCTGTATTTACATTATCGGCATTTTTTTTAATATTAGCCTATATCGCAAATTCGTTTTTTACATTATCGGTTGTTACAGAAGCCAGTAAGAGATATTCGTCTCATTCAGTAACAGGAGCCACCATTAGATATATGTCTCATTTAGTTTGGGGAGATCTCGGACTTCCTATACCATCGGACAGAGCATAGCCTACTGCGCGATAGATTGTCGCTACCGTCCGTGTCAGAAAAGGCGTAGCAAGATGACTGTCTGCTACGGTTTGTGTGTGAGTGTGCGAAAGTTTGCACTTGCTCTAGTAAATTGACAGATTTTCGAAGTAATGGAAGGTAAGGTCAAAATCACTTAGCGTATCACAGGAATATGGTACTGTTTTCCATTCAGCTTAAACCTTTCTTTTAAAATATTACAGAGTCGTCGTCAAATCGTAGGCCTACAAATTACAACTTCACGGCCGCCATCTTGGTGCGCCCTTTTTTGTTCCAACCGGTGGCGACAATCTACAAATAGTACGTACGTGTTACATGCTCTGGGAAGTCCAAGGAGGAGATTTACAGAGTAGAATATCTGATGCCTGCAGGGATAGTCAATCTCACTGAAACAAACTGAATGATTTTCACCTCATAATTAGATTGGCAATTCTTTTTACATTTTTAACTTCAAAAGTGTGATTTTAACTTGAAAAGAGCGATACTTTGAGATAGTGTCTTTTCATTCTGCAGTTTAAAGAAAGTTTCATGAAAACCACTTTTTTTGCAAACCACACTGTATGACTCAAAGCTGACCTCTTGACCTGTACCCCATTTTTAGCACATCTTCTGCAACTCTTCTTGTTTCTCGAATTGCACAGTCCGATGTGAGCCTATGCTGAGGTATGCTGCAAATAATCATGCAAGTCGTTTCATTCCATTTTCTCAGCTTTCTTTATTACAGTCTATTAAGGTTCAAGGATCTCGAAAGTGTTACTTTCTCAGGACCAGAGATGCCTTGTATAAAATCGCCCACTGGGCATAAACATTTAGCGACAATAGCTGCTACTACCTGCATGCGCCAATTTCTAACGGTAACGACAGTGTCAGATCGGGTCACGCGAAACCAGTTCCAGTTCAAATAGCGCTGGATTGAAGAGTCTGATCGCCTCCGGCTCATGTGATAACAACAATGTCTTAACGATATACATTTGTCAGCACGGTGGCTTATTTCCCGACCTTTCCATAACCTAAAAAATGCAACCACGTCTCATTTTTCTTATAATATGGGTTCAATATTATATATATATTAGACTTACTAAAAATCATTTTGGTCAATGAGAGTCAAAACTGTCTGGAATCTCTTCTGGCTAATGTGCATTCAAAACATTATTCATTGCAAGATAGAAAGCACCTTATGTCCCGGTAAAGGTCTTTCAGTGTTCTTTAAAGGCCCTTTTTGTGCACTGACACACCCCTAGCTCGTCACGCAATTGACCCAACATTACAGACCAATTTGACCACAAGTTTCTTGTGCAATATGCCTTACCTATGCCTTACCTATGCCTCACCTATTGGATTTCTTTAACGCAGAATTGGGAGAACTTGACACACCTTGGGTCTTACATGACGTACCTTTGGGATTGACATGACGCACATATGATTCACCATTTTCCAAGGTTATAGGCAGCGTCTTACAATTGATAAGATGTTTGATGAAAGGAGCACACGGCCACGGCTTTCTTCTCCAACTGTGGCTCACTTGACTTGTTTTTCCTACTATTTTCCTTATGCAAAGTACCAAGCACAATGGCAGAAGGTTCCATGTTTAAAATCTTCAGTTTGATCCGACCAGGACTTGAACTTGAACTCCCAACCTCCCGCCGGCCTGCAAGTCGGCTGATCCAAACACTTGGTTATGCAACAATTGATCATTAAAAAACCTTTTCATACGGTGTATATAATTACTTAATTGCCGTAAAGTGAATATGGTTTTAAAATCCCAATTTTCAAGCAAACGCTTTGGACCAAAATTTTACCTTGTCACAAGTTGACTAGCTTAAGTTTAATATGAATTATACAGACGAATCCGATTAGCGCTTGTTTTTAGAGACTGTAGGCCGTCATTAGTGGGGTCCATCAGCCTTGAATCGTCTTTATTTATTGTTTACATGATTTTTAAACCCTCATATTTAGTGAAATTGGAGAATTTAAGATACCGTTTTAGTGTACAACCATCCATGATAGAGGAAAGCAAGGAAATCGAAAGATTTAAAGGTGACGGACCCCACTTATGGCGGACTTAAATCAGACCATCACTTGCTGTCCGGATTCGTGTATAGCTGATATGATATCTAAACTCCCTTATAAAGAGTTATTTTCACACAATTTTTCAGCGGAAAAACATAGTGAACCTAAGTGATTTCGGGTAAAAATATTATTAGAACTGTATCCGGAATATATTTAGATAGAAGTTTCATTATCTGCATTTTACTTGAAATTGATTGTTTATATTTGTTTGATCTGTAGCTTTAAAAAAGTTGTATTTCTCCCTCGGTATTTTTCACTGAAAGTTAAGTCGGCATATTCTCTGTTGCTCTTTGTCCGTCCTTGACTCGTAATGCACTTTTGAAACCAACTAACCAAGAATTGGTGTATGTACTAAGCAATCAATGCAATAATATTCTGCAAATTAAAGAGTTACACTGTTCAAGTTATTATTGTCATTACAATACCAAAATTAAAAAAAAATGCAGATATCTAATGAAAGTGGCACAATTAACAAAAAAATGAACAATTTTACCGTCTAACAACTCGTCCATTTGCAGATTATTTTTTTTTTCATTTCCTCACGTCGTTTTGCAACTCAACAATTTTATGCCCCTTCTACGCTTCCTTAGTGTAACCCGTCAGTGAAATTCGTGGTCCCGTTTGCCGCTTCTCTCTAATGAATATGAAAGTGAACTTGAGCAAAGTTTACTTTTTCATAATACGTCCCTAAGAATTCAGTCAGTGCAGGTTTAGTTCCCCAGGCTTTTAACATCAGGTGATGATAGAGTTGAGGATGTCGATTGTAACAGTGACATGAAGGTGATCTGTCAACGACATTAATGTCACGTGAGTTTCTATTGACATTAGGAATTGCGACATGTGGAAAGAAGGATAAACGTTTCCCAGCATAATTGTGTACGGTTGAATGCAAGCACTCTGTTATGACAGATCTAGAAGTGACACTTTTTGGCTATGAACATTTTTCGTTAATATGTACGATAACCAAAACCAGACAGACTATCTGGTTTGGAATTTGATATAAATAAAACGAAACGAAAACTGAATTTGATATACGATCTAAATTTCTGCAACTTTCGCCAGAATATTCTAACATTCCTGCTCCTTATTTTTGAAGGCAATGAAGTGAATCTGAAGAGTAACTGTTTGTATAAGCTGCTTTAGTGTCTTGAGAATTTTCGTAATGTTTTTTTTTTTTTTTTATTCAAGTCAACATTTTACAAATGGATTTACCAGTCACCTTCCAGACTTTCAGTATTGTAGCAATTTAGCTAAGGGCATATTTGGATAAAGGGTATTGCTACTCTCTAAATACAAAAGAGTGAACTTAGTTTTCTCTCACAGCTTGAAAGGTGTAAATTCACTACATTAGAGTACTAATTGGCTCCAAGAAGATTGAGTTTCTCTCCAAAAAGAGTGAAATTCTCTCTTTAACGAGTGCGTATAGATACCACTCTTTTTTGAGAGTTGTCCCTTTGGGCATTCCATAAGAG
Source organism: Holothuria scabra (assembly GCA_037179385.1). Classification (NCBI taxonomy): domain Eukaryota; kingdom Metazoa; phylum Echinodermata; class Holothuroidea; order Aspidochirotida; family Holothuriidae; genus Holothuria; species Holothuria scabra. The sequence goes on from CM074193.1 coordinate 38,476,496, forward strand.
AGCTCCACTCAGGTACATGATTTATGTCCTTCACTGTTGTATCCTCCTTAAAAGGTCTGCAGTATAGCAAAACTGTTGGCTATTTCATTATATTTGAGGGACTCAGTCCAAGCAAGGAGCTGCAACAAACCCTGGTCCAAGGTGGATTCTGTACATAGTACTTTCTGCTTTAAATCTGCGTGACGTCATTTTCAAAGATAAGTAATGAGGCTCGTTATTTCCATGAGGTATGTACAGCATCCACAAAAGAGTGAAGAGGCTAGTTCGGTAATTCATCGCTGCGTGGAATTGTGCGGCACAGCGTGGGATACACAATCCCAGCTCAGCACATAGTGTATTGCGTTTCTTTCTTTTCGTCAGTGCACTTGCGTACAACCTATCAAAGAGCCTAGACTACTCGAACGAAAGTAGGGGTCTCAGTCCTACCTTACGGCAGATTAAAATGCAAATTTTTACACCAAAAGTCAATTTAGACACAACTTACTGTACAGAACCACGCTTGAGATCCCTCCTAATTAATCGAAGCCTACAACTTCGATTATTGGATTTGCTCAATTTGTCAAGTGAACTCGTGCCTTCTTTCTTGGTTCGGCGTATGAATATCTTCGGTGTGATGCTACTCTATTTACACACGAACAAAACTAACGTTATGCAGCATTTCATCTGCCACGAAGTTATTTTGACTTTTTCATGAAGTGGAAATTTCGACTATTTCCCCGATTTCACCAACTTGACGGTGTTCCAATAGAATATTCAGCCTATTTGAGGCATGTAGGAAGTCTTCTTTTCGAAGGACGATAAGTCGTTACGCAGTTCTATTGAATTTCTTTATATAGTTGATATGATCACTCATAAAATAGTCACAGACTTGAACGCCGCTACGCAGACTAACGCTACTCCACCACCACACCACCGAAAATCCCCGCTTGTTTAAAACGCTTTTCAACCGCTCCAAGCCCGTTGGCACATCTCAGCTAAATCTGCGCATGTGTAAATGCCGAATCTGAGTTACACGTAGACACATCATACAGCCCATCTGTTGCCTGCGTAAAAGGTACTTTCCTGACACATTGGTTAAAGTTGAACTGGCGGCAAAACATTTTTCTCTGAGAATGTGAGCATGGTAGGCCGTTTGCTCATTTTTGTAAAACAATTTTGTAAAGCATATTTACTCGATCGAGGCTTAGAATCAAGTGGCGCAATATTGGGCTTTTTTGTTTCGTTTCAGACCATTTTTCTCTGAGAATGTGAGCATGGTAGGCTTTGATCAGTACTTGCCTGCAAGTACAAACCGTGTAGTGTTATGGATGGATTAAGAATGAATGATTTCACAAAATTTTGGGCGATGTTTAACATAAAAAATTCCTTACTGGCTAACGATAACCCTAATCCCTAACCGGAACAAAGAATACAATCGATACAATACAATGGCAACAACCAGTCAAGAAACACCTTGTTAAACAGTGCGCATCTACCCCAAAATTTTCACGTAAACTCAAATTTTGGAATACGTGTTGTAGGTGCGGGATTTGTTCGTCTATGTTTGATTTGGAGGTGCATGTGCATAGCCAACAAAATGAATTACCGAACTCGCTCATTGAGAAACCTCTTGCGAGTATCCCAGTTTTTAAAATATTTATGGTGCTGTAAGTTATTAACAATTTTACACACTGTTTACACATGGTTAAACGTAGACAACACACACACATCATTCATAGTGACAAAATTTTTTATGCGTAAATGATTGTAATAATGAGTCCAATGTAAAAGATCGTGACCAGACACTTCTTATTAAATTTATTTAAAAACGTTACAAGCTCCTTAAAAATGAATGAAAAAAAAAAGCTTTTAACGTAATTCGTGGAAGTGAAACTTGACTGTTTATGCTTATTATAAACTTTGTGATGTAGTATTATCATCTAATATCTCACTCTCGTTAAGTTATTGATATCAGATCAATAATGCCCCGATAATACACTTCAGTGGCGGAAAAAGGCAGAGATATTGAAAGGGAACTATTTCATCAGTTTTATCTGTGCAACACTGAAAGTCTTTTGTTTAACATTATCGGGTTCATCTTGAATACTCACGTTTTACAAGCAGAACAACGGCAGCATATTCTACGAACAATTCGACTGTAAGTTGACCGAAATAACTCATTGCGATATGCGTATATCACTGGATTCACCACTGAGTTGCCAAAGACCAGAATATCTGCAGCTGTTTGAATAACGAATAACTGTTCCTCGCTCGTCTCAATGTAAACTTCGATGAAGAACTTGCATGTAGTTGGAATCCAACAGATTGCAAAAGCTCCCAGCACTAATGCCGTTGTTGTGGTTGTTCGCACTAAAATTTTTGTACTAGAATCATCGAGATTTTGGGATCTTCTCCGATCGGAAGTATCGAGAGCATATTTACGTACAATTAGAAAAATTCTTATATAAAACAAACATAATACAAATAAGATTGCCGGGATTATAAATATGATTGCTAAACGGTGGATTGCCACAGCTGTGCCTTGATAATTGGTTACTCCACAAACCCACCGATAAGGATCGGGTGTTTCTGTAACGAATGGCAGAACTCCAAAAATGCTTGCAATTATCCAGATTACCAGGACTAATATTTTACTTCTTGTCTTGGTTACAATTGTTGGATACCGCAATGGTCTTGTAGCAGCTATATATCTGTAGAAGAAAATGGTTTATCTTGAGACAGGACGATTCGTTAAAAAAAAATGGCTTGAACGACTCGAGCACATGTGTTTCTGAAGCTAGTGACAACTTCTACTTGGCATTGATTTCGGATGACGTCATAACTGCCACATAGGCCCATGTAACATAATATGTTAATCAGGAATTATATTTTAGACAATGCCTGGTCCAAATAGCGTTCATTGGTTAGAATTGGGCTTCTAGCTAACAATGTAAGTTGTCAAACGCAGACTAAGCCTATAATTGGGGAACAAGAAATGTTTCAAATACGTACTAGTAGATTAGTTCAACGGATTACATTGTCTGTTCAGTACGGTAGTGTTAAGCACACAGAAATAGTCTTCATGAATTGTGTTTTATAGCTCAAATTTAAAAATTCCACAGGAATCGTGTCTCTAAGGAAAGAGGACTGAAGTCATGACACAGAGTTGATTTACAACTCTGAAGAAAAATCGGTCAACCGTCCAAGAATGATAAAATAGAACCTCTTCAAACAAATCATTTGTTGTCTTTTAAATTATGAGGATATTTTTTGAATCATTGCAACGTTAACGACGAAAGTAAAGTTAAAACCACGTAAAATTTACTTTGCGAAAAAAATCTATTTGCTGATATCTCGAGAAATACATGTCCGATTAAAATGAACGTTATAAGGATTTGGGCAGAGTGAAGGTAGTTCCTTTTCTCGAGGAAGTAGTTAGCATTAATTGAAATTTGAGGAATGGAAGTCATAACCAAGATGATGTCGCAGACCAAGTTCAAGAGTAAGAAAAAACTCTCTTTGAGTGACATAAAAAACCCAATCAAAAGGAGTCTTTCTTTAACTGTTTAAGAAGCGTGAATATTCAGTCTCAATATAAAAGCTTAAATTCCCTGTTTTCACTCTTTTTTATATTTAGATGATGGATGAACTTCAGAACCGTAACTATGTTTACATTTGTGACTAAAGTGAAATAATTTAAGTCTGTGTTGCTTCCTTTTCTAAAGAACAGAAATTATTAAAGGGCAAATCTAATCAATCCTCATCAAGTCTGCCATCAAATAATGTCACCCATTACAGTTCTCTCAACTAATGAAGTCCCTCCTATTCATCGGTGTTCGGGTAGTCGCTGCTGTGGATTCGAGATGTTTGTCAATAAATCGGTGTGGAAGCTACATTTTTCGATGGGCTGGCAAGTATCTAAATTTTCCTACATATTGTAAGTTTAAAGGACCAAACCTCTCACCCCAAACTACAATTTTTATACGAGGTTACCGAAATTCTCAATTGGCCCAGCTCTTTGATTGACAGCTAATTCAAACAATGTAGAGTACCAAAGCTTATATTACACAGCATGAACGGTACTGAGAGTGTTTTTATTTGGTTAGTTTTTCTATAATCACCTTGAAGCAATGAACTGAGATTTTATCTGAATGAGGATGAATTTCAGACAATTGTGGGAGGGGCTTAAGTAAGAAGGTTAGGAGAATTGGTACTGTTTGGGGTGAGAGAACTCGGCCTTTGAAAGTTATTGAAGAAGAAACGGAAATTTTGCTCTTACGAAGAAAAGAAATGTTTAGAAAATATGGAACTTGTTTAAGACAAAATTTGGAATTCCGCGATTTCTTAATAAGACTGTACGTGAAAAGTTTCGTCGGGGAAATTACGAATTACGGGAGAGGTGCACGTGCAGTCGCGACCCCTGGATCCGCCACAGAGCTACACACCTCACCTCTAGTGTATGCCTTGAGTCGACTATCTGCTCAAGCGGTGTAAAATACATAGTTTGCATCTTTTTAACAGTGAACGCTCAATAACAAATTTAAAATTATAAACTATACACTTTTGTTATGATCGAAAGTCTTTCCTTTAGGTTTTATTGAAATGTTGCCCAGACAATAATAGCGCATCACGTTAACAGTTACAGTATTACATCTTAATTTCATATGTTTTAATGTTTAAGAGGAGTCTGACCATGGGTAGATTCAGCCTAAAATGTTGCCCAAATTTTTTCAGGTCCTGCCCGATATTCAAGCCATGTAAAAATTTGGGGAGAAGCACCCGCCTCCTTGTTCTCCTGTCTCGTAGGCCAATATAACCGATATATCACCTTATTCCCATTAGGCCCAATCCGACTGCATACTTTTTGGAATTGATATAATTTTGTAAAAATGGCAGTATAACTTCACTTTCAAAGTTTGAGCATTAAATGTGACCGAACTACGAAAGTAAAAGAAAAATTAAAATAATCTTAGGCTTGTAAAGGTAATCTGTTATAGCTTAGTTATCCACCTGAGAGATGCCAACCTGTAATGAGCAATATAGGATAAGTATGATTTTTTAGTTTTAAGGGGGACGAGAGTAATTTTGCCCCTCTTTTCCTTAATTTTGTTTAATTGTTCATCTGTGAAGGCGGCCATTCATTAACATTATTCTATACTAGTAAACCAAAATCATTTATGTAGGGCCCTAACAAGGAACCCGAAGAACACAACGCATTACATAAATCAGAGCACAATGACTTAATATGAGGAATAAACACTACAACAATGAAGGAGCAGTTCGCCTCAGGCGTCTATTTCCAGTTCGGTAGCCTTCTTTTGATTTGTTGCAATCAACGTTTTGAATTGGCTTCTTTCTGGTATTTGAAGTGTGACGTTGTGACGTTGCAATTTTACCCTCTTCAAAACCAGAGACTGTGATGTGAAGGATTTTGACAAAATACACCATTAGGTTGTGTCATTTTTATACCTATAACTATCAGAACAGGGGCCTGTTCCACAAAGAGTTACGCACGATCTTAAGTATGATTTACTGTTGGCTTAAGTATGGTGAATAAAACTTAAGATTGTGCGTAACTCTTTTTGGAACGGCCCCCCGTACAGGTAAAGCACTGAAAAGGGTTCTGGGTGGCGCTATAATGTGCCCGAGATTGCCACAAAAGCCAAATTTCTCCAATGGGAAGTAAGAGAACGTATAGTTCATGTTTTGAACTTCAAAGGGATGTCTGAAAAAAATCCGGGAGGGTTTCTCCTCCGTCATTGACCATTTTTCCTTGCTGCGAGCATATATATAAGTTCATACATCCTACGTTAAGCCTGTGTAGCACCTTCGTGTCAGCCACGGACTTCCTATGGACTGAGCATACTGCATGGTACATTGTCGCTACTTTAGTGTAAGGAAAAGCGCACCAAGATGTCCGTCTGCTATGTTTTTATGTGAAAGCTTGAACTTACGCAAGTATGTCACCATATTTTGCAAGAAGGTTGAAATAATTTTGAAATATGGCTTCACGCATTGCAGGAATATTTTATTGTTTGCCATTAAATATTACAGAATCGTCGTCAAATCAGACGATTCTTAGCTTCACGGCGGCCATCTTGGTGCGCCTTTTTTGCCCTGTCCATGTATATAAGTCAGTAGTGCCAGCCCACTCTGGAGGTTGGGTTTTTTGTAGGGATGAGTTGCAGTTGAAAGAAAAAAAGCCCCGCTGTGTGACGTTGCAAGCTTACCCTCTTATTTTGTCTTAATGTTAAATTGACAGAATTGTGGAGAAATCAAAATATTAGAACCTACTTCTCTCTCAAAAAGGAAAATTACTTGAATTCTCACCTGTCTATCGTTATCAGTATTAAATGACCAATGGAAACACTGCATAAGTAGAAAGCTGGCCAATGATAGAAACGCCTAGCGGCCGCAAAACAGACATACGTCCCTGTGAATATTCTTGCTACCACGCTATTGGGCAGCGCGAACAGACATGTTGCAGTATCAGCTACTGCTAAACTAAATATAAAGACATTGGTGGGACGTCGAAGTTTTGGTTCGATTATGTATGACCATATTACCAGTTGATTCCCAATGAAAGATCCAAAAAATATAAGTGTATACACGATAATGTAAAAGACGAGCCAGGGGATCGACACACCAAGAGCGAATGCTGGCCAACTCGTGCTGTAACTTTGAGAAGTATTTTCATCAACATACGCAGGAAATTCAGTCTGTGCAATTTTTTGAAACTAAATGCGCCAAGTGTTATGTAGCCACTACAGAATGATATACCCACAAAATGATGGTTTGCACAACCAGTTTTATGGGGCGTTAATACGATTATGATTGCTTAACCTTCCGTGCGTAAAATTTATTGTTCTCTCCATGGCAACTTTTGAAAGTGAACGCACTGCTGGCTATCAAATACAGCATTGTTTGCTCAACTACGTCATATGGCGAAGATATATAATTTAACGACGCACCAACAGAAATATGTTACAAAGTGCCAGCTAGATAAAAGGTTGAGTTCAAATACGGTTTAAAATATGTTTCAAATCCTTCCAAAACCTTCTCTTGAGGGGGGTCAGTTACAGCCAAAGAGACCGAGGGTCCGGAAGACCGAAAATGTAGTAGGGTTCACAAGACCTAAGGTTCACCATACCGAAAATTGGAAGGGGTTCACGTGACCGAAGAGAAAATAGGGTCCCGAGACCGAAATTAAAAACCAGACTGACCTGGATTCATCTTCAAGCTCGAGGGCCTATCCTTATTTTCGATCTAGCGGACCTTTTCATATTTTCGGTCTTGTGAACCTTTTCTTACTTTCGGTCTCTCTGATCCTTTTTCATTTAAATTTTCGGTCTCGCGGACCTTCGATCTCAGGAACGTGCGGTCTCGTGGGATGCCCTCGTGTTCACCACCAAAGGATGACCATAGGCACAACCTTTACAACCATCTACAACCACACAGTAAATGTATGGATTTTGCATTATAAATTGAAATTTATTTATCTTCCATTCATATTTGACTGGGTTTTACACAGGAGGTGTTGTCTAAGAGGAAGAGAGGTATTAATTGCGTTATCTCACATCAGCTTTGATAACTTGATAAATGCAAAAGCACTTTGGGAAAAGCTTGGCACTGATTTTGTCATTTCAACTCTGATTTATGCATTGTGTTCATTTTCCTCAAATTTTTGTTTAGACATACAGCGCGTAAGGCTAGAGGTGTATTATGTCTAAAGTAGCCATCCCCTTATTCTTGTAATGGTCATATGTGTGAGATTAATAGCATGAGAGAAAACTGTGGAGCATTTTGTAAGACATTGGAGGTATTTTCATCATCAAATTTCGTCCTAGTATGCGTTTTCTCTTAACTTTTAACAAATTTAAAAAAGCAACAATTTTCTCTACCACCAAATTGAAGAAGTAAAAAACTACACCTACCACCATGCTTTTATACTATTTTTACATGGATTGCGGTTTTCAAGTCATGCAGGACTTAGGCTTAAGTACACCTAGTTTGGACCAGCTGTTTTAAGGTGTATGATCGTCCCCATAAGTACATATCCAAGGCGTGAGTCAGCATTAGCCCCCTATCCTTTCATCGGACTACGCCGTGAATATTTTTAGGAACACATGGCCATAGTCTGCATGTAGGTAAAGGCAACCATGCAGAATGGACAGCGAGTGTTCTTTGTAGGATGACAAAATTAGTGTCAGCTCCTTGGAAATAAGGCAAAACAGCCCACACCCTTTTACAAAAATGACAGCTTTCCAATTTTTTTTTTTTTTTTGGTAATGCTGACATATTAGTATAAAGGAACACATCAAGCATTCCTAATCCACGTGATCCTTTCCCCAATCCTAACTCTAACCATGATTTTCAACACAGTTATTGAGAAGTTTTGGGGAAAAATATTTTACTGGTATCATTCGCAAAAGAGTGATGAGAGCCCAATCCGATAATCGTAGCGGTAGCAGCAGTGTCAGGGACGACCACCCCCCCCCCCTCCGGCTGTTTAATGACATTGGCTATGAATACTCATAGCCTAAGTAAATTTGCACCAGGTAACTGTGAACTCTAAACGTGCGAACTTAATTCCTTAGCGGAGAGCTTGCAATTACGACTGTGGCAAAAATATTTATGCGGGTATGAAAGAATTTGTACTAATATCTAGTAAGAGAATCTTTTTGAACTGTCCGTTTGGATCGTCACTGAAACAATTTTATATTATGTGGTCGTGTGTTCCTCTGCTGGTATCGTAAAGGTAACCGTATATTATTTGTAAAGGCCAGAATAGCTTGTTCTGACCGTAGCCGAGAGAGGAGAGGGAAGGGGCAGAAATATTCCATAAAATGGATTATTTGTGGACCTGAAAAAGTCATGGAACAAGACATAGGCCTACGAGAATTCGGAAGGATTTGGAAATCACACTAGAAATTTTTTTTTCACCCATTTTGAAAATCCGGCCCCCTCAAAACGTATAATTCTACCGGATCGGCTCTGGGCGACCGTTTCACGTCCGTAGCTAAACAACGCCCCCCCCCCCCGAAAGAAGGGACATCATTTAGTGGATCGAAATTTGTCAATGTGTGTTAATTCAGTGACAACTTGAACTAAAGTATTGACAGCGAAAATTGGCGATATCCGCTTCTATACTCTTAATCTTTAAAGGCATTTACCTGAATGTGGCTTTTCACTAGGGTCTGATTTGAAAGGAAAAATACCAGACAATGAAATCCAAATCCGGTCGCAATACTCTTTCCCTAACTCAAGTTATCTCATTTAAAAATTTGGTTATGTCTGTTAAAAATTTCTTCACATTTCAACAGAACAGCAGAAAGATATGTATGATGCGGGCAGAGTATTTCAGATTCCGTATTTTTTTCGTCGTAATTAAATGTCGTGTATGTGATAGAAATTCCAAACTCTGACGGAATGTTCGAAAATCTTTTCTATAGTATCTACCATTGCCCCTTGTGGGAACAGAACTCCTTCGGGAGTATTGTTTGGTTTTCGCTCCTGGCTCTTTGTCAGAGAGTCGGGGACTTTTGAAAAAAGTGCCCCCTAGCTTCTTTACATCCCGTCTAGAAGCTAGGGGCACCACGAGTATTACAAACAAATGTCTTTAAAAGCGGTAATCATAGTTATCTTTGTTTTCATAAGTACTCACACAACATCCACAGTTCACCACATTTGCAGGTTATAGTGACTTAAAACTAACAAAAACTAACACAAAATTGTCCCTAATAACGGTCTCACGTCTTAATTGGCAAATTTTCGCCAACAGGAATATGAAGTCTGGTCTGTTATATTTTTGTCTTTCTTTGCAAGAAGAAAAAAAGCAACTGGAATATGCTTTAAATGCATTACTAACTGTTACCATGTTACTGACTTCCTAAGATGGAAATTAAACTGGCTTAGTTTTTCAGAACGTAAGAAACATCTTCTCGACTCAAACTGAACTTTTCTTTCCAGTTGTTTGAGTAATGGGTATCTTGAGTCATTTTCATCCCTTAAATTTCACAAATTAAGAGCATAACGTCAGCCATAATCTATTGCAGTGCTTAATCCACATTCATTTGGAATATCCTGTTACATTCGTCTTTTAAATTAATGGCACCCTTTATCTACCTTCATCTTTCTTTTGGCTAGTCTACACTCTAAAATCAAAAAGAGTGAACTTAGTCACTCTCCAATAGAGTGGGAAGCGTAGATTCACTCGGTTAGAGTGTTAATTCACTCCAAGAATAGTGAAATTTACTCTTAAAAGTGTGAATGTCCCCCCAAAGAAATACGTTTTCTTCTTGATGGACATTGGTTGCTCTAAATATAAAGAGTTATCATTGTAGGCACTCGTGGAAATGTTAATTTCTACTCTTCCTGGAGTGAGTTTAACTCTTCTTGGAGTGCTTCAATCAAACGGAGGGAAGTCACACTTTCACTCATCAGAGATTGATTAGGTTCACTTATTTGATGTACGAGTGTAATTCGTGTCCAATGGCACGTTATCTACCTCCACCCTTCTATTCTGGCTTTGTCTAACATATGTCTCAACAAGGTTTCCGTAGATTAATTCAACCATCTCAAACTTTTAAAAGTGACGGAGGCTAAGCCCGAGACAGTTGGGGCAAACGCTGAGACATACCAAGTTCTCCTACAACAAGCTTGTTGCAGTTAATTTGGTGTTTCGCTAGGTGTGTGCATACGAAGTCAATCAACATGGCACCCAACTCTTCTTGTCTGTCCATAATTCGTGAAGAAAATTGCTCTAGGACGTCGTTTCATCTGAGTGCGTCCCCTCCATGGGTAGCCTTCTACGCAGTTGTTTATTTCACGATTTGTCTTGTAACTCTTTTCGGTAACCAGCTGGTCATATGTTCTTACGTCCTGGAGCCAAAACTTAGGAGACCAACCAACATTTTTATAGTGAGTTTATCAATAGCTGACTTCGTAACCGGTTTAATCGCGGTTCCTCTTGTTGTTATTAGTCGGTTGTTTGAAGGTTGTTACATTTGTCGGGCTTCTACAAGACCTTATCTACACTTGACCTCGTTCATGATGTGTACTACGTCCATCATGCATTTGATTTTCATAACACTCGACAGGTAAGAACTTATAAATAAACACTGGGAGTGGATTCAAAGACAAAGTGGGGTGTCCCACTCACGTTTTGAAAGGAGGGGGCATCTCTAATAATGACTCGGCTCCATTTTTCAGAAATGATGAAAACAACAACTAAAATGAGTTTAAATTTTATTATCAACATCATTTCGAATTGAGGCAATTTGAAGCTATTCTGAGATCAAATAGGGCATTATGGAAATGTTTCAATTTGCATTTTCCCCAGGAGCTACTCGCAAATGCCGCAAAGTTCCTCCCACCTTGTGATATGGATCCACGCCCTTTAAATAAAAAACAAATTCTTTGAACTAAATTTATTGTTCATTGGTGCATGTCATGATAAAATTAATTTTGTTCAAAAAATCAATCTTTATTATTTAAACTTGCATGAAACGTCGCACTTACACAGGTGTTAAAATTTATACGTCCACACGTAAATTCAACCATGCAAATTCAAAATACAAATCTTGATCATTTAAAACTTCTACCCGTTGAACGCTGGACATTTGGATTTGACCTTCTTTTTCGAAATTAGCTGTACACTCCTTAAAAATATCTGGTGAAATTTCACCAGATTCCCTGTCAGTGTAACACTCACACAGCCCTAGTTAATTTAACAATGAATTTTTATTCCAATTAAAGAAGAAACTGCTTAAATACTAGATGAATAGCCAGTCATTTGGTTAAATGCACCATTGTGGTTTAAATGACCATGATATCCTGGTAAAAAATAACCAGGATGTAGGTGCTACGTCAGCACGGATCCTGGTGAAATTTTACCAAACTTTTTTCACAGTATGTAGGGACATATTTTTGCATTTGACTTAAGATACCTGCCATCCAACTTCAAAAGATTTTTAAAATTGTATTTTGTATTTCGACTCATAATATATGTAAATGAAATGGAATTAAGCGGCAAAAAGTAGTTACCAATTCTTGAACAATGAAAATTGGTCGAGTTTTAGTTCAGCTATGCACGAAAATAAAATTAAAAAATGCTGAAAAAAAGGTCAAAAATTTCCAAACCAATATGCCAAAAATGATACTTGGGGAAAACATATAAAATAGGTACTTCATGTTTTAAAATTGGAGAAAGCGTATTCACAGGTACAAACAAGAATACTTTTTTTTATATTTTCAGCAGTAAGGTACATTTCTAGTCTTTGTTTGAGCCGTGGCCTCCTGGTATAGAAACAACCACTATTAGCTTGTTATTTGCGGTTTTCCATCGTTAGAAAATTTGCCAAGTCATGATCCCCAGATCCTCAGTCATGACGGACAGTTTCAAGGGGCAAAATTTTCTAATGTGTCTTCTAACCCTTGTGAGAACATGCAGTGTCGGTAATTTAATCCTAAAGACGCGTATCACTTCAAAGATCAATTCAATTGTTTTAAATATCTTTCACATTATATGGACGTCTGGATAGTACGCCACTACTTGTATTACTGAATGAAAGATATGATTGAACTAAATTAAGAGAGAGAGGGAGGAAAAATGTTTTTCTTGGTTTGGCTTTTTAGAAGTAACCTTTAAAAAATAAAAGCTACCGTCCTTTTTCATTTATTTCGTTTATCTGTCGTGAGTGAGTATAAACGTGAATAACTTGAGATAATGTTCTATTAGAAAAACCTCTGCATTAAAATTTTAGGCTCAAACGACACAACCTTCAATTGTATTAGTTTTTTAAATGTGGCGCCAAGTGGATTGCAGCTGTCTGCATTTTTTGGTGTTGGTTTGTGGTTCCTTCAAGGGAGCACGCACATATTTTACATGGTGACATAATATGCATAAAATCTATGCTGAAAATTTGAACTTTGTTCCAAACGGCTGCAACAATTTCAAAATCATAGTTAAAAGGCAAGAGCAGTCGTCCGAAGCTGAATTGAAAGCACAGTTAAATCTCACAATTTGCGCTTTCTTTCTGTTCAAAGTATGTAATATTTCTGGACTAAAATATTGCATATTCAACGTTCAAGATTAAAAAGTAGTTAATCCTGATAAACTCCCTAACGTAAAAATACACCTGATTCTAAAACTCCAGTTTTAATAAAACATGACAGTCTACTACACTTCTTCATAGAAAATCTCGCTTTCCTGCCTCTCAGCATGGGATAAGTCGAGAGGTCTGGGGTTCTATCCCAAGCCGGTCGTACGAAGTCTTTGGAAATGGAACCCACTGCTATGGTTATTGTGATTGGTGTACAACATAATCAATTAAATAGGGAAGAGAAGTCGGTGAGCCACAACAGTGGATAAAGGCCGTGGGAGGCCCCACTTAAACCAATTTATTACAACTGAGAGGTAAAACTACCTCATGTAACTCAGCAACAAGTTGACAACCCAAAATCTGAAGCGTATACCCTACATGTGAAGTAAGTTTGTAACGGTGATACCTTTGAGCAAATGTGTGTCTGCGAACCTTCTCATCAGTCTGTAAGTCCGGCTTAGCAGCCTGCTATTTTAATGGATTTACACTGTTTTGTTGCTTTTAAGGATACGTTAAGAAAAGGACTTTATATTGTACCTCAGGCCCTTGGAGATTCAAAAAATGTATATAACGGAACAAAAAAAAACATGAATCCAAAAGTTCCATCCCCTCTTCTTGTCCTTAGTCGACATTCCTTAGTTGAGATGTAAAATGTTGAAGTTTATTCATTCAATTGAAAATGGTAGGTTGAGAAAAATCTGTGATAGCATTGTCTGTCGGCATCAAATTATAGTCCTATATTTCCCTTGTTTCCTGAAAGCTACTGGAACTGCTTGCAATATGCATAGCAATGTCACATTTAGGAGGTAAATAACGTGATTAATCAAGCCCTCTCTGAACGATTTGATATGTAAGAAAACAGGACGTGTTAAAGCTTAAAGGTCATGAAAACATTTTTAATTTCAAAGTGAAACAAAGCAGGTAATGTGACTTTCACAAGAGAGTCACAAATTATTACACAATAGACTATTTTGATTTAAATTAATAAACTTCAACATTTATTACCACATTAAAACAATGTATGACAACGGGGGTTGCAATAAAATTCATTTTTCAACTTCTTAAAGATATATTTGTAAAATTCTTGACTTGAGGTACAATTGAATATACGCTTGCAGTTTGACATGACTATTTATGCAGGTGATATTAAGCCAATAGAAAATGTACTAAAGGTCATGTTTACTGTTGCCTGTAATAAATACGTGCACTGCTTATCCCGGTGAAGATCATGAATGATGTTGGACGTGATTGAGTCCTTCCCAAGAGAGTAAGTAAACTTCTTCTTGAAATTATGTTCCGGATGATGCTATAATGACTTCGCATTTGTCAGAATGGAATTCCATTCATCTTTCCTTCCACTGTTGGGTAGTATACGTTAGTCAGTCGGTGTTGTATTATTTGATGTCAAACTCATTTTTCATGGCCATTTATATCACGGCGTCATCAGGCGAAAATTCGCATGATGGAATTAAGATTTTGTGCGATATGTCATAATTCTAACACAATCGAAGTGCTTTTGGAAAAAGCCCTATATGATACACCCAATGTGTTTTGAATGTCAGATGAAAACTCGCCTTCTACAGAACACCAGTCTGATCGAAAGAAAGTTTCGAATTAAATTCTCTGCGCATCCAGTTATACAGTATTATTTCATCTAAGGGGGAGGAGATGAAAAGGGGGAGTCCCCTTTGAAAAATATCGCCCGCTGGAGCAATGTGTAGTTTGCCATAGACATGACACAATTTTACACATGTGACTTAGGAAATCCCCTTTGAACATTTTTGCGCCCCTTCTAAAACCTTCTTTGGCTAAGGGCCTGTATAGCCAACTGTTTAAAACCTAAAACCTGTAAGATACCAAGCGTGCAGCCGTTTGTCTGAAGCCTAACTCGCATGTTAGTTCCGAAATTCACGATAAATTCGAAGGGCTTTTCTTCACATGGTATTTTCGTTCCGGATATCGTGTCAAAGAGTATGTTTAAAACAAGTTGCCTTCAAGAATCGTAGGACAAGTTAGAACAGCAGATGATCATACGCTCCATTAGCTTAGAAACGGTAGGTCAGGCTAATGGGTAGATAATTATCTGTGTCGTACCTTTTAGAACAGTCCAATTTATCAAATGTATTTTGGATAGAGTTTTCAAAGAAGTCCACTGTTTGATCGGTCGGTATTATATGGCGTAAATTACATAAATGTCCGAGAGGCACGAGAAGATGCAGAAATCATATTTTCCAAGCTAATAAAAACTTGACCTCAAATGTTTATATCTTTAGGGACATGTCAGGAACGCTCGAGTGTATTTTATTTTCATTGAATTCGGTTATTAAATGACTTGCAATTGAAAAGAAAGTGACACATATTTAAAGGGATAGGTAAAAAGCAAACAAAAGAGGGATTTATCTTTAGGAAGACTAACCACTAAGTTACTCAAAATGGGACATAGCAGGGTACAATTGAAGTTCAGACGACAAACCAAAATCTGCACGCTAAGGGAGACGAAAAACAACAAAACAGACAAAAAGGAAAACAAAGGCTCAGCTTTCTTGCATCGGGCCCCCAAAATGTCTGCAATACAGTCAGGTCAAAGTTGTTCTTACATGTCATTTTCCCATAACTGTGGCTGAGACTCCTCCAACGTATCTGACTGGTCGATTATGTCAATGTCTGCAAGGCTTGTTCGCAAGCTACGAACGCGAATTCACAAGAGGATATGAATTTTACGCACCTTTGTCAGGTAATTTCCCCTCATATTGAACAATTGCCTTTACATGATATTAACAACGTGTTGGCATTAGATGAACAAATCGTTTGAAATTTACAAACAGTGATTTATCCAAAAAGTCACGTGTAATCCATAGTTTTGCTCCATCAGGAATATTGTTTGCTTTAGCTAGCAGAATAATTGATTTTCTTATCTTTGCTTATGCGTGGGTTACTTCCAAAGGGAATTGGTAACTGATACTAATCCAGGGTCCTTTTCCAAATACCCGATCCACCGGGTGTGTGGTTGACACTGTTCTAAAGCAACTATATTCCTAATGAGTTTCGTTATTCTTCTTTCAGATATATAGCTGTGACGAGACCTTTAAAGTATCCAATCTTGGTGACTCGGCGTCGGTGCAAAATTATCACCCTAATGATATGGATAGTTGGTTGCTCTTTGGGCAGTATTCCAATCATGCCGCCCGTTCCCAATCCTTATCTCTGGGTCTGTGGTAAAACATTTTATGAGGGTACCAATGCAAGTATCCATCGTCTCGGTGCTGTGATCATCATTCCGTCTATCTTGTCAATCTTATCCATCTGTTACCTACGTATGTTTGTCATCTCAAGAAGACACATTCGAGAAAAAAGCAAAAGACTCAAATCGCAAGTTAGCGCTGAGTCGATCGCTTTCTCAAATAGAAAGGCTATGTACCGAACAACAGTTACTACTTCAATCATTCTTGGTGGGTTTGCTGTTTGTTGGTTACCGACTACAGGGAAGTTTCTGGTGGAATTATTTGAATGTGCATCTGATGAGCAGCTCTTCGTCATTCAAACGACATCAGAGGTCCTAGGATTCTCGAATTCTATGGTTAATCCAATCATATACGCATATCGCAATAAATTGTTTTGTTCAACATACAAAAGGATACTTATATCGATCTATTATCGGTGTTTTAGTGTAGTAACAGATCTTGATCCAAAGGAAGACGCTAATGCATTGCACACTGTCAGCTCGTCCGTGGTGTAAAGTCTTACAACATTTTTAATTTTAATTATTTTATCAGTGAATTCTTCAACTGTTGCCTTCCGTTGATCGCCTTTCCGGAAAGTCATGCCAACTTAAAGTAACGGTTCAAACTCTTCAGGACTTCAAAAACATAACAGTCTATAGTTGTATCGTCGACATAATTGCTAATAGTGGTAGTAGACAGTAAGCGAACTTCACTGGAAGTGAATTGAAATTGCTTTGTATTAAAAAAAAGAGTTTGGATGGAGTAAACACATATCTTTGTTCAATCTCCTCTTCGTTTTAAAAGAGGTAGAAAGATGTAAATAATGAGATGCAGCGACTCTGCTACGTTTATCAGCTTTTTACATGGATCTAATACTACGCAAAAATGTGTATATATACCTCCTTGCAGCCAAAAATAAGTCGCACAGCCTCGGTCACACAATCTAAAACGAATTCGGATCGGATTCTGATCCGATTTTTGTGAGTTTTCAGTAATATCTTCTCCATCCCTGGTCGAAAAAAACCCTTTTCCAACCCGTCCTCTCCGATTAAAAAATATATGTCGGTGTGACGTCACGAAAAGTCAGTTATCATTCACTTTTATAGACATCAGATGCAATTCATATATGCACACGAGTTGACAAATTTGTGGATGTTTCCGACCAGAGATGGACAAGATACCAACAAAAATGTCCAAATCGGATCGTAATCTGATCTTAAGACTTAAGACTGAGCATAGTAGAGGGCGCAGTTCCTTAATTAGCCCAAAGATATTATAAACGTTTATAATATCTTTGAATTAGCCCAGAGATGTTATAAACGTAGATACCAAACTCCTATCCCTACACTGTTAGACGCGCTGACTCCTCACAGAGACCCAATCGGAGGGGCGGACTTGATCATTTGGCATGCGCACAGTTCTCTTCGGTTATCTGCGTGCCCAATGACGCATGCGGAACAGAAACTTCATTGTGAGGACATGTCAGCGTGCGTGCATTTTCAAAGCGAGTTCTGTACCCGCAGAATGCATTTCTCCGTCTAAAGTCCGGAATAATTGACGCGTAATGAACGCAGTAGTTGATTTTGTGTTGTAAGCGCGTAAGAATGTAAACACGTGAATAGATGTGCGCTTGTGAAAATACCATTAAGCTGACCAATCAGTAATCCAATGAACTTCAAACCAATTGTTGTGCGTTAATGTTAAAATGTTCTTCAGTAGAAAGCCGGAGAAGAAGCCCAAAACTGTTTCATGCAAGTGAAGTTTTCTGAAGAACGGTGTTTGCAAGAATTGCAATGTTTCAAAATCACACGTATTTATACTACCGGAATCTATCAATTATCTATCAGCATTCAAAACGACTGATCAGTGATCACCACTTCCGCCCCTCCGATTCGGCCTCCGTGAGGAGTCACCGCGCCATTTTAAGTTTGGTATCTATGCTTGTAATATCTTTGCATTAGCCATACATGCAACGAAAATAATGTAAAGATGTCGTTGTAACCACATTACCTTTGACATGAGAACGTACTAGAATTGCTCTTAAGTCTTATGAAGAAAAGCTTTAAGTTGAAAAATTGATCAAATGGTTGTCTTTCAGGGTTTTAGTCATCTTTGTCGTTATGGCCTCGGGGTGACTGAACCAGTTTAATTTGCATAGTGATGAGTGATTATTTCGATGAGATTTAAAGGCAAGTGTCAGTCAACTGTAAGTCAACCCGATAAAAGGGTCAAAGTGAAATTTATTTTCAGGTATGTTTCTAGTGCAAGTTTTGTTACCCTTTAGTCGCCTCTTACGACATTCGGGAAATACCGTGGGCATATTCTGAAACCCCAGCCCACAAGGGGCTGCGTAGTGAGGAACAACATTCTTCAATGCATTAAATTTGAAAGTACGTCGCTATCCTGCTCTTTCAAAGTGTGTCAAAAGAACCCGAAATACTGATGTTTTGGCTAGGGGGGGGGGGGAGGGGAGGTAAGGATCTTGGCCTTCGAATCGGCTCTGCACAGATTAGCTGTCGGAGAGTTAGAAGGCTTACTAACTTAAAGGGCTTCACATGCTCAGCCTGGTCGAAGTGAGTTTGTGTGTAAGCCAAGAGCACACTATGATTTCCTTATATTATAATCCTGTCTTTCCATACCTCCCTCTTCTCAAGGAAGGAACAAACATCCAAAATTATTGAATGAATAAATAAAAAATAAATTAAATAAATAAATAAAAAAATGAATGAATGAATGAATGAATAAATGAATGAATGAATGAATGAATAAATAAACAAATAAATAAATAAATGAATTTGATCTTAACTGTTGGGTAGTTGGTTAGGCATCCCATGTGAAATTGCAATATATGAACTGTCTTGCTGGATCACCATTCTGAAATAAATTTCCCTAAAGGTTTTAAGCAGTAAACTAAAATTGGCTGAGTGAATTGAAAAAAAAAATTTCCCAATGCTAATATCTGTTTCAATCCAAATCTAACCAAAGCTGAAAGAATAATCAAGAACCAAATTTATGTTCGATATGTTGAAATGCATGGCTTGCATGGCCGGTCCCCTCATGAATGCCATATTTAGATACTTACAATAAGTAATATTGTAACGAAAATTTCATCTAGAAGGTAGCGTATGTGGCACCAGGATGTATGTAGAGTCACCCGATTTCTCAAAAATTTTTAGTGGGTAGGAATTGTCTTCCCAAGACCCTTCACTGATACCAATTTTTTTTTTTTTGGTTCCGAAAAATACGCACATTTTGAAGCACTCCAAATTTTACTTCAAAAGGTAGCATACATAGCGCCAGATTGCATGTAAGGACATGCAATATTTCTAAAATTTCAACGCTCAGTATACTGCATGCCCCCTCCCTTCAGAGAAATTCTGCTTGAGCCATTGTGTGATTTAGATGTGAAAGGGTCCAAGAAAACTATAGAACATAATTTCTCCAACATTGCAAAATCTTACAACCATCTTCCACAGAATTATATATAGCCAAATGACACACTTATTGTTTTTTTTCTTGTTTCCGTTAATTGTTGTGATGGTGTTCTATAGTCAAGTACCACTTACATTCACTTGTCTTCAGTCTAATTGCGTTCACTTTAGAGGGTAAGTTGATACTATTATACGCTTTTATCATTAGACGTTGCATTAACAGGGTTTTGTAATAGGACTAAAGTGATATTAATATTAAGTCTAAGTCTATTGAAATGTAAGTCGACAGGCCCATCCATTTTCGGCACGTAATCAAACAATACAAATACCAATCGAAAAGCTGCAGAAAGGTGACTTTACGAACAGCTTTTCATGATGGAACAAATTGAGCAATACTTTTTTGGTAAATTAAGAGAATATTAAGGCAATGGCACACTGGTGTTTAATATAACCGCCCAAAGTTTAAGCACAATCGCCGTTTGGGCTGAAAGTAACAACACACAGCTAGTGAGAACAGTATCCGAGACAGAACTGGTTAGAATATCATAGTAACAACACACACTGAAGTATTTTAATGGTCAAATCTGATAGTATTACTTGGGTTAGTTAGTTAATTAAATAGATGGAGTTTTACGGCCCAGTTTCTAATCTACTGGTTCAAGTCGAGCCGGCCAAGGCTTTTATTCCATTGGTGGCTCACTGGCTTGTTTTCCCTACTCCATTGCTTAGGCGGAGCATTACGCACAGCGCCAGTAGGTTCCATTTTTACGGTATTACATGGGATCGAACATTCAGTAACAGTGGAATATTGAACATTCATTAACAGTGGCATATTCCACCGTTACTGAATGTTCGATTAGGGATCCCATGTATCTCCAAACCTTTGATACTGATCCACCAGCAGGTTGCACAATATAAAAATTTGGGAAATGCTCACAGGAAATGCATCTTAGGTGGGTCAAAGTTCAAGTAGTACCTATACCTTCGCGGTTGTTGTCAACTTATGCGACATCTCGCATTTGCACACTTTCATTACCAGGGGATAAAAGACTTGCCAGAAGGGACTGGTGTAATTACGAGCATGCGTACAAAGGCAACGCATTTGTAAATGTTTATTGATTTTGATCTCACCGGAAGTACCAATGCTTGTAAGTTGTTACGACTTCCCCAATCCCCTGCGATCGCGAAAAGGTCATCGGAAAGAAGAGCACTTCTTCGCAGCTGGTCGCAAAAGATCGAAAGATGAAATAGCTCAAAAGCCATGATTGCAAGATGTCGCAAAGTTTACAATAGATTTTATGCATGGACATCACCTCTTAGGTCATTTTGGAGGCATAATAATGTGTAAGTGACTGCAGCAATAATTTTATGTAGGACATATTGAGCGATGGTCAGCTCCGTGCCGCAGTTAAAGCACTTGTCGAACGTGTGTAGAATCGACCGACCGACCGAATAACGAACGAACGAACCGACCGACCAACCAACCGACCGACCGACCAACCGACCAACTAACCAAGAATACCAAGTAACCGATCGACCGACCGACGGACTGACTCACTAACTGACTTACTGACTGACTGACTGACTGACTGACTACATAAGGTGACACTTGAAGGCTTCACATTAAATGACTCTTCACGTCGTGAGCGGAGTTTTCAGGTAGAGAAGATAACGTCGGTGTAATGGACACAAAGTTTTGGTTTCTTCGAGTTTAACTATCTAGAAAGTTACTTGTGTTTAACGCTTTGCATTTATCATAAAATAAGATTTTGCTGTGATACAACGTGCGATTAATGTTTTAAATTAATTATTTCCCACCTCCATTGTAAGGTTTTGGTAGTACTTAGTTGATCCGTAGACATGCCGAATTCCATACTTGTCACAACGATCCATGAAATGAATTTCGTCATTTGTTGAGAAAGGTCCAGGGTATACAAATAGAAGTGAGTGTGTATGTCTAACATATACTCCAGAAAGAAAAACCTCCTGGGTAAACAGAGATGGGCATACAAAGCCCTTGATAATGCACGCTGAAAGGGTCAAAGGGCAAACATTCGCGCCATACTAATTCCAAAACAAAAGCGGCGCAACTCTCACAATTTCCCTTTTGCCCCCCTTCTTTTAGTTTCCATCATACTTCAGAACATGTATGAATATTCAGGTAAATTCAAGCGAGAACCCCTTGAAAATTTTACAACTGAGTGAAACCAAACTGAAAAAACTATTATCATGATGACCCTTACGAGCTTTTCATGAAATATGATAGTCTACTAAAGTAATCCAATTTGAAGTGATATCGATTTCCCTTTCAAACACCAAGTTATGTAGAAGGGTTCAGTCCGAATTATAGCATTGGCCACGGAAATTGTATCTGGACCTGCATATTACATCTGGATAGTGCACCATCCTGATGTACTGCTGCAATGTGCCCGTCCAGTATGAGTTGCTTGACCCTTGAATGAAAAGACCTTTTTTAAAAAGACTACGAAGCACTTTGTAATATCATTAGACTAAAATAAAACAACCCCGAGTAAAATGAGGTAGCAGCTAGGCTAAGATTTCATCCAAATATTCAACACTTCCAATACCAAATCTCGGTCGTGAAAGTAATTAGCTAAGACAGCGTGATGAATTTCATGCATTTACAAGACCCGCAGAATTCATTCCTTTAAGTGGATCTGGAATTTTCAAGCCTGGTTGCTGTGTATTTGAACTTAGTTGCTTTGGGGAATAATTTGGACAATTTATATTTTAGTCCGTTGTCCAGTTCTAGCTTGAAATTGTCGACGTATGGTGAAAGACAGTGGTAAAGAAATAACGTACCGTATAAAGGTGATATTACGGGAAACATACACGCTTAGGCCGACAGAATTTACTCTGTACAATGCAACTGAAAGAGACGCTACGAGAATGTTACCTTCATTTCAACTTGGTGTGTCGTTAAACTGGCTCCTCTTTTACAGCTTTGTGTATGGAGTTATTTTTATTGGATCGGTGGTAGGAAACCAGTTAGTCATATGGTCATTTATAATTGAAAAAAAAAAACTTCAACATCGACCAACAAATTTCTTCATTGTAAGTTTAGCTGTGGCTGACTTTCTTACTGAATTAATAGCAATGCCCCTGGGTGTAGTAGCGAGATTATTCACGGGGACTAAAGTGTGTCTTGCATCAGTAAGATCTTTCTACTACATATCAACTTTGTCTTTTGTTCTGTTACTATTTGTCATTTGCTGTTGATCACCATTGACAGGTAAGATACAAATCATTGCTATATCCGAGTAGCGAATGATATTTAGTCAGTAAATGACATTAAACATGCAGATATTGTAGTGACTGTACGTATGACCATCTTTTCCTGAACACTTCACATGGGTAGGAGGTCATTTTAGTGTTCAGGAATACAAAAAGGAGCTTCATATGGGACCGTTCATGTTGGATTAACACTCAGGCTCAGCTGTAAAATGAAAGGTTGAGCACAGGAATCCCAGCGACCAGTATCACCGTAAAGTAACGAAAATCTTTTGTAACAGTGTGTCTGTATATGTTCAAAGTTAGGAAGGGCTATTTGGTCGTCCCGAAATCTGTCGAGGAGGCGGTAAAATCAATTTTGTGGACAACATCCCTCCAAATGCATATTCCATATAACCATCTTATGAGACTCAAAGAACGAAATTCCACATCATTTGCATTATCAGGGTCTTGAAGACAAAGGGCAGGCAATTGTTCTCTTCTTATTTGGTACGGATCGTTACATCTTAAAGATTATATGAAATTTGGAAAATGAAGGACAACGTTGTTAACGAATATCATGAAAATCAACTGAAATGAATGGAAACTGGGGTCCTAAAAACTACCCTTTGTCGAATTTCTGGTAGTGCTAAAAACTGAAAAATGTCAGACTACATTGACAAATATTTAGGCCAATGGTGAAAGAAGGAATAAGCTTTTATGAAAGTGTCAAAATGTTATTTTTGTATCTGTTCAGTGTACATCCGATGGGTTTTCGTCAAAAATAGTACATACTGCCATTGTTTGCTCAGCATAAAACAATGGGTTGAAAAAAAAAAACAAGTCAGAGACTGGTTCAACTTACGCAAGTTGGTTAGAAACTGAGTAGAAAAACAAACTCCATCTTACTTACTTTCCGATGAGTTTAAGTAGCTCATTCAATCTGCTTTCATGAGAAAATTCCTCCCCTTGAATCTGAGGTCATGACTTGGCCGATAGCGTTATCATGACTTGGCCGATATTTTTTGCGATTGAAAACCACAAATAACCAATTGACCTTGAGATTGCCATCAGGTGTTCACAGCCCAAACAATGACTAGGGCTGTACGTCACTGCTGGTCATATCAAACAATAATGGTAGATGGTTATTATTAACACGTTTTTCGTTTTTTAATCATGTAGTACGATACCTATTCGATATGTTTTTTGTCCCAAATATCAGTAATTTGACAGGTTTGTTCAGAAATTTTTGATTTTATTACCGCATTTTTTAACTTCATCTTTGTGCATAACTTTGCTAAATCTGAGTCGAATTTCATGGTTCGAAGTTCATTTGATAACTAATTTTTACCACTGAATTCGATTCAAGTTGTAACATGGTTATACATGAGAAAAGAAAAATAATCCTTAAGAATCTTTTGAGGGTGGATGCCCAGTGTTTCAAGGTTAACCTCAAAAATTAGTCGTTTCACTGCTAGATCCGGAAATCAAGGTCAAAGTAAAAAATTTCCACCGTTCAGGGTACGGGATTCTCTAACGTAAATCTATTTAAAACAGATTTTGGATTTTGAATTTAATAACATTACACCCCAGCCATTCATCTTTGTCCCGGAAAGTCCCAATAGATCTTCATAAGGGTCAATGGTCCAAAGACATAAGAAGACCGTTTTGCCTCATGCTGAAAAGCCAAACCTTTTCCTGTACGCTCCGCAACAACTAATGGTGGCGCTCCGCTAAGACAGTCTTCCTACTGGAGATCAGCCATCCATATTTATCCATTCAGCCAAAACTGACCTACCCCTTCCTGGCAAATCAAGGATCCGCCACAGGTTACCACAGGCGGTGGAAGATGTTTTTTTATTGGGGGCTACAAGTTTTCGGAAGCCGACATAATGGATACTTTTGTAGGGGGGAGGGATGGAGTTTACTATTTAAGTGTAGCGCCACCATCAGTTGGCGAGGAACGTACAAAGAAAATTTTGGATTTTAAGAACTCCCAGATGGCTGAAATTGGCATTTGTCAGGTTGAAGTGTTTTTAATTCTGGTGAGAAAATTTGTGATTTTTCTCAGATTCAATCACACTTTTGAGATACTGATTAGCTCAGTTCAATACTCCACTAGACTTTGTATCCTAGGATCGCAAATCCGGAATCCTGCTGAATATTGCAAGCAGCTGTTCCAGTGCACGCCTGAGTAAGGTATTTCCAAAGGCGTAGGGGAGCATTCCAGTTTCGGGAGAGACGATTTTTGCCCGCTACTACCACTAGTTGGCGGGGAGCGTCTCAAAATTTTGAAAATTCGTACCTCTCAGAGAGTCGAAAATGACATTTCCCAAGCTTATAAACGGGATCCAAGCAGTCTCTTTTATTCAATTCCAGTAAAACGTTCATTCCAAACTAAAATTCAGCCAGAAGGACTAAGCGGTGCGCCACCATTGTTGGCGCCAACATTGATTGTCGAGAAGCGTACAAAATTTTTTGAAATATCCCACCCCTCAGGCAATTGAAAATTTCCCGGGCTTATATGGGGATCTAAGAAGTCGCTATTTTGAGTTTCTCCTTGTAAAAAAAGGTTCACTTGAAACTTAAATTCTGCTATGAAGGGGTCTAAGTGGAGCACCACCATAAGTTGGGGCGAAACGCACAGGGAATTTTGAAAAATCTGACCCGTCCTTCAGGCCGTCAAAAATGTCATTTTCTATGCTTATAGGGGGTCTTAGGAGTCGCTATTTCGACGTTCTGTTTGCAAAAAAGTTCCTTTGAAACTAAATTCTGCTAGGAAGGCTATCGACGCGTAGTTTCACTACTTGTTGGTGCGGGGCTGAATTGAAAATTTTGAAAAACCGAACCCCTGAGACAGTCAAAAATGACATTTCCCAAGGCTTGTTGGGGGATTTAAGCAGTGGCTATTTGATCAGAAAATAATCAGATAAAATGTAACACTACCAATCGATGAAATAGTCCCGCATATTTTCGGGGAAAGTACAAAACGGAATTGAAAACATTTTACTCTATTGCAACTCTTTGGTAAATTCAATATATATTGAAAACATTGTGCGCTCGAACTTACGTCTAAACATGATTTCACTTTTGAAAAAAGGAAGCCTATGGGGATCTTAGAAGTCGCTATTTTGATTAGAAGAATCGGATAAAATGTTCCACAACCATTGGA
Source organism: Holothuria scabra (assembly GCA_037179385.1). Taxonomy (NCBI): domain Eukaryota; kingdom Metazoa; phylum Echinodermata; class Holothuroidea; order Aspidochirotida; family Holothuriidae; genus Holothuria; species Holothuria scabra. The sequence goes on from CM074193.1 coordinate 38,502,633, forward strand.
TGAAATGAAGGAAATGATTTTTCTCCTATAAGTAACACTTAGTGACAGAATTTGACGTCAAAAGGTGTGTTTAAATGCATTTTCACGCAGACTTATAGGAAGACAGCCTCACACCGCATGATTAAAGTATCGAAAAACAAATTACCCGATTTGCATAACCATTGTCCGTATTTGGCTCTAGAGCAGGATAGATGGCAAACTTTTGGGCACCAGAACACCATTCTTTCAATCCGTTGAATTAATTTGGCAATTGAAAACATCCCAGCATTTTTTTAAACCTTTGCCTGTGTATTTGACCATTTCGGGCAATTGTTGCAAGACTACAGTATGAATGTGGGATGATGAAAATCCCTTTCTCACATTCTACCCAAATGTGTCTCAGATCTTTTTTATTTTCCATGAAAACTGTACCTTAAATATAGTCTCTTCTGTTTTTCGGCAGAGACTGGAAGCTTTTAAATTAATTGGCCATTTCGGGTATTGTGTTACACAAGTTTCAAAAACAGGCTCAAGAATAGTTGTTTCTTTTAAGCCACGGGATTCTCAAAGGTGTCGCGATTTTTAAATTTCTTTAATTTTTCGTAACTTTGTTACCCTTACTATTGTAACGTGACACTTGTGCAGGGCAAAGATGACACATGACACAGCGTATTTAACGTGTACTCATGAATCACTTTATTTGTCTTAGCAAACCAAGAAACTCCTTGAGTTCAAACCTAGGGAGATCAACAGAGCTGTTCCCCCTCAAAAACAGGTCATAAAAATAGCATGGATGAAGCTTAAATATTACAAAGTGCAAGCATACCTGTATAACAGAAAGAGTTATCTAATTGTTACTCGGCCATTTAGAAACAATACTCAGCAGAACTTTCAGTGAAGAAAGGTGATGCAATTTCCAATCAAAATGCGATACAACAACAATCATAAGAAGCACTGGAATTATTTAAATGACAATAAAGGTGAATCTGACCCTGTATGTAATATGAATATTCATGAAATACCAAACATTAAAGGGTAACTCCGTTTCACTATCCCCCTCTTAGAATGAACTCGCCTCGAGTTCTTACTAGGCAAACATTATTATTGGAGCATGTTTACACATTTCAAAATGAATAATAAAAGCTGTCTACATCTACATTACAGTAACGCTATTTACATCTATGTACAAGTTTCTAACATGAGAATTTAACACATCATGTCATATGAGTAATTTCACCAGCAATCCCTTACATGAATACATGAGTTGCACATTGTCATGTTGCAGAAAACTAGACATTCAATACTCAAAAGTTAAACAATAGATGACATATCAATCAAATGAGGTAAAGTGAAATCATACAAGTAGCCGTTTCAACATGCTGCTTAAGTTCACATAAAAATCATCATTTTCTTTAGACATCATGGAATATTGAAAGAGAATAGGAAAATACATAATACATACATCAAATATATCAAATGAAATAAAAGGTTCTTGTCGTTGGTAGGTCCTTGGTCCATCTTGACGCGAGTATACTGTAGATTTTCTGGTACCTAGCTATACAGTAACGCGAGTCCCTAAAATAACTAATTCTTGACGCGATTACTAAACAAACCTAAACAAGAGGCCTCAATTTATAAACCGACGCGAAACCTAACTAACTAATTGGAGGACACCTACGTCATCGTCACTTCTGGGTTGGATTGGTAGGCAAAATCCAGGCAACTATGTGGCAGCGTTTGACCTTGCCCAAGGGCCTTCACCATGCACACATAGCCAGGTAGACATCTCAATTGTACAGCAGGGGTTGACCATACCGATCAACCGGTCGTCGAGTTCTCCGAGGTCGGGATGTGGAATTGTCCCCATCTGTTTCATTGTGGTTGGGTGTGGTCACATCAGGATCAGTAGATGGTAACTGGGGGACATTATCAGATGAAGTTGACGGGGAAGGGGAGTTATTGGGGACGATGGCATCTGGAAGACTCGCACCAGCTGAGGAAGGATGTCCTTCCGGTGAAAGCGTGTCAGATGGTGGTGACTGAGTGAATGACGACACATCAGGAACTTCTTTGGGGTTCTTGGTTTTCCTGACACTCCAGGTCGGTGGGTTGTTCCCTTCATACGGCAACAGTTTGTTGTGGTGTACAATTCGTTGCTTGGCCTGGGGACCCATCTGAATACGGTAAGTGACATCCGTGATTTTTGTCACTATCTTTCCTGGTCCTGTCCAATGTCGTTCCAGCTTCGGGGAAAGACCCTTCTTCCTTCTTGGTGCATATAGCCAGATATTGTCACCCTCTGCAAAATTATGTTGTTTTGTTGACCGGTTATACGTTTTCTGTTTCCAATTGTCCGTCATGCTGAGGTGTTCTCGGGCTGAAGCATGAACACATTCAAGTTTGTCGTGCAGCTCTGCCACAAATTCGGAGGGTGAAGTGGTTGAAGTTTCTTCTGGTCTGGGGGCTATCAATGACATCGGTAGAGTTGCATGCCTGCCCATGAATAATTCAAAGGGGGAGTGTCCTGTTGATTCATGGACCGCTGACCTATAGCTCATCATTACGAAGGGAAGCCATTCGTCCCAATCTTTCTGGTCAGGAGACACAACTAGAGATAACATAGCCTCTAGTGTCCGATTGAACCGTTCAATCATTCCGTCTGACTGGGGGTAGTATGGTGTTGTTCGGGTCTTGTTGATATCCAGCAGCTTACAAAGTTCTTGAAATAGCTTCGCTTCAAATTGACGCCCTTGGTCAGTGTGGATCTCTTCTGGGATACCATAACGGCAGATGAATTCTTCAACAAGCAACTTAGCCACAGTGGTAGCCTCCTGATTTGGCAATGGATATGCCTCCTTCCACTTGGTAAAGTAATCACCTATGACCAGTATGTATTGGTTTCCTCTATCAGTCTTGGGTAATGGACCCATGATGTCAATGGCACATCTCTGCAGCGGCGCACCTGGTGTATACTTTTTGAAATCGGCCTTGGCCCCCTTTTGTGGACCTTTCCTGGCAGCACACAAATCACATTCCTTGCACCATTTTACAATATCTCGGCGGTAGCCACTCCAGTAAAATTTTTCCCTCAGTCGTTCTATGGTTTTTCTCGAGTTAAAGTGTCCTGCCAACCTGTGGTCATGGGCCAGTTGGAGGATTTTCTTTTGTAGTCCCTTTGGTATCACCAGTTGGAAAGCAAATTTCATTCCATCTGCAGACTCAAATTTTCGATGCAGGAGGCCATTCTTCACTTCAAGTTGTTTCCACTGAGTCCAATAGTTTTTAATTGTTGTGTTTTCCCCTGCTACTTCCTCCCATGGTGGTCTTTCTGCCCCTTCCTCTTTCTTCTTAAGAAAGGGTGATACATCTGGGTCATCAAGCTGAAGGGTTCGGATATCTTCTTTCCCAAGAGACTCATACCACTTCTGATCGGCCGGACTGGCTTCAGGATTAGGGAGTTGGTTGATCTGTGAGCAGGAATACTTGGACGGGTCAGAGGATTTGTACTTCGTTTCAATTCTCTCACACTGGGCACAATCAGCACATGGCCTTCTAGAGAGGGCATCAGCATTTCCATGGAGACGTCCAGGTCTATGTCGTATTTCGTAGTCGTATGAACTCAGGGTCTCCAACCAACGAGCTACTTGTCCCTCTGTCCATTGGAAAGATGTCAACCATGTGAGGGCTCCATGATCAGTTCTTATGAGGAACTTCCTTCCATAAAGGTAATGATGAAAGTGTTTGACCGATGCTACAATGGCCAGCAATTCTTTCCTTGTAGTACAGTAGTTCCTTTCTTGTTTGGAAAGAGTCCGACTGAAGTAGGCAATGACCCTTTCAACTCCATCTTGGACTTGCGACAGAACGCAACCAATCCCCACGTTACTGGCGTCTGTATCAATAATAAATGGGTCTCTCTCATTGGGGTAGGCCAAAATTGGGGTTGATGTTAATTTCTCCTTCAGTGTGTTAAAGGCCTCTTCACAGCTGTCTGACCAACAGTAATTGCTGTCCTTCTCCGTCAAACGGTGCAAGGGTTTTGCAATCGTAGAAAAATCTTTCACAAACTTCCTGTAGTAAGTACAAAGGCCAAGGAACTTCCGTACTTCTGTTGCAGATCTGGGTGTTAGCCACTCCTTGATGTCCTTCACCTTATGTGGGTCCGTTGATATTCCTTGACTTGAGACTATATGACCTAGGTAGGCAACTTCAGTTTGGAATAGGGAACATTTCCTTGGGTTAAGTTTAAGACCTGCCTCTGTAAGTCGCTTAAATATTTCTTCTAACCTCTGGGTCTCTTCTCCTATTGTTCGGCCATACACAATTACGTCATCTAGGTAGAGAAGACATGTCTGCCAATGAAGGCCCCTCAGAATTTGCTCCATTAGCCTTTCAAAGGTCGCGGGTGCGTTGCACAGGCCAAAGGGTAAAACTTCGAACTCATACAGGCCGCTGGCTGTGGTGAAGGCCGTCTTCTTCCGGTCCTGGGGTCCATTTCTACCTGCCAATAGCCACTCTGTAGATCCAGTGTTGAGAACCACTTAGCACCCGATAAGGCATCCAGGGAGTCATCTATCCTGGGGAGGGGATACGAGTCCTTCACAGTCACTTCATTTAATTTTCTGTAATCTACACAGAAGCGGGTGGTGCCATCCTTTTTCTTGACCAAAACAATAGGCGATGCCCAGGGGCTAGAAGAGTGACGTATTATTCCGTGGTCCAGCATTCTGTCTACTTCTTTTCTTTCCTCTGCCCTTTGGTGTAATGGAAGTCTCCGAGCTGCTTGTTTTATCGGCTGGGCAGAACCAGTGTCAATTTTGTGTTTGACCAGAGTTGACCTCCCTATGTCTGTAGGTGACCTCGAGAAAACATGCTGGAATCTGCATAGCAAGTCAGCCACTGTTTTCCTGTCATCTTCTTTTAGGAGGTGACAACTCCTGTCATATAGGTCCATTAGGTGCTGAGGTACTTCCCCTTCATCAGGGTTACTCTTCCCAGGGTTACTCTTGGCATGGTTGGTTTCACTGTCGTTTACTGTTATATTCCATGTCTGTTTGTCGACATACTCCACTGGAACACAGTCTCCTACGGTTGACCCTTTGTAAATAGTCCTTGGCTCGTCGGTAAGGTTCATCAGCCGTATGGGAATTTTGCCACCATAAGGGTCCACTAGGGCCCTTGCAACCAACACACTGTGTTTGTTCATGAAATAATTGGACATCTCCACCATGGCTAGCCAATGCTCATTTTGATTTCCTCTTACGATCCCTGTTGCCATGACTTCACTTCTAGGAGGCAGCACAGTATTTTCGGCCATTTCAACCCGACAAGATGACAGCCCAGCTTCATCTTCTGTACACGAAACTTTTTGCCCCTTAATACTGATAGTTCCCTCTCCTACACTTATGTGACAGTCAAACTTCTTCAGGAAATCATTTCCAATTATTCCATCTCCAGCGATGGCAGCTACCCATATTTCATGCTGACAAACATGGCCCTGTACAGTTAGGTCAAACTTTGCTTTTCCAGTAAACGGCAGTTCCGAACCATCTGCCAAAGTTGGTCCCATCAGCACTCTTTGTAATTCTGGGCGAGTGTTTTCTGGAAGCTTGGAGTAGACTTCTGGACTGATAATAGTGATATTAGCCCCTGTATCCACCAAAAATTTGAGACTAACACCACATACACTTCCAGCTACATACATTCCAGACTTGTTTTCACTCCGTCCAGACATCACAGAGGGCCGTGGGGTTCCATTTACTGTCGGCTTTCGACCCTCAAAGTCGACACGTCCTCGTTTCCCTGCCCTGGGGTTGACGGTTCATTCTCAGGTGTCTGGGGGTCCCGGTTAGGACAATTCCTCGCCATATGTCCTGGTTGACCACATTTAAAACAATTCCCACTAAATTTCCCTCGTCCCTTGCCATTTGAAGTGGGCTTCTGGCTGGGTTGTCTCATCTCAGCCCTCAGTTCCTTGAATCCCTCCTTGATAGCTTCAAGGATAGCACTTGCTGATACACCCTGTTCTGTGGTAGGTTCCCTCACCATTGCTGCACGAAGGAGCTTCCTGTTTGCCCCCTTCTTTTGCTCTGCCATGGCAAATGCCTCCATCTCCACAGCAATAGTGGTGGCTTCCTGTAATGTATGTGGCCTGGTTTGAAAAACACGCCACCTAGTATCAGGGTCGGGTAGAGCATCAATAAAGTGGTCTTTCGCCAGAGCTTCCTGCATAGCTGCTGGCGCGTCCGGATACGCCCGAGCTACCTGCCTCTTTAAGTCCTGAGCCAGTTCTGGGAGGATTTCATCTACTCTCCTGACCCTGTTCCTGAGGAGAGCTTTGTGTAGTTCTGTCTGGTTTTCTGGCCCAAATCTCTGCTGTAGAGCTCTCACCAAAGCATAGTAGTCACGCCTGTCGTGGTCTGGCAAGTCCGCCAGTAGGGCCTGGGCTGGTCCACGCAAGTTGGCTGCTAATTGCATTGCCCTTAATGCAATATTCCATCCGTACAGGTCAGATATTATCTCGAACTGAACGAGATAATCCTTCCATGGAGTAGAACCATCGTAAGTAGGGGCTCTGGCTGATGTAGTTGCTGGCATCCAGCCTTGTTGGTGGGGTTGATAGTTGTACCTCTCCTGTCTTCCAGGTCTATGACCTGCAGGTATGTCCTCTTCAAATGGGTTGTAATTTCCCAACGGTTGGGGCTGGTTATCTTCTTCCACAAAAGGGTTAAAACTGCGCCGACCCTCTGAGGCTCTGGGGTTGAAACTGCGTTGCCCTTCACTGCGTTGACCCTCCGAGGCTGCATCTGATCCATCCAAGTAGGAGCTCCGACACTCGTCCACCAGTAGCCACTCTCCGGCGTTTGATCCAGCCATAGTCCAACTCTCCTCTTCCTTCCAAGTCCAGTAGTAAAGACTGCAAACTCCTTCAGTTTGGGGTCAATGCACTTCTTCCTGAACTGCCTGCCTCTATCAGCGATGAGATTGTTCCGAGATACCAGTCTTCCTTCCAGTCTGCAGTTCTAGCTGTAAGCAAGCCGGCTAAGCCATGCAATTTGCTAACAGCAGTACCCTTCAAGGTTAAAACAGGCTGGCTAAGCCCTGCATTCTGTTTGCCCCAAGATAGGTACTCTTAAAACAGTGCAGGTGTCAATCCTCACCGCTGCCACCAATTGTAACGTGACACTTGTGCAGGGCAAAGATGACACATGACACAGCGTATTTAACGTGTACTCATGAATCACTTTATTTGTCTTAGCAAACCAAGAAACTCCTTGAGTTCAAACCTAGGGAGATCAACAGAGCTGTTCCCCCTCAAAAACAGGTCATAAAAATAGCATGGATGAAGCTTAAATATTACAAAGTGCAAGCATACCTGTATAACAGAAAGAGTTATCTAATTGTTACTCGGCCATTTAGAAACAATACTCAGCAGAACTTTCAGTGAAGAAAGGTGATGCAATTTCCAATCAAAATGCGATACAACAACAATCATAAGAAGCACTGGAATTATTTAAATGACAATAAAGGTGAATCTGACCCTGTATGTAATATGAATATTCATGAAATACCAAACATTAAAGGGTAACTCCGTTTCACTATGATAATTTTCCATTTTTTTTTACTTGAAAGAATCTGGATATTCGTCAATTTTGGGCATTGTGTTGTGATTATCTGTGAGGTAAAGGTCACGAATAATAGTTTTTTGAGCTGGGCGAAAGGGGAGCGCCTTTTTGGAATCTTGACTTGGTTTTTCATGAAAATTTTCATTGCGACTATATGACGTTTCTTTCCCTTTTTCCGGTATATCTTTTGAGATTTCGGCCACATTTAGAGATTTTCTGAAAAACCATCCCATTTTTTCAAAAGTAAAGAACTGTCCGAATTATTTCCAAATTCCTGCCCGAATTTTCCCAAGTTCCTGACCCAATTTAGATTTTGCGGAAATTTGGGGAAGTCTTCTCCCTTCCCCGTCTCGTATGCCACTGGGTATGTCCACTTCAGCCAAGAGCTAAGTGAGGTCCTGTGAGGTAATAGTGGTAAAGTTGCGATCCTTGAGACTGCATTGACCCATCATGAGTTTGCTGGTTGCACTGGCCAATGACTGGCAGCAATGGCCGTGCAAAGTTCAAATTCCTTCCAACCATATTAGACCCAAATATTCTACCCACCATACCAAGTATGATTTTGGAACATTTTTGTGCACCCACAGGAATTGCAAAAAATCCCTACAGGAGGTAGAAACGTGCCAGTTGCTAAGTGCACACTTTAATTCACACTTCCATGCACCAAGGTAGCCAACTTTAGCCACTCCAAATCTGTTAGAAAATTATCCATCCAGGACGAGTAAAAAGTCAAGATAGGAAGCTTGCCACAGTCTATCTGAATTTATTCCGAAATTCAGAGTGGGGCACAATTGCAGAATACCCTGCAACTGATTGAAGGGCGAACATAAACTCTCCTACAGATTATCGTTAATGTGGGGTCCCGCGGGGCGAAGCTCCCGGAAGCTTTGCAACTTTTGCACTAATATTTTAGACAAAGAATCGCCGAAATGTAGTTAAAGCAACTTAAATTTGTTTAGTTACTTTTGAAAAAAATATTTTGCGACATTCAGTTATTGGGGAGCCAAGCCCCCTCCCAAATCTTTTAAAAATATCGGGGGTCAGGCCTTCCAACCCTCCCCTTCCCCGCCGCTTCCGCCACCTATGGTTACAGTCTATCAAAGTTTATTGTTGCACCTGGGTTCCATTAGGTCATTTCTTTCTTTTCGTTTACAAGATCATTCAAACTTACATAATGATTGCTCATGACAGGTATATAGCTGCATCAAGACCATTGAAATATCGCATCATATTAACAAAGAAGAGATGCAAGATTTTCATCTTCATTACTTGGATTACCGGAAGCTTGTATGGAACCCTTCCTTATTGGTCGGCTTCACCCGAACCAAACCTTTGGGTGTGTGGAGTAACCAACGATAAGACAGCGGGTGTAGGAATTCAACGACTAGCCACTACAGTCATTATTCTTGTCATGTTACTTATTCTGAGCTTGTGTTATGTGCGCATTTTTTCAATTGCTCGGAGACATGTAGAAGAAAGAACAAGGCTTCAGAATCGTGATGTCGATAGGTCTAATGGGTTTAATATGATGCAAACCACTATTACTACAGCCATTGTCTTAGGTGCATTTGTTGTGTGTTGGATTCCCTCTACAGCAAAGTTTTACATCGAACTATACATCGATACTACTGAGAAAGAACTGTTTGTAATTCAAACTACTGCGGAAGTGTTAGGGCTCTAATTTAGAATCCGTGCCCGGAACTGCGTCATAGCTGTACGGTTAGGGGTTACGTATGCATAGTCAGAGTTAAGACCCGCATACAAGATGTACATTTTTTGGTACAAAATGTACATTAAAATTTTTTCGATTGTACCCAAAAATGAACATTTTGTACCTGAAATGAACATTTTGTACCATTGAAAAATTTTCTAAGTCCAAAATGAACATGTTGTACCAAAAAATATACATCGTGTACGTAAAAATTGACACGGTGTACATGAGAAAAAACATTTTGTACCCATAATGAACATTATGTACCCGCAATTTTCAAAAATTCATATCTCGAAAAGTACAAAAGATAAGTGGGTCAACTTGGTATTTTTGTAATGAGCATTGCAAGGGCTATCGAATGGTATGCTTATTTTCATTTTTTGAACATGTTAAAATTTCGACCCTTTAACCCATATATTACGTATTAAAAAGTAGGTCAAAGTTGACCCCGATTTTTTTGTGGACTAACCAAGTCAACGTCATTACACCATAGGAGTGTTATTTAATTGTGGCTCTCCTACGAAGAGATATAATTTTTCTAAATAAAAAATGCTGCGACTGTTGAATTTTTCCGTTTTTATCTGTGCAAGTTGCATACTGGAAGTTGATAAAAACTGTTTTTGATTTTTGTTGAGAAAGTTTAGGACACAAGGCACTTCCCCTGTGAAGATTTGATAAATCCAATCATTTTATGTTGAGCTTTTATTTTTTTAAGTGTCATTTATCGTAATATTTGACCTAAATTGGATTTAATTGAGGGCGCTTATATACTTTGGAGTTACATTTGAATCCCAAATTATATGTAGTATTGCTTTAGCCTATTATACCCATTCTACAGAAATTTGGTCCCGAATAAGTATATAATTGTCCTGAAAATGGTTCCGAAAATCCCCGACTTGGTGTAATTTGGCGAAATTGTCGATATATTTCCGCTATTGTGACTCTTTAAAGCTAGACTGACTTCTGCATGTCTTATACGTGAATGTTTTTATTACAATGATGTTTAAGTCGCAAAGAACAGGTGTTCAGCTTTCTAAGAACACCTAATATATGCCCGTTTCTCTTCCGTGCTTTAAAACACCTTGTTGAAATCGATTCACTAGATTACACTCTAAAATCAAAAGAGTGAACTTAGTCACTCTTTGATCGAGTGAAAAGTGTAAATTCACTCCATTAGAGTGATAATTCACTCCAAGAGGAGTGAAGTTACCTCCAAAAAGAGTGAAATTCACTAGAGGAAGAGGGAAAATTCACTCTTCCACGAGTGCCTGCAATGATCGCTCTTTTTTTTAAGAGCGATCACTGTGGGCACTCCATCAAGAGTGAAACTTCGCTCGTTTCAAGGGAAGTTCACTCTTTTTGGAGGGAACTACGCTCCTCTTGGAGTGAATTGACTTAGTTCACTCTTTTGATTTTAGAGTGTAGTGACTCGAGTCACCATTTTTCAAACTTTTAAGTGACTCGAGTCGAGTCATTGACCCGAGTCACTGTACTATTTCAATGGGAAAATTACTCCTGAATTCTATCGAATAGCTATCGTTTTAAGAGGAAGTGACTCGAGCGTGATTTGTTACAACACTGCTTAAACCAACTAACGAGTTTTTGACCCGGGCCGTATATTTGTGAAAATCGGGCCTACCAGCGGAGGCAAGTTGAAATTTTGGCCAGATATTTGCATTACGGTTCATGAGAAGTACGCATTTTTTCAGCTTTGCATACAACCCAATGGGAGGGGAAGATCACAGTGGCTTAGACTAAATTATCACCTATCCTCTAGTCTAAAGTTGTAATTAAAATGGCGGGGGCGGGGGGATTTATATCAAAATTTAGACAAAATGTACAAAACATGGTCATTTAGTACCCTGGGCTATAAAGTCAAAAGGTTGATGGCCTGCATAGCGCCTTTGAAACTGCAGCCCCCTTTAACCTGACGCCACTCAAAACCTGACGGCGATTGTCTTAAACTCCTTTAAATGAGGCCAAAAGTTGATCATCTTAATATTCATTAGCATGCACCATAATGGGACTATTCCTGATGTAGGCTGTGCGCAACGACTAAATCTTTGCAAAGCTACATTGAACACAAAGATGTTTAAACCAAACAACACATAAGCTTATGATGTCCGTTAAAGATTTAAATTTAGATGGAAGTCTTGATCATGTCCTCAACCCCGGCGGACGTTGGTTTTTGTAATGTCTTGTAATTTGCTTGGAGGCCTAAGTATTTAATCGGGTACGCACTGAATGTGCAACATTTTAGAGGATTTTTTCAACTTCCCTATTTTGGAAGGTCATTGCGGCCGGCTTATTAATTCTATGACAAAGATATTGCAGCATGGTCTAAAAAAGACACAGACCTACCACCCACGTCAGTTTCAACATTTTTCACAAATGCTTCGTCACGGTGTGATGTCATTCAGAAAACATCAAGAATTGGCCAGCATGAAGACTTATAATTGTGTAATTCTTTTTGGAATTTGTTGCGTTCCAAAGTTTTTGCTTTAAATAGAGAAATAAACTTTGGGATTTTTTTCACAATCAATGAAATAAATTCATACATTAAATTATACATTATTATGTAGATGCAATGTTATATTAATATTTCTAATCATTAAAATTAATAATTCTATCAGTTTTCACCATGAATAAAGTTATATTTGGCGTTCCATGAAGCTGCCTTTTTTCTGGTTTGGGGGTTTTTGCCTTTATTGAGGGTTCACAATTCCTGAAAACTGAAAGTTGGTATTTTTGGCCTAGAAAAGGATACTCTCATTCGTTACCTTTCTTGTGACATGCAGTTTTTAAAAATTGGACCTCCGGAAGTGTACGTAATTGAAGTTTGAAAAAGGTAAACAAACCTTTTTCACCAATTTGCACAGGATTGTCCATTGACTTTAGGGTCAGCTATTACACCCTCACGGGACCTTAAAATATGCAACAAAATATGCAGTTCTATGTAAAATGACCTGAAGAATTCAAATATAGCTGATTTTTTTTCTAGCACATACCATTGTGGAGTTATGAAAATAGAGGGCGCTGTTTATGGGATTTATAGCTTTCTATCTCCGAAAGTAAACACGCTACGAAGTTGGAAATTTCACCATGTGAAAGAGCGGGTCGAACTCTATATGTCCATATATTGGCATGCTTTTCACGCCATTTTGAAAATTTATGCCCTGTTTTGTGGGGGCGCTATTTTCCGACTTTTGAGTCAACTTCGAAGAAATGGCCGAAAAGCTCAATATAAATAAACCATTATTTTTAACATTTTTTTCTGAAAATTAAAAAGCCATAAACACTTCACATGGGTTTATATTAATTTTTTGCTGAATTAATTGTGATTTTTTAAACCGCGGCCATTTTGTCTCACGAGTAGTGAAATATTTGAAATTTTGTGCACTGATACAAATTATATATATACATTTACCGTATAAATTTTGTTATCAAAACACCTTCAATGAAGGAGTAAGAGTAGTTTTAAATTTTGAAAGAAGAAATGACGTCACTTCCGCTTAACCTAGGGTTAGCATTAAAACGGCACATATGATGTAGCCTATGCTCGTCAACAACTTTTCACCAACTTTCAAGGGTCTAGCGTATTTTATGGAGGAGATATAGGGAACAGAAGAAATTTAGTAAAGTTGCAATAAAACCGGAAGTGACGTCCTAATGATTTGAAATTTTTTTGTAGTAGTAGACACGGTTAAGAAGACAATGTGCCCAAAATTTCAGACTCAAAGCCTATTGAAAACTGAAGATATAAAGAAAAAAGTTCGCTATTAGGGTTAAAGCTAGGGTTAGTGAAAAGTTTGGTTGGCCGCCATTTTGTTTTACGTCACAATTATGCAAAAAAAAAACTTTTGTGTGAAAATAGACATAATCAAAAACATTTTCTTGGAATTTGGAAAATTTTTGGGAAAAAAAATTTTTGTCGATTTTTTTCAACATCAAAATGACCTTTGACCTAAAAGTGCTTGACGTCATTGAAAAGGTCATCTTTCAAAGAGGGCGTCCTCCAAATTTCATTGCCATCTGATGTTTCTTTAAATTTTCACAATTAATTGACTTTTTTTAATTTTTCGACTTTAAATAGCTTTAAAAACCGGAAGCGGAAGTGCTAGAACTTTGAAATTTCGATATGTTGTTGTCCTGACCTATGATTTTCACCCACAAAAATTTCGAGGTCATAGTTCAATTTTTGGCATTTCCGGTTACTCGACTTTCCAAAAAATCAAAACGTCCAAGATCTCGTATAAGTCAACGGCATTTTGCCGAGAACTTAAGTTTTGAACCCTGTAGAGGGGGGTCATGGGGGGTAGGGGGGGTAGTGTGACACCCAAGCGTTCCCAAGCAAGGGACCATTATGGCCCAGCCCCTTTGCAACTCGAAATAGGCCCCCAAAAACGAACATTTTGTACAAAATTCGGGAAAACTGATTATTTTCCGACAAATATTTTAATATTTTGTTTTTTAAAAATTTTTCGGAATAAACAGGGGTTAAAAAAAATCATGGGGGTTATTTGGGGGTGGGGGAACAGTATATATTTTTTCGGGGTCAAAGGTCACATGTTAGGGTACCAAAAATTTAAAAAAGTCTATCGATAAAAAATGGAGGCCGCATGCAAAGTTTGGAGAATGGACATATTGTACGCGAAAAAGTACATTTTGTATGCGCAAATACATTGTGTACCTAAAAATGTACATTTTGGAATTGAGACCCTAATAATAGGTTAGGGTTACGTACGCATAGTAATAAGGTTAGGGTTACGTACGCATAGTATAAGGGTTACGTACGCATAGGTATAGGGTTAGGGTGGGCCATATGCAGGTGTACGCATGCATAGGAACTGTATACGTAGGGGTATATAAACATTTACGTATACGTATCTCATACTGTACATATATATACACTCTCAAGTACATACAGTTAGCTTTAGGTATACGTAAATGCGTATACCTACAGCTATATGTAATAGATAGTATTATTAGACGGTACTCATATTATTTTTACTCCACTCACCGGCAACGGCGCTCGTAGCGCAGTGGGCAAGCGCGCTGGTCTTCATGCTAGAATCGCTATACCGCTAGGGTCGAGGGTTCGGGTCCCGGTACTAACAATGCTTTTCTTTCTTCCACAGCACTAACCATTCACTTCTTTCCACAGCACACACTTATAGCGCTGTTCCTCGAATGAGGAAAAAAAGAAAACGGTTTTTTACTTAAAAAAAAAAAACTTAAGTTTCAGCGCCCTCTTTTGGAAGTTGTGAAGTGAGTAAAATTGAATTCTTTTGGAAAACCAGAGGAACCTTGTCATTAAAAAGTTCAGTTTCATTTTGAAGCAGCTTTTCTTTTCCTTCCTTCAATTAATTGAATTGTGTAATGTTAATTTACCGTTATTACATATTGCGTCATGGTACTAATGATGTAAGCTAATTATTCAACTGTAAATACTTGTATATATTATTATTTTTATCCCCTGATTTGCTGTTTTGTATGTGTATATGTTGAGACTGAAAATAAAGTTCTTCCTACACACACACAAAAAAAAGAAGTGAGTAAAATTATGTCTACTTCAGAAAAAAATGGCGTCAGCAAAGATGGAGACTTTGCTGAGACACAAGTCAATTCAATTGTGTTTTGATTCCAATGTCGGCAAAGTGGAAGTTTTTAAGTTTTTGACAGAGTATGGTGTTAGTACGAATAACTTGATTTCGGTGCAAGATTTACCCGGTCGTGCGTGGGACGTGACTTTTCGAACCGTTTCTTTGAAGAAGCAGCATTGGCCTGCTTTGTCTAGTGCCAAAGGATGCACAGCTTACTCATATACTAGTTCTGCGACAGTGGTTACTGTTCTTCACGTGCCATACGAACCAGATGATAACATCGTGAGACTCATTTTAAGTCGATATGGGAAAGTGGAAAGTGGCAGGTTTCTAACTTACGCTGACTATCCTAATATTTTCAATGGAATACGGCGATATTTTATCGTTCTTTCAAAGGATATTCCGTCATCATTACGCTTCGCTGGAAGAGACTGTTGGGTTCGATACCATGGCCAGCCCAGGACCTGCCTGAATTGTAATGAAAGAGGACATGATGTTCACAATTGGGAGAATGTTAAATGTAGGAAATGTCTTCAACTTGGTCATGAATGTAAGGACTGTGTGAACGAGGTTCAGTGCACAATATGTAATAAAGTTGGACATAATTATCGGGATTGCAATATCTCCTTTGCAAACGTCATCAAGCCGCAACCCGGTGTTTGGATTAAAGGGGGTGCATCAATTGTGAACCTTCCAAGCAGTGAGGAGAATTCTGACAATAAGGGGTCTTCGGATGATCAGGAACAGCCTGAGTCTCTCGACGAAATGGTAGTTGACGGTCCTCCAACCCAGAACTGTGAGTTTAATGTTGTGGTCCAGGCGGATCCCAAGGTGTCTTCTGGTAATGACTCTCCTTCAGTGACTCATGACAAAATGGGAACTGAGGACCCCTTGCCTCAGCGCAGCGTGACTAATGTTGTGGAGCAATCTGGTCCTTTGAAGCCCTCTGGTGTTAGTGCTCTTCCTGAAGTTGTGGATCAATCAGGCCCCTCGAAGCCCTCGGGCAACCTTGCTCTATCTGAAGTTCAAGTTAAATTGGATGTTGGTCCCTCTTCTCAGCTCAGTACCATGGACTCGGAGGGTCCCTTCGTTATCCCCGATTCCCAGTGCACTCCGGATTTCAATGGGTCTCAGCAGGAGCTTTTTGAAAGCCAGGGGGAAAGTGACTGTGGAGATTTTGTGTCCCAAAGTTGGGCAGTTGATTGTCCAGAACCGTGCGGCCCTTCCAAGGTCTTTGTTCCTTCTGCAGTAAATGATGAAACTGTTCAAGAAACCTCTCGCTCTAAAATGTCTTTGTCTCAACCTTCTGTATCTGTCAAGTCTAACAAGTCTTCATCACTGAGAAAGAAAAGCTCGTCCCAGCCTCTTCCCCTGAGAAGGTTAGAGAGGTCTCGTTCAAGAATCCGTTTTCCAACAGAGAATCCCTCTGACCTTATTAAAATGACGCAAATATTTCTTGAAAGTGAACCATGGCATGCCTGTGTGGCCAAAAGTTGTAAGGAGGTTTTCTCGGAGTATAAGGCTCTAATCAATCATATCTCGGTTTATCATCCGAAATTAAAGGATTCTAAGTACCCGTGCGTTTGGAGGAAGTGTTCGTTGAATCTCTCTTCTCCCAAGGAATGGATCCAACATATTGCGGACAACCATCCTGACTTTGTTGCAAAACGAGATATTGAATTTTTTGATAACTATTTTTTGAAAAAGACCAAGCCCTGATCGTGTAATGTATATTTTCATCTTATTAATTTTCGCAAGTCTTTCAATTGCTACATTAAATGTTAATGGATTAAGAGACAAAACTAAATGTAATCGTATTATTCATTGGTGCAAAATTGTAAATGCTGATATCATCTTCTTGCAAGAGCTATTTCTTTCTACACCAGAGGATTTTTCGTTTTTCAAGAAACAATGGGGTGGGCGTGTATTTTATTCACCTAGTTTATCTAATCACTCAGGCAGTGTTGCCATCATTTTCAATAGTAGGGTAGACTTTAGGGTGTCTCAGATTAAACATGATAATGTTGGTCGTTGCATCTCGTTGTGCTGCTCGGTTAACGGTTTTCCTTTAAAGTTGTGTAATGTCCATGCCCCTAACCCTCCGGCTGATAGGACCAAGTTCAATGAAAATCTTTATGCATTCACAAGAGGGAGCTGCCCTGTTGTTCTAGGAGGGGATTTTAATTGTGTCACAAATAATATTGATCGTTGTAGTACAAGCCAAAATAACTCTGCTTTTGTTGGGTCTACTGAGTTGAATCAATTTGTATCCGAGTATCGGCTTGTGGACAGCTATAGAAGTATGTACCCGTCTACACCAGGTCATACTTGGTCTCGCTTGAATAGAAGTTCTAGGATTGACAGGATTTATATTCCCAGAGATTGTAAGATAATTAGGGCATCTTCCTCTCCGTTTCCCTTCAGTGATCATAATCCGGTTTTTGTTGACTTCCATCTTCCTTGCACTCCTAGGAGTATGGGCAAAGGTTACTGGAAGTATAATGTTGTACTTAACGGCAATGAAGACTTTTGTTCGGACCTGCGTACGTACTATCAGTTGTGGTCCACATTGAAAGAGGGTTTTAACTCTAAATTAGATTGGTGGGAGGATGTTAAAGTTCGTATCAAATATCTTGCTATTCGTCATAGTGTGAAGACAGCTCGTATGAAAAGAGCACATGCAAAGGATTTACAGGATCGGTGTTTACATGCTAGTTCTGAAGAAATTGAATGTATTGTTAACGATGACATTAAAGGTGCATGCATTCGTACTAAGGTCAAGTATTTGGCAGATGGGGAGAAGCCTTCAGCCTGGTTTTTTAAGAATGAACATACTAAGGCGAGACATAAAACTATCCAGTCTGTTCGGGACCAAAACGGTATTGTGTGTGATAAGGTCGATGATATGTTGAGAATTTTTCAGGTTTTTTACCAAGATCTCTACTCGGAACAAGCTTCCTTAAATGGAAATACTCAAGAAATGTTTATCAATAGTTTGCATAAAAGATTAAGCATAGAGGAAAAGGATAAGTTACAGCGTCCTATCACGCTGTATGAGGTATGGAATGTTATATCTCTGTCTGCAAATAACAAATCGCCAGGGAGTGATGGTCTCCCTTATGAATTTTATCGCTCGTTCTTTGACATTCTTGGTAAAGATTTACTTGATGTTTTTGATGAAATTTATAATTCTGAGACCTTGTCTCCTTCCCAACGTTCTGGAATTATCACGTTGCTTCCGAAAGGTGGCGATAGAGAGGACCCTTCTAATTGGCGTCCTGTGACATTGCTGAACTGTGATTATAAAATTATTTCCAAAATTTTTCAAATCAGACTTTCCAAAGTTCTTCCCTCCATCGTGAACGAGTTTCAGACTTGTGCTGTCCCTGGCAGATCTATTCATAGTAATTTACATCTGATCAGGGATATTATCAATTTTTCTTACGATAAAATGAATCCCTGTGCCTTACTTTCCATCGATCAGCAAAAAGCGTTTGACAAGGTGAACTGGGAATTTCTTCGAAAGGTACTGATTAAACTTAACTTCGGTGAGAAATTTATTCAATGGATCACTATTTTGTACAACAATATCAACAGTCGTATTTTAGTTAATGGGTTCTTCTCTGAAATTGTTCGTATTTACCGTGGGGTGAGGCAAGGCTGTCCTCTCTCTCCCCTCCTTTATGTTCTGTATATTGAACCTATCGCATGTTACGTTAATCATAATGCTAACATTCGGGGATTCAATCTTCCTGGGTGTAGAAAGAAGGTTAAGCTTCTTCAGTATGCTGATGATGCCACCTGCGTGGCGTGTTGTGATAATGATATCCATCACTTTTTACGAGCTTTTGACTTGTTTCAGGAGGCTACTGGGGGTAATATTAATCTGAATAAATCTCATGGTTTCGTTATTAGTGACACCTTCCATTGTCTTCCTTCTTATATTGTATGGAGTAGTTCTGCGATTAAAGTTACTGGAGTCACATTTGGAACTGATGAGTCTGTTCAAGGAAACTGGGATGTCATACTTAAGAAAGCCACTATGTGTGCTCAACGTTGGTCGGGCTGTCATCTTTCCCTGCTGGGGAAGGTGGCCATTATTAATACGATTATTTTTCCCCTGTTTTATTTCGTTGCTCCCGTTTTTCCACTCCCAGAAAATGTTCTCCGGAAGGTTAATAAGATTGTTTTTGCTTTTCTGTGGGGAGACAAGAAACCGGACTTAGTTTCAAGAAAAACCGTCACTTTAGACAGAGCTGTGGGTGGTTTAGGTCTGGATAATTTTAAGACTAAGATGGATGCTCTTTTTGTTAAACCTCTTTTCTCAATTCTTACTGGTGATCCTCCTTTGTATCTCATTTTGGCCAGGTTTTTTATGGCCTCTAAACTTCGTAGAGTCTTTCCTTCTGTTTGGTCTAATATGAGGCCAAATTCCCCTGTTTGTAGTCACTTTTTACTTTATGCTTGTGACCTTCTTATCTTGTTGCATTCTCTTGATTCCCTGTTTTTGGATATTTGTACAACAACCAAGTCTATCGTAAAAGCGTTTAAAAAGGGGGAGTTAGTTAGTGTTAAAGTGGTTCAGGATCACCCATCTTTTCCTTGGAAAAGTATCTGGAGTTCAGCTTTTAATAAAATACTGGATAACAAGTTAATGGATTTTCAGTGGCGCTTGTGTCACCACATTTTAGCAACTGGTCAAAGGATAGCTCGTTGGGGATTGGGGAATGGTATTTGTCCATATGAATGCTGTAATGTGGTTGAATCTATTAATCATCTATTTTGGGAGTGTCCCAAAATTAATCCTGTAATTATTTTGGTAGATAATGTTTTTAAAAGGTTATACAAAAATAATATTGATATCAATCTTAATTTGTTTTTGTATGGTTTCACTAAGGAGAAAATACCTCGTGTAACTTTCAACAGGATTTGGTATATTTTTTGTATTTGTAAATCTATAGTGTGGAAATCTAGATGTATTGCTGTTTTTCAGACGGTTTTTAAAACTGGAGCTCAGATGAGATCTGATATCATTAACGAGATAATGTTAAGAGTTATGGCGGATCATGTTAGACTTTCATCATCAAGATTTTTTAGTTTGTGGATTGAGGGAAGTTCCTTTGTAAAAATTGAAAATCACAAACTACTTTTTCAGATTTAACGTCCGTGTTGTTACTTTCGTTCTTTTTTGTATAACGTTTTATTTTTTTTTGTCTTCTTATGGGCAAATACTAATTATTAATCCTTAAGAAAGGGGTGAAGGAAGTAATGCGGAACTTATTGTTTGTATTGAGGTGGGTAATATTTATTAGACAATGGTTTTATTGTATCAATATTGTTAACTTGTTAGTCTATCTCAGTGTCTGAATGTCTGCAAATCTGTGTTATTGTCATTATGTACAAAATTATGTAAACTGTAATAGTGTTGTAATTAGTTGATCCAATATGTAAATAATTGTAAATATCTTTTCACCTTGTATATATTCTGCTTTGAGTTTTAATAAAGTTTTTCCTTCAAGGAAAAAAAAAATTATGTCTACTTCCGGGCACGGATTCTAAATTAGCACCAGTGTTAGTATACGGCAACTCAATGATCGATCCAATCATTTATGGTTACAGGAATAGTTTGTTTCGGTCCACTTACAAACGTATTTTACATACAGCTTGTCACTGTTTTCAAAATAGAAGAAGTAGGTTACATCAGTTAAAAATTGACCGTAATGCCGCAGATATCGACTTACAAGTAATCTAACTTTGATGGTACTTCTTACTCTTGCAGATCTATTTTTGTTATTTCTTTTGAAAGCCTGACTGATATCCCTTAGGCAAAAGAGTGAAATTCACTCCTAGAAGGGCGTACTGAAAGGCCACAGTGATTCGTAATAAGAGTGAATTTCCTCGGAGTGAAGTAAAAATTCATTTTGGAAATTGTGATACATTCCAAGCGTGTGAAATACCATTCCTCTGCAGGGTGCTAATTTCCTTTCCAGGTAAATGAACTCTCTCAGGGAGTGGTCTTTTAACTCCCTCTTTTGGGGTTAAAATTCACTCTTGTTTTTTTTTTAAAACGTATCACTGCAAGTTATTAGGGTGTTCACACTGACTTCACCGGTTCACACAAGGCCTGCGCAAGGGCAAATTCATGTATGTTACGTGTTGAGCGTGTTAAAGCTTGCGCGATTGCATTCAGAAAGTCCTGACGAGTTGGAATCTACGTTTTATTGTATCGTTAATGCAAGCGCGCCTTACAAACTCTTTTGACGCCCAGCCGAGACTGCATTGCTTTTAAATCAACAAATTAAACGAGACTTACCTGTAAGTTGAAGCCTGTAGATAAAGACAGATATAGGCCTAGTATTAATAGAAAATCAGACTTTTTTTCGGATGGAGGCCTTGTCCAATATCCTATTTTGGAGAGGTTATGTCAAACGGCCTGAGGCTTTGTCCAAAATAATTTCATGCAAGTTTTGGGGGTGGTTCTAACGTTAGGCCTTGCTACAGCCGAAGGCTTTATACAAATGAATAAGTTTTATATAAATTCCTTGATCAGGACTCACAAGAGCCGTAGGCTTTGCCCAAGGTATGACATGTACAAATTGTCTGATCAGGACTTACAGTACAGCCGGAGGCTATGTCCCGTTAATTTTGCGTGGATAGCACTATTTAGTACAGCCGGAGGTCTAATCTATATATTCCACAATATGTAACACCTGTTCTGCGAAGCAGGATACAGAAGTAACTAGCCTGAACGTACCCCCACATTTAGAACAAATTTGCAGTTATGCCGGAGGCCGAGGCAAAAGAAAATGAAGATATTGTTATTACCTTATTGTTACTTCCTTTGCTGAACGCCCAAATGGGGGAACGACTCACAAACCCACTGCAGGATGTGTATCGAAGAACTTGCGTGCTCAGGATGAAAGATTGAGCGTGTGTCGAAAGACTTTCGTGGCACACCCAGAAACTCGGCTTCATAACACGTACGTAACAACTAGGTACAGTTCTAGTAGCACACGTGTACTACAACGCACTATCTGAAGTCGATTTAAGTATAACACAGAGAGAAGGCGGGACGTCTTCTCTCTGTGAAGTCGAACTGAACACTGAAGTCTGGTGGATTGAATGCATCTCATGTAATACCAAAGTGTTGCATGATGGGAGGTAAAATCACTGAATGAGTCTTTAGTAGAAGCTTACCAGTTGGGAAGCAGGCCTCACATATTTGACCGTTATTGCGCAATCTTAGCACTCGTGGTGAAATGCTCTATGGGAAACCGTACTCGAGCTTGCCTACCCAAAGCGAAAACGGCCACCCACTAAAAATGTCGATAGTTCTTATTTGTAGTCTAAGTTACGTAATTGAATATATATTTTGGCAATTGAAGAAAAATAGAAAGTTAATTATTCAAAAGAAACTAATTTTAGAAGATAACGATTGTCAGGGAATGAACTTTGGCCAGAGTCTTCCTCATAATCTTTCCGAGAAAACCGAAAGAGTGAAAACTCATTTGCGAAGTTTCAGACTACACATTTTCTCCAAGGTGAGAATATGTTGAAATGTCATTTGGAAGTAAGGGAACGAATTATGTTTCCAAAATAAAGTGGTACCCCTTTTTATCTTTCTAGCTTCACTAAAAATGCTGTACAGAACATAGTGTCTTGCATTGCAATGTGTTGCATCTCGTGTCGCTGGCTGACCGAATGCAGGTGCCTTGCAAAAAGATTTGTAGTAACATAAACAAAGCGGGGTTGACCGTCTACAGGAAAATTGGAAAAATTTCATGGATGAACCTTTGTGGGAGAGTACATTTCGTTATTACTTTCGACCATTTAGTAACTGTTTCGGGGACGATTCGGGGACGATTTCGGGGCAAATTTGTGACCATTCCACCCAATGTTCAGAAAGGGTGACTGAGAATTTCCCGATGAATCTTGGGCCTTTTGGAGGACTATTCCGCCTCAAATTGGTTATATGATATCTTGCGAAGTTTGTCTGGTAAGTTTCATAGTTTTCTTAATCGTTACTGGAAGTATACAGAATAAAAAGGCATTTTTTCCAAGACTTAGTGTTCATTTTCCGACGAAAGCAGCTGAAATTCAAAATTGTGTGACGTCATCACAGCTTACTATATTTCGGTGACCCCGAGGTCAGCTTCCTAACTCTAACTTACTTATTTCAAATTGACAAAGCATCCCATTGTTTGGTGTTTCATGTTGTACTTTGTGTACTGAATACAGTATAGGTCTATATGAGCTTACCATGACTAAATGGTCACAACTCCAGTGATTCTACGGTACACAAAAGGTGAGGTATTACTGAGAAGTATATGTCCGTCTATGTATATTATAAAACAAGCAAAACGCAACGCAATTGTTGCTCGTCCGGAGTTTACCCTTTAAGGGCACATTCTGGAGACAAAATTCGTTAACTTCAAAATAAGCAGAAGAATTTCTCTTTCAGAAGGTGAAACTGCATTTCAATAGCTTACCGAAGATACAAATTTTTAAAGTATTGCAAATTTTTCTTGGGGTTTGATGCATCTTGGGAAAACTTTGATGTCATCGTGGCACATTAATTTGACATCGCATTCAATTTATTTATAACTTTTATGCCGATGCAGGCATTAAGCAAAAATGTTGGTTGTGTTCTACGTATGGTGAAGGGAAATGCTAGATCTACAGAAAAAGATATTCAAACATTCCTACAGTATCAAATTTCAAAGACAAACAGGATGTTCAATTATAAAGAAAATCAAAAGGAATTTGAAGCAATGTGCCCATATTACATAACTTTCTGTGGCATTCGTAAAAATGAGATATCTTGAGTTAGGAAAATGGTATTGTGATAGGGTTTGAAGGACATGGTGTGGAATATTTTGTTTTTCTTACAAGACGAGGCCAAAAGCCACCAGAACATACCTTTAAGAAGGATGTTCAGAAATTTAAAGTTTTTCTGAACACTGTTTGCCCCACTTTGTAAACATGTTTAGATGCTCAATATCCGTCAACATTTTCTTTAAACACATTTGAATGCTAAACATTTAGTGTTAAATACCTAAACATGTTTGGAATTTAAAAGTGTTTACAAAGTGGGGAAAAATGAGTGTTTAATTGTTTAACACGTTTTTAAAGTGTACATTTCAGCAATAGACGTGTCTTTATAATCTATAGTAAGCCACAATGTCAGTCGAGTAACAATGTAGTCGAAATTAAGCGATTTGAGTGAAAATTTTGTATACAACACTTTTCATTATTATTTTAGCATATTATGCAACAAGTTGTTTCAGAAACATTCAAAAGTTTAAGAGGTTTATGTTGGAACCGCAAAAGATACTGAGTACATGGTTCCAACGGATGTTTCCCTTAGGAAAGCTTCCTCCTCAGCTGCCAAATAAATAAAGTCAGACCTTTTCGTTGACATATCACACTACTAAAATATTCATGTACACGATATAGACATTAATGTTAACCGTTTAATCAACGGTTTTGTCTAACACAGAAGCGACGGTTTTTCTGAATGCAAACGACGCCGAAAAATAGGTCTTTCGTGTTAAGAAAAATTAATATGTCAAGATTGGTATATATTGAAAACATTTCCCTCTTCATTCTAGCAATTTCAGTATTCTCAACTTAATTATTGCTTCACCCCTCAAAACTATTCTGAACTCATAATTGCGTACATATCCTGCGCTGGCAATAAATAAAAAGTCATAATAGGTAATATGTAAACGCTCTCCGTGCATGTTGTATAAGTTTGGGAATTTGCACCTATTAGCATAAAAGATGAGGAGCAAACCAGAGTATGTATGGTTAGACCACTATCATCATACTCTGGACTCAGGTTTGAGGCATTCCACGTTTTTTCACTGTGAAATATGCTGATGTACCTTGCCTTTATGCAGCCTCCAGATAGAAACGAAGGGAGAGCAATATCTTGTACCTTTCGAATTACGCCCATACGAAAGAACTACCGTATATCCCAATAGTGAGGAACATACCTTTCTACAACCAAACTGTCTTCAGCGGGTGTAAAAGTTTTAAACAAGGTGAAACTATATAAAAAAGCGGTAAGTGAGCAAAACTTGTGGCATTTGTTTAAATTTTGTGGAGAATCATTAAATATGCAGTATATGCCTGTCAAAGTATCCACAGTCAACTCCAGATGTAGATTACGACAAAATCAGCTAAAAGCATAAGACGGTGTGACCACCCCCGCTCCCTTTTTTACACCAGTGGAACTTACCTGGTCATAATTTGAGTTGCACGCTGTACCAAATTTGATTTCATTTTGCTCTTCACTTCACTTCCAATGAGATCAAGTAATCAACTTTGAGGAATGATTCGCACTTCCTTTAGCTCTCTATGGGCAATACGCACATAAGTATATTTTTCTCGGAATTCAATCAAAAGGGGCATGACTAAAGGCCTGTCCACACAGGATGCGTTGCGTTCCGTCACGATCGATGAGGAAAAAAAAGTTGACGTATCCTCCGGATGCGTCAAATTTTGGCAAAGTCCATGTGCGTTCAGAAACAGAGTTGACGTACGGAGGCATGCGTCAACTTTGATTTCTTTCATGTTTTTCTTTCATGAAATGCAATTTAACGGGATATGGATGCAAAATGGTACTATGTTTGTGCTTAAAATCACAATGAAACGCCTGTAAAATAAGTAGAAAAGCTAATTTGGGGGGCATTTTTTCACAACACTGGAATGCATACGTAGGCCTATGATTCTTTGGGTACCCACTACCCTTGCGATATTATTAACTTCGGTAGTGGAAAAACGTTGTATTCTTTGTTGGGACGGTAGGCAGGGGAAGTCTGGACACCAGACTTGGCTGCACAGGGATATATCACGGCACACGACAAAATATAAACATACAATTTGGTGTATATAATCAGTGGCGTAGCTTCGGGGGTTTATGGGATCGAACCCTTCTCGTCCGTGGAGAATGAGAGCGGCAATAGCTAGGTCGTCGTCACTGCTAGAGTCGCTCGTGGTAGTCATCTTGAATATCGTGAGTGACGGTGACTGTGGCCGGTTTGCTGTAACTTTACTACCATTTGAATACACTTTTTTGTCAATCAGCATGCGTTGTCATTGGAAACTACACACTGCATCCCAAAGTGACGCATCGAAATTGACGTAGTGGGAACGCATCCTGTACAGACAGGCATGCGTTTTGACGTATCCGGAAGGATGCCGGAAAAAAACGTGTCGTATCCGGAACGGAACGCAACGCATCCTGTGTGGACAGGCCTTTAGGCAAGGAAAATAGAACATGACCTGTGTAGTACGTAGAAGCAGTATATTGTAAACCCACAGCCATTAAGCCTACCCACAGGCCACAGCCATTACGTTGTTGAAACGTTCATAAAGACTAAAGAATAGGCACTGCAGACGATATGAGCCCATTTGGTGAACGGCTTCATAAAATGTGATTGATGAAATTCATCTAGTATTTCTTCTATCGACACCTCAAGCCGCCCCTCAAAAATAACGTGTCTCAAACATCATTTTAACGATTTTATTTTTTAAATAAAAACTAGTAGAGGTTAAGACCTGTCCCCCTTTTATTTTAATTTGCGACAGTCCTGGATACCACGATGTTTAGGTAGCCAAAGAACGCAGGCGTCCTGAAGAACGGCGTTTGAGAATATTTGCAGAGTATCACTATTAGTGTGAGAGAATAAGAGTATAAGTGTTAACAGGTTAAAAGGCATAAGAGAATTACATGGAAGGTACTGTATACCCAAACGTTTCAATAAAATACAACAGCCCTGCCAAACTGAGTATTAAAGCATGGAACTGTAACACCTCCCTGGTAAAACAATGGTTGAATGAGAGGTGAATTGTTGATGGCGTCCTTAAGATTTGTTGCACGACGATGTGTGTTTTCAATTACAATTTAAAAGACTCATTTTTCCGAGGTATTATGCATTGACCTGATCAACTTGCGTTGTTCGGTACAACAATTTGAGGTTAAACAAATACGCGTCACTTAAATACATTTTGTAACATTTAAATTGAAATGACTGAAATATATTTAGTAACATTTAACATTTTAAACTACATTCTGTGTAGAAAAGAAAGTTTTTTCTGTTATTATAGCTCTACTTCTAATAAGAAATGAGGCATTTCAATGAAATGAGGACTTCCACAAAATTCACAACATTAATATATAGTAAAGAGGAGAGGCAGCCAGTAAAATAGTTTGTATAAGAAAAAGTAGTACTAATATTTGAATTTTACACGTTATTTGACTTAACAGTTACATTTATCCATGATATTTAATAACTAAGCTATACTAATCTATATCGTCTGTATACATAATACATCAATAAACCAAATTAAACCTGCTGATGGTAAGCATCGCGCCGTGGAAATGGAAAAAGACCAAATGAAGGAACTTCTGGCACAGAAAATAAAAATAAAAATACTTTACTTCACTATGGTTCTGCCTACCAGGCAACGAGTGGACCCAAGGCTTACATATTGCGTCTCAGTGATGGAAATTGATCCTAAGTTTATGGGAAAATTTGACTGGTGTAATGCTAATGTATGGGTCGTATGGGAAGTGACCAGACCCTCACAAAAGATGTCAATATCTATTTGCAATCAAAACACGTACAACGATTGGTTTTGACCTCAGCACGCGAAAAAACTCCCTGTAGGCCTATTTGCTTATGTGAATCAATTTTACACCTACTTGAAGTCGTATGTGTTACGACACATTTTGTTCCGGCAGCTACGTCATTTTGCAACATGATCTTTGCCAAAGATGAGATCGTCCTAACAAAGTCACACTTTGTTCACTATACTTAGTCACATAACCAGGCGTAGAACACAAGAACGAATGGCTCAGAACAACGTAAATGTGATAACTTTAAATGAAGTATCACATTAATGTAGAAGGTGAAAAATATTCTCTTGTATTATTAACTTATTACTCTAATATTAGTTTTTATGCAAGAAAATGACCCTAATGCATCAAAATTATTAACTCTGCAATATGGTTAATTCAAAATATTTTTTATTGCCAGACATCACTTCGTTGTATAAAATAAATTACGTTCACTTCAGTATGAATGGTCCCATTGACCACGTAGTTTCATTAAATATTCTGTTTGACCAGTAAGTTATAATTTAATATTTGTCAATGAATAAAATACACAGTAGTGTTAGCTAAACAAATTTCTCATTTTTACTGTAATATTGGCAGGAGGATTTCAACGCTGCTGTTTTACAGTTGTAGGTTAATCCTGTACTAATAGTTCACGGTAAATATGGCTTAAAATTGACGTAGATTCGCAAAACAAAAATAAAGACATATTCAAAACTAATAGAAAAGTTGCACCTGATGCGCAGTGTTTTACAAGGAATTTTTGATTGGCTGTTGTTATTGTGTTCTATCGATTGTATTGTAAGTTTCAGTAGTGAGTTTTCATTAATCTTTATTTGAGCTTTTTTGTGCTTTGTGTGTGTGTGCTCTGCAAGTGTACCGTACTTTTTACAGTGTACCTATGGATCCACTTTCATTCCTGAACACTAAAATGGCCTTCGATTGTAGTATTTATGGGAAAAGCGGAAAAACAGCAGTGTTGTTTTATTAATATGCATATACAACAATTGTTAGTCGTTACTGGAAGTATAAAACGGAACAACCATTGAAGTAAATATCGGATGCAAAATTTAAACCATTGCAGCACTAATAATGGAATTTCTGAAGGTATAATCAATTCAAAAGTAGCCCCGTTTTTATTCAGCCCAACATCTAAAATCCAAAATTTACCCAAAGGATGAAAAAGTCTCCCATCTTACATAATTTACCAACGAAGTAACCGACGTTAGATAGTGAACTGTCTAGTACCCACCACTTCACTTGGACCTCTCTAACATGGCGGCCTTTAGTTATCATTTCATCAGCCCCAGAAGTTGAAATCCTGATACTCCCTTAGAATATTTGTTGATGGTGTGGAATTACAATAGTACTTAATTTTTCAAGTGGATTCAATATCAATATTTGAAACCATTTGTTCTACTTGATGCGATTTTATAACACCTATGGTTGAAAAGCGTCAGACATATACTGGCACCTGTTGAAAATAGGTGTACTTTGTTAAACGAGCTAACCCCTGATGATGTAGACAAATCTGAGCTTCTCATTGGTTCATTTTGTTCTGAGTACATAAAGGTAATGTTTAAGAAAAATGGTATTGTGAAGTTTGCACTGTATCTTCTATTGGAGAAAAAGAACGACCCCGTCATGATCCTCTGTTAACGATATACCAGATTGTTCCAACTCTTGAAGTATACTACCATGCATCACCTGAAAGAAATAAATTTACTTTTCAGGTGTAGGGAGGCACATGATCAAAGACAAAGTTGGTATAAATTTTGTTACTCTCTTCATAGTTTGAAAAATCCAGGTGCCGTTGCAATTTTCGATAAGAAAGAAAGATGGTCTGAATACTTTACATTATGAACAAATTCTGTACTAGTCGAGATTGATTTTTCTCAGAAGGTTGTAAATGACTGGTAAGTTTTAAATATATATGGATAAGTTGAGTTATTTAGGTAACAGTGTGAGCTTAATTGTGTGAACTGATTGAACACTCTAAAAAAAAATTGTAAACTAAGTCACTCTATTTGAGAGTGAACGTGTGAATTCACTCCATTTGAGTGTTAACTTACTACAAGAATAGTGAAATCCGCCCCAAGAATAGTGACGTTCACTGTGACAAGAGTTCAAATTTCACATAAAAAGATTTAAAATTCCCCTTTAAGCGAGTGCCTGCAGGGATCTCTCTTTTTAAAGAGTGGTCATTGTAGCACTTCATCAAAGATGATTTTTTGCTGTTTGGAGTAAATTTAACCTTTCTGGACGGAAAATTTCCGCTCGTTAAGACTAGACGTTGTAACATTTACTCTTGTTACGAGTGTAATTTCATTGCATACCGATATTGCCTTTACTAACAAGATGGGAGATATATTTTTCAAATGAACCCCAATCGAAGTACTCCCCAATAGTGCGTTAGGATTTCTAGGCTAGACGTGAGTCCGATAATTACTCATATTCCTTTCAATAGTTTGTGAATATCAATACCTTTTCTGCAAAATGGACTACTCTCTAAATGCAAAAGACGGAAATTAGGGACGGATCTAAATTTAGACGGAATATTCACTCTAAAAAGAGTGAAAATGGCTCTATTTCAACTGAATTTCCACTCGAAACTTAGTTTCTTCCCTAATATCTATCTAAAAAAGAGTGACTTTTCACTCTAAAGGTTAAAGAGAGTAGGTTTTTAGAGAGGATGATCAGATACATACCTTCAGTATAGGCTTTATTATAAAATTTACTCCCGTCGTAATCCCGCCCTTGTTGGGGTGCTTCCTTTGAGAGAAAATGAAGACAATTAATTTTATAAAACTTGAAGGCCCATTTCTCTCACCCCAAACAGTTCCAATTCTCCTAACCTTCTTACCTAAGCTCCTCCCACAATTGTCTGAAATTCATCCTCATCCAGATACAACCTCAGTTTATTGCTTCATGGTGAGTATAGAAAAACTCAATTTATATAATCAAAACACTCCTAGTACCGTTCATGCTGTGTAATGTAAGCTTTGGTACTCTGCATTGTTTGAATTAGCTGTCAATCAAAGAGCTTAGCCAATTGAGAATTTCGGTACCCGGGTTCCAAAATTGTAGTTTGGGGTGAGAGGTTTGGCCCTTTAAAAAATGTTTTCATTTTTCATCAAAACGTGATCAAAATGAGCCGAGGAGTTTCTATTCCCGAAACTAATGAATAAATCAGGGTTTGTGAAAGGGGAAGAAGTACCCGGTAAAATGAAATGTGTCAGGTACAATACTAAAAAAGGAAAATTAATATCAATTGCAATATAAAAATAACAGGCCAGGTGTAAGTGCGTAAGGTTCAATTATTCTTGACAAGAAGATACTTACAGGATTAATGGTACCGTTTGGTCTTTTCAGTGGATAGACATTAGCCTTCGGAATGGAAGTCTGCAAGAAAGTAAAAGGCTATCAAAGGAACATTCGGTGAGGGACTTGATTATTCTTAAACCCGAAATATGTTATAATACAAACGAGAGCTTCGTAGGAAAGTAGAGCATATAATGAGGAAAGAGCTCCAGGAGTGCGCAAACAATATTTTTGGAGTATTGATACTAGAAGTCATCTTTTGACCTTGTGCATGTGATGTTACAATGCAAAAGAACACCCTCCTTTGGAAGAATAACAAACAATAACACCAAATACTTACAAATGCAGAAAGCTCATTGGTCAAACAATCGAGTACACTCGCAGGTCTTCCACTAGTTGAGCGAATTGTACAGTGTTGAGGTCCAAAGAGCTATACTTGTCATACACAAAGGTCCTTGGTGTAACCACATAATAAATTTTTCCTCGAAACATGACCTTACCGTTTCGTCAATGCATACCGTCTTTTAAAAACAATCAATGCCGTAGCTAGTGTGTGTGCGTGTGTGTGACGTGCTGGGGGGGGGGGGGGCGACTATACTCTGTGGTTGCGTACCCTACCAAAATCCTCGTCAAAATGTGAAAATGTCCCTCTTTCCGACGCAATGCTATCTGATTTCGGGCCAAAGCAAACAACGCAATCAGAGTTTTTGCGCCGGCCATTTTTCTGGTTACATTAACATCTAAGCTGAATAAAAAGCTTTCACTCTCAAAACATTGCCATAAATTAAGATTTACGGACTTTCATTAAATCTGAAACCATTTGAGAGACTTAAGGAAGCATTTCTTTGTAATTTTGCGTTGAAGTATGTTCCGTTTTACATTTTCTCATGAGAACTGATCCAAGAATACTTTCAGGTGAAAGAATTTTGTACAAGATGCTGAAGTCTTCATACTCTTGTTTCGATATCAATGGACATTATTTTTCAGACTCATGAATTATTTGTTAGATATTCGCACCTATACTTTTAATATAAATGGACAGAGTACACTACAGTGACGTTTTATGCACAGATTGTGTACATCGTGTGTATGCGTAAATGCTGAGCAATATGGCAAAGTTCTGCTACCATGTTTTTGCGTGATAAAATTTAGGCCTTCTTCAGCAGTTGTTGTTAGGGATTTTGGTCATTGGAGCGAGAATGGCCTGAAGGGGCAAGCAGGATGTTAACCCCAAGAGAACACAGGCAGTTAATTTTGCTGTGTGTGTGTGTGTGTGTGTGTGTGTGTGTGTGTGTGTCGTCCATCTGACCGTATAAAAGCTCCATCTCTGTGCCTTAGTGCTTAATAATTCACAATTTTATTTTTCTTTTTTTGGGGGGGGGGGGGGATTGAAATATTTTCGACGAAGTGAAATTTAGGGTCAAATTCAACAAATAGTTTTGGAAAATAATTGTTATACTATATTTTATTCAAGTAAACGTTTGGTTGATACAGGCTCATTCCCATATCACGGAAAATGACAACCTAAGTACAGTTACTTGCCCGCCTTGTCGACTAAAATGACGGCGACCACCCAAAGTTCCTATTTTCCTTTGTCCACGTGTCTATGAAGTCCGTTGATATACTTCTACTTTTGATGAATGATTTAATGGTGTGTTAGAATACGCGATTTGGCACTTTTTATGTAAACATGCGTGCTTTCGTGACCTTTCTGTTCAGGTCAACTGCTTACAAAACATTTTAGCGCTCTGCCGGCAGCGCATAGTACTGGTTTACGTGTCTTTACATCCCGCCTTTAGCTGTAAACACACGTAAGTATTACTCTTTGACCTTTGACTTATTGCGAAATACTCCTCCAAGAAAAAACGTGACTTCAAACTTGTCTATTGAAAAAGATTAAGAAGTTGTTTATTTTCATTAAGGGCAACAAAAAGCTTTCAAATTGAAACGTCAAATAGAACCATAAAATTTAATTATGTGATCTCATTTGGCCGTAAAATATTGATCCTCTTCTGTATCACAGCTCTCTTCATTTTCTGTAATGTGTGGTAGTATAGCACGGAAACACTGTTAGAAATGAACTAAAAATTTGAAGAAAAAATGGAAGGCAAACATGCGTCCTATTTCATGAGTTATTAGAAAGGCGAAAAAGTTGATTTTTGTTGATTACATATGCAAGCAGTAGTTATAAGCTTGTTTATGTACAGAAACTTATATTATTTCAAAAAACTACTCAATGCTTTGCAAGGGTTTATAATTTTGCTGGCATCTCCCGACTTCGAAAGTTCACGAGACCAAAACTTAAAATGGGACAAACGGTCTGAGAAATCTATTTAAGGTAGTCAAAAAGATTTTCGAGATCGAGATATGTAATGATAAGCCTTTTTGAGTTCTGTCTGGATAATCTTTTCTTTTTTTTGGTCCCGCGGGCCATTATTTTACATTTTTGGTCTCCATGACGTTTGGTCTTGTGAACCCTATTCCATGTAACCCCATTGCATATACGAATCTCGTGAATTTTCAGACTGGCGGGTTGTATGGATATTTTTTACTTACAATGACATTCATTTGCTCAATTTTCTGGGCAATTCTAGCCATTCGTTCGTCTAAATCCTTATCATTAACATAATAAGTCTCATTTGGGGTGTCATGATGATTACTACTGCTGGTTGACATGTCTTGTTTATAGCTTGCCATTACACGGTCACGTCTATGTAGTAATATCTTCATACAGAATAGAGTTAGGCAAATAAGGATCAAAGCAAGAAGTAAACCGGCTGTTACGCTCACGCCAATGACAAGAACCAGACTGTTATCTTAAAAAAAAAAAAAAAAAAGAAAAACAACAATAGTAAAAGATGAATCTAAATAACAGCCATATGAGTGCAAAGATCCAATATCAAATTACGAGAAAAAGAGTAACTTGCCTTGAAGTAAACCATTACGTTGCTAATAATATAACACTGCCAATGAGAAATAGTATACCTTGGGTAGGTTTTGAAAGGCAAGAACAGTCACCCCAACTTGAAGCAGTGTAGTGCACTGTACTTTTTATAATGGCTGTTGAGAGTCATGTGACAAGATTTAATCTCTTCAAATGGGAAATTTACTAGAGGTGACTGCTTCATTTATCTTGGATACTATGTAACTATATTGAACACATGAAATGTGATGAAAAGTACTTTGAGGAGAAATACGAAGAAAATGTGACATTAAAGTGCCAAACCTCTCACCCCAAGTACAATTTTGGTACCCGGGTACCGAAATTTTCAATTGGCTCAGTTCTTTGATTGATAGCTGATTCAAACAATGCAGAGTGCCAAAGCTTATATTACACAGCATGAACGGTACTGAGAGTGTTTTGATTATTTAAATTGAGTTTTTCTATACTCACCCTGAAGCAATAAACTGAGATTGTGTCTGGATGAGGATGAATTTCAGACAATTGTGGGAGGGGCTTCAGTAAGAAGGTTAGGAGAATTGGTACTGTTTGGGTGAGAGAACTGGGCCTTTAAGCTGTGGCTTTAAAAGAAGGTTGGAGGGACTGCTTTTGACCTTTAAGCTCCATTAACTTTCAGTGCAAACTTTCCTAATTTGAGTCTTACAACTTGTCTTGACGAATGTTAAACATTTGGTAAAGAGGTATTGTTCCTTCCTTCATCTCGTTAATTAAACTCAAGAAATTTTTCTGTGATTTCATGATCATGTAAATGTTGTTAATTTCTACAATTTTACGTTTGACAGTTTGTCCATGCATCCTCTATTAAATATATAAAACATTCAGAGCTTAAAGCTCTGCTGCTTTACACCAGGATTGTCAACGATGGTACAATTCATTGCTGGCTTTGAAGTTTTCAGTTCTTACAGCTAACATCGACAACAACCTGATGCTGAAATTAAAATAGTTAAGAGTATGAGCATCTGTTACAATACCTGGCACACAAGAAACACCGTCCAAAGAAACGCCTTTGCTATTCACAGAACCTTCCTTACATCTGCATGAATAAGGTCCTTTTCCCCCGGGAACGCAGATTCCAAACAACTCATCGCAGTCATGGATACCCTCATCACAAAAATCTGGTTCTGAAGTGTAACAAAGTATTCAATGACGATGCTAACACCTTCAAATAACTTTTTTTTTTCCGACGTACAGTGTGTTACACAATTTTCGTGCTTTACCTTTACGGTAGGTCTGTGCATAAATATATCCTTAAGTCAACACATTCTTG
Source organism: Holothuria scabra (assembly GCA_037179385.1). NCBI lineage: Eukaryota > Metazoa > Echinodermata > Holothuroidea > Aspidochirotida > Holothuriidae > Holothuria > Holothuria scabra. The sequence continues at coordinate 38,537,726 of CM074193.1, forward strand.
AGGGAAGGTGACTCTCGTCTCCACCATTTTACAAGTATATTTGTTGGGCATGTGGCTAAAGATAGCGCTATCCCCTTACCTAATCCTTTACCCTAACAAAGAATACAATGGATAAAACACAATGACAACCGCAAACAAAAAAATTCTCGTTAGGCAGTGTGCTCCAGACGAATTTGTTTCAGTAGAAGTGTTGAATTTTACGTGTTTCTCTGTTTGAAGTAGCAGGAATAAATATGTAACAGCTTTTCTGCAAACATAGGCAGAAATCCTGAAAAAAAACAACGTATATGTGAATTCAATATCCTTCAGTCAGTCCAACGTCCTTTAATCTGACATTCCTGAATTGAATTTGGTATAAATGATCTTACCTGAAGTCACCACATCCATACCAAATTGTTAAAACGATGTCATACAGAATAATATATTAAGCAATTCAACTTGTTTAATCTGTGATTCGTTTCTTATTATTCTTGTGCGGATCTGGCCGTGCCAAACCGTCTCTGCCAACAATGATTTCAGTGAGAAAACACCAAAATCTTCACAAACCTGTCGACTTGACATTTCTTGTAAAGTTGTATTTCATGCCTGGTAAGGTGAAACCTTCGGTCATTTCAGCTTTGTCATTTATAATTTTTTCCACATCTTTTGCCGTTACATTTGATTTCTTTGCAAGTTTTGTCGAGACCTCTGCTTGTATGCTTCCTTCCTTAAATGAAATGACGAAGCAAGCCAAAAAACTGCCAGAAGGGATTTTGCTACTCAAAACAAGCTGAAACTGAAACAAAGTTAAAAATGTAATATTATTAATCTAGTATATTGTAATCAGAAATAACAATGGTAAAAACTTTTTTCACTAAATGCATATTATTCAATTATTATTAGCCAATTATTTTGTCTTTCTCAAACTAGAAAAGCAAGGCCCTTAACACTCACTTCAATCATGAACTAGAATTTTTCTAGTGAATCATTTATTCAATCTATCCAATCCATTTTTTGTAGCAAATAAATTCTTTTGGTCCGGCAAACTTAATTGACCCACACCCTTAGGAGGATATATAGTGTATGGTCTAATAGATTGATTGCTTTGAAATATTCGACTCTTTTCCGACATGTTCAAATTTCCACAATAACCATGTTAAGCCATTTTACAACTTACAAAAACTTCTACATCAAACCATGATTTTGTTAACAACTCCCTGATCAAACTTACAGCAATGCAGATGTCAGCCTCAAGTTCTATGAAATCAGAGCTTAATCGACTGTTGTAGGTTTCTCTCCAGGTAGCATTTAAGCTAACAAATGTTTTGATCGGGTATGTTTCTGAAAAAATCCAAGAAAATGACAGAAACTGTTAAACATGAGGATGGTTGAGACAGAGGTGCTCCTGTTCTCATCCATGCAAAGCTAAGAAAGTACAGAGATTTTTCAAAGTGTACCTCAAGTCAAAAAACTGAAAATAAAAAAAAGAAATGAATTCTTACAGTCCAAGCCTCATCTTAATAGGACATTCGTGCACTGAGATAGAAGTTTATTTACTAAGATAAAAATTGTGCATTGCCCCATAATGTGTGATGTCATTAAAGTAATACTCAAATTAGAATTTTTTATTTATGTTTTTAAAGTTACTGCACCTTGTACCAAGGTGTTATAGCACCTTAATAATTATGGGGTGATGTAATTAATTAAACCTTGTCTGTGCAACATGCGATGCAAGCAAACAGGAATTTTTCAAGGTCATATAAACATTTTAAATGTTAAAGGGAAACAAAGCTGGTAAAATGAGTGGTACAACAAGATAGTCAAAAATCTTTGCGCAATTGACTAACTTGTTTAAAGTGAATAAATTTCACCATTTTATATTTTGGCTTGTGAATATCCTGGAAAGATGTGAGTTGGACTATTAGAATTCATTTTTTATGATGATGAAAACTTTGTTTCTTTTCTTTGATGGGCTAGTCACAGATTGGCATTAGCGAAGCTATGGTGGTGGGGTGGGGGGAGGTTGCTCCCAAAATGTACCAGCTCCTCCCCACCACCATGTTTTGTTTAGATGATAATCTCTTTGTTATGGTCCTAGCTAGGACTCGAACACCAGACTTTCAGGCTGCGTGTCGGATGCTCTAACCAATTGACCATGGATCCGCACCTGATATGATTGTGTCCCAGAATAATTGGAGGAACGACAGTTAGCGACCTTGGTTGTTCCTCAATAGTGAAATATTACTGGTATTCTTCTATTTACTACAAAACTGGAAAAAAAAAATGGAAAAAAATCGTGTTCATACAAACCGATGCACTCAGTCCCAACTTGAGAATACCCAGGCTTACATATACAGACGCCATTTTCGTCACAATAGCCGTCTTGTTTGTCGCATTGAAGTTCATTGCAATTATCTTTTTCTAAATGAAAGAAAAAAAGTTAGCTTTAATAAACTAAAAGTTGCAATTTTTGACCGCTCATTTTAGTTTGTGATTTTGAATTAATAACAATGAATGCATTTAATTCTTTCAAACAAAAACATAAACAAAAGATTTAGTTCAGTGTGCATTTTATTTTAATTTGATCTTATATAGGGTAAATGTCATAGGATGCTTATTGTATGGGCAACGAACCAAGCTCCAAATATATATAAGGATATTCTCCCGCTTTTTGAATTTTACAAAAAATTGTCAAACTTCTTAAATTGGTGTTTCAATAATTTGACGGAGCAGGATGATAACATGTAGCTAAAAGAAAGAATATTTAGCAAAATTGGAATACCTTTACAAATTGGCTGAACTGAAGGATAGAATCTTCCACCTTTGCATATGGCATTGGGATTTCCCACCAATTGCAGACTGTCTCGACAACTGTAAATTATTTTCTCGTATTCTCTATACTTCTGGCTTTTAGGCTCGTATGTAAGAGGTCCTTCAACTTCAGGAGGACCACAAAAAGATGCTATCGGGGGAGATGTGAAAGTTTGATAACGAATGGAAAGAATTTAATGTAATTACAATTGGGAACATATTCTACAAAAAATTAACTTGAAGCAAGCAGACGTGATGCCATGGAGCCACGATGAAGAAGGATGTTTTATTTCCTATAAAAATATATTAACTATATTTTGTAGCAGCAAGTTTGATGTATTCATACCTTAAATACATGCTAGGCAAAAGGATTTGAAAAAATTAACATGACTTTGGGTAAGAAACCATTTCTTACCACGCTAAGATTAAATTAATAAGAAAAACAATTAACGAGAAAATTATTAAATTGCGGATGATTTATTGGGATGGTATTCATCATTTATATTTAAAAAAGGAGTAATGGTAGGTTTGTTGTTAAGAGGGAGAGGTCAGTTTCTTTTAAAAATGCTATTGTCAGTGAATCTTAATTTGTTCAGTTAATTGGACTTACTCTGGACGGGTTATAAACACAGTTTCATGTGCCCGGAAAAAACCCTGGTGATTTGATTTTGATTTGATTTATTTATATCTCCAATTTATTTATATTACACGAATAATTTCCTAATGATTATAAACATGCCAAAAATTCACATCTTGAAGTAACAGAGAATTTAAAACAACGACATTCGAAATATTAGCTCGGCATAACTCCTAAGCAAAAGAAGATAAAGTACAAAAAAAAAAAAAACATAATGTTTTCGAGTCTGGCCCTTGCCCTTAGGTAAGGAAACAACCCAGAAAACAAACAAAGAAAAACATAAATTGAAAAGCAGAAACAAAAAAGGGTAAAGTATATAAATTTATCTATGACAATAGATGAATTACGGCAGCATTTCAGTCAAGTAATTTTTAAGTTTTCTTTTGAATGATGCTAAGGACAAGCAGTTGCATATATGAGGGAATTCCATAATTTAGCACATGTACAACGAACATGGGATTGCTTAAAATGGGTTCTATACAAAGAATTTCTGATGAAACTTACCTAGCACTATAAAACAAGACTTATTATTGCTCGTATCCCACGGTCGCGTCCTTTGCTACAACTGGAAACAATGTTGAATGAATTGGCCAACTATTTCTCGACAAAATGTTCTTAACCTGGATTTAAATTGGGTACCGTGTTGAAATCGTTTTGTACTTCGTCGTCTCTTCAGTCTAACCAGGGATGTCTCTAGCAACTCCCTGGTCCAACTGCAAATTACTTCACATTAAAAGTTTCGGGATGAGGTATACTAACCAGACCTTACTTTCCTTTTTACAACAGTGTGTCGTTCCAAGATCTCATATCCGGTATCCCATACTGCGTATGTAATGGGCACCAGACTCAAAATTTTCCGTTATTTCCAAAAAGATCTCTATGACGGTCGTAATAGCTATATGTTCAAACTGGTAATGGGCTGCAACAGAGAACCTCTCTTTAGAGTCAATTGGTTGGCAACTAGGCCGTAAAACTCCATCTAAACTTACTTAAACTAACCTCTTTTCATTACCATGTTTGATGTCAACTACGAATGATATTCAATGTTTCACTTTGGTAAATTTATTTCGGTATTTTGGTATTTAACACCCCATTTAGTACAGTAACTATCTGAATGGCGCTTGGTTCGGGAATCAGAATAATTTAACCTGACTGACATGAAGTGAGTAAGGAGAAAATAGAATTGAATGCATCACCCCTGAAATTCTAAAGTTTTATTGTTAGCTATGCCTATGTGTCAAAAAAGTAATGCAACGTACGTGGGTTGCTCTTCGGAAAACGCTTTAGGGCTAACGTTCATTAAGGAAACAAATTTTTTTGAGAAAACTTTCGATACAACTTCACATTTTATAGAAATTAGTGGCAAATCATCACATACGTGACCAGCTGTTGCTTAGGTTGCGCTATTATTTCTTTTGGAGAGTAAATATGTTTTGCCTCACATGTTGAATAAGCTCGTATGTACATTTCAGAAAAAAAGGAAAGGTCAGTTTGAATTGAATATCAGGTCTAATGATGCGTTTCAAACAAGTTAGTTCATATTGTTTTGGAAAAGTTACGATATGTAAATGTGATTGGTCACAGCTGTTAAAGGAAACTATCGTACTTTGAATTTTACACATCAGGACGCCTAGAAATGATCAATGGTTTAATAAAATCTTATTTTTGCGTATTAGCAGACTTACAAAGCAGACTAACCAATTTAAAAGTGACAATATCAATGAGAATACCCTCGTTATAGATCTGCTGAAAGTTTAAAACATACTTACGTGATAATGTAGACAACGCCTTAGTTGTAACCGATACACTTGACAACGTCTTTGTAACTCCTGTCGGTGATTGGGTCAACTCATCTAAAGAAGTTGTCGAGGGGCCATTGACCGTTGGTTTTGCTCTTGTTGAAAGTGTTGGTAACAATGTTGAAGAAACTGTTAGCAATGTGGGTGTGGTAGCTTCTGTTGAAGTTGAAGATAGTGCAGATGACGTAGAAGACACTGGTTTGTCTTTTTCTATTGTGCTTTTGGTAGGAAGAAATGATGAAGGTGTGAACGAATCATCAACTGATTTTGTTGAAGATGGAAATGTTGAGAGTGATTGCGAAGTCATGGTAGACACAATTTCTTCATCTGCTGATGTCACTGCACTTGACATTTTTGATAACGGCTTCGTGAAGACTGTGACCATCGAAGAAGTTTGATCCTCTTTGGTTGTCATAGTATTGGCCAAAGATGTTGGCGATCTTGTGGATAAGATGGTCGAATTGATCTCTTCTTTTGAGGTTGTCGAAAATTTTGTCGGAGGTGACGATGATGTGGTTGGTTCAGTAACGGGGAAATCCTCTGTTGATACAAAGCTTATAGTTGGTGTTGTAGGTAGTGATGTAGATGTTAAGAAGAGCGCATTTGTGGTCAATTCTTTTGTTGTTGTTTGTGTAATTGTCGATGAAAAAAATGAAACTTTGGATAAAGTTGAAGTCAGACCCTTTGTACTTTCTCCAGTACCTAATAAAGTGGACGACGGCGACGTAGTTCTTTTAAAGGTGTCATCGACTGTAGTTGGTATAGTAGTGGATAATGGTGAGAGAGATATCGATGGAGAGGTAGATCCATATGTAGTTTCTCCTTTGCTTGTTTTCATTTTATTCGACGATGCTGAAGTAGTTGAATATGCCGTGGCTTCAGTATAGCTGGTAACTTTTGTGGCTGCTGTATTTAACAGTGTTGAAAATTGTTTCCATGAGTCCGTGGCGCTTATTGAAGTGCCATTGTGTTTTGAAATACCGGCTGTTGATAAAAATGAAGGAATGCTAGACGACATATTGTATTGGTCTGTGCCGTGTGAGTGGGTTGTTCGATCAGCATCTTGTGAGAGAGATACCGTGGGTGTAACACTGCTTCCATCTTCGTAGGAAGAAAAATGGTTGTAAAATAGAGAGAAAAAGAAGAGGGTAACAAAGATTAGGGAAGAGACGAAACTGTAGAAGATGGAACATGGGTAAAAAAGTATATTTTGCTATTTGCATGCCTAAGCGCGAAACTGTCTCAAGCCTTCCTTGTGAAGGGATACCCGTTTCGGACACCTAGCATTGTAGAGGAAACCTCCCCAAAAGGCGTTCTAAACAGCACTGACCCCAGTGACTCGATGTTGTATCAGTGTACGTTGTACAAGTACAAGGGTAATGAGAATCTAGGAGTTTACAGGATAGCCAAAATCGGACAGAGCTGACCAAGCCGAATGACATCGAATATTGTTTGAAGACATCGAATATTGTTGGAACAAATAAAGGATAAATCTGAATCTAGTGTCAGTGGTATAGTCTACAAAACATTACGCCATTAAATAAATTAGAATACTAATGTTTTAAACATATGCACTCCCTAGTTACACCAGAACAAATTGAATCACACAAACTGTCGGTTACACTTATGTAAGTGGCATTGGTTTAAAGGTAATTGAAATAAAATAATCTAGACTTATATTGTTTTTTAAACAAAATGTTCTATTAGATTAACTCTAGTTTATTCTAGTTTACACTAGTTTGTTGTCGCCTGTGAAGTTTATTAGTACACAACCTATAACACCATATTTTCTGTTTTGTAGCTAAAAAGTAGAACAGTTGAAGTAGACTACCTTCTTTTGATAAAGTTGATGTTGCAGTTGCTGATAAAAAAGGCGAAACTTTCGGTAACGTAGTAATAGGATTCTCTGAATTTTCTCCATAATTTGGTATAGTTGATAAATGTGGTGTCACAGTGGTGCTCAAAGTCCTTATAAATGTGTCGTTTACTGTTGCTAGGACTGTGGAAAATGCTGAAAGAGATGTCGGTGGGACGGCAGACCGATTTGTGGCCATCCCATCAATAGCAGTGAATACAGTCGGTGATACTGTAGAAGGCTTGGAAGGTGTGGTGGTCTCAGTGGAGCTGATACCTCTTGAAGCCGTTGCTGTATTTAATAGGATCGATTGGGTTGTCAGTCGTCTGGAAGTGCGATTGTTTTTTGAGATATCAGTAGATGATACTGATGGGACGACAGACGAGGCAATATGTTGGTCTGTGTAATCTGTTGTAGTTGTTTGCACATCACTTGATGATATTGTAGAAAGTCATGCAGATGCCGCATCGGTGGTTGTATCGGACATGTTTTTCTTTGTTGTTCCGCTGGTATAAAATAATTTTGTTAGCTGTGATAATAATGTGGTACGTTCCACGTTAGCGTCTTTTTCCGTTGTCACAAAGGAAGTATTGGATGTCATTGAAGCTGTCAAAGATACAGTAGATTGGTTAACATTGTCGTTTTGTGTGATTACTGTAGTCGGAGATGTCGAAGAAGGGACAGAATTCGTAGTAGAGGCAATAGACCCGTTGTCGTTTGTAGTTCTTGTAGAGTTCAACCATCTTGACCTTTTTGTTGAGACCCCGGATCCTGTGGAAGTTTTATCAGCGTTTGTTATTACGTCAGTAACCAATGTTCGCAGAGCTGTTAATTTGTTTGTGAAAGCAGTGATTGTTGATCCGGCTTGGACATTAACTTCTGTTGACGTAACGTTGGAATCCTGTGTTGCTGAGGAAGAATCGGTTATTGATGTTGTGGAAACTGGCAATAGTGAAGAAAATGTCGATGAAATTACGTTTCCTGTTCTAGTATTTAAGGGTGTTAGTTCCAGTTCAGTCGAAATTCGCAACGACTCAGTAGTTTCATCTGAGTTTGATAAAATTAAAATAACGATGGTTAAATTGGATCTCTCATCGGTTTTTAGTACGCTGTATTCGATTCTCAAAAGAAATTTAAAAGAGTGCATGGATTAAATATCTTAGATAATACTCCAGTAATTGCATATTTACTTATTTTTCAGGATTTAAAACAAAGCGCAGGTTTGATTAACCTTTAGGGAGTAATAATTATTTTTAAAATGTTTTAAATTAAAAAAAAATAATTATTGTTATTTTTTGTTAATTTATCATTAACTCATTTTCTTGACTTATACAATAAGGGTACAACCTTCACTATGTAGCTGTGTAGCACATTTCCGTTCCAATTTAGAGGCAGTTGCACCTCTTTTTCCAGTCATTTTGTCCCTTTCCCCCGGTTTGTTTATCTCCAGTCCCTTAAAATTGTCGTGGAAAAACAACCTACGTCATCAAAAATTGGTTAAATTGCTATAAAATTATGAAAAAATCCGATCAAATTTAACAGGGTTTGCTTTCACATGGAGGCCACAATTTTCCTGTTCACAATAAAGCAGCAACCAACAAAATATACTGCCTTCTAATTGGTTTAGAGGGCAACATTCCACATTTGTCCTAGGGCACATTTTAACGCACCACCCTATACATGGACAGAAAATACTGTCCTGTGGGTTTTCGCTACCGTACGTGTGAGAAAAAGTGCACAAAGATGGCTGTCTGATATGATTTTTTGACCTTGGAAGAAAGCTTAAATATTTTTTGATATATGGCATGGGTAAGGTCAAAATCACTTCACACATTGCAGGAATATCATATCGTTTCCCATTCAAGTTTAACTTTTATTTAAAATATCACAGAGTCGTTGTCAAATCAGACGATTTATAGCTGTAAGGGGGCCATCTTGTTTGCTCGTTTTTTGTCCTAGTCGGTGGTGACGACCTACGGATAGGACGTACACGTTACATGCTCTGTCAATGTATATAGGAGTCACACTGTATTTTGATAAACTTAAAAGGAATATCATGACAATTTGAGGAAAGGCTTGGAACTACACGTACCTGCCTTCTTGAAGAAACTCCACACAGAACCATACTTGGAAAACATATGGAAAATAACTCGAAAAGCAACAATTGAACGAGAAAATTGACGAAGGTGGGAGGCAAGCATAAGACAAATTGACAGAGTAAGCATGTTAAGAAAATTAGTTTAGGGGTGGGAACTATGAAAACTGCACAATAGGTTATGAGTAACATTTTTACCCGGCTACTCGTTTTTATTTATCACCGTAATGTTGTTGGAGACATTTACTAAGTGAACGCTTCTCAGACAATACTTGCACGAGACACTCATTAAGTGCTTAAAATGGATGGTTCACTTGCTTGACAGCAGCTGTTGGTTGCAACGTTTCAGTGTTTGTGCAATTTTCAACCGTCCTACAATTTTGGAAAATGTTCACTCGTGGTTTTGTTGAAAACAAGCTGTTTTGCATCCAAAACATCTTGGAAACCTCTTCATTTCTACTTAATGACCACAAAATGGACAGACTTTATCGACTTGTTAGCAACTTAATAATAAAATAACTGTCTCATTGACTAGTGTTCTAATTGTATGGTTTGAAGTCGCTGGAACAATCTCTGTTTTATCATTTCATATCTTATTTTTAGAAGTTAAAACATTCATGCATTACGAAATGATTCTCTTACAAATTTGTGTGCAGACAATTAACTTGTCAAAGTTTCCATTGTTGCATTTAGCGTTGACAGGGGAAGTCGTGTTTAAGGACGTCTGGAATCCGTCTTGACACTCTAAGGTAACAACATAGCCGTGGCCGACAGAAGAATCTGAGGTTTGCTTTGACCTGGTGTTTGGTGGGAAATTGCATCCCGCTTTCAGACAAGAATGAAGATTACATAATTAGTGCATTAAAACAGCTCGGTAGGTGACAACTATTAATTTTACGCAAGAGCTTAAGTACACTCTCCTGTCCTCATTCTATGAGGCTTGAAACTTAATAGGTTGAATGGCGGCTATAAAAAGAAATAATGTTTGTTACCGAAACAAAGTATTGGGAAAAGTTTAAAACAATGGTGTTTTCTAACAGTACTTTGTATTTTAAATTCAGTTGTGTCATTTAACAAAGTGGTAAAAATATCTAGTACAGTAAGCTTAGTTTTTTATGTATGAAGGTTCAAATAGGTATTCTGCTTTAGGTCATTCATGTAATTGAGGAATTAAACTTACAACACAGGACAAACTTACAATAACATTTACAGCTAACTTCACGACGTACTCTTTATCATGATCTTGAATATGTTGCATGATATATATTCATTCTTGGTCAGTTATTCTATGGTATCCTCACGACTTTCATTGCAAGTATAAAGCGTAAATAGAAACCAAGGAAGAACTCTTGAAACTTATTCACCTAAACACTGCGGGATTTCTGCGTTTGTCCAGTTTCCATCAGAACAAGATGTTTTCGAGAATGGAAATAAAGTTCCATTTTCACATGAGTAGGTAATAATTTCACTATCCAAATAAATGTCTGTTCCGGCGCTGTTGGATGAGTACTTGATGGAGACATTGGCCGGTAACTCGGGAGGAACATGGCAGGGAGCTGCAAAAATGTATAAAATCCGTAAATTGTTTAGCGTGACCCATTATCAATGACGGAGAACCACAGCTATATTGTAGACAACAAGTTTACAAATGTCAGCGATGTATCTTCTGATATTCCTTTTACTATTTCTGTACTTGAAGAGTGCGGCTATGTCCCTTGACTATTGGATATGAGTTAACCGTAATGATATTTATATCTTTGTATGAAATTCAGATTCGCGTATTTCTCCTCTGAAGAGTATTTTACAACAGCTGAAAGCTTATTTATCCCTGCAGTATCTCTAATGCTGGCTGAGTCCAGTATATCAATTTCTGAAGACTATTAATTTATATGCTACTCATTGACCACAACAGGATTTTTGGGAGGGTATGCAACTACGGGCTTGAAGGATGGGTGTAAAGAGTAATGTTATGAATGTTAGGAGTATGTATGTACACTCCAGATTCAGGTGCAATCTCTTGCAAAATTTAGTATCATTTGAAGTGATCTCTTTTTTTGTTTACGTTTTTTCTCTTTTCCGATCATTTCTTTCACAGTGGATATGGTCCCCTAGTCCCAGTGAGTTGCGTAGATCATAAGGCCCTGTGGGTTACGTTAAACATAAATATGTCATCATCAAAGCAAAATGATAACAACTCGATCGTTATTATAAACCTACATCCCTCGAAATCGTTCCCACACATTTTCAAATGCCTTCGTCCCGCTTATCAACGAGTTAGCAAAAGTCTTCCACATACTAATTACTGATGTAGCGAGGACTTTTGTTTAGACTTTTCCAGCTCTGGATCTGACGGACGAGTTGATAAGGGGTTAAAGAGGAGGAACGTGACTACGTTAATTGTTTGAAAACTTTATACCTTCAAATTCAACCTGGTGCAACTACACTAAGCATCGTTTGAGGTAAACGTTTTAGTTCATTTATTTATTGTTTACAATTTAATTGGAAGACATTGGACCGGTTGCTTAACAAAATAATGGCTTAAAGTGTACCTTAAGTCAGAAAAATCAAAAGGTGTATTAAACAACATGGAAAATAAATTCTTACAGTCTAACTCCCATCGCCTTATCAGGGAGTTGTTATTAGACCTCCTTGGTCTTAGGACATTATTGAGCCGAAAAATAAAATGTTGAAATTTATTCACTTGAAGTAATGTGGTATATTGCTCAATAATTTGTGAAATCATGGTTGTACTTTTCAAATTACAATCTTTGTATTTGTTTGTTTTTTCTTTTTGAAAGTTACTGCACTTGTATCAAGGTGTGATAGCACTCTTACTCTTGTGGGGGGGGGGGGGAGTAACCAGGGAGTTGTTATTAGTAACACCTTCCCTGATGTAACTAAATAAGCCCTCTTCGTGCAATATATTATGCAAGCAAAGAGGAAGTTTTCAAGGTCATAAAAACTTTTTAATTTTTAAGTAAAAAAAGGCAGGTAATGGGAGTTGTACAAGACGAAAATCACAAATTATTGCGCAATGGGTTTATTTGTTTTAACTGTTTTAAGAGAAAATTTCAACATTTATGTCGCGGCTCAGAATGACCTATAAAGATGTCAGTTGGACTGTTGATAGTTCATTTTCATGCTGTATAATATATACTTTTGGATCTTTTGACTAAAGTTACATGCTAATATTACAAGATTAACAGTGAACAATAAGAAGAACACAATGAATGATTATAAAAAATCCTTCGAAGGCTGTGACACGCACCACTTAATATTTTTATATTTGCTTTTTACCTAAACAATAGATAGAAAAGGGATGGTACAGACCTCTGCATCTAATACTATAAACGTCAGGATACCAGGTGTAAAGTCTACTTGGATCACAAAACGAAGACAGCTGTGAAGGTTGTAACTGGTAATTTTCAGGACATCTAAAAGCTGTCAATTGAGACCACTCCGAATGGCATACGTCGTTGTTTGAAGGAGTGAAGGATAGCTGTGGATCCACTTTACTTAAGTATAGAAAACACTCGTTTGTGCCGCAAGCTGTTCAAAAGTGTAGCAAATATTCAAACATCGTAGTAGGAATGACATCTGTAATTACTGAGTACATAGTACAAACCCCAAACCATTCATGACTTAATCAACCAATACTTGAAAGTCATCGACGAGGGATACTATCAACGTAAGCTTGGTACATCTTTGCTTAAATGTTCTAAACATCTCATTTAATAACTAAAGGAGCAATATTTCCTTGAAACCTAGGTATCTGGTAAATTTTACAATGACAAAACAAAATACAGTCTAACCGTAAGAGTAACTATACTTGTCTTATTTTAACGTAAGCTGTAGAAAATTACAAGGGCTTGTCTGACGGGAACTTGTGAGCCACCTGTTGCATGCTGACGTTTCCTAAAGTAAAACGCAGAAAATTACGCAAAACTATTCCAAGACACTTTTATTATTCATATGCAGTAAGAGAAGCTAACTGCCACGGCAAACACTGCCGTAGCAAGAAAAGGCCGCTAATCTCTCTCTCACTCGGAGCTCGTAGCTAGCACAGCTATCGGACACGACAATGAGCTTCATAACTCAGTTGCCAGGTGTCTGTCCTCCCTCCTGGCTGTTATGTGCTTCGTGCTCGTATGGAACGCGATCCACGCAAGACTTGTTAATAACGGCGTGATTATCATTAACAGGGTGGTAAATTTTGGTAATCACGGGGAAATTTTAAGTAACCACGTGCTTAATTTCGTTAACAGCGGCGTGATCAGAAGTAACCGCGTACTAAAAGAGGTTATCAACGGCGTATTCGGTTTCAACAGCCAGCTAAAAGTTGGTAACGTTCTTGTAGCAATCAACCGCCCGTGTAGGTAACCATGTAATTTCAATCAACAACGTGCAAACAAGAGGAAGTGGCGCTGTTCCAGTTAACGCAAATACAATTAACGACGATGTAAATAGTAGTTACCATGTGAACTTAAATGTCTCTTGTATTCAATGGCGCCGTTTAGATAGAAAGCTGCTGGGTGGGGGCGTGGCAAAGTGTTTACCAGTACTTCCACTTTTGCTTTTTTTTTTTTTTTTTTTTTTGTGACTGGATTATGACAATCTACAGTTACAGTTACATAAGAACAGTGACATATTGGTGAGTAAAAGCGTGTATTCATTGTATTTCCGACTAAAAGGCTTTAGGCAATTTATTTGTAATTGACTCCATATTTCGACAACAAATAGGAAAAGAAATGAAAAGCCAGCATTACCTCCTTTCATTATGTTTTGTGTTTTTTATTCCCCTCTGAGCACTCAAAAATGGAAAACGGAAAAAAAGGGGAAAGGAAAAAAATAAACAAAAAGAAAATGAAGCAACTATAACATCAGAAGCAAGACTGATCTGCATTCATGGAATACTGTTTTGATCGATATTTGAACATTCATTTAGAAAAATATATGAACATTCATTAAGTCGCCTAAAGTTAACAAGCTTAATATCTGAGGTCCACTTTATCGGAGGAAAGACTTCCCCTCTTGCTCTCCTCATTAGACAGTTAGAGAAAGGGGCATTTCTGGTAGTATTGACTTTGATCCAGTCATCAACACATTCAGTAAAAGGACCATCTGACGAATGGAACTTAATTATAGGACAACACAACCCACATTTAAAGACCGTTCATGCAAGGAGACTACGAACATCAAGCGTGTATCTTTTCCTTTAACCTTTAAAAAATTTATTTGGATGTTACATACCAGATATATTTTCATGTTGACATATGAATTGTCAAACTTGAGTTCGTGTTAATTTTTTATTTTACCTGAAGACACCAAGTCATGTAAGTGTTGACCATATTGCAAAAAATTTGCATTTGGGACGTGAAACGTTATCTTTTTCTTAAGTCCTCCCGACTCTCTGGCAAAGGGCCAGGAGGTGAAAAGTAATCAAAATTATATTCAGACGGTGGTGTTTGAGGAGAGGAGCCGTCCACAACACAATCATAGGCGTAGAAAGTGGGGACTGGGGCGGCGACATCCTCCCCCGTGAAAAATGAGGAGGCGGAGCATGCTTCCTCCCCCCCCCCCTTCCGGGTCAAAAACCCTTATTCATTGTTCAAAATCTCAAAAAGAGCAAACCTGCAACGTGAGGTGCATTTGTTCTCGCACATAAATCGGTTTGGCAAACTTCTCCGAGCTCTGGAAATGACAAAATCGGATATTTACCATATGTGACGCCATGTCATCAATAGACACTGGCAGCTATATTACCAATTTTGTTTACTGTCTTTCATAGAATTCCATATTCTTTAATGAAAGATTTTGATTTTGAAATATCTTGTCTAAATAGTTTGGGAAACTTTTGAAATGTCATCGTAAAGTGTCAGCTCGTAGGCCTTAGATAACATTGTGTAGCATCAATCGTCGTGCAATCTAGCTTCTTCGGGAAGCAGTTTATAGTTTGATTTCGCCGAACGGCTCTTTTTCAGACAGTCGGGAGGACTTTAGAAGAGCAGCCGTTCTCAGATTTGCCACCAATGTTTGAAGGAGGTGCAGATTCTTCAGTAATCCCCAAACTCTCTAAACTTCCTCACAGGAAACCCAGAACCCAAAGCTTTCTGCAATACAAGCTCCATATCAACATATTAATGTTTCAAAAGGGCGGAAATTTCGGCAAGCTTCGCGCGCCTCAATTTATCCCTAAAACAGTGGTGTTCACATTTGCAAGAATAATAGGAAAACTTAGCTACTACTTACAAGCCCGAGACATGCAATTTCCGGCTGTCTGAGGGGTCCCGATTTTTCAAAATTTTCTGTCCACTGAAGATTCTTATTCTTGGCAGGGGAATTATTGGCCCACCGTACTCAAATGCTCTCATAAACACCTGTCATCAGATACCTTTCAACCCTGTCAGTTGTGTAGATGGATTCTTTAGTTATTGAAGCGTCCAAAATGTTATCAATGTTCAGTGTTGCAGAGCAGAGGCGTAAAAAATTTGCCATTTGAGACACCAGTCAAATACAGTGCGGTTTTCCCAAGTTTTCCTTCATAAAATTCCGAATTCTTCCTTATAAAAGTTCCATATTCAAAATTGTTAGTTTTAAAAACGGGAAAATTTTCCACGCGTTCGCTCGCCTTAAATTACCCTTAAAGCACTAAGGGATCGCTGATAATGCAGTCAGTGGAAAACTTTTCCGAGCCGCTAGAGTGCCGTTTCCCTAAAATTTCCTTCAGTATAGGCTTTCATATTTGTCTAAAAAATGCAACAAAGTTTCGAGAGTATTTTGAATGTCGCGGTGAAGCCTTACTCCGCACTCCTTAGATAAGACGGTCTGCTATCGACATGCTATCACAGATATATGCTAATTGGAAACGCAGATTCTTCGATAGTCCCCCAAATATGCAAATTTACTGACAGGAAACACTGACTCTAATCTATTTTCTGCAATACGAGCTCCACATTTACAAATGTGTAAAAGGACCAAAATTTTCGGTACGTACCTAATACAGTAGTGTTCACATTTAAGAAAAAAAAAATCAAAATTATTTTAAAAAACATTAGAAAAAATTAACATAAAAAATGTACCTTTTGTACCTTTTGTCCAAAATTGTGCCGCCCCACCCACTTTCATATTGCTTCCTACGCTACCGAAAACAACACTTCCCTTAAGGCCCTGAGACACCTACAAACTAACACAGTGTACATCAACTCAAAAGATCAAAGATTGCACCCCCCCCCCCCTCGACAGCGAGGTCTGGTTACGTCACTGCTTCTGGGTTTCTGTTTCTATCTTTTATTTTTCTATTTTTCAACGCACTGTGATGTGATTCATTACTTGGTGAAGTCAGTTAGGTCTAGTGCTTTCATGAAAGGAGGTAATGTTGCCTTTTCCTTTCCTTTTCTATTTGTTGTCGAAATGTAAAATCAATTACAAATAGGCCTAAATTGCCTAAAGCCTTTTAATGGGGAATACATCGGTCAATGAATACACGTTTCCACTCACCAATATGTCACTGTTCTTAGTAACTTTAGATTGTCATAAGTCAGTCACAGCTAAAATTCAAAGCAAAAGTGGAAGTACTGGTAAACACTTTGTCACGCCCCCACCCAGCAGCTTTCTATCTAAACGGCGCCATTGAATACAAGCGCCATTTAAGTTTACATGGTTACTACTATTTGCATCGTCGTTAATTGTATTTGGGTTAACTGGAACAGCGCCACTACCTCTTGTTTGCACGTTGTTGATTGAAATTACATGGTTAACTACAGTACCGGCGGTTGATCGCGACTAGGACGTTACCAACTTTTAGCTGGCTGTTGAACCCGAATATGCCGTTGTTAACCCTTTGTAGTACGTGGTTACCTCTGATCACGCCGCTGTTAACGGAATTTAGCAAGTGGCTTCTTACAATTTCGCCGTGGTTACCAAAATTTACTACGCTGTTAAAGATAATCACGCCGTTGTTAACTCAATATACAAGGCCGTTACAACCAATCACGCCGTTATTAAGAAGATTTGCGTGGATCGCGTTCCATATTCTCTCGCCCGCAAAACTGAAAATCACCACGAATTTGTTAACGGGTCTGTAGCTATGTACCGATAAGGCTTTTCAAGCGAGTTTGTGTGTTCGTGTGGGTGTCTTTCGAAAAGTTTGGGAAATAATGTTAGCTAAGGAAGTGTAAACAGGCCTTAACTAAAATTTAGCGATTTTATGAATTAAGAAAGAAGGGTTATATTTAAGCAATAATTACGTTGTTGAATTTCATCTCGTCTTTCTGTATTCTTTAGCTGTCACTGGTTTGAATGCGACCGAGCCGTTACTCGGTAAAACTTCGCACTTTAGTGTTCAGCCGTACTGGGTGGGGACAAAGTTATTTAACCTTTAAAGCAGTTCTACTGAATTTTATGTCGATAATTCTAAACGCTACATTTCGATTGTAACGCACACAGACCCTTAAACTATAACCATGGAGGAATGTACGAAAGTCTTATTTTTTTTTTTTGTAAACAGTAACAATAGTATTACATATCCTATATGGAAATATTTGCATACTGGTTGTCTGTGAGTAAGCCAATGTACATCATTTAAAGAGTTAAACTGGATAATGCTGTAGTTTTGCAATGTTTGATGAAGAGAAGACATACACCCCTCCTACAAAAACAAAAAATGGCACCTTTGCAGATAATTAAAAACTAGATGATGATTCAGTGAAAAACTCAACCCCAAAGAAGAAACGGAAAATATCCAAGAACGTTCAATAAACTATGACCATTCGCGCTTTGAACGAATAATTGGGGTTGAAATGTAAGGCAAAGTAAGAATTTAGTTGTACTGGCCTAAAACGATACGATGATATTCACTTTACAATCCTCACAAGACATTCCTTTTAAAGGTAGCACGAATTTCGGTATACAGAAAAACGACTATGTTATACCTAAGGTTTGAAAAACGCTAATAAGGAATTATCAAATTGAATGCATCATGTCTACACATATTTTCCCAAATGTACATATACCATGAGAATGTTTTTCTCCTCAAAGACATCACATTTTAACAATCACGAGAGATGTTTACCATTCTAAAGTATATCAAGAAACTATGCCATTCCTCAGCTCATCTGTATTAATATAAAGAGTAAAATTGCCGCTAATTGAACTCTTTGCATAAAGATTTAATGAAATTTAAAACCTTTATATTCTTCATAACATGCAACACACATTCACTCCTAGTTGAAAGAAACTATGGTTACCCGAAATATTGACAATGGGTAGTAGGCCTGCAAAGTTTGAGGTCGACGCTTTACCCTTAGAGAGTTGTAACGCAGGAAAGGGAACATGAAATGCAAGTTTACTAATTTGAAAATTTCCTAAAAATTCATGGAGCACAATATAAACACGATGTCTATCCGTTTTGATTAACCCTCTACCGTTGTGCTCCGATCGGGGCATATTTGCGCGCCTCGGGAGTGGGCGGAAAAGCGGACGTAGCCCGCCCCGCATCGGCTTCCGTAGGTCATTGACCCCGTGACCTTAAACTATTATCTCTCTCGCTCTTGTGGCCGAATTTTCGGGTAGCTACTCGCAGTTTCGAGCTCCGCGTGAAACAGTAAAGATGTGTGACAGCCGAGCTCTCCGCATGGGTCCAAAAGGACCCAAACAACGGTAAAGGGTTAATCATAAGGTCTTCAACAACGAGTCGTCGTTCTTGACAAACTAACAAAGCATCGCAAGACATTATGACTGAGACGCACTTGGATATAAGCAGGGAGCGGTTGTTAAAGAAGCGGCTACAGTCTAAAAACATGCCTAGCTGCACTCTAAAATCCAAAGAATGAACTTAGTCACTCTTTAATAAGTGTAAATTCACTCCATTAGTAGAGTAATAATTCACTTCAAAGAAGATTGAAATTCACTCCAAAAAGAGCGAACTTTCCTTGAAACGAGCGAAGTTTTACTCTTGATGGAGTGCCTACAGTGATCGTTCATAAAAAAAAGGGGTGACCATTGCAGGCACTCGTGGAAGAGTGAATTTTTCCTCTTCTTGTAGTGAATTTCACTCTTTTTGGAGTGAATTTCACCCCTCGTGGAGTGAATTATCACTCTAATAGAGTGAACTTACCCTTTTCACTCTATCAAAGAGTGACTAAGTTCACTCTTTTACTTTTAGAGTGTGGTGATTTTTTTTTTTTTTACAAACTATGGACAGAAAAGTATTTTAATTCCTTAACACTAAACACTTTTTTAAGTGAGGCGTATCTCGTAATTAATCTTTACTACATGGGCCATACACACCAGATTCCTTCTGTATTAATTGATTCGTTTATTCCTTTCCGCTTTTGCCCGTGATGTAAAAGTCATGGTCATATTTAAACATTTAAAAAAAATGTACACAATCGATATCATTCCACACAAGATGATGGTATAGGTTGATCATTGGCTTAATAATTATTCATAAATTAAAATCTGTAACTAACATTAATTAAAACATGAAACATATTGAATGTCCTTGCTGTACAAATCATGGTTCTTTTTTAATGTTGTAAAAATGTACAAAATCGATCCCATTCCACACATGGTAAGGGTTAAGGGTGACCACTGTCTTATTCAATAGTTAAAATCAGTGAGTAAAAAAGTAAAAGGTAGGTAATATATGGGACTTGAATTTGAAAAATTAAGTACTATAACAAAAAAGATGCAGGCTAGAAGTTGACATTTACAGTGCAAATGCGATTAATAGGGGAAAATTGCGCTTTACAAGTCTAGATATTACTAAGCAATTCAAGTGTAATTATTTTGTGGTCTTTTCTTTCTCTTAACATGAATCAAAATTAACTTGCAGATGATCAACATTAATTTTACAAAATATGAACAGAAAATGAAACAATTAATATCTCGCATTTCATTAACTCTTTCGATAAGCCTCGCCGTTATTCAACTTTTGCAGCTTCCACATTTGTAAAGGAAAAACAGTTATGTCACTTCATATAACACCATCATGCAACACGGTTTACCCTCTTAACAATATACAATAACGCCCCACACTTAGAGAGCTGTTATTTGCCTAGTAACTAAAAATGTGGTCACGAAAATCGTAACCACTCACTGTCCATTATTGTTTCTGTGCCAATTTAACCGGGTAGGTACTAAAGCTTGGAATATCGTCCTTTTACGTTTTTGGGCCGATGTGATATACCTGAACATAATGCAGTACTGTGTTGGTTGCTTGTTGTAGATATCAACCGTTTGTTACTTTTCGACTCGGATCTCGCCGTTATGCACATTAATGATGCAGGACTGCACTATTTCTCATAATGCTTATCAGGCTAATTGAAAAATCACTGGCACCACCTAGACCTTTAGGCTATTCATGCAATGCCGGTGTAACGGCAGTGATCAATCGCAAGTCACAAAGCAGCCTATGCCTACAGTGCTCATAGTGGCACTGCAGAAAGGGTTACCAGACATTTGGTTTTACAGGGCACGTCCTGTTTTATGTTTCGTGTTGGTGTCCGGGCGGTTTTGTAAAATTACCGCCACCAAGAGTGTCCGGATTTCATGTATTTAATGATCTGAATGATATGACAGGTTTTCCCTAATCTTGCTTCAATCAAGTTAGAGGAAACTTTAGTAAAATCAACAACTTTTACTAGTTTTTAAGATTTTTGAATAATTGAAGAAATCCCATGTTCTCGGGTTTCATCTCGTCATGTTAAGCGTAAAATACTGGTTCCGAGGCCTGGCTTTTGGAGACCTTCGCTGAGGACATTCAGTAGGCCCTACAGTCTTATCACACCGCAGTTAGTGTGCGGTTAGGGTGAAGCATACCTACTTCATTACGCTTGGTGGGCTTCCTAAAATTTTGTGCGACCATAGTTACTGATAAATATTGTATAATAAACTCGTGTGATGAACCGTTACACTCATTTTTGAAAATGGTTTATTCCAACTAGTCAAACGTTATACAGTGCGCCTGCTACGTGCTTCGCAATATCGCGTAATTGTTTAGTGTTCTTACCAAGTTACTGTTGCTTGCCCAAACTTCGATTGTCCGCTATTTTAGTTTGGGTACAGTTATTCGCGCTTAACGGTCGTTCTAATTTAAGAAAGAAATCTTAATCAAACCTTTCGCAATAATATACGCCCTAATTGAAGTCATTACAGTTTGATATTTGTTCACAAGAGACACTCGAAGAAATCAGTTTACCCTGTCTGCATATATATACAGTACGTATGGAGAGTCTGACAACAAGGCTTTCGTGTACTATCAACGTCACGTGACTGACGAAAACCGGAATCTCAACAAAAGTAGTCAGTTCGCGGAGTTTCCAAACCAGGGAAAGGTATAATAACTATGAAATGATGGTAAGAGAGCAATGCTTTTGCATGCGGAACACTTACACATATTTAGGATTACGGGCACTGTTTAAAACGCTGATCAGAGCAAAGAGTTGCTAGAGCTCCGTGATCAGAACAGTCCAGTATCACCTTTTTTGTTTTTTTTTTAAGGAAGAACTTTATTCCCATCTTGAAATTTTATACATAGGCCTATATACATACATATAAAATATAGGTTGGAAAATAAATATAATACTTACACATATTTACGACCTAAATAATTCAACTTACAATATCATTACATTGACATCACGATTCAATTAACTTACATCACATTTTCTTTTAATTGGAAGGACCGAAGAAACCTTCTTTTCTTGACTTATATACATATGTACGTGCGAAAATTGGAAAATAAATAAAATGCAAGTGTTAACAGTAATTACAGTATGAAACCTTTGTTACAAATTATTAATAAGGTCACCATTCCTCAGGGTAACACATGACCTATCCTTGATCCACATTTTGAAAAATTTTTCCTTCGAAAATCTTCTATAATCGGCTTCGATTCTGTCTTTAATAGTTGTAATAATTATTGACAGTATTTCTTGATAGCTTTGTACTTCCAACTCGAAAACATGTAAACATCTTGATTTCCAGAGGATAAATTTAGTCACACATAAGATAAACCAAATTCTGTTAAAAACCTGCTTCCTGCAGTTTGTGAAATCCAAACAGAAACAAGTGGGTGTCAAAATCAACAATACTGCCTCCTACCTTTGTGAAAATATCTTTGACCCATGTTAGAATGGGCTGGACATTTGGACAATCCCCAAAAATGTGGACTAAAGTCTCTACGTCAGTACAACCGTCAAAGGGACAAATACCATCACCCATACCCCAGTCTTTGATTCTTTTCCACGCATAAAGAACTTGGTGAGCTAGTCTCCACTGGAAATCCATAAGCTAATTATCAAGAAACAAACCGAAGGCTAAATCCCAAATTTTGTTCCAAGGGTAGTTGGGGTGCTTGTTAACGATAGAGATAGTAACATCATCCAGTCGTAACTTTTTCACAATATCCTTAATATTCCGACATGAATTGGCAAAGCTTTTGTCCGCACTAAACAATTGTTTCAAAATGCAGCACGAATGTTTTAAGGAAGGGGAACACACCTCACTTTTAGGCCTAGAATTGGACCAGACAGAGGGGTAAACACCACGCAGTTGCTTTGCAACAAAATAGCGGACTGTCAATAGGTGTGCGGGCAGGTCCTTTCCAAGAAGAAGAGGGAATAACGGTTTAACCAGCAAGGCATTCATTTTAACTTTCAAGTCATCGATACCTAATCCCCCACAATTCTTTGGCAAAGTAATAACGTCATGGAAGACACCAGTATCACCATTTTTACCAGTGACATCCCAGAATCCTTTTTCCAAAGTCCTCTCGACCCTCTGGCAAAGGGGCGTTCGGCGAAACCAAACTTGATACTGCTTCCCGAAGAAGCTATTCGTCCACTTAAGGACAACACTTGACCAACCTCAAGGCCTTTAGACCATTTACATTACTGGTCTGCCATGCATGGCCCCATTCTTGACTGGATGAAAAGAACAGATACTACACATGATCTTAGCCAAAAGGCCGAGAAGCGACATCTCAGGATCGTTTTTTTCTAAAAGTCCCCTCGACTCTCTGGCGAAGAGCCAAGGGGCGAAAAACCAAACATTTACTCCCGGAGGAGTTCTGCTCCCTTGAGGAGCTAAACTTCCCAAATGGACAAGCACGCTCTCTAAAGGGCAAACATATGTGGTCCTGCTCTAGACAATTTCCGCTTTATGGCAAGCTATGTACTAATAAAGTGGAGTTTTAGAATCAATGTAATCTATATATCCCATTGGCGTATATAAGAGGGGAAGGGATAAACTGCCCCCAATTTCAGCAGGAGCTAAAATTCCGGCAGGAATTTGGGGAAACTCGGACAGGGATCTGGAAAAAAAAACTTCAGACAGACACCCAAATGTAAAAAGAATTGCATAGTTTTTTCAGAAAATTCCTGAACGTGCCCCAAAGCTTGAAAAGATATGCTCGAAGAAAGAAGAGAAACGTCAAAACTGTATAAAAGCTTTCCTATAAAATGCCCAAAAATTCGCTGCAAATTCGGGCAGAGCAAAAATTTATTGTCCGTGAATTTTACTTCAAAGTTTTTTACACACGATGCCGAAATGGTTGAATATCCAAATTCTTTCAAGCATATGCCCGAAAATAGAAAAGTATCTTTAATAGTTAGTGTAATTTTTTTTACCGACTCGGAAAATGAAAGACGTGCATTTGGAAACTAGCCTTTTGTTTAAATGGGACAGTCATTCTTCGACTTTTTCAATCAGGTGTAACATAATGCCCGAAATGGCCGATTCTTTTAATACTTTGCCCCCCCCCCCCCAAACAGAAAAGGTATATGTTCACAGTAAAAGTTTAATGGAAAATAAAAATGGTAACACCCTATTTCAACGAATTTGGTTAGCTTGTGAAAAAAGGGTTAGCTCAGTCGTACTTCATAATGTAGTTATGAAAAAACTTTGCCCGAAATGGTGAAATATTCGGACGAAGGTTAAAAAATGCTGAAACATTTTCAATTGCCAAATTAATTCAACGGACAGACGAGAGGGTGATCAGGTGCAGTGTCCTATTGTTTGCCATCTATCCCGCCCCTAGAGCCGAATTCTGTCAATAGTTATGAAAATCGGGTAATTTATTTTTCAATATTATAATCATAAAATGTGAGGATATCTCATCGTTATCCTGAAAATTCATTTAAACCCACGTTAAGGTGACATTTTTTAAGGCTTTACTAATACAAGTAAGGTCATTTATCGCCGGATGTGCGTACAGTGCCAAGCACAATTTCATCAATTCATTATATATTGAATTAAGCCAAGTGTCGCAGTCGAGTAAAATACATTAACATGTGTTCGCTTCCTTTATATAGTTTTCCCCGAAAAGATACAAGCCCATTGAATCCAATGTGGTTGTACATTTGTCTTGTTATTTTGTGATTAGAAAAGAAAATGCTTAGATCTTCTTCATAAGCCTGGGAAGTGCACTGTCTTAGGGGACCGATTTTTCAAAATTTCATGTGGGCACCGCGGTAAGCAATGGCGCTCCGCTCAGATGGACTTTCTTCCAGAATTACATTTTTCGGGCAACAAAATCTCTTTCCCCAAAATGAAATGTTTCAGCTCGCCTGCGCTATATCCTGTTGTTTGAAAGCAGAACAATCTTTCATACCACCCATGGGCTGTAATTCGAATTACATTTTAACTATAGCACTTGATTGGTCGATTTGAAGAAATGTAACAAAGATTCGGTTTCACATGGAAATTGCGTGGATGAGCGAATTCAATTGGTACGGAATGGTAATCTATACTTGTTTACTAAACTGCTATGCTAAAAATGGGGTAGAAATTTTCCCTGTTAGCTTCCTTTCCCCAACTGAACCCGATTAAATATAAACTTAGATAGAATCAATAAGGGTCTCACAAACGCAAAAGTTCTCTTAAGCAAAATTGACTCTAAAATAATGCTAACAGTGAACTTTTCTAAATGTTGTGGTCACCAAATACTATGCACATAAGACAACATTTTAAAATTTCGTATAGAGATGACAAAAACAAAAAAAACAAATATCATACCCATTTTGTGAATTTTAAACAACACTTACCTCCCCCAACTTTAATAACATACACTGAGTCAGAATATTAGAAAGCGAAAGGTACTTTATTTCAGCGTTCAAATTGCATTATATGTAAAAAGCGTCAGTTATTCTGTCCGTAGATGTCTATTTCTAGCGATATCATTTTCATTCTATTCTAGTATTTATTAGGATAAGGTCTTTGCCCCTTGTTTAATAATTAAGCGATACCTGAGTCCTTCATACACAAAATAAAGTCCAACGCACACGAGGACGAAAAAAGGTCAAACTGTTTTCGTGCTGGAAGCTGGGTAGAAAGAAAACAAATCGGGCTAATTTAGTACGATATCACTTTACTTACGGATGGTAGGTGTCTGCCCACTGCACAAGATTAAGTTCCAAAGTAAGACATTCAGACCTATAAAAAATATATTTTGAGCCATTATAATTACGATTTCCAAAGTTAATGCGATGATTTAAACGTCACCAAAGATTCTCTGATAGAATATTCCGAGGTTTCTTGCTTTTGTTTCTCTTGGTATTCCTTTGAATCCTGGGACGTTACTAATCACACCAGAACTACTGTAATAATTGACTAATGGAAAATGAAGAAAGGTATGGAAGCTAAGTATTGCGTCAAGATTTGCGACGATAGCACACTTGAACTTAAGGCATTGAGACCTGTGATTGTAAAGTGATCTATTATACTGGAAAGTGTTAAAATATTTTTTCACCCTTATTAAATGCTAAAGGGGCCTTTGTGTTTTTCGAAAAGGGCAATAAACAAAAGA
Source organism: Holothuria scabra (assembly GCA_037179385.1). NCBI lineage: Eukaryota > Metazoa > Echinodermata > Holothuroidea > Aspidochirotida > Holothuriidae > Holothuria > Holothuria scabra. The sequence goes on from CM074193.1 coordinate 38,563,709, forward strand.
TAACGCCGTTTCTATGACATGAAGCACTATTTACTTTCAATAAAGATTGATGGACGAATCATTTAAACTTGTCGCATGTGTTTGAAGAATAATTGTTGAAGGTGTGACCAAAGAGTGAACACACACTTCACAGTATTGTTTGGTATTGACTTAAGTCGGTTTACACCCCTGAATAATGATCCATAACGTTGGTTGATATTTGCAGCAAACATCTGTGTCAACAAAGAAATGTGTACTTTTGACGTGAATTTCCCTTTCAAGGGAAACATAATATCATTAAGGTAATGTGACATGTGAGGAAAATGCCATGAATTTACTAGGTACTTTAGTAGCTTCCCTAGGGAAAAGTCAGTTGGAATGTTCTCAGCATCTTTCAAAGGATATACCTCTTTAAAGTTTGAAATGTTTCTGAAGCAACGCTTAAGTAATAATCTGGGGTGCTGCACATTGTCGATATTTCTAATGTTAACTTTATGTTAATTTTCTCGTAATTAATCATCAGGTGATTGATTCTGATTATTTCCAAGGACACAGTTTAAACTTCCAAAATAAACCTCCCAGGACGTGAATCATGATACAACTGTCCATTGAATGAAGATAGCAAAAGCGAAGAATGGCATAAACCATTTGACATTTCCCTCTCTGGTCAAAAAAAAAATTCATATTGATCTTATTTTCTTGAATGGTTAAGTGCAAGTCAGGAATTGTCCTAAACATGGTCGATTTTTGAATGATTTTGATCGGAATTGCGGCATTTTCTTCGTTTTTTATGTTTTCCATATCAAGTACCGTCAATGAACATTTCAGTGATGACTAGAATAAATTAAGAAGGGTTTTTTTTTGAAGAAAAACAGCATATGATAAAGCTTGTTATCAGCATAATTTGTAAAGCTTCACACACAAATTTTAACAATTTGAATTCTTTTGTGCCTTGGCTCGTAACGGTTCTACGAGTAAAGGCTAGTCTTTGCTCATGAGTATTAAAAATCGACCTGAATGGTAGATCACCCTTTCAGGATACTTTTTGTACTTGATAAATGGGGATCGTCATATGTTGACCTTTTGTCAATAGTTCGTGAAGAAAACTACACTTCTGAAAATTATTGGTGAATTTCACAACCATAAAAGATGATGTGTCTATCGACGAGAGAATAGCATGGAATGGTATTGACCTATGTCGTTTCACACCCTCTAACAGTGCTTCATTACCTTGACTGATATTTGTAGTAAACTGCTAAGATAACAAAGGCATGTCTACTTTTGATTTGAGTTTAGCTTAAAGAAAAGTATATACCATTATCTTCACACTGTCTGTGAGGAATTTTAAGCCAACTGTATTTTGTGAAGTACCTTCGGAAACCTAACAGCCTAATGTTTATTTTGGATATGTAATCAAAGTGTTGAAAGTAGAAATGAAGTAGCCGGGTTTACAAGGATCGGTGTTCGTATACTCCAACATAATCCTGGTTAAATTTTCTATGAGGTCCTGGTCAAACAAATGCATATCCTGGTTAAACTAAAACAAATTCTGGATGAAGGAACTAGGTTTTTAGGAATTTTAACAAGAAATTTATCAGGGTTGAATTGGAGAACACAGAAAACCGATCCTGGTTAAATTTAACCCCTCGCTGTGTTTTAAGAATGTGACAAGTAATTCTGACATGCCGTGACGTTGCTTCTTGACAAAGGAACATAGACACCCCAGTAGGTCAAAGGCGGTGCGGGGTGTAACTGATATCTGAGTTTGTTACATGATCTGTTTCTCTGGGTGATTTATGCTTTCATTGTGTTCACACTGAGTGAAACGCTTGACTGGCCTGTTATCTACCCCAAATGTTACGTAACTTTTTATGTATTTTAATATATTTGTTACCGTCAATCAATTAATCAGAAGTGAAACGTGACTATATCAAGTGTGCGTGCAGTGAACTTCATTTCCTCCCTGAAGCGATAATAAGTATTCAGGCAAGAGGATGTAACAAAAAGTAAGAAGGAAAGTTTCATCATGGAATACAAATACTAATAATATCTCAGGATGTTTCAGTGTTTAAGATACTTTAAGAAGGGCGAGTTCAGCTAGCCTATAGAATAGGGTAGCTTATTAAGACACTAACTGACTGAGCTTGAATTAGCAGATCATTTAGTTTTAAGTTCCACACAAACATTTTTAAAATCTGAAACATGCGTTTGTGGCATAGACTAAAAAGTGTGAGATGTTTCCCAGTTGTAACTGTGGCAGTGGTTTGGGATTATTACGTTTAATTGTTAATGGGTTGCACAAACACTCCGTGAACTTCTGATTTATCGCAGACGGTTCCGCTCCAGTCTTTCCTTAAGAGGACACTGCCATATGGGTCCCCGAGAGATGTAATAGGCCATACGTTCTAACGTGAAATGGCGAGGTGACTCCTTCCTAAGTGCGAAATTGATAGGCCAAGTGGTGATCACTATTTAGTTGTTTTGAAAACCAAAAGCTTTGTCATTTCAGGTTCAAATAATTCTTCTTTCAAAGTATTTTATGTTCCAGAAACATCATTCTTCAAGGAATTCCACACATAGAGCTCATAACTTACTATCGTTACTAACGGGTAACCGACTTTTTCTAACATACTGTTAATTCTCGTCCTATGTGTGATAACGTATACCTTAAAGTGTCCCTGTTGTGTGAAGCCATTTGTAGCTCCAAACATGAATGGATGAAGTGCCGTAGCTTTTGTTACCACTTTTCTTAAAATAGACTGAGTTAGTCTACAGAAGTGCCATAATCTTAAAAGGATGAGACATGACATTGCAGAAGAACAAGTGCCAACCGTTCACGGTAGCCTAAATAGACGTATGAGTTCTTTGAAGGCGATTGATTCTTTTCACAACGTTGGATTCAGGACTACTATATCCAATGAATTTACTCTAAGCCCCAAACTTTCGCCCAAAACTTACAGAAAGGTCACGATATCCATTTTGTTTGCCCGAACTGTATCCGTATATGGGAGTATAGTAGATCGGATGTGATTTTTTGCAACGAATGAAAACCCTGATGAGTAAAACAGGCCTACATGGGGTACATGTCAATTCTAACTTTTCCATAATACTAGAAAAAAATATTTTAAAAGAATGTTCTATCATGCTTCTCAGAATTACATAACTCAACATTTTGCCAAACACAGCACCATTTTGCATCTGAGGCACATTCCAGAAACACAAGTTTGTGAAGGAAGAGAGAAATGAACTTTCAGTAAGATTCCTCCCCCATACCGGTCACGGTGTTCAATGACGGGTGACAGTACTTTCTTTGCTAATGCCATTAACAACAAAAGCAACAAACTGTGGGTCTTCGCTGAATATTATTTCTTAAACTGGACATCTCCTGTTGTGTTTTTATTTACACATCCAGCCAAAATTTGCTACACGGGTGCCAAATGATTACATCTCACAGGAAAAGTTTCAAAATTGAGGCTAATGGACTGTTTTCTTCATGTTTTTCGGGGCCAGCAGAAACAGTCTTTGTCGTTCCATAGAATTTTTTGAAGGGGTGTGGTATTTCTATTTTTTTACTTTTCACCCTCTCTTTCCTTACCCTCATTTCATTAATCTTCATACAATTAAGCGCTTATGGAAACGAACTAAAAAGACTTTGTTTGGCATCATTATTCTGTTACTCGTCCGTAAAGAAACATGGAACCCTGATTTGGAATTCTTGTAACCAATTAATACTTTCTTTTCGGCACACATATACACTTTACTTTGCACAACATCCTCTGCCTAATAACTTTGTTTCGTTGATGTAACATCTCTATCCCAGCGTCTCTGTTTAGCAATTTACAAATTTCAGTTACGTGAAGGTCCCGTGTTCCTCCATGTGACAAAATCAAATCCATGACTTAAAAAGCTCATAGCACTTTATTGGTTGCCAATTGTGTAAACACTTTTATACGACAGCCTTGTACTTGCTTCACTAAATACGGTACTGTTACGACATCATTCTTTGATTGCATATTTAGTGGTAAGGAGACTGCTTTAGAAGAGAGCTATTGATAGAAAAGTGTGAATTTATCATTTAAAGCCGATTTTGCAGTGCAACAGTAAGATTTATTGCAATAACTTTGAGACTCTACGTTTGATTGTCATTTGCATACAAAGTAAAAAGCTTTTTTTTTTTTTTATAGATGACGTTTACCAAACTGGGAACAAAATTTGGACAACAGGTTTACAAAATTCTTGCGTCACAGTATTTTACTTTGTGACACCGACAGCAGACTAGTATTTGTTTCCCTTATGAAAATCTCTTGTCACCATGAATTTTAAAACAATGTACTTGTGGCTCTCTCTTTCAACAATCCTCCTTGCTATTCCAGGTAAGTGAATCCAAGTCAATATATAATGGTAGAGACATTTAAAAACTATCTAACAATAATGTAAGCTACTTAGAGCTATTTCTATAATAAGTGTGATGGAAAGTTCTTATACACCCAGCGTTATAAAAGCGTTTGTGCCAGTTATGCTCTTACATGTTTTAATTTATTTAGATTATTTTGCAAATTTATGAACATTTCTTTGCATTTTAAAATCAGGAGAAATATAAGATTGAAGAAAATGTCTTAACTTTTACTGAAACACACGGAAGGTAACAAATTCGATCTTTCAACTCATTATAAGGAGAATTAAAAGTATAATGGAAAGTAGCAGACATTAAATATGAGTAATATTTCTCTAGGCATTAGGAAAATGAAAACTATTTTTTTTATCTTAATTAGGGTATCACTTTTAATGAGCTGTAGATATTTGTCGGAGATAGGTTAAAATTACTCATTTTTATGTAAAAGATAACTCCGAAAGATGTAAGATTTAGTTTCGTTGGGGTTAGGGAGAGATTAAGATAGGAAAACGTGAAATCCAGTGTTAAATTTTATAAATGCTAAACAGTTGTCTAATTTCTAACTTGACTTCTTGAAAAGCGGACCATAGAGGGAAATTATTTGTACTTCGTTTTTGTGCACAAGAGCCAAAGTATTGTTTCTTTTGATCTGTGTAGTGGTGGATACAAGATACTCTGAAAGCTCTGAAGTTAGACTCCGTGACTATTTATTTAACCACCCGAATTACTCTATCAAAGCCCGACCTGTGCTACAGCATGAAACTACAGTAAACGTGACTATCCAAATGTTCTTATATGCCATGATACACTTCGTAAGTACTCTCATTGATTGTCTCATAACTTCTTGTTGAAACGAAAGAAATACATTTCGCTTTCCCCGAAAACACAAAACGTTTTTCAAACGTGTCATGTTGTGTTATAAAACGCCTAATCACACAACATGATACCTTTTTAAACGTTTTGTGTTGCTTGTTTGTTCACATGCTGTACTCATCTTATCTGATGACCAAGAGGATATGGAATGCCCACACTTCTTTTGTTTTGTCAAATTAACGGGAATTAAGAAAATTTTAGTTGTATTTTATGAAGTTTACAAAAATCATTGACTACAATAGTCCTATACGACATTTAAATGATGCCGTCAGTGTAAAAGACAGAAGGAAACATTTTTAGATTCTTCTTATCTATTTCACTATTCTTCAAAATGACACGAGGGTCAAACCATGTTTCTGGATAGTTACATACTATCTTAATCATGATATGCAAACTGCCTGGGAGAGCTAGACCTTTGGGATTACTTTCACTTGGGGCGGATTTAGAAGGGAGAGCACCCCACGCATCCTTTTCCAAAGACTTAATTTTACTTTCGAAGATAGGCCATTTTGGTCAAAAGTCAAAGGACATTGGTACGCGTTCTGCAGCATACACATGAAAAAATGATTCATAGGCAGCCCCACTTCATAGTACTGTCTGGTTCTAAAATCGTTAACCAAATCGTATTCGGTTAATGTTGCAAATAGAGTTTAGGGTTGTTTTCAATTGACAATTTCCACGGCAGGCGGGAGGGTGTTGTGCAAGTTATAAACCAAAGGGCCGCTACGAGGGGCTGCCTTGTGGATTCCCCGAATCATGGTTCGACCACGAGTTAAATTTACTTCAAGGTACTTAAGCAATATTTATGTGCAGAGGTGATGTGGAGTGTCAATAAAAAATTCAATTTAAACTGACCCGCATATGTCATTTCCATTTCTCTGAGAGGAATTTTATGGCACGCCAAAAGGCTCACCAAATATGATGATGTTTTAAAAAATAATACACGTTCATGTACTAAAATTACACGTTCATGTACCAAAAGTATACGATGATGTACTAACTTCATACGATCATGTACTAAAACCATAAGTTCATCATGTTAAATGTTACGATGTACATGTAAAATCACACGTTGTACATCTAAAAACAGATGTTGTACAAGTAAAAACGTAAGATCTTCATGTTGTTATTTTCTCTTCCACATGCCATACTGAGTGATTCTTTCGGCGCACAAGTGGTCCGCCAAAAGGCTCACCGACATACGATGATCATCTAAACTCATGCGATGTAGTAAAAGTACACGTTCATGTACTAACTGCTTACGATGATGTACAAAGGTTGCATATACGATCATGTACTGATTTCATATGTACATGTACTGATTGCACACGTGCATGTACTGATTGCATACGTTCATGTACTGAATTTATACGATTATGTACTAAATGTGAGTATCGAATGGTAATAGGCCTCTGTCAAAGGGCCCAAAGAATTAATTTTGAAGCTACGACCTGTGGAACTTTTGTTTCGATTGGAAATTTCGATGGTACAGGAGTCGTACAGATATTTCTGTACACTGACTGATCGTGACTTTCCGCTAAGATAGTCTTAGTCTAAGTCTTTCGTTAAGCTTAGACAACTCCCTCCCTCTTAGATCATAGATCGCCCCCTGACCTAAGCAGCATAGTTAATTCCCTGCTATCAAAATCTTTATCACAATAAAGCCTTAACACTCAGCAACAGGCAACAGCAAAGCATATGTTACATATGTATAATATTACTGAGGGGGTGTAACCAAATGAACTGCTGAAGGTTAAACACAAATTATAACACTCAAACCTAGCTACCTCTACGACATAGCTTTTCACTCATTGCCCATGATCATTGGTGGGATTAGTAACAATAATTCAGTACCGGTACTCCTAACATCGATAGGTCCTACTTTCATCAACGTAATAACAAGCGGCTGAGTTTCACTATAGTGAATATTCTTTGCTTGATATATTCTTTAACTACTGAGCTCTTTTAGCCGTGCCGTCCGTTGGTCATCTTGTACGGACCGTCGATCTGTTTCCGTTGTGTGAAAGCTAACGAAATGACGGTAGCAGTGATAGTTGTACTGGGTACATACGATGTTTGCGGGGGGTGGAGGATGGAGCCAGCAGGATTGGGGGATTTCTTCCCCTATTGGGAGAGACTGTCCTTCTTCGTGGAGAAGATATAATTTTGTCGTGGAGCCTTCATCTATACGATAAAAGAAGAACGCCCGATAAACTTTGAATTCCTATGGCAATCTGCTTGATTTTGCTTACGATAAAAAATTCACCAAGAAAACTCAACGCTTCCAATTTTTCATAGTCAAAACAATCCAAAAGAATTTCAACCTTCAGATATCAAACGTTTTGAGAAAAAAAGTAAAAAAAAAAATAAAATAAAATAAAATAAAACCATCCTTTTAACTATTTTCCATAAAATGCCTTTAATATATTAGTTCAAGATTTTGTAATGTTATCTTCAGAATAACAAATACCTTTTAAAAATTGCAAAAGATTTTTATCAAGTTTTCCAATTTCGGTTGTTATTTTGTACAATATAAAAACCAAGCAAACTTCAATCACCCAGACATTTCATTTAATTTTGCTCTTGAAAGGCATATCACATGATAACAACTACAAAATTTTCAGTTTTACCCAAATTCTTAAATTCTCCAAAGTTTCTTCAAAATAAACTTTTAACGTTCAAAACTGTTTCCAATATAGGTAATAAGTATTCAGGCAAATTTCCAGTTTAGAGTGAGAACCTTACTACGTAGGCCTACAACAAAATGCCTAAGCCCACACTTCAGCAACCTATGTATTTTTCGATTTTGCTTATAAGTAGGGCATAAACTTCAATATTTTCTAACAGTCTTCAAAAACTTGAAAAGCCGAATTTCTTCCAAATATTTTTCTGTTCTATCGCAACAAGCTCCCGATTTGGGATTGTTCAATGTTGAAAAGCCTAAAATTTCGGCGAGCTTCGCCGGCCTCAAATGCTGCCAGTAACGTTTCGCGGGGAATGCTTGCCTTTTTGACTTTGAAATGCTTGCCCTCCTGTAAGACAAATCCTGGCGCCATCCCTCCCATGAGCATAATATTGAAATAGCCATTTTGACGTTTTAAGCTTTGAAAGTATTCATAACCCCCAAGTCATCCGGAAGTCCCTCCGGAAAATCGGGTTAGGGCGCCAATTTCTTTTCTTGCCCAGGGCACATTCAAGATTAAACGATGGCAGGAAAGTTATTACTGAAGTTTGTAGTTTAAAGCATGGATCACAGTCGTGCAATTTGCATTTCTTGTCAATTGATTACGTGGTAGTGAAAAATTTATTTTGTGAACACCCATTGCTCTGAAGGAAATTTCGACCTGTTTTTACTGCTTTAAGTCTTCGCTGATTTTTTATTTACAAATATAGTCGTATTCAACCATGAAATCTAAATTAACCACTTAGTTTTGTAAAACAAAAAACTCAAAAACGTGACTGATCTTATACTAATATCTGACTGGTCTGTTACCATTTTTCTTGCCAAACAATATTTTGCCCAGATTTTGAGTTCTTAAAAATTTGCCTAACACCTTCTACCAACACTTGCATTTTGTCCAACTTTAGTTTACCCAGGAATATGGGTAGAGTAATCCATAAGACGATTTGTTAGGCAATAATTTGTCCATGTTGAGCATTTCGCATTTGGCTCAATGCTTTTTACCCAACATTTTTTAGAGTGTTCTAAATAGCTACGTATTATATTTAAACCATTTTCTCATTTTTACCTACACAGAATGAAAAAAATGAAGTGCTCACAACTGCATCGTGGACTCAGGTGGTAAGAATCCTTTTTACTTCATTTATTTCACACTGTGTTGTTTATGACGTCACCAAACAGAAAGTTCCCCTTCCAGTTTGCTAAAGTATATATTATTGGTACCTATACATACCGTGCCAGAGATTACGCGCACTTTATTCTAATTGTGTCGAATTCATGTTGTACTTCGCTGTCTGTCTCCATATTTTGATCAAATTTGACCAAAATGCGGTACCTTATTAATTTGTAGTGAGTTCAAAGTTGACCAAAGCTAGGTCATCAAAATTGAATAACGGATTATTTAGAGTGCACTTTTTGACGTCATAGCTTGTCACGCTTCCATATTAAGTAATTACCCTGCCAAAATTTTCCCAAGTGCTATTCTCTAACACAACTTCTATGTATCACCCTTTTTCTTTCATACTGAAGCAATGAACGATTGACCGCACAGAAAAAGAATCTAAACACGACTTCAAACAGTCAAGTAATTGGCAAGTCTGATTTAGCTGGCCATAACTCAACCAGCTTCAATCTTTTAAATTGCATTTCAAAGTTTACCTCCTGATTACCCCAGTTTAACAGAATAGGAGGGTTTAGAATATTGCACGGAAACTGTACAAGTCAGACGATGGAAGGCCGATGGACCCTACTAATGGCCTACTTCAATATCTTCCCGGGTTCGTTTATAAGGGAAAACTGGGTGTACTCAGCACTTTAATCCAATTGCATAACCAGACTTTTCTGAACCATCATATCTTCCCGGGGTGCTGGATTTTTGACACGATACGTGAACTATCTAAGAGGAGCACCATCATTGGTGGTGACTGTGGTGGGGAGATGGTCGTACAGAAAAGGCATTTCCCAGGTTTGTTTAGTTGTCATTTTGAGATTTGTGTAACATGTTCATTTCAGCAAAAATTGTCCCTCTTTGAAAATGATAAAAATTTACTGAATAACATTTACCACTGCCATATTTACAGGCATAGTCAGGGAACTTAATACGTCTGTACATCCTTTATCTGGGATAAATATCTGCAATTTGACAACGTATCAAGGGAAAAGTGTTGCAATCCACTTTCTAAGAGAAGCCCCAAACGTAACGAAAATATTGGCATGTTGAGACTCCTCAAAAAGACGAAAAGTACATTTTCCATGCTTGTTAACGGAATCGAAGCAGTTGCTATTTTGAATTTCGGTTGCAATAAAATTTTCACTTAATACAAAAAATGACATTAATCATGTGCAAAATGACCGGGTACCCCATAACAATTTTGGTAGGAGAGCATACTGCCTTTTTGTAGTGTTCTTCCATGGACTGCTTCGGGGATCTGCTTACGAAAAGCACTATAAAGAGATGGGGGCTTTCGATTTTGACGCTTTGTACATATGTACCAATTCAAGATATGTATAGCAACTAAAATTTGGCATTCGGGGGCCTTTATTGCATAAATATCACGCCATCCACATTTTGTCCGTTAAATGTAAACTAGGCATATCGGGTATATCAGTATATCAATCTTTTAAACATTAGACATCTTTCATTCTAGCATTCTAGTATATAGAAAAAGTCATGTCATTGTCACGACGTTCTCATCTGTATTAAGGAGAACTCTTTCATTTAATTTAAGTGTGGGCTATAATCGCACAATGTATCCACAACATTTTAAATTTACTTTTTAATTTCTTATCCATTTTTATATTACATTTCATTTATTTTTTATTCTTTCCTTAATTCCATATCTCTGATATCCAGACTCTAAAACTTATTTTCCAATTCACGTATGATTTCCACCCACTTTTTGAACACAATTTCATTGTAAACATGTTTAGCTATTTAATACAAAATGTTTAGTAATTTAAATCTTTTGAAAAGCGAAATGTTGGGGAATTGGACACGCTTGTTTAGCATCAAAATTTGCATACCAAAAGGTGTTTAGAGAAATAAATCCCTATACACCTACCTTTACAGTACAGATAGGCTGCTGTGAGGCTGGACGATTTCATGGGGATTTCACCTCCAAATCCACGTCCCTAGGCAGTAACGCCACTGCTCTAGTCAAGTTGTTGAATTGCTTAAACTTAATTCTTTTTCACCACATTCGTATTTATTATAATTTTGCCAGAGAATTACGTTGTGAACCTTAACACAATGCAATTTTATAATTAACAGTTGATTTACCAGAGTCACACTAGTAGTTTATGGAAGCCAAGAGTATTTTTAATGTCATATCATGCCGGTCATTCCGTTCAGTTAAAAGTCTCAACTGGACTCTTTTTCTTAGAAATTGTTTAGTCAAACAGTTAAAAGTCCAAATTCAAATCAAATGGGGGAGTACTTTCACCTAATGAGCTGTGAAACGTCAGAGTAACAATGACCGTACGCAACCGAGGGGTGGGAGGGGGATGCAGCCCCCAATTGGTCAAAACCTTGCTGAATCGGTCAAATTTGGTGTCTCAAGCGGACAGAGATTATCCCTTAATTGGGGAACTGGAATCGGGAGAAAGGTCACCGTCCCCACCACGAGAAAGAATCCCGTGCCGCCATACGAGTAACATCGTAATGACCAATGTCAACCGTTACTTATCAGTCATTATCCGTTTTTGCGATATCGTAGATTGTCAGAGGGCATTTTGCTGTCATTTCTAAGGATCACTGTACATAACGAGGTACAATTCTGAAAGCAGAGGTTACTTGTCAAATTTGACATGGGTACCGCCCCCCCCCCACTTTCAGAAAATTACACTTTCTGTTTGGTTTTTTGCTCTATACCTTTTTTACTTAAGATGGATATTATTACAGAAATAGTTGATAAAACATCTGTTCTACATTATTTAAAAACAATAGCATGACTTGAAAAGAACTGTGTCGACAATTTAAGTTTCGTTTTACTCTTAACATTGTTACATTCTTAGAACTGGAGAGATGAGAGGCTTTCATGGAATCCAATGGACTTTGATTGGTTGGATATTCTTGAATTAAAAGTGGAAGACGTTTGGACGCCCAACATTGTCCTTTCTAACACGTATGTATTGTGTGTCCTTCAAAGAGAATAAGGCCTACGTATGCTGAATAATGCAAAATGTTTGTCTTGAAATTCGACACATTCCTTTCAAGGAATATTTAACAGCACACTGTGAGCAGTATTTCCTTAAAACGCAGAAAGGTAAAAAGCGGGTTCGGAATTTCGATTTTGGGGCTTTATACAAATGGTCACAAATAAACAAATGCCCTTTACTATAACAAGCTTACGAAAATGTGCGCTTACGTAATGACTTGAACGTGAAATCATCTTTTTTATCCATCCATTATCTGAATAGGGATTTCAAATGTGGTTTAGATTAGTGGACTTTTTAGGCATACACTTTTGAACTTTAGTCTTCTCTAAAGTAGGACTGTGACCCAGACTTATGTTCCGTTGCGCTAGACACCTACATTATTTTATGTTTAACAATTTAAGGACACATTGTACGAAAACTTGGAAATGCAGTATTACATTTGCTTGAGCTCAGTTTGCGTATCCTAACGTGTGCCACAAGTGCATATATCAAATATCCCATCTGGGAACGAACTCACTTGTTGCAAAGCAAATGCCTGTCCCCATATATGTGCCAAAGTGCACTTCAATACATAGGCCTATAGCAGAAGGACCATACATGGGGCGTGACGTTTGGGGGAGGCACAAAAGGATTAGTAATCGCCGTCCTGGGGGAGGGGTCTAAAGGGCGGGGGTTTTAGGTGCAAAATGGGGAACTTTCTGACATAAATTCACTTAGTCCGTTTTTGGATTGGGGCAAGTGCCACCTGGAATGGACATTAATGCCATCATGTTTTTTTCGATTCCCTGACATGTCTATCAACGGAAAAATTCAGGTATATGGGTATCTTTGGGGAAGAGGGGTGGGTTGGGGAAATACAGCGCGGTATCTGCCAAGAGTCAGAGTACTGAAAAATAAAAAATGTAAGGGGTAGGGGAAAATAAAATGGCTATTATTTTTCATCCAGAAACTAGAGAGTAAAAAACACCCCTCAAATCATTTGCAAATAAATTGTCCTTTAGTTGATATATAGATTTTGAGAATCACGTGACTTTTGAGGTCATTAAAGGTCAAGAAGGTACGAAATTTGACCTTTGAAATAAATCTTGATTATGCTATTCTTAAATGTAATTGTGTACAGTGAATTGGTTCATTTGTCCTAGTTTGACTTGAAATGGTTTTATTACGTGTCTTTATACAATTTTAGGTTGATAATGTTCTAGGGTTCGTACTTAGGAAGCACCACTGTCGAACGAAATTTTAACTAGTGAAAAATCTGTTAGAAAAACGTGGTAAATGATCATTGCAAGCTGTGTACCATCTCGAAATCATTTTCATATCTATTAAAGCATTCCTTGTTATAGAAAATTTATTAATTGCATATCTACATGTCCATATCGATACCCCTGTCGGTTCCTAATACCTAAAAAGGTACAATACAATACAATGAAATATCAGTACTAATAGCTTCAAATTGGGCAGGAGATTAAGGTAAGTGCCACCTGGAGTGGTCATTATAGGCCATGGGCCAGAGGCACCTCACAGGCACCCCTACAACTCTCTGACGCAATATTTTTTGGAAACCTTATGGTCCGCTGAACACGAAATCAAGAAGTAACAGTAAATATTTTGGGTCTCGCTTCGTTCAAAATGGCTGCCAAAAACAAAATGGTGGCAAAAATTATGGACATTTTGTAGTAAATAATAATGAAGAAAATATTCATAAAAATATTTTTGAGGCATGGGCTCTCACAATTTGGTCATACTTAATGATAAATATTTTAAAATTAGTTTTATGGGACTTTTTGGTGAGGTTCAGGTAATCAAGATGGCGGAAAAACAAAAAAACGGCAGCCGAACTAAATGAAATATTCCCCCAAAATTGTAAGAAAATATTTCAAATTTCCACATTCCTCAATCACAATGATGTAGAACAATATTTTCAAATAAAGGCGGAATTTGACAATCCTAGATACAAGTATCTGTCAGCCAATATATCGGAAATGCACTAAAGAAGTAAAAACAATACAGTAAAAATTCCCCACAAAATTAAGAAAATAATTAAAAAAAATACAAATAAATGTCAGAAAATAATCATTAAAACTATATTTCGATTAAATATTTCTAATTTCTTTATAGCAAATTGTAAATAATTCTCAAGGCATGATTTCTGGTATTTTATGCAGGACAAAATAGTAACCAAGATGGCGGAAACAACAAAATGGCCGCCAATAAAACGATCATAATGTATAAAAAATAATATGGAAAATATTTATTTCAAATACTTTTGACACAGTTGCCCTTAATTTTTGGCCAGATTTTATGACAAATAGTCCTAACTTATTTTTCACAATATTTCTTTTGGAACTCAGATCAACCAAAATAGCGGAAAAGCAAAATGGCCGCCAGTGCAGTCATTATGTTGATATATCATGACGATAGGAAAATAATCATGAAAGTACTTTTGGCACAGGAAAACCTAACCTGTGTTCATTTTCTGTTGTGAATATTCACAAAGTATTTTTTCTGGACATATCCTGAGGATCCAGGTCAACCAAGATGGAGGATATAGCAAAATGACCGCTATTGTTAAAGTTTGAATATATTAAAATAATAGAGAAATAATCCGTAAATAATATTTTTTTCTGACAGTTGCTCTTTATAAATGACAATTTTTAATGCCAAATAAATTAAACGTGTTTTTAAAACATTTTTGATACAATTCAGGTCAAGCAAGATAACAAAAGATGGCCGCCTGTAATTTAATTACCGTATTTTTTGTTAATGCAGAAAATAATCACTACAAAATATTTCTAACACATTTAAACTTCAAATCTGTCCAGAAATATACGTTTTCAATGGTAATTAAAGACTATGACCATTCCTGCCTCAATCTGAAGCTGGACTTACTGTTACCAATAACACAGTGGCATGCTAAGATATGTGCGGTACCGGTAGGTTGCTCAAGTTGTTTATGCGTGTGTTCCATATTTCCATAGAAATAAAATTTCAATACATACTTTTTACTTTACTTTTTATTTTTATTTATTTTTTTTCGGGGGGAGATATGCTACGTTCTGCGTGGCTACGTGCCTGTATGGCAGCAGAGTTTAAAACAGAAATGTTAGTTGTGCCTTTTGCTATAATTTTCAACCTATTCTCTGATATACTTTACGATTCTGTCATAAGGTTGCAAAAATGCGAAATATTCAAGTATTTTTGGAATCCTTCTTGATCATTTCTTCAAACTATATTTTTGATCAAGTTTTATCAAATAAAGTACCGAAATTCTTTGATAGGTAAAAAATCTAGTTGAGGCTTTCGAGCAACTGGAATTTGAACGTTGTAAATATTCAGTCAATAATTTTGAAAGTTACAAGCGTTATCTTTGCAGAACCCGTGATATATACCTATGTAGTTAATACGCTGAATATCAAACTTTGTAGTGCCATGAAACGTTTTGCAATTGCTATAACGCAGATCCCCTGTTGCAAATTTTAAAAGGATTCAAAAATTTGTTTTCCCATTCTGTACCCGAGTGTATGAAGGCAGGGGCTTTTGAAACGGTGGAGCTTACTTTTAGTTCGATACGGTACCTTATCGGGTTCACGTAAGGTTGGTTTTTTAACCAAGCGTAATCTTCGATTTTTCAGCTTAAATGGCCTTTTAAAAGGTTTACAGTTTGTTCTAAAGTTTTGAGTCATTTGCCACTCAACTGAAGTTATAAATCATAACAACAGCCTTCTCCAACAGTCGTGGTCGCTTAGCGTCGTTAAACAACTTGCCCATCAACACCAGACGATTATTATCATGATTGTCTTATATTAGAAATCGAAGAATTACCGTAGTTTCGTAAAACAATTGCGCGTCAAGACAAAGTGATTATTATTCTTAGAAATGGTATATTCCCTTAAATACTTCGTATTGCGGTCGAACAGTGTCGACTTCCTTTAACACGCATTCTGATCCTATCCATTACAGATAATGCATTATAGTTCATGCTATGTAATTTAAACCTTGGTACTCTGCATTGTCAATCACAGAGCTGAGCTAATTGAGAATTTCGGTAAACCCCTACAAGAGTTGTAGTTTGGGGTGAGAGGATTGGTGCTTTAAATGGCAAGAGCAGTCGGCCCAAACTTATTTTGAAGTCACAGCTTATTCTCACAATATAACATTTTTGGACTTCATATATTGCGTATTCAATGTTAACCGATCAGTGACTTCCAGTAAATTTCAAACTTGAGAAGAAAAATTACTGTCGCATGACCCTGAAGAACCAATCATGAAACAGGATAGTGTACTACACTACTTCAAGTTGGGGAGACTGCTCCTGACCTTTAAGTAATGAGTATCGCAACTCTTTAGAATACCATAGTTATCATTCCATTTGTTTTTGATAGGTTAGCCACTGATTCATTACGATTAATCTCACCTGATCGAGGTCTCATAACGTTGCATTCTACGGGTGATATATACCTCAGTTCTCTTCTCATCGTTTCTACGCAATGTACTTTGCGGTAAGTCTAACGTTTAATCATATCATAATAAGACGGATTTCCTTTACATTGTCATGATCGATATGCTGGAATATCCAAAACTAAGTGATAAGAACTACCAGCTAAGGTAATTTCTACATGAGCTGCAAACTCATTTAATTGATTATAAAAGAGGATCTAAAACTACTTCCTGAACAAAAATGGCAGTTCCCCAAATTAAAAAAAGTTCAGAATGTTTAAAACCAACTCTTGCCGTACTTTCTTGAATTGAAGTTTGTGGTATTGCAAAATGCCTTCATCCAGATGAAGTAAACTCGACTGTAGAGGATGACTTGTTAGGACATGGATACTTTAGATGAAGCAGCTATCACCTGGTTTTAAAGCGATCTGCAGATTGAACAATAAAAGCAATTTATCATGACATAATATTTAAGAAATCTCTTCGTCACACGCTTGCCCATTATTTGAATAAAGTTGTACCAAGCTTTATAAAAAATGAGGTAGCGAGAAATCCATGAAATACCTTCATTTGAGTTTAAATATAAATTTCAATCAGTAGGCAATATACGTTAATGATCAATGATTGTATCCCCTTAAATGTCCCTTGTGTAGTTTGGGGGTTGTAAAGAATACTCACATTATTTCCCACTTGCCGCAAGACCCAACTTCAGGGAAGGATCTGTGCCGAATTTAAAATTAAACTTGAGGTTAAGTGGTTTTTGAAACCTTTTTCAACCTTAATCTTTTTATCGATCTAGTTGACACTAAATGACTCATTCATGTCTTCGTGAGTGTCTACAAATCTCATCTAACTAACTTGAATTTTCTTAAACAAATTGG
Source organism: Holothuria scabra (assembly GCA_037179385.1). Classification (NCBI taxonomy): domain Eukaryota; kingdom Metazoa; phylum Echinodermata; class Holothuroidea; order Aspidochirotida; family Holothuriidae; genus Holothuria; species Holothuria scabra. The sequence continues at coordinate 38,581,110 of CM074193.1, forward strand.
TTCGTAAAATTTCAAAATGATTCGTGTCGGCAAGCCTTTCTTTGAAAAAACACTATTGACACTGTGTTTCTTCACAAAAACATCTCAAAGGCAATTGATGTTTTACAGGTGTTGGTAAGTTTTGCTTTTAGGTTAGGTTACTTAGACAAAGTTTAATGCACTTTTAGTTTAATCTCTCGCCGAACCCATTGTCTTCTTTCTTCCTCCCTTCTTCCTTGAAAGTAAAAAACAATTTCATCTGATACTGGCGCAATTTAAGAAAAATCGTGGTAATAGGAAAGTATGACCGCCTAATATGCTCTCAGAAAATACTGTAGTTTAATTTTTTGACATTTGTTTTTATTAACTCAAACTTCACAATGAGATCTAGGGTTTTTACAAATTTCTTAAATTTGTATTGTAACTTTGCTGTTGACTTTAAAAAAGTAACGCGTAATTTGTTCTTCAGATTATTTACAGAGCACAGCAAATATTCCTCGAAGTGCTCAACATTCGATCTTGTGTACATAGCAAACCATTTGCCTGATTCTATTCCAGTACCACTATACAGTAGCGAGGCTTAGGCGAGACTTATTTTTCGCAGAATAAAAAAGTCAGGGGAATTTCATTTTAAAGGACCAATCAACTTCTTGGAAAAAGGCCTAACCACTAATTTCAAAGTACGTCAGTTCTTCAGCCTTTTGTGGTTCTGTTACCAGAGTATGAAAAATCATGTCTTAAATCACGTGGCACTTTCTAAATGCATCGTAACTCTAATTTTGACACAAATTTAAAACTTTTTGAAAAATATATGTTTTCAACTTCCTCTTGCATCTGGGAAATTACGCAACCGGCATGCAATTTGTCTCTCTTACGGGGCTTCAAACTGTATTTCTCGATTAAATAAAGGTTATTCAACTGTAGCAATCCTAAAACTGTTATGCGATTTCAATTTTTACCCTCACAACAATAAGAAAAAAGAAGAATCTTTGCTCAAGTAACAAGTTAAGATTACCTCAGAAAAATAATTGCAATGTTCTTCCATTCTACTTTTCCCACAGAATCAAGTACTTTCCATTCGATACCCAGTTATGCGGGCTCACGTTTTCTCCTGAAAACTACGAGAGAGGTCAAGTGGACGTCACTATGGAAAATTCCACTTATCCTTCTTTCATGACTAGTTTAGAATGGAACCTATTGGGAACAACGGTAGCTAATGGGAAACACCCGTACATAAAAGCTGTGTTTTTGATATTTCTACAACGCGACCCAAGATATTATATTTCTACCATAATTGTACCGTCCTCGGTAATGTGTCTCTTGGCCATTGCAACATTTCTCTCTCCACCTGACTGTGGGGAGCGAATGTCATTGGGTGTGTCAATGGTACTTGGTCTCACCGTGTTTCAGTTATTGGTCGCTGATACACTTCCAACATCGAGCAAGCAGTCACCTATTTTAAGTAACTATCTTTTCGTTAACTTTTTAATGGCTTGTGCGACCTTGCCTTTCTCGCTTTTCAGTATAAACATTTCGTACACGGGAAATAGGCTCACATTTATGAAAAAAAGTTGGATAAGGGCACTGCTAATAAAGTATTTGCCTTATTGTATGTGTTTGACCTCAGTGGGGAAGATGGGTAGACAAGAAGTCGCACCTATAAGCGAAAATGCAAACATGAACGATGGAAAAGTTATTTGTTCAGCGACACCGACTCGACCAGGCATATTTTGTGCAGACGATATTCCACTGCCTAGAGCTGCAGCCTCCTCAAAGGTATGGAATTCTCTGTTCTGTTACATAGTTTTGTGTTTTTCTTCTTATTCATCTCTTTTACATCATTAAAGAGACTAACTACATGGTAAACTCTTAAGGGCATCAGACTTGCAGTCGGGATGTTGGGAGTTCGAGTCCTGGCCGGAGTCATACCGGAGACTGTAAAAAACGGAAACTACTGTCATTGTGCTCACTTATATTACACCCACTTAATAAACATTCTAAACATGTTTACATGTTAAACATGTTTATATATTAAACACTATGCATTTATTTATTAAACGTGGTTTTGAATAAGACCCTTGTGTTGAGCATCTGAACATGTTTACAAAGTAAAAGTAAGGAATGTGTTTAAAAAAACTTTCAATTCCTAAAAAGCTTTTTAGAGCGTAAAGCTCTTTTTAAAGGATTTCGTAAAATGTATTTGAATTAAACTGAAGCCTTAAAATTGGTTAGAGTTACAGATAACGTACGTTAGTTATAGCCTTGGGTGTGTTACTAATTCAGTATTTCCGCTTCAATTTTTATTCCCTGTTTTGGACACTCCACGCATAATTTTTGCCGTAGCAACCGCATCATTTTGTAAAAAATGCCTATTTTTTAAGAAATTGATTAAATAAATATAGAGAGAGTTCCCGAATCCAAGGTAACTATTCTTTGAATGGGAATGGGTTACATCCACAAAAACATCTTTCTCTAGAGAAGAGGAGAGGAGAGTTATAGGGCAGATCGAGTGTATTTTGCCTATATTTCTTTTAACCTTTTCAAGGATTCAAGATGCAAATTGGTGCATGAGTTCGACTTTCAAAGATTAAAAACGTCTTAAAAGTTTTTGTAATACTTTTTGGTTCCCCGAAAGGGAATACCTATTGAGTTGTGCAGACGTTACTTTTCAAAACTAGTGTAGTGGCGAAGTCATTTTAACGAGGACAACTGTGTTTTCTACTTCGACAAAAAATAATATTGTTTGGAATAAAAAGATCACGAGAGTGTTTTTTTCTATTCATTTTAAAATGTATTTTAAGGAACTAGATGTTTACTATATATTTGAAACTTGTTACAAGAGAAGTACTTTTACCTCCTTTGAAGTGTATCTCACCTTTATCAAGCTTTGAATGACGAAACAAGTATCTAACAAGTTTCAAGGTAGATTAAGAACCTACAGAAAAGCCTTGATAACAGAAGAAATGCATACGTACTAGCCGTTTGGGGAGTCATTTAGATGTGGTTTAACGGGCCAATTTTCAACAATTGTTTTTAGTCGGGCAGGCAACAACCCTTTCCCAGTTGTGGCTCTCAGGCTTGTTTTCCCTGCGATATTGCTTACACTGATCACTAAGCAGTAGGTTCCGTCCATTTTTCAAGTCTTCGGTGTGACCTAGGAGTCGAATTCCGTAACTATGGCGGCAGACATTGCGGATAATTATCCATTCAGAGACGTTTCACAATTCACTTTTGATTTTTCTTTTTCGGGTCAAAGTCCCTTGCATTTGGAAATTCTGGGGAATTATTTTTCCCGCAGATTAGGCACAGTTTATGTTTAAGTAATCGATCACTATGCTCCAAAGTCATAGCATGTGACAAATGATAATAATGGTTGCAGGTAAGGGCACAGTGTAAATTTCGAAATATGCTTCTTGCAAAGAACACTTCTGGAAAAATTAAACAATTCACCGTTTTATTATTTCTTACCACAGGCTGATGAAGAAAATCGCGTTGTAGCTGTGGTGATGGATCGTATTTTCTTTACTTGCTTTCTTACATTGTTCATGATAGTTACTATCAGAGCACTACTCGAGTTTTATGGCAAACAAGACGAAGACTATATAGACACACCTCATACCCAGTAAATAACTTTTTGTGAAAGCCTGATATACTTTTTAATGAAGATCCTCTAAGAGTTTATTACAACCTTTTTGTTACTTTCGTACTCAACTAAACATTCCATCACATTCTCTTCATTTCATTGGGCAAAATTATCATTTCTTAGTAAAAATGAAAGTCCTAAGACATAGTGAAAGATAATTATATGTTCTTAAAATTAACAGAATTCAAACTATTGAAAAAATAAATTCGCTGCTTCTTCTTTTTTCTCTATGTGAGAGTTGTAAAGATTTTTGTGTAAAATAAGTTACACAATTCGCTTCATTTCCGAAATGGTGTATGTATTCGACGAAAGAGGAAGTCATCATGTCATATTTGAGAACTAGCCTTAAATTTAAAAAAAGGACTAAAGACCATTTTGAATTATTTTTGGTACGCTCTGCGCATTACTTAAGGGGTGACAATTTTTGCTGCATGAAGCTCCCTTCAGATGGCACGTACGGACCTCACCATATCTCACCTATATATTAAATAAATTTGGTAAACATTTCCGAGATCTGAAAATGACAAAAGCGGAAGTTTGCCACATGTGACACCATATCATCAAGTGGCAGGGGGCAACTACAGTGCTATTTTCAAAAACTTAATTTTCTTTTATAAAATTCCACATTTTTTACCAAGATATATGCTCTTCGTTTTGACATATTTTGTCTAAAACAGGTAACAAAGTTTTCGGAGCCAGGTCTCAGATAGCAAATGAAGCAACAACTATCTTCAGTCTCAGATTTCCCCAATCGGAATGGCTGATTCTTCAATCGATAATCTCTCTTCGGCGCGCTCGAAAAGTTACCTCACTAATAAGGTGTTTTTCATACTTTAAGAGAAAAACAAATAAATAATTGAATGGTTAACCCCCCCCCCCCCTACACACACACACACTCATGGACTTACCGAGTGGATACTGAAAGTAGGCCTATATAAGAAAGACCTAATTGTCAAAACATGACAGCGATATTATCCAGCGAAGCAAAGAAGGCAATGATCGAATCTCTTCAAGATATGGTTTCGAAAACAACAGAGATTGACGAGGAGATTCTCAATTATCTAAATCCACCAAACCAACCAATTCTCACCTCACGCATTTACGTACTTCCTAAAGAACATTCACCCCTGCCGGTTAACTCAAAATTTGCCGGATGACCCGCGCGGCAATTTTTGGTAACGGATGCCAAGCTATTGGTAACGGATCTGTGCACAAACTTGAAAATCTTAATTTGTGGATTATTCCTATTGTTTTAAGCAAACACTTCTGTCAAGGATACAAGCCATATCCTTGACCGATTGGCTGATTGGAAGCCACCCCTCCCAAAAAATTAATTGTCGCCACTTTGAACGTTGTATTTATGTTCAAAAACACCTCACAAGACGAAGCTTTGGATCTTTTCCAAAAAACCTACAAAAAGCCAACAGTTCCCATACCTGTATGCCAGATAAAGGAAATATCTCCCAGCTTCATGCGCAGAGTAATCGAGCTATTTCTAACAAGACATTGTTAAGCAATCTATAGCAACTTCAACATAACAAAATTGGTTACGCGTTGGCAGCCAACCTTTCCCTGGAATGTGTGATATTTCCATCCATCCTTCGTAAGAAACTTATAACATCCGTTGGTCCGAACATTCTAAAAATATCCTCGGTACAGGGATAACTTGCCATCCTTGTTCAAAGCAATCAGTCGAAACTTCAAAATCTAGTGGTAAATCTTAATGTTTTAGGAGGGTCATTCAAATTTAGTGCTGACACTTCCGAAGTCGCTCTCCTTCCGCTTTTGGGGCGTCCTAGATGCAAAAGTCCTAACTTGGTGTACAAAAAATTTAGCAATACATTGATAAAGATTTTGCACAAACTTTAGCCACTGTAACAGGCTTTTTTAAAGGCGAAGGACCCAGGAACGCCATCCATTGCAATAATGTAAGCAATTGTTTGTTTGATTATATGTCACGGACAAAGTAAACTTCACTTTCCAGTGGTGAATTCATTTTGTGTGCAGGTAGTAATTAGTAACTTGGAAATCATTACCGGTTCCTGTTACCAAAATATTATCTTGTGGTGATAACTCTGACGATTACAAAAATTTCCTTCAAGATTAAACAATTTTTTCAGTAGTGATGCCGATTGTGTTTTTTTTTTTTTACGTCTGTGAATGCATTTTGTTGTTTTCTGAAAGATTTTAGTAGGCCTCAGTTTAATAGGTACAACATTGGTTCTTGGGGAATTAACACAAAAGTCACTCAGGATAGCCTCAAAAGCTAATGCTACGAAAGGCAATGACAGTGTTAAAGTCAATTACTATATGAAATCTCTTAACTGCTGTTATCAGTCTTTCGGGGCAGGTCGATATCGTCCAGTTTCGTTGCACCTATCTTAGTACCAAGATTTGAACTTATTTCCTAGTAGATTTCAACGTGCTTTTTACATTTCAACATGCTGGATGTGTTATTTTAAAAGTAAACTTCATGTAAGTGATGGACTAGTTTACCCCGCCCTATTCAGAAATGCAGTTGTTAACCTACCACTTTGAGTAGCGATGTATAAAAAAGAACCAGTCAAGACTGTTTAAACGAACATGTGATAATATGGTAATATACTCTATGAATCTAGGGCGTAGACCAAAAGTAGTCGGAATTATACAAGCAACTAGCTGTCGAGATGGACAGTTATTAGCAAAAGACATTGAAATGCCTCATCCTGCATTTTGAGACTTCTGATTATATTTTGGACAGCTTGGGATATGATTAAAAACCCGAATGGTAGTGTTTTAGCTTTTAAGTAGGCCCTAATGTGTTTCTGAGGACAACCTTCATCGGTATAAGTGTATGCAGGAAATTACCTGCAATCTGTACTAATGCTCCAAGTGCAAGGGCTAGGCTAGGCCTATCGGGTTGGCTTGAACAAAAGAATTTTCAGTTTCAGTTGACTTAAATTAACTGTTCTAAATTTGTATGACCAGCTGCCCCACACCACATCTTGAGGCGAGTGGCGTAGGAAGCCATTGGAAAGTGGGGGGAGGAACAATTTTTGGACTATGCACCTGACCCTACCCCATTGACCAAAAGTTACATTTTTGATGCTAAATTTTTCCCTTTTTCTACCAGGAAGAACGATTTTTTAAATAAAAAAATGTATGCTATAAATCATGTTCTCAAACGAAACTGGGCACTAAAGAAGGTAGAATTATTCTTTTTTCCCAGCAATGCTATAGGAGAAAACAATTCCAGCATATATATGCCCTCTGCAAACCGAGGAACATTGATAACATTTTAATTCTTTAAGTTTCTAAAGAATCCATAAAATAACAGACTATTCAACCGACAGGGCTGAAAGGTAACTGATGAAAGGTATATATGAGAGCACTAACGGTGGGCAAATTATTCCCTGCCTGAAGTCCTGCCCGTAAAATTATTTAGGTGGAGCGCCACCGTCAGTTGGAGGGGAGCGTAAGGAAATTTTGAAAGATCGGACCCCTCAGGCAGTCGAAAATGACATTTATCAAGCCTGTAAGCAGTAGCTAAGCATCAGGGAGGTAAAAAAGACTTCAGGGGGAACGGGCAAGTACCCAAATTCCCAGAGCTTAATTTGATGTGTAAGCACCACTGTATCAGGGACGAAGAGCGCCGAAATTTCTCACCTTTTTTGAAACAAATTTTTCTAGCTATGGGGCTTGTATTGCGTGACATTTTTGGATTTTGGGCTTCTTGTATAAGGAAATTTGAAAAGTTGGGAATTACTTATCGAAGAATCTGCACTTCCTATGTTGGCAAATCTGAGAATGAATGCACGGTGATCGACTGAAGATCGTTGTTGCTACATAATGTTATCTCAGTTGAAGATCTACGAACAGAAGCTCTCCAATTAAATTTTAAGAGTTTCTGAAGCTTTGTTGTTTATTTTAGACAAACTGTTTCAAATTCAATAGCTTACATTGGAGAAAATTTGGAATGTTATGAAACAAAATTTATAAAAATAGCACTGATGATCTCCCATAGCTTGAAAAGATTTATATAATCAGGGAGGTGTAACTAGACGTCCCTGATTAAATTGGCGCTTGTATTAAGGAGAACCCGGAATTTCATGAGAGAGAAGAGTTGAGAATATCACATCAATGAAAAAAGTTTTTTGACCCGAGGAGAGAATGCTTTAGCCCCCTCTTTTTTCACTGGGGGCTGCCCCGCAGCCCCCCGCTTCCTACACCTATGCTTGAGACTATGTTCCTAGCTTGGAGTTCCTTCTATGAAAGGAAATTTTTCTTTTAGAGCTAGTTCAGAGGGGAGCGGCCACCAACGTGAGGTGCGGGGCCTAGCTATTGTCACATTTCCTTCAAGTGAACTACATCTTGGATCTGAGAAGGCTTATGGGGAAATGTTACAAGTTTCTCTTGGTTAGTTGTAGACCTTATGCATTTTATAGTTGATGTAAGGTTCAAAGACATTGCAAAAAGCTAGAAAAGCATTTTGCTGGGATTTTACTTTAAATTTCTTCCACCGAAAGGTAAATGAGAGGAATATAACCTGCCAGGAGAGAAAAGTTAATAATTAACTTTCCATATGTTCTTTGCTTTAAGGTTAACATTGACAATGACCAAGGTGTTTCATGACTGGGTGAGAAATGGCACCGGACTAGGTACAGTTCAGTTGTAGTTTGGTTGCTTGATTTTTGAGTTGAAGCTTCACGGCATCTTATGAGGTCTTGGCCCTTCTTTGCCCGTTAACCTGTTAGCCTATGTTATGTTAGACTGCGTCTGTGCTTTCATGACCCATATTAAGCGATCAATGATGACACCATGGGCAGTTAGGCCTACATTATAGCCAGTGGTTCCTTTCCTAGTATCAGTCGGTGCCTAACCTTTCTGCCTACGCTATGCATGTGGGGCCTTTACTAATCTACAATTAGCAAAATCAAACAAACCAACAGACTCATCTGAGGTGCATACAGTAATCAGGTTCTCTCTTTTAATGATATTGCATTCAGGTGATAAGCAGAAAGAGAGGGAAAGAGCAATTAAAAGTAGTCCGTGTTAAATTTATTCATTATGCAATGCATGATGTATGTGATATTTTTTGTAGAAGTTAAGTCACTTTGTTGTGTGGTACCTTTAACTTGCAAGATTTCATGAGCATATGCAGAATAAATTTTAACATCTTTCACCTGCCCTTGCACAGGCTCTATGCAGTGACACTTGGAGATAAAAACGGTAAGCTAATGAATGTGGGTGGAGCAGATAACTTTCATATGAAGGTAACTGCTTTTATCAGTATGGATTAATCAGAACAGTCAAGTGATGGTCTGATTTAGTGGACCATAACTGGGGTTCATTAGCTTTAACCTGGCGAATTCTTTGTAAACCTATATCACAGATTCATGTATGGTTCCACACACACAATAGCAATTTACTAAATATGCGAGTTTGGAGTTGCATGTGGACAGTAAAATTAAGAATATTTAATTAAGGTTGATGGGCCCGGCTAATCGCTGACTTTACCAGCTTTTTAGATTCATCTAAAACTAGTGATTTCTGGAAAACCAAGAACGGTTTGTTGGCCTTTGATACTTTGCATTATTTTCAAAGCAGTGCTTCATTTGACAAAGAAATTTTGGAAGAGAAAAATGATCAGATTATTTTATTTTTACTGGAATGCAGAAACAAAGCGTCCCTGTTTTGAAGTTTAATGGTCACTGTCTATGGTCTATTTAAAATACAGTTTTGTGCTTCAGCCTTTTTCCAGTAAGAACTAAGAAGTAAATGTTTTTGAATGCATTAATGCTGTCAAATTGAAGATTGCGGGGATTTTTTTCTTAAGCACCAACTCTGCGCTAAGTCATTGGCTTACCTGTATCTATACTGTAGGCAAAACAATAGTCTTTGAGACAAAAATTCTGGATAATGGTGACTTTTTTACATGAAGGAACATTAAAAACACTTACATCAAACTATATGGCATAATATCATGTTAAAGTTAAAAAAAATGTCACTAGATTTTTCAAGTTAAGGCAGAGAAGACCCCACAGCCATGGGTCCATCATTATTTCTATGAGAACTGGAGTAGCAAGAGTACCGTATTGGCATAAACATTAAACTTTGGGGAAAAAAATTTCCTCACATATAGCCGAACCCCAACCTAACATTTCTTTGGCCGACGGTGTTACAGCTAGTTATCTTTGGAGACATTATCTGATTTCCTATCGTTTCTTTCTAAAAGTTTGGCTTGTTTTGGGAGTTTTGCAACTCAGTTGGTTTAATCCAGCTGTATCTTTGGCACAGCCAAGGAAGGGGTTGCAAGGGATTTAATTCCACATGATCAAAACATGAAATTAAGAACAATAACAGAAGTGGCGAGAGGGATCGCACATAACTTGATTACGTTTGAGGCACAAATAATGCAACAATTCGCCTCTGGAGCCCATAATATTTTTTCGCCAAAAATCGGGGGTTGGCACTCTCACTCTAGATATGTACCACAGTACAAACACCCCTCAAATGATATGTACCTGAGGTGAACCCATTGCGTTCTTTGTAACTCTTCGGACACTGACACTTTCAAGAGGAATGTAATGCAGGCATTACACAACAAGAACCCTTGCCCCTTCAACTTCGTCCTATACCCTCTGTGGAAGTTTTGTTTAGATCCTGCAAATCAGGGGTAATTTCAGAATTGCGCCCTCCAAGCAAAGCTTGTGGTTCCCCAGTACACCCTGTTTAAAAACACTTGGCTAAGATGTCGCTGCCAAGGAAGGAATTGCGCATGACCAATATGAACAATTTTGTCGGGATAATGGTCTTGATGCTTAGGTCCAACTTACAAAGAGGTCATATTGATTCATACCACCCCTTTAATGATGACATAGAATACCAAAGTGCATCAATGTTAGTAATAGCCATGCTGGAGGGAACCTGCGTTGTCTTGGCATTAGCAGATTGAGAAAAAAATATGATGTGAGGGAGGTCTTACATGACTTGGGTAGCCAAATACTATAACAATTTCATTTGGCCCTTTTCAGTCCTTTAAAAATGACCTTGAACATGAGGAGGTCATACGTAATTTTGTTAATTGCATGTAGTGAGTGTCCAACATGGTACAGTTAACAGGAAGTATGCCATTCATCTTCAATTGTTGAATACTATAACATATTAATAGGATGACAATTTTCTTCAGAAATACTTCTCGAACAGCGTTAACAGTGACGTCATTCGTTTGTTGTTTACTCGCGAAATAACTCATTTACTTCATCAAACATTGTCGGAAAATATTCTCCAGACGTTCCTCTATCATTATCAACTAATAAAGTACCTTGGTACTGAAAGGGTGCAACGAAAGTCGATTTTTAAGCACATTTTGAGGCCTGTCCCGACAGACTACATCGATCACGGCAAGAAAACAGTTTTTACATCTTTCAACAAGAACATTATACAAACAACTTTTATGAACAAGTTGTCTTAAAGATTGGCTGATTTAAGTGAATAATTTAATTGACTTGCACTCTTAGTAATAAGCATAAAACATTTAATGTCTCAAGCAGGAATTCTTCGACATTTTACAATAAAAACTGAGAGCAATAACAAGAAGTTTTTAATCTGTAATTGCTTTTTTGAGATTTCACGATGCACTGCTCTCTGTTTACACGGTTTCTGTCAAAGAGCCTCCAGGTGTCTACCCAAGTGTCATATACCTCAAAAGTGTAAACCTCTCTAATGTTGGGCATTTGGAACACTGGTCTCTGTTTCTCCATAATTCATGCAAATAAGTGAACCACAAGTTGTACCTCATCCGTACCTTAGTACATGATGGTACATGTCGGCATGAAAATAATCCACAAGAATAATTATCGGTATAGCGTACCCAGAAAAAGTGGTATTTTGGGGTCAGGTCGGTAACGAAAACCTTCCCTTTTTGTTTGAGGAGTTGACCCTTTCGCAACCCTTAATTCACCCTTAATTCAGTACGCCGGTTGCTAAGAATTTAAGTACTAAACTAACTGAGTTTACTTCTGAAAAGCAACAACAGAAGCATGGCTTGCAAGCAAATGACTTCAAGAGACACTCAACTTTGGAAGAGACAATAAACCTTTCGATCCAGCACTTCGATTTTCCGATCTTAACTAATCGTTTTCCAGAATAAAGAGACACTGACAGATCTTTAGGTATGAAGAAAAGTTAATTATTGTGTCATTTGAATTATGAATCAGTATTTCTTACTTTTTGTCGGGTGAAAAATAAATCATAGTTCCTTCATTTACACAACGACCAATTCCCACATAAGTCATGGTGATAACATGGATGCACCCTTGAAACAATTGAACATCAGAGTACATGCTAAATTGCTGAGAAAGAAAATTGCTTAAGGCTGAGCAAACCATCATGATTTTGATTGGCATAGCGGGTAAGGGGAGGACAAAATTCAATTAGTCATCAAAGCCTATTTACAGATTTTTTGTACAGTACTAATAAAAGCTGCTGTAGGAAATTCTCTGGCATATACGGATCCACCTACACGTACCAACACTTAGAAACGGAATTATCACGGGCTTTTAATTACGGCGGAGAACGCTATCTTTACAATGGGATAGGAGGTCAGCTATAGCCTACAATCCTCGTCAAAAATGATGGTCGGGGACAAAACAAGCAAAACAAGCAATGAACGGATCACCATTCCCCACTCAGTCCAATAGGTCCTGAAACTTCAAGATTGATACAGGGAGCTGGGTTTGTCCCATGTATTTTTGTCGAGTATTGTAGTAATTATAGCAGAGGTGTGAGGAAACGTTAACCACTATCATGCTCACAATTCACATGCCTTTGCAAAAGACACCAAAGAGGTTTGTCTGTATATCGGAATGATTGCTTGGCGGTCCTGAGAAAAGAGGGACCAAATGGGAAGCGCACTTATTAAATAATTATTCCACAGAGAGACAGTAAAACTTTCATGAAAAATAGAGAGCAACTTACAAATTTGGAGATGATTCGATTTTTTCATTAGTAGGCCTACCCGATATTTGATGTACAGTTTTGAAACACTGTACAAGTTTTTGTTGAGCATAAATGTAAAATAACGAGAGAAAGAGAATGATCTGATTCATGTGAAGGATTTAAAACAGCTAGATCAGAATCCGATCTGAATTCTCTGTATGCCGTGTGACGTCGGCTAGAATTATTTCGTTTCTTTTCGCAGAACATCAATAGCCCACCACGCTAATGATATTTTGCGAAACAGAGCATAAAGTATGTTCATAGAACTATGGACTACTTTGACCGATTGATTTTTGTCCTCGCCTTATCCGTTATAGTTTCCTATTTCATGGGAAACCTAAACTAATTTGTTTCTTTTCGTTTCGCAGAATATCGAAAGCCCACCACGCTAATGATATTTTGCGAAACAGAGCAAAAAATATGTTTACAGGCCTCGGCCTACTTTAAGCAATTGACTTTTGTCCTCCCCTTATGCGTTATAGCTTCCTATCCCATGGATAGCCTAAACTAATTTGTTTCGTTTCGTTTCGCAGAATATCATAAGCCCCAGTTTACTACAATTATCCCAGCTGTCTAGCAAGTAAAATCTCTTTGCATAGCCGAAGATTGTTGTAAAAACGACACGATCCAACAGCCCAGGAGGAGCTCTTCAAGGCAGTCTAGCCTCTTTTCTTGAGGGCTGGTTTAAAAGGTAGTGTGACATTTCAGACAAATGACCTGACTTTACGTGGCAGTTATGCAGTTAACTTTGCTGAGGAAAATCCGTTGGAATTATTTCAATTTTTTTCAGTGTTCTCAAGATATAACTTTTCAAAGTTCCAATTTTCCTAAAGCAACTTGTTGCTTATGCAAAAATAATGATACGGAGCGTTGTTGAGTGTTAACATTTCTTTTTTTTCATTCTTTATTATTTACTTCTAAATAATTTAGCAGATAATTTATGTTTTGTTTATTGATACTGGTGATTTTCAAGGACACAATTTAACCTCCCAAAATAAGACCCGCGGAACAAACCTATTGATATAACTCTCCTTAAACTGAAGTTTGTAAAAACAAATGATAACATTATATACATCTACATGGCATGTCCCTCTCATGACATTACAAGCTTTGCATATTGAGCTCGTATTTATTAATGATGAAGTGCAAATAAAATTTGCCCAGTAAAATTTTCAATTTTTAAAGGTTTTTAATGGGAATTGCCCCTTTTTCTTGGTTATGTGGCCTTTTACATCAAATAGCCAATTTTGTCATTTTCATGCCAAACGACCTTAACTATAGTCTACGGACTGTTTTTACTTGCTTAGTTAAACGTCAAACGCTCCACAGAGTACATAGACTGACATACGTAAAGCTCTAATGTCTTACCTCTGGGCATCAGCGGTTCCCATATTCAACGTGTTATTTACTGTCTCATATATTTACATTGGGTATTAATATCACGCAGGTCATCAGTTGAATATTGCTATGTTTTCGACGTTTTTGTTTGAAATTCTGTAAAAGAAAGGTATAAGGTTACATCAAGTTTTGATGTGGGTTACATATTCTAAGCATTTTGGTGAAGTATGAGCTGTGGTTCTCCATATATAAGCAGGTAAAGTTGACATAGTTTCAAGAAAAAGTGAACTTGAAGGGAGCATATATGACATCATGTCCGTAAAGTAATAAACATGCTTGTTTTTTTTTAAACCGTACAGCCAATCTCTACTCGACCATGTAGTATTTTCACGATGTGACTCATACGTGGTGTGATAACTTTACAAAATGTGCATACGACACAGGGAGGTACTACTTCTATGAACTTCAAAGTCAACACAAAATTCTGAAAAACAAAGGGAAATAAAACATTCCTTGTCAATGTTACTGGCCCAAGTTGAATTTGGAACAAAATTCTGGTTAGTTCATTTACAGGTACATCCGGAAACACATTTCCGATCTGAAGGAAACATTTACCACATTAGGTAGATTTGGTTACTCTTTCGCAATGTCATACGAAAATTAAATTTTGCCTAAACTTAGCCTTAAACGAATTAAGCTAATTTGACTATTTTCTTCAAAGCATATCATACATTGAAATAAGATTTTGATCATTTTAGTAGGCCATAAATGAACAGATGAATGTACCGGAACCTGCAGGATTTTTTTTTTAATTCTTACTTCCTTACCGGGAACTTTTCTTAGTATCCCGTAATCTATGAAGTTTTTGTTCCATGAGATCGGAATGCAGATTGTGACTACCAATATTATTCTTTCAATCAGAAAGAGCATGAAGGTGACATAATTCAAACAAATGGTTCCAAGTTATACACAGAATTGTGACGTAAAAGTTAATCAATACAACAAGCGTTTCAAGCAATAAACTGAACTTTATTGCACTATTACTAAAAACATTGCTAAAAGGTCTTGGCGTTTTAATTAACATATACTTTGCCATGGCCGTTAAAACTATCTATCGGCTGATATAGCTTCGTCACCTCAATGTTCTCGCTGATTTAATTAACTTGTCCCTGCCTGAAGGACCAAAAACGAACCTTATCCAGGTAAACACACACCGTTTGATTGGAAGTTTGAAGTTCCACTTAATGAAATTAAATGAATCGATATCAAGCATTCAAAGGATTTTCAGAATCTACTTTCATGTTTGACAAGATGGGTAAAAAATAAAGTTTTGCGTCGTTGCCAGTAACATACCTTGATAAACGTAATTTGCAATTCTTCGAGGCTTTCGGGAAACCATTAATATATTATTCCTCTGTCTTGAATTGTCTTCGATACGTCGGTTAGTACATTCGAGAGTTGCAAAAATATTTTCATCATGGAGTTCAAAGTGGTGTTCATGTTTCTAACGGCTGTAGTGAGTAAGTCCATTCGAAATGATTTTCATCTTTCTACTGTGTTTTCAAGGTACTTTATACTTTGCCCTTTACATTTTACTGGTCTAATACAAAATACAACACGAAAAACAAGTATATAAATAACATTAATTCTGTTTTAAGTACAAAAAGTACAGTGACGTAACCAGAACGTTAACAGCGGTCAAATGTGACCTTTCTTGAGGCAGGGGCGTCCAGTCGGCGAGGTCTCCGTCTATCTCTGAAGTTTAAGCATATCTCAGGATGAAAAATATTTCTCAAGAGAGAGGAGGGGGGGGGGGGGAAGGGGAGGCAAGGCAAAAATGTGGTGGTTAAATGCCATCTCTTCTCCACTCCCGTAGCTCCGCCACTGGTTAAGTATCTATGTGGCATACTGAAAACAAGCAACTTCAGTTTGATTTCTGCATAGTGGTCGCCTCTGATGTTCTTAGAAATGGACGTATGGGAGTGTTTTTCAGGGAGCGGCGTTAGTAAAATTAACCAGTCCGATTTTCCACTCAACAAGGACAGAGTAAATTTGCACATCGACAGACTTTGCCCATTTTGTTAGGTCTGTAAAAAATGCAAGATGTACCTGTAATCATTTGACAGTCTTTGTGCAGAAGTCATATTGCGCTGGAGAGTTAAGGGGAAAGTAATAAACCGTTCACATTCCTTTCTTTACAAATGTGTGTAATTGTATTAAGCACGATGTTTGTTGAGTTCTGAGAAAATCTTGTACTTCGGTCTCACTTTGTAATATTAAAGGAATGACATTCCATGGACACATTTTGCCTGTTGTTTCTCTATGCGCAATTTTATCTTGATATTTGTAAGCATATTAGTAGTTCTTTACATTTCGCGTCTTGCGTTATCTTAATTTCATTGATATCGCAGTTGTTGTCGCAAGATACCCGGAAAACTCCGAAATCCGACTGCGTAACTACCTCTTCAATCATCCAAACTACTCTTCAGAAGCTCGTCCTGTTTTGAACCATCATAATACTGTTAATGTTACTATGGACATGATTTTATACGCAATGATTCGGTTGGTGAGTAGTTCTTTTATGCGAGTATTTTCAGGTTTACAGGACGTCAGATGTTATGACAATGTTAACATTTAACGACACGGACAACAATGATTAAATTGTTGCTGCACGATACCCATGTGATTTGATATATTTTACTTTGTTGTGATGTTTGTCAAATTGTAATGGACAAATTCAGTAGGCTATTCTCAGAAGTTCGGAGGAATGCAAGTAAAAAGCCCTAATTTGTCAGTTAAAAGTGACACATTCCAAATATGTTGTTTTCATTTAGGTCAAAAGATTTTGCTTTTCTCCAGAGATTATGGTATGGGATGTTGCCCATTTTTTTAATCTTTCTTTTGTTAAGCACACATTATATATCTCCCCTGCACTTAGTTTATACCATTTAGTGAGAGTAGGTATTGCTTTATAGCTACCCGGTTGGGATAAAATTGTTTTCGTGGATGTCGGTCGTCAATGATAATGTATAGCTTCAAAGATTTATTGAAGGACGGAGCATATTATAATCCGCCAGCGATTGGGCTACTTAAATGTCGGGAACATGTGCTTAGTTTATACTGCCCATGCATATTCATTTCTCTGTCGCTTCATTTGGTTTTGAAAATAAAGTAAGTTCATACTTCGTTTTATTGTGTAAGGGTATAGGACTGGTGTAGATTTGGTTCTGGGAAACCATACAGAGTTGATGGAAACTAGAGCCATGGATTTCACCCGAAACGTTTTTGCTGTAACTCTACGTAATTTCTGGTATAATTGTAACGTTTGGTGCACAAATGAAAAGGCATTCATTTACCTATTTGTGATTGTTTTGTTGATAGAACGAGAAAGATGAAGTACTCACCACTGCATCATGGATTAACTTGGTAAATATTATTTATAACTTCAACTTATTTTCTTTCGACATTGCACTTCGAAAAAAGTATAGTGCACCGTGTCATCTAAACCACATGACGACAACGAATTAACCCACCTCCTAGTTTTCTGGTCCACTTCGGTAAGAAAAACTTCCTGAGGAAAAATAGAATGCAGTTTCCTCACAAAAAGAGGGGGACCTTCAGCTGGGAGGACAAACACACAAGATCTTGTTTCCCAATTTCATCTCCACCCATAGACGCCCCAGACCTTGGACTTCAGTTTATGGCTGACAAACTAAATGAGAATGCGTAGTGCTCAATATAGACGTTGCGTTACAAATGTACCACGTGCCTGGACAGTAATACCTGCTATCAGCTGGTTGACGTAACCAACCGGCAACAAATCTCTTCGATAAACACTCGGGATTAACACTTGAAAAGTGGACTTTTTGAACACTTAAAAAGTACACCACTAGAAGATGCTATAAAATCTAAGTCTATGAGATCTTTGTGTACATATGACGTCACTTTACTCTAAGCTCTCCCCTACAACCAGGGACGATCCGTCCTCTGCAATTTTTTGTAGACATAATATATAAACGGTAATACCGGCACAGATATCTGTCGTGCTGAGTGTAAAATCTCCATTTCCGTGGTTGAGTGAAATTTCCATTGGGTCACCAGGGGTAATATGCAAAACCGTGTTGTTGGCTTCAATTTTTTCGCCCCATTAGAGAGTTTGAAGTTTGTTTTCAACATTTTTGTTTGCTAATTTTGCTCTATGTCTGGGAAATTTTGTCCCATCCAGTACCTTGTCTGGCTAGATTGCACTAATAGACATATTTCATATCTGATTTAAAGATTTGCAACGATGAGACAGAAGAGCCTATTGTTTTTGGTGGAGTTCAAAGACCATATGGGGTCACAGGAACTAAAAGTGAAAATTTTCGTAAATGGCATAAAAACATAATATCTCAATATCGCAGTGATGGATGCTTTTCATATTTAATAAAAAGATTTTCCAAGTTGAGAAGAAGTTCGAGTCTTTTTACTTGTCACCAGATGTCAAATGCCAGGTCACCAGAGAACAAATGTCATATGAGAATCACAAGGGGCTGAAAGGTTTAATAACAAGAAACCTTCCATTAGGAAAGCTATAAGAACTTTATATTTGATACATTTATGCAGAATGGTCACCGAAAGGATACTAAGAGGTGAAATTTCCAAAAAATTTCGAGGATTAAAATCTGCGGTCACCAGAGATAAAAAGAAAGAAAAAAAAAACTTTTTGTTATTTTTAAAATGGTAACTCGAACAAATATTTCACCATTCGAGATGTAGCCTGCTTTGCAAAATTGTGCCCATCCCCTAGGCTTCAAGTGTGCCATGTTCCACTTTTGTCTCCGGTCATGTTAAAATTCCTGCCAATAACCTTTCTGTTACTAGAGTGCGAAATGCCATTCCCGCCATCTGAAGGGTTGCTTTTTTGAAAGTTTCTGTACGCTCCGTGTGAACTCAGGATGAGTTCCATTTCTATTTCGACTGCTTCAGGAAAGCAAACAATTAACCGTCATGTCTTCCTCTTTTATTGAGTAATCTGGAGGACGGAGGTGGCTCTCATCAGTTGGAAAAAACCATCCAGCCAGCTGGAATTTCGTTTTACACCCCAAACATGAGGCAACTATGGCCCTGTAAGTAGGCTCAATTTTGCCAATTCTTCGGTGTGACGGGCGAGGAATCGAAACCCACCGGCTGCAATTGGTCATTTACGCGTTTGATATGCGGAAACATCACGGTGCAAAACTGTCCACAAATTTCTTTTCTAAATAAACACAGTCTTAACTTTCATTGTCCTTCTAGTCAACGGTCTATACAGTGTTGGTATTCTCCCTGTCTGTACTAAAATACATATGTTTTTCAATCATTAGCACTGGGAAGACGAACGGCTTTCATGGAATCCAGCTGAGTTTGATGACCTCTTCACACTAATCATTAAAGTGACAGACATATGGACACCTGGTATTGCCCTTCTTAACTCGTAAGTATTTTAGGTAGGCTACACCCGGGCTTATAAAAGTTTATACATTTGAAATTGTTACAATAAAATTACCAAAACTGAGTGAAAAAAAAAAACACTTGTTATTTGGAAGAATAAGGAGACGAACTCAATGTTTAATTATAAAACAACATTTGGCATAGGGAAACAACGTCCAGAGATTCGCTTTATGATTAATATGTTTTCAGAATGAGGACATCAGCTTTTAAGAGTTTTCCAACATTTATGCGATACTGTTTTCTATTTATTAAGGATTGCCTTACTCAAACTTTAAAATCATTTTCGATGGCAGTTATTCATCACCCATTGCAAACTACAGTGCAAGCCATACCAGTTGTCTACAGAAGTTTTCATTTCTCACAGCTCATTTCAAAAGGAATGAAGCGTAACTCATTTTACAAAGCGAGTGCTGAGAGTGATCTGGGTTTACACTTTACGGCCTTATATGCTTCACAGTGTAAGCCTATGTCTTGAAACAATAAAATGGGGTTGTGTCTGGCTAGCAATGAGTTTCAGAAAACTGATTGAGGAACTAGAAGCTGGTAGAATTGGAGCATTGAAACTGTCTGGTATAATGAATAACTGCCTTTAATGAATCAGGCCTAAATGTGGGGAATGCCGATTTCAAACGTCTCTTTGTCTTATTTAAGTCGTCTTGGCAGAACGACTAAATGTACTTGGATAAGGAAGTTGTTATTTGGAAGGAGGTACAAAGGGAATTTTAAATAATATTAATACTCTAAGAACCCCATAAAGTAATGAAGGTAAGCTATATAATTCATTCCTTTACTTGAGGCACTGCTTCAATATCATTCAGTCATTCGTGGAACACCAACTCATTCAAAAAAATAATCCTTAGGTGGTTCATGCAGAACAATACTTTTAAATAAGTTCTATGATCTTAAAAATGGATTTTCTACTTTTATCTGGACAGCCCCTTTCGCAAAATATTTTTCCTATTTTGACAGCATTATAGCCCAATACGATCTCTCCATACTCGATACCTCAGGGGAAGAACCAAATCCTTGTCACACATGCAACAAGGAGTCGGAAATTATTTAAAAAATGACATTCTCTCAGACAAGGACAGGCTCCTTGTTGCAGGTGCGACAAGTAATTGGGATGAACGGACTAACTGCTTGTCGCACATGTGACAAGAAGTCAAGGGTCATTGTCAAAATTGGTTTTTTCTCTGGGTATTGTCGACATGAATCCCAAAGGAAACAAACATTTTTGACAGAAATGGTAAAAAGACGTGGAATTTGAAATCGGGACTTGTCTTCATAAGTAGGTCTGCACTGACAACATTTTCAGGGCAGATGCAATCAAACGCGAAACGACCGGTGAACTGAAATAAATGAATTCATTTATCCCCTCCCTTAGAAATGCATGACATGCAAATAAGCTGCACAGGCAGAGCCCAAATTCTTTGACAAGCAGATTAGACGCTCCCTCAAATTCCTAGAAATAGCCAGATATAAATCCCTGTGAAGACTTCTAGATACAAACTAATGATATTTCTTTGTATGCGACACCGAGCGACCCTGACTAAAATGACTGGCATTGATGTGGCTGTGCAAAAAAAAAAAAAAAAAAAAAAAACAAACAAACAAAAAAAAAACATGTCGTGCCTTTTGAAACGGTAGCCGTAGCAGAGACAAATACCCAGGCTCTGTGTGTATTTTCTCATCCCGTGAAAGCATAACCCAAATGCAAAGATCGATACAAGAGACAGATTGGTCTATGACCTTGACTGCGCAACATCATCTCAAAGCCTTGTATTTCCAGCCAAATCACAGCTCTCTGCTTGGACTTACGTTGTTAAACCTCCTTTAACTGGACGCTAATCGTTGGTAAGAGTGTGAATGAAATCGAGTTTGGGCAGGCAACTGTTGAATAAGGATGACCTATTAACAAACTCTACGCTTGTTGACAGAAGACGTACGTTACTAATTTTCGGTAGATAACTAACATCAAAGAGTAAATCAACTTGTCATTATAGCTTGGTGAATTGAATAACTAAATATGGTGAATTCAATAACTAAATAAAGCCTTGCTAAATTTTTATGTTTTTTTATGTTTTATTAGGTTAGACGCTGACGCATTACGATCAGTTTCTTTTGGCCATGGTTCCATAATTTTGACTTCCCTGGGTGATGCTTACTTCGGTTTTCCTTTGGTAGTATCGACTTCATGTCCTTTACGGTAATTTAAATTAAGTTTGCTAACAACGGTTAACACACACACACACACAATATATATATATATATATATTTATATATATATATATATATATATATATATATATATATATATATAAATATATATATATATATATATATATATATATATATATATATATATATATATATATATATATATATATATATATATATATATATATATGTTTATATATTTCACTAATTCGGCACTTAGGGGGAAAGTTGTTGTTGAAGTGTCGACCTTAGGGGGAAATGTTTTTTGGGGCGAAATATAAGTTTCGCCTTAACGTTCCTACACGCTTTTTCTATAGGAATACGTAAACGGACAAGGGCGCCCTCCTAGATTTACAAAGAAGATACATTTACTTCAAAGTTGGCAAATTTACGGACACCTAGCTGTTAACTCGAGCGGATGGCTGGGCATTAAAAAACGTTGTTTATATTTTTAGACGTTTGGGCGAACTCTTTTTCTTATGTATTTCATTGTTATTTTTTCGCCCTATGTACGCGCAGATATAACAATTTCCCCCTAAGGTGGGAATTGGCGTTATATATTTATTTATATATATATATATATATATATATATATATATATATATATATATATATATATATATATATATATATATATAAAAATATATATATATGTATATATATATATATATATATATATAAATAAATATATAACGCCATATATATATATATATATATATATATATATATATATATATATATATATATATATATAGTAGGTCGAAGTTGGTAGATCGAAGTTAGAACAACACTTTCGACCCATATATATATATATAAATACAGGTCGAAAATAGGTAGTAAAAAGTGCTTAATAGTTTACGGAAAACTCCACGACGTTTTCTACTTATTCTTGGACAGTTTAAGGTCGAGAAAAACAACAGATGAGTCCGAGATACAATGGGTAAATTTCAAAAAGGGGCAAAAGGAATTAACAAAGTCGATAAAAGTTAGAAAATTTTATCGACTTTGTTAATTCCTTCTGCCCGTACAATTACCTCTAACCTACACTTTAACCCAACCGACTCGCATAACTACCTTTTGTACCCTTCCAACCACCCCAAATCTTGCACTAAATCTATCCCCTATTCCCAGCTCTTGCGAGCCAGACGAATTTGTTCGGAGGATTCTGACTTCTCTACTACCTCTGAAGAAATGTTGTCCTTTTTTGAAAAACGCCAGTACCCTGCCAAAATCCTCTCTAATGCCCTACGCAGAATTCAAGGAACCAACAGAGAGGAAGCCTTGGAGAAAAAGAGCAAATCTGGTACCAATCTACGTATTCCTTTAGTTATTTCTTATCACCCTTCGGTTCGTCTTTTTTACACGCTATCCACAAAAAAGTTGAGTTGCTCCGACAAGACCCCTCAACCCGTGATGTTTTCCCGGAACCCCCCATCAAGGCTTTTAGAGTTGAGAAAAATTTAGCCAACCATTTAGTTCGGGCTTTCCACCCACAAACTTCTTTCAACGACACGGCTGGTACCTTGCCATGTAACCGTCCGAGGTGTAATACAAACTGTTGGCAAACACGACCTCGTCAACATTTCGGGCCCCAACGGCGATAGCTTTATTGTCAAACAAAGATTCTCCTGCACTTCCTCTAATGTAGTTTATATTTTAGCTTGTGGGAGATGTAACTCCTTGTATGTGGGAGAGACCAAGCACCGCCTTGCGGATCGAGTCACCGAGCATCTTAGGTCCACCAAACAGAATCTCCATGGATACCCGGTGGCTGCAAATTTTAATCCCCCTTCACCTTGTTCTATACAGCATTTAACCGTTACGGCAGCTGTAATGTGCCGAGGCTCCGATCGTGACCGCCTTAGTGCTGAAAACCGGCTGATCATGAGGCTAGGTACTCTCGCTCAACACGGCCTTAACGTTAGAATTGACCTTTTGTAATATTCACCCCTTTTTTGAGCCAGTTTTTACTCCTTTTACACTTACCCGTTCGTGCTCATTTTTTACTGTGTAGCCCTAACTATTTTTTCCGGACCTAGTTTTTGACTACTTTTTTCCCCTTTTTTCCCGACCATATTCGATTTGTACGTGCACTTTTTCATCCAGGACGCTCTTTTTCTCTTTTTGATTTGTGTTTCATCCTTCGCACACATGTTTTCTGACAGTCACTTTCGTCTGGTTCTGTTTTTACAGCGATCGCTTCGGATTTGATGTTTGTCGTGTCCAATTGTTACTGTTGGTTGTTCAGTTTGGTTTTTGCCACCTGATGAAGGGTTTATACCCGAAACGTCGTGGAGTTTTCCGCAAAATTTAAAGCACTTTTTACCACCTCTTTTCGACCTACACATTTCAACAGTGCTCCGCAGCATTTCCACTCCTTTAACTTGGCGGAAAAAACGCCCATTTACGCACATTTAATGGGCGTTTTTTCCGCCAAGTTAAAGGAGTGGCTATGGGAACCAAAATGGGTCCTTCTGTTGCCTGTTTGACCATGGGTCACTTTGAAGAACAACTGTTTTCTCAGTATACCGGGCCCCGACCTATACTTTACAAAAGGTATATTGACGACATTGTAGGAGTTGCCACTGGATCCCGCAGTGATTTAGAAACCTTTATCGACTTTGTTAATTCCTTTTGCCCCTTTTTGAAATTTACCCATTGTATCTCGGACTCATCTGTTGTATTTCTCGACCTTAAACTGTCCATTAACAACCGTTCTATTACCCAAGCCTACACTTTAAGCCAACCGACTCGCATAACTACCTATTGTACCCTTCCAACCATCCCAAATCCTGCACTAAATCTATCCCTTATTCCCAGCTCCTGCGAGCCAGGCGAATATGTTCGGAGGATTCTGATTTTTCCACTGCCTCTGAAGAAATTTTATCCTTTTTTGAAAAACGACATTACCCTGCCAAAATCCTCTCAAATGCCCTGCGCAGAATTCAAGGAACCAGCAGAGAGGTAGCCTTGGAGAAAAAGAACAAATCTGGTTCAAATCTACGTATTCCTTTGGTTATTTCATATCACCCTTCGGTCCATCCTATTTTACGTGCTATCTACAAAAGTGTAGAGTCGCTCCGACAAGACCCCTCAACCCGTGATGTTTTCCCGGAACCCCCCATCACTGCTTTTAGAGTTGAGAAAAATTTAGCCAACCATTTAGTTCGGGCTTCCCACCCACTCAATTCTTTCGACGACACCCCTGGTACCTTCCCCTGTAAACGTCCGAGGTGTAATACATGCCCAGTTGTTGGCAAACACGACCTCGTCAACATTTCAGGCCCAACGGCAAAAGCTTCATTGTCAAACAAAGATTCTCCTGCATTTCCTCTAATGTAGTCTATATTTTAGCTTGTGGGAGATGTAACTCGTTGTATGTGGGAGAGACCAAGCGCCGCCTCGCGGATCGAGTCACCGAGCACCTTAGGTCCATCAAACAGAATCTCCATGGATACCCGGTGGCTGCACATTTCAATCCCCCTTCACCTTGTTCAATACAGCATTTAACCGTTACGGCAGCTGTAATGTGCCGAGGCTCCGATCGTGACCGCCTTAGTGCTGAAAACCGACTGATCATGAGACTAGGTACTCTCGCTCCACACGGGCTTAACGTTAGAATTGACCTTTTGTAATATTCACCCCCTTTTTGTACCAGTTTTTACTCCTTTTACACTTACCCGCTCGTTTTTTTCTGTGTAGGCCTTATTTATAATTTTTTTTTTCCGGAGCTAGTTTTTGTCTCCTGTTTTCCCTTTTTTAAGACCATGTTCGATTTTTACGTGCATTTTTTCATCCAGGACGCTCTTTTGCTTTTTTTTTTTTGATTTGTGTTTCATCCTTCGCACTCATGTTTTCTGACAGTCACTTTCGTCTGGTTCTGTTTTTACAGCGATCGCTTCGGATTTGATGTTTGTCGTGTCCAATTGTTACTGTTGGTTGTTCAGTTTGGTTTTTGCCACCTGATGAAGGGTTTATACCCGAAACGTCGTGGAGTTTTCCGCAAACTTTTAAGCACTTTTTACTACCTCTTTTCGACCTACACATTTCCACAGTGCTCCGCAGCATTTCGACCTTATATATATATATATATATATGTATATATATATATATATATATATATATATATATATATGTATATATATGTGTATATATATATATATATATATGTATATATACATATATATGTATATATACATATATATATATATATAAATATATATAAATACATATGTATGTATAATATAAGTAAGTACACGTATGCCCCATGTAATATAAAAGAATAAGTAGAAAACACCACAAAGATGAAAATATTCGAGCACATACAAGATAAGAGAAACGTATATTTCAAAGACACCTGTTGTCTTCGTTATCAGCGTCAAAATCATGTTTGATTTTGACGCTGATGACAGGTGTCTTTACCAATGCCAGTACTTGGGTTGAATTTAATTCATGATCGAATCAATTACATACAGATATAATTATGTATGTACTCCCATTTCAAATGTGTGTGAAAACGTTAAGACGAAACGGTCTGTGTTGGACACGTTAACAGTTTGACTACGGATTCATTTACCAATATTAGTTGACATAACTTTTTTTTCATTATTCTTTTGGCTGCAGAATAAAATACTTTCCGTTTGACACACACATTTGTTTGTTCAACTTTGCTCCTGAAGCGCCAAGGCTCAATCTCATGGAACTTACTATGGAAAATGCTTCCGAATTTTCCTCTCATATCACGAGCTTAGAATGGGATCTCCTTAAAACGGAAGTACATAACTATAAAACCCCTTATCTGAATTCTCAGTTTTCTGTTTTTCTACAACGCGATCCAAGATACTACATTTATTCGATAATAATCCCGTCAACAGTCATGTGTCTATTGGCCCTTGCAACCTTTATTGCTCCCCCTGATAGTGGAGAACGAATATCCCTTGGAGTTTCAATGGTCCTTGGTTTAACTGTCTTTCAGTTACTAATAGCCGATACCCTCCCAACATCTAGCAAGCAATCTCCCATTTTGAGCAACTATCTTTCCGTCAACTTTTTAACATCCTGTTTGGTAGTGCCGTGTTCTTTGCTCAATATGGGCATCTCATACCGCGAAAGAAGGCTAGGAATTTTGAAATATCGATGGATAAGAATTCTGATCAGAGAATGTTTACCTCGTTGCATGGGTCTGGCTATCAAGAAAACAAAGAAGAAAAACAAAGTGAACAGCTTGACTGAAGATCCGCTCCCTAACAAAGATGAACCAAATGGACAGAATACCTTGCATCATGATTCTGTGCCTTCTCTAGAGGACCGCTCAGAAAAGGTACTGAATAAAAGAACCTTCTTGACGTCTTTCTGTTTTTCATTGCTTTTTCGCTTTTAATATTTCGAGAGGAATAGAAGGCGCCTGATTTATTTTCAAAATTGAAAAGAGTATTTTTCGAAATTGTGTTCCACGCGACACATTCCACCTGAGACACCGTTCAAACTGTCTAAAAATTACGAGACCTCTTCAAAGGGAGAGGGGTCAATGAAGTAATTTTGCAAAAATATGATTAAAACTTTCATTTTCTCTGTTTGTCGATTCAGTTCTTCTCTGATTTACTTGTTATCACTTTAGGGAAGATAAAATGCATAATACATATAAACCGGGTCGTACAGTAGCTGGATTAGTTAGATGTAGTTTTACGGCACAGTTTCCAACCTATTGGTTCAAGCCGAGCCAGCCACCGCCTTTTTCCAGTTGTGGCTTACTGGCTTGTTTTCCTACTCCGTTGCTCATGCGGAGCATCATGCACAACGGCAGAAGGTTCCATTTTAGGGTCTTTGGTATGACTCGGCCTGGGAAGCGTCTTCCGCGTGGAAGGCGGATGTTCTACCGTTAGACCAAACACGCGGTCCTTGGGTCGTACACTAAACATTCACAATTGAGTTATGGATTTGCAATTCCCTGTTGAACCACAAACACAAAATGTGGCAAATGGGACTAGTTTGACAGATTATGAATTTGATGATCTCAAGGACCGCTTGGAGACACTTTTTTCGTGATGATTTCACAATGAGATATAATAATGCTCCCTTTGATCAAATGCTGTGCCTTTGCTGGCTTTTTAAGAAGGAACATCGCGCATGATGGGAATGGTAAAAAATTATCCCCTTGTTTGAATAAATGAAATACCAAGTTTCAATTTTCAATATAAATAACGAAAATAAAAATTGTTTCATCTTTTCCTTTTCAGAATAAACAGGAAAATCGTGAAGTGGCATTGCTACTGGATAGGCTTGTCCTCGGGGGATTTCTCATATTTTTTACCATTTGCATTTTTAAAACAGTTCTAGAATTTTGGGGCAATCCAGGTGCACAGTTTTGAAGCGAAGAATACACGATCAACCAGACTCTGACGAATCTTTATGTTTGCCCATCTAAGTGCTTCTTTTGGTGTCCTGTACTTTAAAAGAAGTTTCAGTGTGAAATTATTATTTGTGTTAGAACGATTTTCGAATTTTTGTATGAAGTCTTTCATTAAATATAAGTATGATTCAGCATGGGTCTTGCTTACAACAGCTTTATCTTTTGTGATGTAACAGATATTTAAGCGTAGTTTTGTTTTTAAGTAAAAAAGGTAAACAATGATTGTAATATTAAAAGTGATCTTCATGTTTTATATAATATGCACATTGAATTACAGAATGGTGGTTACGTCATAAGGCTGGTTTACAAAAAAGAGATTCAATCCGTAAATGAAGCAATTCGCATTGAATAATCACAAAATACGGAAAGTAGAAAGCAAGAATGCAATATTTTTCGAACGGATTAATATGGTAACGTACTTCGGCGTAAGCTCACGTTTGAAGCGGGAGTTATGTTAAAAATACTATAAATCAGACGGAAATCATTACTGTTTGTCCTTAAACCAGCATCACTAAAAAGATGATGTACATGTTTGTAATTCATTTCATTTGAAGCCATGCTTATGTTGTTTAAATTTCTTTGTAGTAAGAAATTGCAATGAAGTGATATTTAATTATATACTAATATCAAAGTATTCCCTAGGTATAGCAAGGTGATTGGTGATTGCAACGCTTTCAAGAGTTTACTTGAAGTAAATTTTTTAATTTAGAATGAAATGTTACTTAATTTTTCCTCATATTTTAGCGAATTCCGTACAGAATCATGCTTCCTCTACGTTAAGCTTTACGTTTTTCAACTTTTCCCCTTTACTTACTGTGGGATATGCTTTATTAGTACCCCTATAGTCCTTTGTACATACTATTTGAGCTCTCCTCCTCTCTTCTTATTTGGGTCTTTGTTTTCGATACCACAAGACAAGTGCAAAATTTGGGACTTCTTTCCACTTTTGTGAAAGATTTTTGCTGAAATAAGCACTCATCTTCCCTACTTAAAGTGGTACATTTCAAACACTGGCCTCTGTGTCATCGTTATCAATACATGTAAGTGGTATAATTACTAGTTGTACCTCATTTGTATACCTTGATATCAGGCAAATGTTGGCATGAAAGTAACCCTCTACCGTTGTGCTCCGATCGGGGCATATTTGTGCGCCCCGGGAGTGGGCGGGAAAACGGACGTAGCACACCCCGCATCAGCTAGAACCATAAGCCATTGACCCCGTGACCTTAAACTATTGTCTCTCTCGTTGTTGTGGCCGAATGTTTGGGTAGCTACTCGCAGTTTCGGGCTCTGCGTGAAACAGTAAAGATGGGTGACAGCCGAGCTATCCGTATGGGTCCAAAAGGACTCAAACAACGGTAAAGGGTTACTTCGAGTCAGTATCGTTTTAAAAAGGGAAAACGTGATAATTTGGAGTCAGGTTGGTTAAGCAAATATTCCTTTTTCCTTGTGGGTTTTAACCTTTTACATCTCTGAATTCACTTCCGACAAACATTTATCAACTCTGATGAAGAAAAATTTAAGTTCTAATTAAAACTAATGGAGTTTTACTTGACCAAGATCACGAACGAAACATGGGTCGCAAGCAATAACTTAAAGAGACAATGGAAGTTTTTTCTTATTTTTTAAAGAAAATTAGGGAATTGATTCAAAACTTCGATTTTCCGTTCTGAAGAGATACCGGCAAATGTTTCAGGTATGCTGTGTAGTTAATAATTGTGTTAGTAAAATTGCGAATTAGTATCTCTTAATATTTGTCCGGTAACAAAAATTTAAAACACATATACATAAAAGACAAGACGGTCTTCTCTACACAATAACCAATCATAGAACACACCGTGGTGACGAAACATGAATACAGTCTAAACACAATTAAACAAACACAGCACATGCTAAATTTATGAGAAAAAAATTGCTAAAGGCCTTGCAAACCATTCATAAATTAGTGTTCAAATACTGCCCAATAACTTAGTTGAGCGAAGTTTGCTCAGAAATGTTGCATGTGCTTCAATTTTCCTCCAACATTTGAGCACTTTTGCTCAATTGTTCTTAAGAGCGTATCCATGAACAAAAACGTATAATATGCTCACCCAATTGGTACGATAAGATATTCATTCTTTCTAGCTTTGTACCGTTAAATAAGACGAAATTCCCAAAGTTGAACGATCATTCTAATTCGACACCCACGTAGAGTCGTGGGTATATACCGTTGCTTTTCGTGCATTGTAAAATGTTGAATAGATGCAGAAGATTATTTGGGCAAACGGAAAGACATCAACCGATTTGTTCTAGCTGTCTAGCAAGTAAAAATTTTGGTATTGCTGAAGGCTACCGATTGAATGCTGTGAAGGCGACAAGACTCAACATCCCAGGAAAAAATCGCCAAGGCAGTAGCCTCCTTTCAACTGAGTAACTGCCTTAAATCATAGTCTACGAACTGATTTTACATGCTTAGCGCTTAACGTTGCACGCCATGATAGAGTACATAGACTGACAGACGTACCGTAATGTTCTTAGGTCTTATCTATTGGAGTTAGCTGTCAGTGACATATTCAACGTGTCATTTACTTTTCATCCATTTAAGGTGATACATTGGATATTAATTAACACATAGGTCAGTTTTTCAATGCTGATAGATCCCCTACCTTTGAAAATCTTTAAGAACAAATCAAAAACTCACTCCAAGTTTTAACAGTTAGCATTTCGGTAAAATTTGCCACGTGGTTCTTAAGATATGAGCAGTTTAAGTTGTCACATTTGTTAACAAAGGAAAACTTGAAGAAAGAACGTATAACATCATATGTTCACATTACTGGACAGTCTTTTTCTTTGTAGTTTAATGTACAGCCAATTTTCTCCTTAACCAGTGGCGTAACCAGAGGGGGATCAGGGGGCAAACTGCCCCCCCCCCCTCCGGACACAAAAAACGAGAAGGGAAGAAAAAACAGAAAGGGAAGAAGGGAACGAAAGAAAGGAAAAGAGAAAAAGAGAGGAAAAGAGAAAAGTGAAAAGAGAAAAAAGAGGCGAAAGAAAGGAAAGAAAGGCAGAAGAAAAAGGAAAACGGAAAAAGGGAAAGGAAAAAAGAGGAAAATGAAATAAGAAAGAAAGTGGGCCAACTATAACATCAAAAGCAAGATTTATCTGCATTCATGGAACACTGTTTTGGTCAGTAAATGAACATTCATAAAAAAAAACATTTGAACATTCATTTAGTCGCCTAAAGTTAACGAAATAATATGTGAGTTCCACTTTATCGGAGGAAAGACATTCCTCTCTTGCTCTTTGCCAGACAGTGGGAGGACTTTGGAACAGCAATCATTCTCAGATTTGTCACCAATACTTGAAGGAAGTGCAGATTCTTGAGTAATGCCCAAACTCTTTAAACTTAAAGCAATATAATAACTTAATGCAATAAAAGCTCCATATCAACAAATTATTGCTTCAACCGGGCAGAAATTTCGGCGCGCTTCGCGGGCCAAAATACACCCCTGATACAGCAACGTTCACATTTGCAAGAAAAATCGGAAAACTGATTGACTGTAGATGGATTCTTTAGTTACTGAAGTGTCAAAATTTTATCAACGTCCAATATTGCACAGCAGTGGCGTAGCTACAGGAGGCAGGGGCGATTGCGCCCTTGCTCAAAAAAGTGAAAAGTTCGAAAATTTGCCATTTTAGGCACTAATCAAATACAGGGCGATTTTCCCAAGTTTCCCTTCATAAAATATCGAATTATTCCTAATAAAAGTTCCACATTTGAAATTATTAGTTAAAAAAAGCAAAATTCCCGCGCGCTTCGCGCACCCTAAATTACAAGCCTTAAAGCTGTAAGTGATCAATAATAAGCAGTAAGTGGATAATTTGTCCTGGCCGTTACAGTGCCGTTTCCCTAAACTTTTCTTCATTACAGGCTTTCATTTTTGTCTGAAAAGGCAGCAAAGTATCGAGAATTTTTTAATGTCGCCGAGAAGCCTTAATCTGCACTCCATAGATAACACGATCTTCAGTCGACATGCTATCTCAGATATATGCTAATGGGAATCGCAGATCCTTCGATAGTCCCTCAAATATGCAAATTTCCTCACAGGAAACCCTAAATCTAATCTATTTTCTGTAATGCCATCTCCATATTTACAAGGATCCAAATTTTCGGTTTTTACCTTATACAGTAGTGTTTACCCTTAAGAAAAAAAATCAGATTTATTTAAAAAAAGAAGTTGCTCTTGCTCGTAGAAAAAGGCAAAAAAAAAAAAAAAAAGGATAAAATGTACCTTTTTGTCAATGAAGTAGGGTGAGTTGCATGGTCCAAATTGTTCCCCCTCAACAATTCCCTTAAGGCCCTAAGACACCTACAATATAACACAGCTCAACTAGTACAAAATCGGGAAACCTCCATGTTTTTGCCGCCCCGCCCCCCACAGTCAGGTCTGGTTACGCCACTGTCCTTAACGATCCCATATTATAAGATTTTGACTGCATGAGGAGCGTGTGAGAACTTTTCATTCTACGCAGAGAGGTCCTACTACTATGAACTTTAAGGAATAGACAACAGTGTAAAAAACAAAGGGAAACAAAGCATTTTTTCAATAATGCTGACTTCAAGTTCATTTTGCAACAAATGTAACATTTTCATTCACTGAAACCTCGAGACTTAGATGTGCGATTTCAATAGAACTATTACCACATTGTGAAAGTTTGGTTCCAATTTTACATATGAAAGTTAAATTTTTGCCTAAACTTTCCATTTGGAAGAAATGAGCTAACTTGACTAGTTTCTTCAAAGCATTTTGCATATTGAGTATTGATCTTGATTGTTTTGTAGGTATTAAATCATGTACTATTGTGCTGCAGAATTATTGGTTGATTCAGTACAGTCAGTTTTACTTAAATGTTTGTGTGTGTATGCGTGTAAGCGTGCGCGTGTGCTATAAACCTTCACTGTGATGGGCCGGGGAATGCGTGTGTGTGATCACCACCTAAAAACGTTGCCTTAGCACAAGTCGCGGCCGTTAACGAGAGCTCGAGCCCCGCATATCTTTCCTGGCTCAAGCAGGGGCTAGTAACGGGAGTAACGACCCCAAATTTTGCCACTTGGATGAAGCATCTCCGGTGCTGTATTAAGGGGGAATTCTCACCTACTGACCAGGAATTTTTCTCAGTACCCCGTAAGCCATTAAGTGTGAGTATGTGTGTTTGACTGTACATGTCCACTTTTCGTCGTAAGTTTCCTGTAAAACTCTTAGTCAATTTCCAAAATATGGCATGACCCGTCCGGGGTTGTTTACTTGCCAAAGGTAAGTTTACCCTCAGCAAACATTGAGAAGCATTACTCCAATATGCTACCTTTGTTCCATGAGGTCGGAATGCAAATCGTGACAACCAAGGTTGTTAATTAATTTAAAATAAAAGAGAGCATGAACATGATGTAATTTGAACAAAGGGTTACAAGTTATAATAGATTTATGTTGTAAATGTTTCAAGCAATAGTTTGAATGTTACCGCACCAATGATATTGCTCAACGATCTTGGGCTTTTAATTAACACCTACGTTACCAAGTCCATAACAACTATTTACCAACTGATTAAGCATTTATTATCACTTCAACTGTCTCGCTGATTTTATTAATTGGTCCCTGCATTGAGGACCAGAAACGTACGTTATCAAGGTAAACGCACAGGGTTCGATTAGAATCTTGAAGTCTCAATTAGGGTAATACAATGAATCGATATTAAGCAATAAAAGGTTTATCAAATTTTACTCTTCTGTTTCACTGCATGGGTGCATTTACCTTTACCTTAAAAAGTTTGTTACCTTAGTTTGTTTTACGTGATAGCTTACAAGAGATCATTGTCATTCGTCTGCCGTGAAAAGTCTTTCATACTGGGTTTGTGCATTCAAGAGAAGCACAAAATTATTCTCATCATGGCGTTCAAGGTGTGTTTACGTTCTAATTACTATAACAAGTAAGTCAATTTGAAATGACTTTCATCTTTCTATTGTGTTTTCCTGTCTGAGTACTTTAGGCTTTTTACATTCCGTTGGCTCCTAAAAATGATATAACACTAAAACACGCATCTTCAATTTTGCAAGCAATTAACATTATATCTGTAAAATTTTAACAGTATATTAGTTGTGTATGTAACAAAATGTAGGTAAGATGCAAATTAACTTGAAGTACTACTTTCGCATTCTGGTCACTTCTGGTGATCTTACACTTGAGTGTGTGGTGCTCTTCTTTAAGGAGTGTCATAAAATAAACAGTCCGACTTTGTACCTGACAAGAATAAAAAAATCTTAATGGTATGGCAATTCCCCCCAATAAATTTTCTGGTATTTGGGTTAGACTTTCTGGGCACAATTCTTATTTATTTTTTTTTTTTTTGCATAGGCTTACGTTGGGTTCATATCAAAGTAGAAATATGCTGCAGTTTTCGGTAAAGCGCGGGTTTTAAGACGGATCATACGTTAGCTGGCAAACACATCCTTCTCATAGTTATAACTATATCCCTAATCATAGTGTAGGCCGTATACGACAGTCTGTTTCTTAACAAGAATTGCTTTCTTTTTACACTGAGATGTTCAGTAACCCTGCTGCTGCTTGTTTTGAAAATATTTCAAGGCACTCGAGACAGGGTGTTGTGCACCGAAACGTGCTTTTTGACTAAGTTTATGCTTCTTCGGTCCTTAGTATGGCTTCCAATTTGTTACGAAATAGGCCAACGTCAACTTGATTTTCCTTAAATCACTTTACAACCGCTATTTCGTAGTCTGAAGTACAAACGGTTGACACCCGCAGGAAAACCGCATCACTTTGTTTTAGTGTGAGCAGGCCTTTATGTTTCGTGATATTTTAGCAGCATGTATCACGCACTTGAATAAGGAACGTTTTGCCAACACTTATCCAACATTTAACCTAGCGGATTCTGCTTATATTAGGGGGTTGGCATAAACGATATTCAAGATGAACCCCATTATTTAACATTCTTTGTTCAGTAGTCTAATTGCAGCGGTGAGTGATGGGAAAGTTACAAAAAATCAACATTTCGTATATGGGGATTTTGTGGGACGATATTAAAAATGACGTTTACTAAATACAGTAAACTTCGGCTACTGTACTTCGGTTACCGCTGGCAAAACTTTTTGAAAGCACGAGGGTAATGCATGATTGCCTACCTCTTTGAACATATTGTTAGATTTGTATATTGTAAGCATATATTATATTGACTTCTACTAGCGATTGTACAAAGTTTTTTTACACATTCGGCGTCTGTCGTTATTTTCTGTCTGTTGATATCGCAGCTGTTGTAGCAAGATACCCTGAAAACTCCGAAATTAGATTGCGTAACTACCTCTTCAAGCATCCAAACTACTCCTCGGAAGGTCGTCAAGTTTTGAACCATCGTAATTCTGTTAGTGTTACTATGGACATGACTTTACACGCAATGATTCAGTTGGTGAGTAGTGTTTTTATGAGGGTATTTTCAGGTTTAGAGAAGTAAAAAGGCGTTGTAATTGTTCTATGTTCATGCCTGTGACTCGGAGGGCAATTGTTGTTGCGCGATGCGCTATAGCCATTGGTTTACTTCGCTGACATATGACTGTTTTAGTTCTCAAACGGTTAAAAATAAGCGTCGTGTACGTTAACTTCTCTCAGTTTCCCATTTTTTAATCAAAATATGCGCAGGCAAAATCAAGTTGTATTATTCAGAAAAATTAATGCCAGGAATTACGTTTTCTGTTTCAAAAATAGTTTAATCCAAATCAATAACTGTCCACTCTTGAAAGTTGTATTAAGTTTACTACAAATCCATTAATTCCTTTGTAACCGTTCAGGTCATAGTCTTGGGTAGATGAACGCGTATTTCCGATATGATCAATGTCTTTTGCTGTTCTCATGGTATACATTATCAATATCTTTCTGAATCAACACTTGGCTGATGCCAAAATAATGGTGTGGGGTGTTGTGCATGATTCCTTTTTAACACCGCAATAAATATCTCGTAATAACTCATCAGATGGTTTACTGTTTAATTAATATGTAATTCTGATGGTTTTCAGGGACACAAACAAAATTAAACCCTCAGAATATAGTAACGGCCCAGGTTGCTCTCTTCAAGCGGTCAAGGCAGACATTAAACTAACTTTTTATTTGTGCATGATTTGGAGAAAATCGCAATTTGCTTTTCACATCTATTGGTTAACGTTGTCGTTTACTTAAAACCGGACCTTTAAGAGAGGAAAGGGATAAATCTGTTGCTCCTGGAAAATTTAAATTTGGATAATGTAGTGTAATAATGTGTTTTCTCTTGAGAGGACCCTCCAAGGAGCTTGCGGAGCGATAAGTATTTTTGTGAGTATTCTCTGAAAAGCGCATCTTTATCCTTCAAAGAAGATCTTTTTTTTGTAGCTGGATATTGAAGATTTATTTAGTCCCCTGTAACCTATTGTTCCTCTTTTACGATTATCTGTTTTGATCCGCTGTAAGTCATGCAATGTTATTCAATCGCTTGTGCAGCACGATGCAGTGACATTCTTTTTTAAATCAGATGCCATTCAGTGAGGTTATTGCATTATATTTTAACTTTGTGAGAAAAGCGTGTACTTAGATAATGTTTGATATAATTATATGGAGTGTTATCGTTTCCACCAGCAGCTGGGCTGTTGACCTAACACTTCCACTTCTTCGGGAGTTGATCAATTTTTGGGGGGTAATTAATTTTCAACATTTCGTAATCTTTTACCACTATTAAGAAAAATTTTGCAAATGTTGAATAAATAATAATGAATTCAACGATGACATTGATATTTTGGTGAACAGTAGTGAACATGGGAAGGATATTTCATGAAATGTGTGGCAGTGCTAAATTGTAAGTCTCAGTAGCATTCATCAACTAGCACCGAGAACTTGTTACTGAAGTAGAAATGTGCAGATTTTTCAGCAATTTGTGAAGAAATTCGGGTGAAAGGACTACCTTGAGGTAGCTAATTAGGGGAAGTTTTGCCGGAGAAACAGATGTTCATACAAGTGGGAGTAATTATGTCAAAAATTTCAATTTCAAATTTTGGAGCTTGAAGTGGTGTGATTTACTTTTCCGTGTTATATGTATATATAATGTGTGGTATATGAACCAAGGTAGAGGGCGCCTGTGCCGTGGGCAGGCGCTTATGTAGGACTTTGTAGAGGGGGGAGGAGGGGTCACGACTTAAGCTCACAATCTAAGAGCCAATGACACCATCATCTTCTATTTCATCAAACGCGTAATTTCCGCGAAATCATGGAAAGTGTTCCCTTAAGCCTCGGTCACAATCCAGACAATTTTTCCCTTTTTTTTTTATTTTTGGCCAACTTTTGTAAATAAATGATTTGTATCGCAGGACTACAGAATATTAAATATATATACTATTTACAATAGTTCGTGACGTCACACCCACAGACAGCTTTCACCAGACTACGAGTGTCTGATAACAGCTTTCTGTCGGTGCGACGTTACACATTTGGTAGATAACATTTCATTTTCGTAGTGATAGCCTGAAATCATATTACACAAGCTGTCTACTTTTAAGTTCTTTCCGATCAGACATGGACAAGATTTTTACTAAAATGAAAAACTGGACCTTAATCGATCCGAATTTGTTGCAGTGAGACAGTGGCCTTATCCCTTTATTTTTCCCTCGTTTTACCTAGTTCCCCTTTTTCATGTTCTGCTTTCCTCCTCGCCTTTTCTTTTTATTTTCTTATTTTCTTCTTTCCTCTTCCCTATTTTCTTTCCATTTATTTTCCCTTGCTCTCACCCCCCCCCGTCCCTTTCCCAAGTCCCCTCCTGGATACCCGCCTGGTGGGAAATGCTCTTACAATTGTTTTTTAAGGCTACAATAAAGGTTCACGCTATAGATGAAACATGACTGTACTCTACAGCAGGTCGTTCATCAGAAACTTGCCAATAACAAATTGCGAGAATCCACAAATTCAAATAATAGATCATTAGAATGACGCACGTACACAAATTTGTGAATATACCAGTTAGTTACTGTTAGCAAGATGACCCTTTAAAAAGAGAAAATGAGCAACAAAGGGGTTCAGTTTACTGAGGTGATATTTCGCATGTGTTCATCACCTGTCATAATTGTTTGAACCTTTGAGTCTTGCTTTTCTCGTATTTAGTTACCTTTTCCAAAACACTTATGCCTGTTTTTCACATTGTTCCTGAATAAACGGGGTCCAATGCACTTTTCTTGTCTTAATGGCTGTGTTTCTCGTAGCAATGAGACTTCAATTATCTTCAGGATTTGCAACACTTTTAAACTACATATTTTAACAAAATGTTCTGGAAGTACGCCCTCTTCAGATTCGATGTCTCTG
This sequence comes from Holothuria scabra, assembly GCA_037179385.1. Lineage (NCBI taxonomy): Eukaryota > Metazoa > Echinodermata > Holothuroidea > Aspidochirotida > Holothuriidae > Holothuria > Holothuria scabra. Next base: position 38,619,508 of record CM074193.1, read on the forward strand.
TTCTAAACCTGTTGGAATTGTGGAACAGAGGAATTGGTTTGCGTTTTCTCTACCGCCACGCTGCTTGGCTTCCGCACGAATAAAACCGGACAAAAGTGTGTGTTTGAAAAACGAGTGCGAGTGGTAAGACACGGAGCAAAATAAAAAGAAAAAGAGGGGATCTGGTACAACCTGAAAATGATAACGTTTGGTTTGAGAAAGTGAAAATAATTAGGACCGGGGAAAAGCTACAAACAAAAATTGAGCACGGACGAATTGGTGCAAAAAGAGTACAGAAAAGGTAAAGATTGGGTTTACCAAGGCTGAAGATTGACAAATGAAGGTGGATATAACAAAATATCTATCCTAACATTAAGACCGTTATCCTTTTCAGTGTGTACCAGGCCCCCTACAAATTCAATATTGCATGTTCAATGTAAAATAAGCATTTACCTCACCCTCTTGTCAATTCCACATTTGAAAGGAACAACTGTGGTCACATGATTCTAAATAGCCTATAATGATACAGGACACTTCAAGTTGGCGTGACTGCCTTTGTTCAGTTAATAACCCAGTCAATTTTGACATTGAAATTTTTTTCTTTCTTTTGTTTCATTTTCATTAGTTCACAGAATAGAATACTTCCCGTTTGACACAAACATGTGTTGGTTCAGATTCCCTCCTGAAACTCAAGGGCTAAATCTTGTGGATCTTATTATGTAAAATGCTTACTTTCGTCTCTTATTTCAAGTTAAGAGTGAAATCCCCAAGAAACGGTGGTACCTAACCTTAAAAGCCCTAATATGAACACTCAATTCTGCATTTTTCTACAACGCTATCCAAGATACTACATTTATTCGATTATAATCCCTTCTACAGTCATGTGTTTCTTAGTTTTTGCAACCTTGCTGGCTGTCCCTGATAGTAGAGGACGAATATCCCTTGGGGTTTCAATGGTACTTGGTTTAACTTTTCTTCTGTTACTAAAAGCCGATACCCTCCCAACATCTAACAAGCGATCTCCCATTTCGAGCAACTATCTCAACTTCTTAACGCCCTGTTTGGTATGGCCGTGTTCTTTGTTTAATATGGGCATCTCATACCGCCAAAGAAAACAACCCTATTGAAATATATCAATGGATAAATTGGCTATTGAAGATACAAAGAAGAAAAACAAGGTGAAGGGCCTAACTGAAGATACTCTCCTTTAGAAAGATGAAACGGTTGGACAAAATACCTTGAAACATAATTGTGTTCCTTCCCAGATGGCCGTAAAGCAAAGGTAATAAATGGATTCATTTCCGTAGTTTCAAACATGCCATAGTTTCTCTTTCCTTAGGCAAATAAAAATCGCACAGTTGTTTTGAGCGTTATATTTGTTGATTTTTCGCGGTGGGATCTCAATGCACCATAGGAGATATTTTAGAGTGGATTTTCCCCGAACTCGGTTATCTCCCGAATAGTTTAATCTTTGTCTTATTACTTCATGTCACTTGAGGGGTGACACGCGCATTGTAGAGACTTGAAAGAGGGTCATGTTACCTTCACAAGTGAGTTATTGATTGGGAGTATCAGTCTGAAAAATTACGTAATATGTGTTAAGTGTTTTTTTATTACAATTTTTTATCTTTTTTATCTTTTCTCAGAACGTAATACACAACGATTGCAAACATCTCTTGAAGACACTGCAAATGTGATGTGTTCTGACGCGAGAAAAAGTCCTTAATGCTTAATGCTAATGTTAAATTGTTTAATCTTTTTCTTTTTAGCTTAAACCGGAAAATAGTGCAGTAGCATCGCTCCTGGATAGAATTGCCCTTAGCGGCTTTCTCATATTTTTTATCATATTTATAATCAACACAATTCTAGATTTCCGCAGCAATCTAGGCGCACAGTTTCATTGCAACGAATTCACGCACAATTAGGATTCGACAAAATCTTCGTCCGTGTTTTTGACTTTGTGTGTCTTCTTTGGGTATCTTGTGCCTTCAAGTGAACTTGAAAAGTTTGTATTTGTATTGGAATTTTTCGAATTGCACTATGAATTCCTTAATTAAGTGAGACTGCGCCTCAGTCTCACTGTCATTTAGTCTCGCCGAGTGCACTCTAATATAGTAATTTAGTGTTATTTGTATAAAAAGAAACAAAAAATGAAAGAAAAAAACAAAAAAAAAAAACAAGCAATGATGTCTTCAGAGTAAGTTCAAAACTTTCTGTCTTATATTCAAAAGTATGTCTCTATGGATGGCTTTTACGTCATGTGAAAAAATATGAATGAAAAGAATTCTCTTTGTCAATCACAATACTACGGAATATTGATAAATAAGTCATATAAAGGTGTCGGTCATTTCATGTGAAGCCTTTTCCATTTCATGTTACATCATATAAGTAAAAGATGGTTATAAAATATCCTTTAGTTCTATATATATTTCTTTAGGTTCACGCCTTTCAAGAGCAAAATTAGGTAAAATATCGGGTTACAAGCAGAGTTGACTTCTAATTGGCTATTTATTGTACGGAGTATCCATCGAAATTGGAAAATATTGCCATTTTAACAAACTGAAGGTTATAGTGTACCGTACCTTTTTAATTAATAGCTTCCCGCAAATCTTTTGCCAGATTGAAGTGAATCACTTGACCTTTCCTACCCTATTGCTGAATGTGAATCGTCACGCACAGGATCTGATGTCTGGGGTAGCATAACTGATCAGTCACGTCAACGCTGCTAACTCATTTCGAACCCTGGCTTTTTATGCATAAAAAATGGCTACAATGTCTCCCAAGTAAACTAATTAATTGTCCGATATCGTTAGATGGATGTTCGAAACATTCAGTCTTCAAACGATTAGTGTCACCGAGGAGATATCAGTGTAATGGTACTATAGAAACTCACAATTGCCATTAATTTTTAGTACGTAATTTTAACTAAGGCAGTTTCTGTGGGATTTTCTTCGTCTTCAAAAGATCTGTTAGGACCAAATGATCTTCGATTGTGAAAAATTGATCTCGAAATGGGAGAGCAAATGACATTTGTTTATCAATTAAATATTGGTCTTCCGTCTGTGTTTTCAATTAAGAGGACAAACAGGAACTTTCAAGAAACTTTGCTTTCAGTCAAAGACTGTCTTTAGAGACGATTGCTTAATTAATCTAAAGCAGGGTTTTTAGAATCACTCTTATAACAAAACGGTGAACATGGTCACTCTTTAATAGAGTGAAAAGTGTGCATTCACTCCATAAGAGTGTAAATTCACTCCCAGAGGAGTAAAATTCGCACCAAGGAGAGTGACATGCACTACATGAAGAAGGAAATTTCACTCTCCCACGAGCGCCTGCATTGATCACTCCCTTTTTAACCCTTTACCGTTGTGCTCCGATCGGGGCATATTTCCGCGCCTCGGGAGTGGGCAGAAAAGCGGACGTAGCCCGCCCGCATCAGCTTCCGTCGGCCATTGACCCCGTGACCTTAAACTATTGTCTCTCTCGTTGTTGTGGCCGAATTTTCGGGTAGCTACTCGCGGTTTCGAGCTCCGCGTGAAACGGTAAAGATGGGTGACAGCCGAGCTCTCCGCATGGGTCCAAAAGGACCCAAACAACGGTAAAGGGTTAAAATAAGCCTGTGGAGTGTGTTTACTGCAAAGCTGATGCCACTGTCTCTGCATGTGTGCACGTAACCCTTTAAACCGAGTGGTGCAGATATTTTAGATTAACCCTTTACCGTTGTGCTCCGATCGGGGCATATTTGCGCGCCTCGGGAGTGAACGGAAAAGCGGACGTAGCCCGCCCCGCATCGGCTTCCGTAGGCCATTGACCCCATGAACTTAAACTATTGTCTCTCTCGTTGTTGTGGCCGAATTTTCGGGTAGCTACTCGCAGTTTCGAGCTCCGCGTGAAACAGTAAAGATGGGTGACAGCCGAGCTCTCCGCATGGGTCCAAAAGGACCCAAACAACGGTAAAGGGTTGAGAGTGATTACTGTAGGCTCTCCTTCAAGAGTAAAACTTCGCTCGTTTAGAGGGAACTTGACTCTTTTTGAAGAATAATTTAACTCTTCCAGAAGTGAATTGGACTCTAATGGAGTGACTTCAAACTTTTCACTCTATCAAAGAGTGGCTTAGTTCACTTTTTTTAGAGTGTTTACTTCAATTCTGAAAAATCTATATTACAAGGCATGAAAACTCAATTCAAATGATCGAATTCTATACTCACAGGACATTTCAGTGCTGAGATGTAAAATGTAGAAGGCAATTCTCTCAATGATTGTACAATAATTCGGGATGCCATTGCTGTGACGGTACTATTCAATGATTTTTGCATTAAAATGTGATGTCATACTTATTGCTTGAAAGTGAAGTGACTTTACAAGGCCTCTTCTGAACAACTTGTCATGCAAAGACAGTAAGCAACCACGACAAGGGTAGCGCCAGCAGGAGAGGGGACGCCGTAGGGGATCACTGTCTTCCTCCCGGTCGGGGAATGTCGGCGGTTTCGTCGCGGAGGCCTAAAGAATAATTAAAAACTCCACAAGGACTGAACTTACTAGATGGATCTTCGGAACATATTGTTTTTTTTTTCGTCAAGGAAACTCTTACAATTCTGAATTTTCCTTACAAAAACTGACGAGAGGTTGCTCAGGTGCATGCACTTCGAACGGTTTGTCACCTGTCCTGTCCCGAAATCCGACGCTCCCGTACACCTATGTCAATATACAAAGTTTAAAACTTCGTCGGGAAAAAAATATGATCCGAGAGTCATAACCTGCATGTTGAAAGTTAGTAACCCGAACAATAGAAAGTGGATCTTATATCGTAACCAGTTGAAATTTTTCTGTACATAGTGTCTTCTTGCAGGAGATACGAATTTCTGTGGACGATAATTCAAAGGTTTGATATCAAAGGTGTGATATCTGCTAACGCAAATATGACCGGCTTCTTTTTGTGGAAACTATGAACAGCGTAGTCAGAAAAAAAAAAAAAAACAGAAGAATGAGAAAGAAAGCCAGAAAAACTCTTACCTTTTCATTTAAATTAATTTAAGACTCCTTTTTTATTGGCTCTGAATTAATTGGTTCAGTATTCAATGTCCCTCACAGTGGCGAAACTACTGGTTGCTGTGGGGGGGGGGGGGGTAGGGGGGTGATTCTCCCCCGCAAAAGTTTAAAAACGTCATTTGAGGGACATTTTTCTGCATGTGTGAAATCAAAATCGCTTTCTATCAAAAATTTATTTTAAAATGCAAAATAGCCTGAATTTTATGTAACTGTTTGTTTTTCCTCTCCTTTTTAAAAATATTATTAATGTTAATGTTAATATTGTCAGAGAGAAGTCGTAGCTCAATGTGATTGAGACGTAGGGACACTTCTTGTTCGTTAACCCCTCATGTGTTATCTGAATAGGATTCAGAAATATTGCGAATAGTCTAGTCAGCAAACGTGATCTTATTTTGTTGAAAGGATGTTTGTAAAAATTTCTGCATTTAATTAAGAGTTTAAACGTTTTGAAAATACTGCGGAAGATAGTTATAATAATTCTGGCCTATTGTAAATCGATCATATAAAATGCAAAATTAGTTTGGCCTGTGTGATAAAAAAACTGTTTCGTCATAGTCATACTTAAACTTAGAACAGTAGTTCTCGGTGACTGTATCATGAACAGATAATCCATTGGTTTTCAGATTTATGTAACTCTGTGAGAAGAAATCTTCACTCACTTTCAACCGCCTTTTATGTGGATAATTATGAACGTCCGTTTTTAATATAAACCAATATTTTATTTATCTCAACGTAACGAAAAAATGCGTTTAATATCCCATCTTATTTTAAACACAAGGAAAACATATTAGAAAAATAAGAGCTTAGTAATTGACCGTTTCGTGTATTGTTCTGTATCACATTTAGCATTAGTTAGGGAGCTGCTAAAAGAGGAGCGTGAACACATTTGTATTTGATCGAAATCAATTTTTTTTTCAGCTATGGAATGGGCCAAAATAATTTTTAATTTGTAAGGTTGAAAAAGTTGACTTTCTAAACCACACAGGGAAAGGATGTCTAGTCCCCCACTCACAAGTTACCGAGAGGCAAGTGCAAAATTTTATTTGGCAAAAATATAAAAACCAAGCACTTGGGAGACGAAGACAAGTTTGTTTTATGCAAACGAACAACGCATGGATATCACATAATTTTCAAGAAAATGATTTAAGAATTTTTTCTGTCCTTTGACAAGTTTCTTCGAAGTGCGCTGTAGGCTAAAACGTCGACGTGAGATGTTTGATTGCTTTCAGTGTCAAGCTTGTTTAATACTTGAACAATAGCATGCAATCTAAACCAGTCAAAGGTCAAGAATGTAAGTGTTCTTTGTCTTTTGAAAAGATTAATTAGATTACCTGAGTGTGCTTATGGAGATTCCGTATGTGAACTAAACTGCGGGATAACGTAAGACGAATATATCAACAAAATTAATGTTTCTAGCAATTCCATGTACCCTGATAAAAACATCCTACGCAGGCATTTGTTCAAATATGATTTTCCACTTGCCATTGATATTAAACTCGGATATAAATAAATAAGGACTGGCCATAACTATGGATATATGAAATTTGTGCATAGTATTTCTTTTATTGCTTTCAATATATCTGTACAATAGAATTCTTTTGAAAAAGGGAAAAATACTTAAAATTAACAAGGAACACAATAAGTCTGGTAATACAGTAGAGATAAATACATGTCAAGCAAAAGGTATATCAAAAGGAAAAACATAGAGAACATTTCATGCAATAAGGATTTTTTTTGTCAATTGCAGTTTCAACAATATTACAAGGTACAACTCAAGAAAGGTAGGTGAATCGTTAAGGCTGTTTCAAAGAGTTTCTCTTTGTGTTTTGATCTCTCATTGGGGAAGAGAATTCAAATTGTCCTGCTAGGGAAAAGGCTCTGCTGACCCAAGCTTGTACTGGTTTCACTGGTTTCACTAAATTTTGAAGGCGGGCATCAACTGCCACTTTGCCACGAGGTAAGCGAAGAGCCCATGCTCATTGTTTTAAACAAAATTCCCTACTTAGAGAAACAATTAAGTAACCTTAATCCTAACCCAGCTCGAATATATTTCGCATATTACCATTTTAAAGTTGTCACCCTTTTATCGATTTTAAATAAAATTAAATATGTTATAAATATTATTTATATTGTAGTAATAATCTGAATTGCTTAGTGGACGTAGTTATTGTTAAATATTCGATAACGCTACGCCCTTTTCATTTTTTCTGTTGTTTTAATTTCTCATTATTTTATTATTACATTCATCTCTTGAAGCAGTTTAGTTGAAGATAACAATACCAACTGCAGCATTCCTGGTACACACCAAACCGTCTTAATTTATTCCTTAAAATTCCGCCCTTATTTCAACCATACACGGTTTGTATTATCATCCAAAACAGAATCTCAAACTTAGTTGGGAAGAACATTTGCTATGACTACTGGGGCTTTTCTTATATTTCAGTATTTTTGGTCATTGCATCGACAAAAAGTCCTCAATATTTTCAAAATAAACCAACAACTGTCCTTCTGTGTTACAGCGTTACAGAAGCATTAATTCGTCCCTTCCTGGCGTGTGATAGTCATTTCGTTAAACTTGCCATTTTTTCAAAATTATCATTATATACCAACCAAGTTGCGATTGATCAGTATGTTGGAAATGGGAGGATTTGACGAAGCCATCGTTTCTAAGTAAATGAAACGTGATGTCAAGTATAACTTTCAAAAGTTAGAAGTAAAAGTACACGATTTGTTATTATCTCAGCTTGCAAGAACCGCCAGTTTGTGCATCATCCTCACGAATCTCGACTCTTAAAAACACCAAGTACGCATCTTTCTACACCAAGTTGAAAAGTGATATAATAGCTCAAAAAATATTGATTTGAATGAAAGTTGTAAGGTCATGTAATTTTGACCACTTGTCAAATGAAAACAGTGATGAATTTCCCGAAACAATGTTTCCCTTAAAAGTAATTAACATACAACATGCTTAACGCCCATTTTAATTATCAAATTAGCAAGTGCTAGAAAATATACATAGCCTCGGTGAAACAAACAAAATTTGAAATAATTATGTTCATTTATAAATACACATTTGGAGTTGCAAATTTTCCTTCTCACGTGAATATACTATAAGCTGCAAATATTCAAGAAATGTCCCAGTGCGTTGAAATTTTGTCAAAACACCTTTTACGTATAAATAAAAACATATTCAAATGCGAAAAATAAAAAAGCACCATTCGTCAGATGTAACGACTATCCGTTGATGAAAACCGCATGTAGGCTATAAAGTTACCAAGCTTCCAAATCACAAAATACGTAAAGAATTTTCTTCCCACAGATACGCACAGTAACATTCACAATTAGGGAGACAAATCCGTGGCCACCCTAGATTCTGAATGGCGTAAAGTGGCACCCAGAGAAAGAAGGATTTCCAGAAGGACCAAATCTGTAGAAATTTACAAAGTCAAAGTCTACTTCTACACGAAACTTTCCTTTCTGTCTTTTCGTTACATTCTCCTTCTCTGTCCGATTACCTTTTATCGCTTCAGGGAGAAATTGAGGCTCACTACAAGCACACTTGATATAGTGAGGTTTCCCAACTGATTAATTGATTGAAAGAAACAGATATATTACAATACACACAAAGTTTGTAACATTTGAAGTTAGCTAACAGGCAAGTGAAATATGTGTTTGTTGCTTTTAATGCATTCTGGACACAATGAAAGCATGGTTCATTTTAATACACACATCACATAACAAACTCAGATACTACTTTCAACCCACACAGCCTCTGAGCTACTGGGGTGCCTATGTTGCTTTCTCAAGATGCAAAAATACAACATGAACCTCATAGTCATTCAGATAAAACAAAATAAATGTTGATTCGCCCCAGCCCCCCTCCCCCCCATGTACCTAGTCCGTTAGGGCACCTAGTTTGTTTCCGTTGTCTTTTTAGTGTCATTGTATCGCGAAGACTGTACCCTTGAATGGAGCCAGTTTGGATCCAGTGAAATGCGCTTGATAGGCTGTGAAAGAAAAACATAAATATCATGGTACTTTACCGAAAAAGTTAAAATAATGTTTGTTTCATTTTGAATGCTTTCAAGTGATAAATGTTATTTTTTAGGACATTTCATGGACCATTTGTGGAAAGGCAGCTTTCAAAATGCAACACGATTGCATATAGGCAGGATGAAGGGCACTTTTGTAATTCTTTCAAAACTTCACCTTTTTTGTTTATTACATATTTTAAATGTTTAACAGAACATAATACTCATTCTTTACCGAAGGAATGCTTGCTTGCGACTGTAGACCTACCTGGTCTTCATCTGTTTCTATATGTGTTTATTATCTTGCATCTAAAGAGATTTCTTCCATCATTGTTACCCTAGGTATAGACGGCTGCAGAAACGAAAATAGAATTAACATGCATGTATGTTTTTTCAAAACATGATCCACGCATTAAGTAAAGTGTTATCAACAAACTAAATTTTTTTTTAAAAATTTTTTAAGTTCAAGTTTCTAAGCATTTAAAATGGGAAAGGAACATTTAGCAAGGTATTTCAACTTTGCACAAGACAGTTGTTCTTTGATAAGCTACCTGGACATTACGTCCGTATGGCTTTTGGGTAAATCTTTTGATAAACTTTTAAGCGTTGCATGTGTCAAAGATAAAAATTCTGCACCATTTATGACAATATCTATCATTTTTAAGGGGACTTTAGTAATAAATCTTTCATATTTGAAAAATAAATCCTATGACTTAAAGACCCAGTTCTCTCACCCCAAACAGTACCAATTCTCCTAACCTTCTTACTGAAGCCCCTTCCACAATTGTCTCAAATTCATCCTCATCCAGACACAATCTCAGTTTATTTCTTCAGGGTGAGTATAGAAAAACTCAATTTATATGATCAAAACACTCTCAGTACCGTTCATGCTTGGTAATATAAGCTTAGGCACTCTGAATTTTTTGAATTAGCTGTCAATCAAAGAGCTGAGCCAATTGAGAATTTCGGTACCCGGGTACCAAAATTGTAGTTTGGGGTGAGAGGTTTGGCCCTTTAATATATAAGCTTTGCCGTGGGGGATGTTACCAGCAACTTAAAAGTAGTAAATATGAATATTTTTCTTGACATTCCAGGTTTTCATCATTAATTATGTAACAAGATGGAGATAAAGATGTGTACTCAATCTTACAGATAATGCGGGACCTACGGTTTGAGTAGTTACATTCTTTAGTGGAAAGTTTCACCAATCAATGCAAAATCATAAATTTTAGAAGCAATAAGATTATTAAATAACGTTTCATACCGTCTTTCCCATGTTCGTGATAATGCTAGCTATCGCTTCCATCTTCTCGTCGTCCACATTTTCATTAAAATATCCGTCAACGAAGTCACCATTTTCGAGACCGTTTAACATATAGCCGCCATTGGCGTAGCCATTCAATTTGACATTATTTTCTTGAAAGTCACTATGGGAAGTATTCTTGGGATTGATCTCAGTTTTATGGTTCCTTCCAGTGCACCATGGACCAAGTATGGCGACACCGAACATGATACTTGCCACCAGTACAAGAGATATTCCTATAGATAGACCGATTACCAGTGCGTATTTAGGACCATCTGAAAAGTCAAAATCAAGAATAGTTTTTTTTTCTAAATGCAAAAACGACACATATGAACATTTTATCTAACAGTCCTTTGTAATAGCTGTTCGTGAAGGAATCTGTTCTCTCACCTTTTTGTCGAAACCATGGTCGCACTGGAACGATGCTCGAGTATACATTACTAGACTCAGTGGAAATAATGTACGTAATATTGCACACAAATATCTCCTTTCTGCTCTAAAAACTGGGCTTTATGTTGTTCCTTGAATGATACAAGAAGCGTATGACTGCGAAGTCAGCCGGGATGATTTTATCAGCATTCAAACTTTTCAGAAATCTTTAGAGACCATTAAAACTGTTGTTGCTACTTTGACCATAATAAATACCTTTGGTATCCTTTTATTGGGCTTGGAAAAAAAAAAAAATAATTGGTATATCGACCTCTGCAGCAAGGTGTGCTTGAAAGTATAATGTAAGCTAACAATGTTTGTTTACGCATGTTGTGCTGTTTTACCTTCGAGCTTAACGTAAAAGACAAGTTAAATTGTTAATTCAAGAGGCCAATGAACCGGTCAAAGTAAAAGTACATGAGAGGTACGGAAATGTTAGTTGAAAAATAAACTTCTCTCATTACTTCTTTCAGTTAGGAAAAGAACTTTTGTTGATTGCCTAGTTAAATTTATATAAAATTATATATAAATGAAAGTATTAAAAACGTAGAAGAGTCGGTGCCTGAAAGCTGGTTACCTTTAAGACTAGAATGTGACATTTTTGTGTTTACTAACTGTTGACAGAAGCAATTCTACTGATTCAATTCCAGTTACCACAACGTTGCATATCCTATCACGCCAAATGTCGAAATTCATGTGTACTCTATCATAACAGTAGCTGAATTTTTTTTCGGTGGAAGCAAAATTAGGTTGAATGGAGAAAACATAAGGAGACAGTATCTAGATTGCAAATACGCAGTGCGTACTTGTTACGATTAGTGGCCACGCGGTTAGCCGCTGGATGCGAAAGTTTATTTTCGTTCATTTTGATTATTACTTAACAATATGCATTATGCTGTTTGCAAAACCATAACAGAACCGTGATGTTCAGTGCCGCATGCCGGTATCGGTACCGGACCAGCTCCCTGATCGGACCAAGTTAAATTCCAGCATGATCTAGCTGCAGCAAGTCTGGATTAAAATTCACCGTGCATTCAGTAAAAAGAAAAAGGAACAAAAGAAAGCGCTTGAAAATTAGTAACCCTCGGGATTTTTGTTGTCGGCTCTCGAGTTTACCGCGTCTGCTCCGGCATGCCACACACGTGACAACTTAACGGTGAATAAGAGGCAAAGGTTTGATTCACTTTGTAACGTTGAAAAAATAATACTTTGCACAGTCTTATTAGAAGGTTACACAGAAAAGCTGCTACTTGTTCAAATAGTAATCAATATAAACATATAACACTAGCCTAGCAGAATAAATGGGAAGGGAACACGAAATCCCCACTACGGGCAAATAACTCATACTGAATTTTGATATTAAAGCCCAGCAAACACACCACATTAGGTTCCAGTTGGGGCCAAATTGGGCTACCAATTGGGGCCAAATCAGTTTTGTCATTTGTTTTTCATTAGACCCCAATTGGGCTAACATAGCCCAACTGGGCCCCAGCTTAGCTCACACTGAGTTTAACACATCTCCTTCATATCTCTCATGACCCCAATTGGGCCCTAGTCAGAGCCCAAGTAAATACCAACGTCATCCCAAGCCCAATTATGCCCAAGCTACCCAAGTAAAACCCAATTGGGGCCCAACTGGGCTTGTTTGCTGGGAGTTTACTTCAAAATTAGTCTAGACTGTACACTCGACAATCGAATACTAGTAATAGTATTAAGGGTGAAAGAACGAACGAATACCTATGACATAACATGCCACTCCAGGAACGGTGGAAATACTGTTGTAATAGTAGTCATATGCATCCACACAGCTGCAGGTGTAAAGAGAACCGCTTTCGAACGTGCATTTGCCGTATGTAGGGTCGCATATGTCAGTCTCATCTTCGCATGCGTTGTTTGTTACAGTAGTTTCTGGAAGTAAAATCACAAATAAGACAGCGAAAATGAATTTAAACGTAATATTTAGTTAAGAATACTAATGTAAATATTGTAATATAATTAGACTCTTCCAGGATGAGTGCTTCAAGGATATCACCGTGGACGTTTGAACATGTTTATGCCTAAACAGGGACCGTGGTTGCAAGTTATTTAGAATGCTCTAAATGCATACATGCATTGAATGCACTCGGTACAAAAATCTCGTGAGTTTCGGTCATGCAGCAATTTTAAATAGTTTGCGAAATGGACGAACGTTAGGTGAGAATCCATTACTAGCTACTTGTTTATTACGTAACTTTCCTTCTAACTATTTTAAACATCGTTCTTCTCGGTCTGATTCAAGGAAGGATATTAAGCACACTACATACACGCTTGATATATTCAGGCTTCACATCTTATTAATTGATTGATATTTGATAGTACCAGATAGCACTTATACCGGTACGCACTGTTTAACAAGGAATTTCTGGACTGGCTGTTGTTTTTTTATTGCATCGATTGTATTCCTATCTAGGATTAGGAATTAGGTTTGTTAAGGATAAGCGTCATCGCCAGCCAATAAGGAAATTCCTAGTTAAACAGTAGGAATCGACCCCACCCTCCCCAAAACCAAACGTTACGTAACACTTGGGGCTAGCTCAATTCAATTTTTCAATTTCATAGAACTTTATTTCAGTCTTTCATATAGAGAAATATGTAATAAATTATTTGTATGTACAGGGTACTGAAGAGACTGAGGAGTGACAACAAGAAGCTCCAGGGAGCTTATGTACGTTGACACCCCCTTACAGAGACTTAAATTAACGAAAAACAATTACCACAATACACATATATAATACAGAAAAAAGAAACAAAAACACACATAAAAGGAACAGATAGCAAAGAATTAAAATTATTCAAAGGTAGTTGGTGATAAAATGATCTTTTAATCGCTTCTTAAATGTACCTAACTGTTTACACTCTTGAATATCATTGGGAAACGAGTTCCATAATTTGGGACCATTATACCGAATTCCAAACTGAGAGGATCTAAGTCTAAAAAAAGGTACTGCTTTGTGATTCCGATGTCGACAGGGGTAGGAATATTTGCCAGTACGCAATTGAAAGTAAGTTTTAAATATTGACGGGAGTGAGTCACTTAACCAGTTGAAAATGAAAATATCAGTATAATAACGATTAATATCATAAATATTAAGGATATTGAGATTGGCAAAGAGAGGTTTTGTATAATGCAGATGGACTGCATTACAAATGTGGCGCAGAGCTCGCTTTTGAAGAATGCAAAGAGGTTGAATTCTAGAAATATATGTGCTACCCCAAATGACATTACAATAAGTAAATTACGGAAGGATAAGGGTGTTATACAAGGTAACCATGATTCTACGAGGTAACAGTCCTCGAAGCCCATTTAAAACTCCAACACCTCGTGAGACTTTCATACATACATGCTGGATGTGGTTTTTCCATGTGAGATTCTTATCAATATAAACTCCGAGAAATTTGGTAGCATCACAAAAATAACTTTAACACCACAAAGGTGGACACTGTCTATGTCTGCAATGAGATACTTGAACGGTGAACGGAATACAATAGCAGTAGTCTTCTTTACATTGAGTGATAATTTTTTTTGCATAAAACCGGTTTTGTATATAGACAAAATCATTTGGAATATTACATTATTAGCTTAAAGGTCAGTATATGTTAATTGCTTTTCACGCTATGTGAACACAATAAAAAATAGATCACTTGAGGACAGAGATTATGTTACAAATTCATTTATAGGTTACCTCATACACCGCTTTTGATCTACTGGAGTGTCTACGTTGCATTTTTAAGGAGAAACGTCACCGCATGTAATAATTATTTTCATATACTCACCTGTTGAGTTTGGTATTGTTAGAAAGTTCACTGAAAGTCCTGGTAGAGTGTAATTTCCCTGTTGGTTTTTATTAGTTTGTAATTCGACTAGAAGGATGTCTGTCACTTGTTCGGCCGTCACATTAGCTCCTTCGTCATATTCAGTAACAACGTCAGCAACTATGCTTCCACTTTTGAAGGACAAGACGAAACAGGATACAAATCCAATTTTTACGTTCGTACTCTTTGTTGTTAACGCTGCTTCAAACTGCCGAGTAATAGAAACATATTATTTTGGATACATCAATTGTTGAATTATAAGTTCATCATAGAAGATAAATTTCAAATACGAGTATAGTATAATATAAAATTTCACATCAATTTTTAACTCTACAATAAAGATAATTTACTCTAGCTGTATCAACACTAACCTGAAATATGTAATGAGCAGTAGGCTGTTTATTTTGGTTCCCTATGGCCAATATCAATAAACTATTTTCCTTATACTAATAATCACGTTATTGAAAAACTAGGATAAAATGCACTATGAAACCCTCTCAAATTTGGAGAGATGAGATTAAATGTAATGGCACAATAAAGTTTATAAAAATCTTATCCGTAGATGAGATGACATTTCTTCATGCCAAAGGGGACACAGCGAGAGAAAAAAGTCAAAATATGCTCTTCAATCTGAATTGTGCTTCTCAAACACCATTAGAATTTATTCCATTTTAATGCTTCATTGGTCCTATGTTGCGATTTCCACTGATTAAACAGTTAATTGAGGAAGTCTTTTTCAGTTTTTCAAGTAATATTCAGAAAGGAGCAAGTTCATAAATTCTTCGAAGTGACATTCTTATCCCGTGATCAAACTTGAAACCGGATTTTAAGTTAAATGACCCTACAGCAATAAACCTTAAAAGTATCTCAAACTTAATTCATCGACCCCTAGAAACATTATCAAGTCTAGACATCTCTTTTAGTTTAAAAGAACCTTTTAAACATTTCGAAGTATGTTTGAAAAGTAAGTCTCACTGGCAAAGAAATCCTTTCCACCTTTGAATTAAACAATTTAAATATTGTAACGAAACCGAAGAGAGATTAAAATCCTTATGAAGTCGAAAAAACGAGGATGAAATGGAACTTTTCGGCCGGTTCTGACCATTTGTAACCGAAACAAAATGCTGCAGAAGTTAAGAATTGTATTTTAACGCTTGAACGCCCTCGGCAGGGAACCTATGTGAAGAAGCAAAATGCCCAAGAGCCACTAATCTAGACCAGTTCATTTTAAAATGGGTTCATCTTTATTACTATTGTCTTAAAATTCATTGGGAATTCTTAGAATGCGAACAATTTTCGAATCTACTTAATCGATAGAAGCATCTTTCCTCGACCCAATGAAATAGTTTTTGTTCCATTTAATGGAAGGAAAAAGGTTAAATGGAATGAAGCAGAGTTTGAATGCCCGCGTGAAGCGCATACAAGCTTCAATCGGAGGATGGGTTTAACGTCAAATGGTGTCACCATTAATCAAACAAAGAACAAGGCAGCTTTTTCTATGTAAAGTTAGAAAAAAAAAATGTTTCCTTTTTCGATAAATGGCTCCAATGTTCCAAAGACTGAAAAATTAACCTTAGAACCATGAGAAGTAATACCTTCAGATTACGTCCAAACTAGAGGTTTTTTACTTAGGGTTCTTTGCAGGTGGATATTCGGTCCTTACATTATTAGATGGATTTCTACTTTATCAGTGAGGTGTTAAGAAGGAGACACAACGTTCTATTGACTCTTAGGGGCAATGCTTGTTGCGGACAATAACCTTCCTTTTCTTTTCAAATATTTAATCTCAATACCAAGACGATCTAGGATCAGTGACACATTGTCAAAATTCCAGTGAGAGGGCACGCCCTTACGTTGTATCTCGTTAATTTTTCGTTGCCAGCCGTCATGAACACATATGAAATTTTACAGTTTGGTTGTTATTGGTCGCAATAAATTTAATTTCTATTTATTTCTTTGGAGAATTTTTACGCAATTAACATTTCGAGTGTGTTTAGGAGTTATAAGGAAAGTTGCGAAAATTGGGTAAAATAGTTTAGCCTTTAACAATGCTTATAGCAGACGACTGATCGAATTCGTTGCAAAACAAAGAAAGTAAACTATTTAAACTTTCATTGACAGTCGTTTAGCTACAACTTTTGATAAGAGTTTGAAACCTGTCAGTAACAAACCTCAGATCAAAGCATCTTTTAACAAAGACAACTGTTTCAGGATAACTTGGGTGTGAAAGAGGCAAATCCTCTTAAGCATGGGACAGGTCAACAAGGCTTAACAATAGGAACAAAGAGACCTGTCAATCAAAGTTTGACGCTTGAATGGGAATAACTATTTCTGAAGTACCTATTGTTTGACAGATTTGTTGTTTGTTTGGCTGTTGTGTCTCCTTTCTGACACCTCCCTGGTTTTATATAGAAGAAATATCAACGGTCGTCTATTGATGGGACTCTCTCTGATCCTATTGATATTTCTCGTAGTATTACACAAGATTGCCCCCTGTAGCTTTTACTGGCTGTCCTTTTCATAGAGCCAGTTGAACGTTATATTAGCTGTGTCACTATAAGTAAGGGATTAACCGTACCGAGATGGAATAGTAAAAGCGTTGAATTCCTGCAGATGATGCTACACGTGTGACTTCCAACATCAGTGATATTTGAACTTCTCTGGAAGCGTTTTTTTTATTTCAGAAATTTGCGGGTGCTTCGATGCACCTAGGCAAAACTAGTGGGCTTAAGCTTGGTCATCCGAGTCTGGCTCATGAATCATCAAATTAGACAGACAAAGTTATAAAGGCTTCTTCTTGGGTAAATGCATAGAAGATGAGAAACGTGTCTCTCTTTGGCAAAATTGTGGTAATTTATTCTATTTTGTATCCTTTATTATTTCTTCTGTTTACCCTATCCTGGAGTCTGTCATCAAAGAAGTGGACAAAATTAGATTCCCTTTTATATGGGGAGAGACTTTGTGCCACGAAAAGCCATTGTTTCTCCTATAGACGAATCCGATTAGCGCTTGTTTTTAGTGACTGTAGGCAGACATTAGTGGGGTCCATTAGCCTAAAACCGTCTTTATTTATTGTTTACATGAATTTCAAACCCTCATATTCAGTGAAATTGGAGAATTCAAGATAAAAATTAGTGTACAACCATCCATGATAGCGGTAAGCAAGGAAATCGAAAGATTTAAAGCTAATGGACCGCAGTTATAGCCGACTGAAATCAGACCATCACTTGCTCTCCGGATTCGTGTATAGAAGATGGTGGCTGAGGATTAGATAACTTAAAGGATATAATGGATGTCCTCCTAGTAAAAGCAATGTTTGCTTTACTAGGGTTTACTAGATTAAGACTGCTTACTCCTCGTTCATCTCTCTCTGTCTAGATACTTTACTGCTAAATTCCTTCGATTATGGTTCCCTCACATTTAGTGTAATTCAAAACCCTTCTCGGATATTTTTTTCTCTTTTATTGGAAGGCGAGCCCACTGGCTCACACGGTTTAAAAATCGTTTTTGCAATATATACACAATTAAACTATACATCATGATAACTGCACAAATGAAGAAAAATCTCGGTTATTGGTTCGGACAATTGAAGCTATCTTTGTCAGATTATAAAAAGGTAGTTACGCTTGGTTATTCCTTCACTTCATGTAGTATCCACGTTGGGGCTTTGGTAAATCTTATATGGACAGCTGATGTAAGTGTCAGTTGTGAAAGCATAACCCCACTCATCCGCTGTTATGAATTGGAAGCCGTTAGCGCTTAATGTATTACTAGAGAACAAGTTAAGGAATTTTCGGTGGCGTTTAGATCACAATGTTCTCTTCACTGGAAGCAGAATAAAGGTAAGGGAGATGGGGATGGACTGTGTCCAATGGCTGGATGCCCTTGCGCCTAATCCCTTAATTACATATTATGGGAATGTCCAAGGTACAACCATTTTTGCCTTGATTGGATTAAACGCTCCCCAATCATTCCTTGACAGTAACTCTTGTTTGGTTATTAACCTAAATTTCCTGTTTGGATTTCTCGTTATTAAGCAGTTACGCACCTCCCCCTCTTCCCCTGTTTGCCACATGATGCGTGGATCTTCACTGATCTCCATGTCACACATCCAGCATGTGGTAATGCTTGACAAGTATAACTATTTGAAACACAGAGTAAACGTTTCATTCAAAGAAAACATTGACATGCACAAAATAAAAAATTTTCACACACCACTATAGCTAACATCATTTGTTTACAGATTTCCTGCAAACATGATGTCAATGGATAAGGGCTCTATGAGATGATTCCTAATAGATGTAGGTAATACTTACTGCTAAACATATTTCTGTTTGTAAATCTGTGTAACTTTTGCTTGAACTATTCTCCAGATCCGAGGTGAAATTTGCATCCAGTGTTACTGTGGTACTAACCGCACTTGTGGCTATGTAGAGAGAGACGCAGTATGTAAATTGATAATTATATACAACAAATATGATCACCAAGTAAGTTCTAAAGTAAAGCAAAATTGTTATATATCTTTTACGAAGGAAGAAGAAATTGTTCTGTTACAATTGAAAACGTTTGATGATTTGTGATGTCCATAAAGTTGATTGCATTTGCAACAATCTTCTCTCTACAAACGTCTGTTGGAAGGCACATTCGCTAAAGACTATCGTTTTGTTAGAGCAAAATAAGATTTCAAATTGCAACTAGAAAATGTGGTTACGGAAATCGTAACCACTTACTGTTCATGATTGTTTCTGTGCCAACATACTTTGGTACGTTCTAAAGCTTAGAAAATCGTCATTTCACGTTTTTTGGCCGATATGTGATATACCTGAATATAATCAATGCAGTACTGTGTTGGTTGCTTTTTTGCTTCAATCAAGTTAGAAGAAACTCTAGTAAAAAGCAAAAAATTTTGCACCATTTATCTCATCTAGACACCATTGAAAACCAACAAAATTTCCAAACTCCCCTCCCCTCCTCTTAGACCCTTTACCAGGGTGGCGATGCATGTCCTCCTTGTGGGCGATGCGCACTGTTTAACAAGAAATTTCTTAACTGGCTAACGATAACCCTAATCCCAAAACTAATCCCTACCCGAATAAAAAATACAATCGATACAACACAATGGCAACAGCCAATAAAAAAACACTTTGTTAAACAGTGCACATCTACCCCCCTCCTTGCGAGAAAATAAATAGGCCTATGATAACTCTAAGTGCAGACAAAAAGAACAGTATAGACCCCTATAGATGTCTATTCTGAGAATGACCATCATCCTGAGAATGATGATATGTACAAGCAGCGGTGGGCCTGTGGGCGTATAATATGCCCCCGGACTTCCTATATAAACATGGATAGTAGATCATGGGAAAATTCGTCGCCATCGTTCGAACCACTGACAAAAAGACGTAGCAAGATGTCACTGCTAGACCCGCCCAATAAGAGCTATGTATAACTCAGATATTTATATACATTGACAGAGCAGACTGCACTACCGTCCTATGCGTAGATTCTCGCTACCGTATGTGTGATCATATAGCAAGATGGCTGCCTGCTATGGTTTTGTGCGTAGAGAAGGATAAGTTCTTATTACTTCTCAAGATACACCTAGCGTTTGGCAAGCCTCAGTTAGGCCCTACGTAAATGCTTCCAAGAGAGAAATGTAACGAGAGAGCTAACGTCAAATTCTAAGATTAAACCTAGGCGTACATAATCATTTCCATAGCTGTTCTCCGGCAGCGAACAACAAGTACTTGCGAGATACGACATTGTGTGTGTCACATGCTCTTCTAGCTTGTTAACTAGCGTTTAGCGACACTGTGCGTGTACGAGATACACTACAGGTACAATGCGGCCGTTGTGTGATGAGCAAGAAAACTGTCTACAAATTTGACTTTCCAAGTATTCGTTTACAAAACAATAAAATACATAAATGCCAAAATAAAACCCACTCATTTAAGGTCATATCATAACCAAAAGTGACCATGAAGTCTCGTTCCCGTCTATATGACTCACTCTTCATAATGAACTCGATTGTAGAGCAAACCACTCAATGAGAATCAAGAAACATTGAACGAAAGAACTGTCCCTCGAAAAAGAAAAACGTGCCTAAGGTACTGTCCATGACGTCATGGACAGTACAAATACCAGGTAAAAGTAAGTGACATTTGCCTTTTGGGCTTCATGGAATGTCGAAACACAACCACGAGTGGAACCGTTATTTCACGCAAGATTTCACTTGGAGGCTATAACTTACCTCATCTGCAGTTGCAGAAGAGGCTAAATAGGCTGTTCACGTAATCATCATACACTAGTACTCCCCCCGATTGAAGAGAGACTGACCTATGAAGTAATTCTTTGTTCACGCGTTGCGTGATTGTATAGAAGCAACTACTACCCAAAATATTAGCAAATATATTTTCTTCAAAAACGACATAAAACCAATTAGTCTAAGACCATTTCGTATCAATTACAAGTGGTATCTTTCGATTAGTACCTGTGTGATGGATAGCGAACTGGCGTGTAGTTAGTAGTTAACAGACAAACAGCCTATGGTCTCACTACTCCATTAGGGTAGGGTTCTAGAGCGTCAAGTGCACACCCTCCAAGAAGTAGTTCTTTTTACTCTGATTTGGACCAACTTTTGTCAGAATAACCTGGCAACTGGGTGATGAAAGTCCGTGAATATAAAGGAGAACTTGCCAGAGTGTGGATGTTGAAAATTTGAGTAAGATTGATGGTGATTTAGACAGTTTAAAAAATTGCCGTCAAATGACGGAGATCTTCCGTTTTTGTGAAGAGGCTAGTGGTGGGTGTACCCTACAAAAACTTTACGTCCTTCTAGCTCAAAATCTACACGGTCATAATATGAAAATTTTGTAGTGCCATGATGGGCAAACTTGTCAGCTATCAAGTGATGGGTGTCTTAAAATAGCTGTAAACTTTGAAAAGGCTGCAGGGCCCCCGAAAGGGAGCTAATTTAGTGTGTTAGTCAATGGGGAAATTATTGGGGTTGTGAGACCCTATTTCCTGTGTGATGCTGCAAGCGGGCTTTTGTAAGTCGAAACCATCCTGCAGCCAATTTTGTTTACGTTTGTCCCAATATGTAACGCTGTCCCAGAATGTAACGTTCAAGTCTCAATGTCGGTTCGGTTGGGCAAGTTTGGTAAATTTTATTTTGTTCAGTAAATATTAATCAAGGCTAAATACAGTTTACTTCAAAAAATTTACTTACTGACGCATTGGTCATCATGTAGCACTTTTCCAGGAGGGCAAGTGCATAACCTTGTTTCTTGATCGCATACATTATTGCTTTTTCCCCTACACGCCGCTTCATTTTCGTTGATACTACACACTAATGGAAACAAAACAGATCAATAAAAATACTGTCAATTGTATGAAGTAAAGTAAATTGCTAAGGTCCGGACAGGCAACCTACAAGGATGTAACTTTTTTAACAATATTGAATTCGTTTTTCGTAGTAGAACAGTTTCACGCAGAGGCGTTCCATAATTCTTAGTATCACTACGTGATCAGGAAGCGCGGTTCAAGGGATATTATTATTATTATCATTTTTTTTGGGGGGGGGGGGGGGCTAATTTACCTTTTACCATCTACGCGAAGCGCCGCCATCAGTTGGCGCGTAGGGTTCATTCATCATTTGTCTAATGGGGGCGGTAGCAAATTATTTGGGAGCCCCCAGCCCCGCCTCCGCCCCCACGTAGAACCGCCCCTGGTGATCAGGATTCACCGGCATTGCACTCAGTCTTTATCATAGTTTGCACATACATACTTTGATTGAAGAATTGAAACCGTCCTAGCATCCTTTCATAAAGAAATTCAAATTTGAGATAATTAAAATTTTAACCCAATGCTCTTTACATCAACATATTTCTACGTTCCTAAAATCCAATAACGTTATTCCGTGCCAAGATGATGGATTAACAGGACTCATGGCCAATGAATGGAGACGATACGGCAATAAAGGTAGAGGTTCTTCAAAACAACCTTTTAGCAATAAGTTTATCGATAACCTCAAATCCGTGGAAATTTCACGATTTTTATGTTATCATTAGATCGATATGGGTTTACTTTACACTAGTTACACTTACATCCACATTTTGGAATTGTAACACTCCACTGGCCATTCTCTAAACACCTTGCTGTCCGAGTAGATGACAAATCCAAGGTTACATTCGCACAACTGAATGTAACTGTATCGCTAATGTTGTAATGAGTAAAATCTGGAGTAAATACTACTTCTTGGTTAGCCGGTTGCTCACATAATGAAGCTACATTTTCTGTAAAGATGGAAGGAAAGGAAGATAATTAAAAGTGACGAATAAATTAAAATGACGAATAACAAGTTTTGTCAATAAAATATTGGAACGGTAACTGAAGGAACTCTCGTTCATTACACTTCTCAGAAGTTAAAGTGCGCTGCATTATTGTAACTTTAAAGAAAGCTTAACATTATCATTCACCCGGACAAACCAGGGAGTTGTCAGCGACAGCTCCCTGAACAAACTGTCTGCATAGACCGTCTTAATGATTAATTACAAAGAATTGAGAGAAGAGAAAAAATACTGTTGGTGCACTTAGAAATTTTCTCACAGAAACATAACAATGACAAAGCCCTTTGCCACAATCACTTGAAATTGCTACTTGAGAGTGGATCTTACCAGGAGGAGATTATATATATCATTAAATAAGTTCGTTACGAGTATCATTATAAATTATCACTTTTAGAATCATAGTAGTATTATACTAACCGATACACCGAGGTGCTTCGTCTAAAGTAAATTCTCCATTGTAACAAGTAGCGCTCTCTTTACCAACAAGAGTCGATCCTTCAGTGCAGCTAAACTTTACCACTTCTCCTTGATCGTATTCATCCTTGGAAGGTTCTACAGCCACATTCGTGTCAGTTAATTCTGGTCTTTCACACAGAATAGCTTCGCAGAATAAAGAAATTAGAAATAGTCTGTGAATTGGGCTACAGAATCATGCGACAATAATAAATATGAAGGTCACACATAAGAGCTGTTATTTGTCTAAAAATTACACTAAATTCGATTGTATACAATATGATCGTGTCCCAAGTCGATACTGTAGTAAAACCAATTCTGGACAGATTCCATTTGATGCATTTTTTTAATGTACGATTTTTACATGGGGAACAACTTTAAATGACACCACAAAACTCTAGTGCAGGTGCAAAATTGACAAAACCGCATGCACTCAGTCATGGGTACTGAATCTGTTTTTATCTGCGTCTTGTGATTTACATATACTTTTTCCACCAACGTTTTTCCTCTAGCTGGTCACCACCAGCGCCCACCCATTAAAGCAAATAAAAGTATACCTTATAGTATTGCTTTGTGCCTTAAGCGAATCTGTTTTACCTTCGCCAAAGATTTCAAGAATATAGTGGTTATCATCCGGATAAGTTATGGCCCAGTTCAATAAAATATTCATGCCGTCACCGGCGAGCATCTACTCAAACCTACTCAAAGGAGGTATGCCAAACACACGTTTCTCCCTTAGGCTAATTGTTGGCAATAACCCTGCTCTGTCTAATGTAGGTAAAGACTATTTCAAAATATCTCCTCTTACTCCCCACTTCACCTTCACTTCAGAAAACATGTTTACAAATTTTAACATAAGTCATTCCCTAGCGAATTATCGGCGCAATTCCAATAACGAAGGCAATCTCCAACCTACAGTGAGTCAAATAACCGCGGTCTTTCCCAAGGCTGTCTCAAGTTTACGAGAAAAAGTTGTGACATCTCTGCTAACGCTTGAATGTCATTTACTTTGTTTCATATTTCTGGCAGGAATAAGTTCTATCCTATTGTGGACTCTGTATCTTGTGACAGTTGTGGTGCTGTTTATCTTGCCACCTGTGTTAAATGCAGT
This sequence comes from Holothuria scabra, assembly GCA_037179385.1. NCBI lineage: Eukaryota > Metazoa > Echinodermata > Holothuroidea > Aspidochirotida > Holothuriidae > Holothuria > Holothuria scabra. The sequence goes on from CM074193.1 coordinate 38,644,063, forward strand.
GTGCAACATGTTGGCACTTCATCTACAGAATTTTAGGTTCGGTTTAGGAACTACATGTCATATACTGTGGATAGAAAAGTCGATGTGAGTTTATTAACATTTCTCTAGTACAACACATTCTTGAAAAACATCAATTTCATCATCATCAAAAATTCCATTCTTCTTACAATTTGGAATTCACTCAAAGCAAACGGGGGGTTGTCAATTAGGGATAAACCCATTTTAGGGAAATCAATTTTCACTCCATTTGGGCAATATTTTGCAATGGGTGGCCCAATTTTCAAGTACGGTTTATCTGTCATGATGTATTGCGATCCTACCACGCAAATTCAACGAACGTTCAGGTAGCGGACCACTAACTCCAATCCTCATGTCCGGGAAAATGTTTACTGACAGACAAAGCGCCATAAAAAAATTTATGGGATGTTGTCCCTATCATTCAAGGCTCTCTAGCTCAAAATTTCAATGGTAATGGTATAGAAATTTGAAAGTGCCATGAAAGCCAAGATTGTGAGCTTCGATCAGAGGGGTAGCATGCCGTGGTTGAAAACTTCTACTGGGAGCTAGGGGGCACGGAAGTAGCCTAATTTAGTGTGTAAGTCAATGGGACTTATAATTAGTGGCCCGCTACCTTAAGGCAAGTTATGAAATTTTTAAATTTTATAGCTAGAGACCCAAAATTGGTCTTAAATGTTTGCTTGTGGTCTCCAAACTGGAAATACATGCTGACGAGGAACAATTTCATGCTTGAGTGATTTTTAGGGCCAAAAGTGGCATTTTTGGCCAAAATTATCAGTTTTCTTGTTAAAGTTAACAATTTAAGAAGAATTCATTAAAATTTCGTCAAAATAGAAAACTTAGCAAGCTCATGATCCTCTGGGTAGATCATAGCATGATAAAAGTGAAGTATTTATGTCATCCTGAGGGATCCATAGCTTGCCTCGGTGCATTTGGTATGTACCTAAGCAACAGCCAGCCACAAGCAGTTTTGTACAGTGGACTTTGTACAGTGGTTCTGTATATAAAACACATGCTGGGTTGTGAAATGACTGGACCCAAAGCAGTTAAACTGTGTGCACCTGTTGAGCGAACTGTTGAATGTTGCGTTACAGTGTAGGTATGCCATAAACTTAAAAAAGTAAGTTAATTATCATTATCGGCAACCAACTGAAATTTCTACTAGGACCTGTGGCAAAACAGGATAACTTGAAGAATAAAAAAAGATGCTTGCATCAAAAGAGGTAGGATTAGGGAGCTACAAATTGGTGCCCGAGTAGCCTTGGCTCTATATGAGTAGCCTAGGTCGAGGCCTACTACTATTAGGACCTATGGTGGGGGGGGGAGGAGGGAAGGTGTTTTGCCTGTAAAATTCAGCACAGATCAGAGTGAATTGTTAACCTATAACCTTAAATTTAGGAACTTTCCTAACTTCTTTTATTTTTAATGCCATGTCTCTTTTATTTTGTTCTTCCATTTTAGGCCTTGAGGGCTTGGTATATAGGCCCACTGTAGACAGGGCAGCCTAAGTTAGATCACAGTGGAAGCAGAGTGAGCAACAGTCAGACAACTGAAATACCTGATGTCTTCATGCTAGGGGTGGAGGAAGTTTGCCAAGGTAGGCATATTGCAAACTGTTGACTCTTAAACCCACATGGAATAAATTCTGCTCTATTGATACCTGCTCCCTGTTTTGTTAAATGCAAGAGGAGGTAAAGACCTTCTAAGCTGGCTTTTTAAAGCATGATGGCTGCATAGAAACCCCTTTCACTGTAGTCATATGTAGCAACCATACAGTTCTGTAGCTTCGAAATTTTGTGTTTGTGTACCGAGGTGTTCTCTGCCACCTGTTCCCATCTGCTTGTTTGGACTGATTAAGATGTTGCACATGTATAACCTAAATTCCTTCAGAATTTATAAGAAACCACCTGGCCTGTTGTTAAATCAAGCAGATGTTTATGATAACGTGTTAAGAGTGTGAAAATTAAGCTGCTAAATCCAACTTATTTTCTTATCCACAGAGTTGATGGTGCAAGCATGTACAGCACATCAGCATACAGAAACAAGTCTGTGAAAGTGTGAGAAGCACCAAAAAGTGAAGTTGAGAATACCCTCATATGCAGAGATGCTGAGATTACAATACTGTCTTGGTACAGATCAGAAATGATGAGTAAGCAACTCAGTAGAGGATTAACCAGTACATTAAAGTGCATTTTAGGTTGCCGGCAAATTTTGCCCTATCAGGGGTATATTTTCGCTAAGACTTACTGCCCAGAGAAGACTGTCAAATGAAATGATGGGTTTATATTCTTTGTGAGGATACTCTAGGGATTACCTGTGCAAATTTTTGATGGAAAAATCCAACTTGGCCACTGCCTTAAGGTAGAGGACCACTAACTCCAATCCTCATGTCCGGGAAAATGTTTACTGACAGAAAAAGCGCCATAAAAAATTTATGGGATGTTGTTTCTGACTGTGTTACTTACAAAATATGATCATTTTTGCATTTGGATTTTGTAGACAATGAGTTGAAATACATACTGTGCAAAATTCAAGGCAACCTGACCAATTTTAGTGCCATTTTTTTATTGTTTTACTCCGCTCTGTGAAATGCCGTTTTGAGTAGCTATTATGGCGGGAAACACATCCCTATCATTCAAGGCTCTCTAGCTCAAAATTTCAATGGTCATGGTATGGAAATTTGAAAGTGCCATGAAAGCCGAGATTGTGGGCTCCGATCAGAGGGGTAGCATGCCCTGGTTGAAAACTTCTACTGAGAGCTAGGGGGCACGGAAGTAGCCTAATTTAGTGTGTAAGTCAATGGGACTTATAATTAGTGGCCCGCTACCTTCAAAACAGCCTCGCCATTTTTATTGATTTAAGGAAATAGGAAGTGGACATAGGTTAATGAAGAAGTGTTGTCGTCTTTGTTGTCCAACGAATCGATTTTGAGATATGGAACAATTCGGCTACGTTCTTTGTCCCAAGCTGACTTCATAGACTCGAAAAAAGCCACAAGTTTTGTATACTATTTTCCTCCTGAAGGTGAGCAATTCGATCGTGTCAGCACTTGTGTTTGTTAAACCGTTGTAGAAGGTACCTTTTAGTCTCGCAATTTTTGCCTTAACTAAATTTCACTTTTGAATACACACAGATTTACCACGCAAATCGAGTTACGACTGTGAAGAGGTCGACACTTTGTGTCATAAATATTCATGCCGTTTAGACTGGCTAACTTTCCCTCGATCTGGGGAAACCTAATTTTCCGCCCGAAACATTTATCTCCCGAGCTGGTTATCGGGTGGCTCAGATAAGAACTCTCAAACCGTTAGTCCTTAATGAAAGAAGAGAGTTTAATTCGAATAAAACGTTTCTTTCTATGAACTTATTTTTATGTGTTTTACTTTCCGATCACCTTTTTGTACCTTATTTATCTTTTTATTCTCCCTTTGTTATGGTTTTCATTTTTAGAACTTTGTTTTCTTTTCTTTGGATTCTTCTGTAGAGGTTAATTCTTTTAATTCCTTTCGGTTTTGACTTAATCTACTGACTTCTTGCAGTTTTGGAATGTTGCTTTTCCTTAGTCGGATTTTAACGTTTCTTACATTTTACTTCCTAGTGTGCAATTTGCCTTTCCAAATCAGTTGTTATCAGCAAAATATCGTATGAGAAAATGCGATTGGTGGAAAACTTGACCTTTCTGGCAAAAACAAAACCGTTTCGTCTTAACATTTTACACACTGATTTATTTGGAAACACGTGACTCTGAACGCAAGGCCGAATTTCCGCTCAGTCTGAATGCAATTATTTCAATGTTGATCAAAATATGATCATGTATCCGTTAACATTCATTTGAGAGTTTTGGATCAATGAAATAGGATGCTTAAAACTGAAAGGGGAAATATAATTTTGTGTATTCATTATTGATATTTTCGCCCTTTGTACTTCTTTGACTATATTACGTATATGTCTAAAGGAACGTACTTCTCCTGAAAAGACATTTCTACTTATTTTGACGAAAATCTTCATTAATAAAATATAGTATCATATCTTTGAACTCCTGATTTATACAATAAATATAGGTGAATATACTGCAAATTATTGTTACCTTGGCACGATGGTTGCCCGGCCGGAACCCATGAACCGGAATCACATGTTGCATCGCTACTTCCTACCAAGCTGTATCCACTTGGACAGAAGTATTCTATCTCATCTGCACTGCTGTACATAAACTTTAATGGGTTGACGTTAACATTTTGGTCGGTTGTGTTTACCAGTGGATTTAGACAACCTGTTTGAATCATTTCCAAAGAAAAGGAAAAGTAAAAACCTACCCGCGTAATAAACCAAAATTAAAAATATTTTACTTCAATTACGAATTTTTTTGTTTTTAATACAGAATTACTTTTCATAAAGTAACATTATTAACAAGTGTACTTTTTGGATTACCTTTTTGTTGTTTTGGACAGCCACAATGAAATGTACCTTTCATGGGGCACAGTTTTACACCCAGATATTAAGGTTTATGCCATTATCTGAATGAAGAACGCCATTTTGTACGGTTCTAAATATTCAACTCAAATTGCGTCCTCCGGACAGGAAAAAAAAAAAAAAAAACACTGTCCACAACGCAACTTCCAAAGCCACAACGATTCATCAACCTGGCTACCACATTTTTTAGATTTTCTGCAAGTATCCTTAATTTCATTGAACGGGAATCTTTCGTTGCTATAAAAATCCAATAAATTATTGTGATAGCGTGAAACTGACAGCTACACTTAGGATTTCCTTTTGTTGTGCTTTACTTCTAACAATCTGGCTTTTCAACAAGTTATTTTTCGTTCGGATTAACACTGTGCTGGACGTTTATAAACATTTTTCTTTTTTATTTTGAAGGATGATTTTATTTTTTGTGGCTTTTTATTGAAATTTCTGGATTTTAAACATACAGCCCAGAGCAACGGAAGGGGCTCTTTTTATGTAGGGGATGATAAGCTGGCATTTTTTATACACAACGCACACGGTGGTGTTCCGCCTGCATAGTACGCCTACGTAAGGAACATTATCCTCACCTTCTTCAATAAGAGGTTGGCCTCACCAATTACACAAAATGGTCAACTAGAGATGAATAAATAATAACTATTAATGACTACAATATCATTTTGGTAAAATATTCGTTTTTTTACCAGCTGGTGTAGGAGTCGTCCCTGGCCTCGTTGTTACAGTCCCATCTGTAGAGATTAAAGAGGGAAAAGTGTAGGTATCATGCCTCTCAGTAAGGCCAAAGAATTGTTATCTTGACCCTCAACAGTCTTCGATATTGATAACTTTTTGCTTTCAAGTTTGATGGAATTTCCTGAATCAACAAGATTTGGGATAAAGATTTTACGGTTTGACTTTTTAAAGTTGAGATGAAGAAAATGTATTTGTATTTAGACTAAATGTCTCCAGAAATTATTTCCTTTTTATTGTTGTTGGAAGCTTGAAATATTTTTATTACCTAAGTAAGAGTGAATATGTGCAGATTTATCATTTATAATTTTATCATGTCTTCGTTCCATACTGGAGTTTTGACACGTAACAGTTAAATTGCATGACATAATATAGCATCGGCGTAGCTACGGGGGGGGGGGGGGGGGAGATTGCCTCCTGGCTCTGAAGAATAAAAATTTAGAAAGTTGCCATTTGTAACAACAGTCAACATAGTTTGTGGTTTTCCCAAAACTTTTTTCATGAAATTTCTCTCTATTAAAAGCGCTATATTTGTGATCATTTGTTTTAAAAGTTCAATTTTTACCTTTCGCTTCGCTCGCCCGTTTGCAATTTCCAAAGCAGTAACGTTCGCTCCTTAATAGGTTTGGTAAACTATCCAAGACGTGGAATTGACAAAATCGGAAGTTTGACATATGTGACACCAGATCATCCAATGACAACGGTTACTACAGTGCTAATTTCATATTCATATTTAACATTTTTTTAAATTCCAATTTGTTTTCAAATATGGGCTTTTCACTTTTGAAATGTTGTCGGAAAGTATCAATTCGTAAGCCTTGGATAAAACCACAATGAGTGGTCTCCGTACAATCTCAGATTTAGCAGTAGGAAAACCAAATTTTTCAGTAATTGTCCAACTTTTCCAATTTCATAACAGGAAAACCAGTATTCAACATTTTCTGTACTAAATACTCCATTTTGTCAAATACTTGTTTGAAAGAGGCAAAATTTTCCTTAAAAGTTTTTTGAAGGCGAATGCCAAGTTTCTTATGGTTAACCGCAAAAATACATTAATGCTCTGATTGATTCGGAAACCAAGGTCGAAGTATAAATATCCAGCTTATAAGGACCAAAAGCTTCTAAAGTTAAACCAGATATTGATGAAAGCACGTCTACTTATCAATACGTTTTAGCAGAAATATTTTCGAAAAAAACTTGCTTACATACCTGTTGTTAATTTTGTAGTGTGTTCTATTGTGGCAGTCCTACTTTCCTCAGTCGAGGTTGATGCACTACTCTCAAGGGGTAAATCTGTAGATCCAGAGGTTTCTGTTTTCGTCACTCCTGTAACAGCGTCGGTTTCTGTCCCATATCCTCCTGTAGCTGTCCTGTCTGAGACTGTTTTCGTTGTGCTAGTGCCTAACCTATCGGTAAAAGCATCTGGTGAAGACGAGAAGTACGTCACGTGAACGGTGACTGTGGTATCTTCATCGGTGAACAGGCTACTGGTGGCGATATCGTCTGTGAACTGTTGTGTCACCGACAGTGTGGTGTCCGAAGACGTTGCAGCGTCATTTTCAGTAAAGCCGTTACTTCCGGTTAGGATTATGGTATTTTTTTGAGTAGTTGCATCCGTCGAATCACTCACGGTGATAACCTGTTCCGTAGCGTTCGCAGTAGTTTCGTCACTTCCGGTTGCTTGTTCAGTTTCCAGTGGAATGTTCTCAGTGATAGTTACAGTATCCACCTCTGTAACAATCTCACTTGTAGTCGGTTTGGTTTCATCAGCTTTCTCTGTAGCCTCTTTGGTAGTAAAAGGATTAATGTCGGTTATAACAATGACAGTACTATTTTCCGTTGTTGCAACTGTAACATCTATGTCTGTGATAACCTCATCAGTAAAAAAGTCTGTGAAATTAGACATATCTGTCGTTTGCTTAGTAGAACCAGAGACAAATTGAGTGGCAGCCTCTGTGTCAGTCTCATTGATTGATTGCGTACCTGTCTCGGTTACAACCTGGAAGGTCAGTGAGCCAGTTTCTTCTACTGTCACTTGTTCAGTTGTTGCAGCAACAAATTTAGTGGCAGCTTCGGTGCTATTAAAAGCGTCGGTAACAGAGTCAGTTTCCTCGATAATTTCTGTCACTTGTTCAGATACTGAAGAGACATATTCAGTGGCGGATTCAGTAGTGGTCTCGGATGTTGATTCTGTTACATCAGTCTCCGTTACAAATTGATTTGTTGATGCGCCAGTCTCTCCAACTTTATCAGTTACCTGTGTAGTTGTCGAAGAAGTAGCTCCCGTTGTAAGTTCGGTATCTTTCTCTGTTATAGATTCTGTGGGATCAATTTCTGTAATAACTTGATCGGTAACTGTGTCAGTTTCTACAACAAAATTTGTTACACGAGTAGTTGCATCTGACATAAAGTCGGTACCAGTTTTTCCACCAATCTCAGTTGTTGATGTAACGTTGGTCTGATCAGTAATCACGTCAGTTGCTCCCCCAATCTCTGTTACTTGTTCTGTAGTCAAAGCACCTAATTCAGTGGCACTTTCGGTATCAGTCTCAGTTATCAAATCCGTAAAATCAGTCTCTGTTACAAACTGATCAGTAGTAAAGTCAGTTTCCCCGACAAGATCAGTAACTTGTTCGGTTATTGTGGAAAGAAGTGTTGTCGTAATTTCGGTATCAGTTATTAACTGTGTGACATCGGTCTCTGTTAGGAACTGATCAGTTACAGTGTCTGTTTCGCCAACTAGGCCTGTTACGTGCGTAGTTGCATCAGAGATAACTTCCGTGGTAGTTTCGCTAACAATTTCCGTTATTGGTTCTGTAAAATTGGTCTGATCAGTAATCACGTCAGTTACTCCCTCAATCTCTGTTACTTGTTCTGTAGTCAAAGCACCTACTTCAGTGGCACTTTCGGTATCAGTCTCAGTTATCAAATCCGTAAAATCAGTCTCTGTTACAAACTGATCAGTAGTAAAGTCAGTTTCCCCGACAAGATCAGTAACTTGTTCGGTTATTGTGGAAAGAAGTGTTGTCGTAATTTCGGTATCAGTTATTAACTGTGTGACATCGGTCTCTGTTAGGAACTGATCAGTTACAGTGTCTGTTTCGCCAACTAGGCCTGTTACGTGCGTAGTTGCATCAGAGATAACTTCCGTGGTAGTTTCGCTAACAATTTCCGTTATTGGTTCTGTAAAATTGGTCTGATCAGTAATCACGTCAGTTACTCCCTCAATCTCTGTTACTTGTTCTTTAGTCAAAGCACCTACTTCAGTGGCACTTTCGGTATCAGTCTCAGTTATCAAATCCGTAAAATCAGTCTCTGTTACAAACTGATCAGTAGTAAAGTCAGTTTCCCCGACAAGATCAGTGACTTGTTCGGTTATTGTGGAAAGAAGTGTTGTCGCAATTTCGGTATCAGTTATCAACTGTGTGACATCGGTCTCTGTTAGGAACTGATCAGTTACAGTGTCTGTTTCGCCAACTAGGCCTGTTACGTGCGTAGTTGCATCAGAGATAACTTCCGTGGTAGTTTCGCTAACAATTTCCGTTATTGGTTCTGTAAAATTGGTCTGATCAGTAATCACGCCAGTTACTCCCTCAATCTCTGTTACTTGTTCTGTAGTCAAAGCACCTACTTCAGTGGCACTTTCGGTATCAGTCTCAGTTATCAAATCCGTAAAATCAGTCTCTGTTACAAACTGATCAGTAGTAAAGTCAGTTTCCCCGACAAGATCAGTAACTTGTTCGGTTATTGTGGAAAGAAGTGTTGTCGTAATTTCGGTATCAGTTATTAACTGTGTGACATCGGTCTCTGTTAGGAACTGATCAGTTACAGTGTCTGTTTCGCCAACTAGGCCTGTTACGTGCGTAGTTGCATCAGAGATAACTTCCGTGGTAGTTTCGCTAACAATTTCCGTTATTGGTTCTGTAAAATTGGTCTGATCAGTAATCACGTCAGTTACTCCCTCAATCTCTGTTACTTGTTCTGTAGTCAAAGCACCTAATTCAGTGGCACTTTCGGTATCAGTCTCAGTTATCAAATCCGTAAAATCAGTCTCTGTTACAAACTGATCAGTAGTAAAGTCAGTTTCCCCGACAAGATCAGTGACTTGTTCGGTTATTGTGGAAAGAAGTGTTGTCGTAATTTCGGTATCAGTTATTAACTGTGTGACATCGGTCTCTGTTAGGAACTGATCAGTTACAGTGTCTGTTTCGCCAACTAGGCCTGTTACGTGCGTAGTTGCATCAGAGATAACTTCCGTGGTAGTTTCGCTAACAATTTCCGTTATTGGTTCTGTAAAATTGGTCTGACCAGTAATCACGTCAGTTACTCCCTCAATCTCTGTTACTTGTTCTGTAGTCAAAGCACCTACTTCAGTGGCACTTTCGGTATCAGTCTCAGTTATCAAATCCGTAACATCGGTCTTTGTTACAGGTTGATCAGTAGTAAAGTCAGTTTCTCCAACAACGCCTGTTACTTGTTCTGTTGTCATAGAAATGTCATTAGTGCCAGTTACGGTTTTAATATCTGTTATTGATTTCGTAATATCGGTCTCTGTTACATACTGGTCAGTTATTATGTCAGTTTGTTCATCATGATTTGTTACTTGTGTAGTTTCATCCGGGACGAATTCGGTGACAGTTTTGCTTCCACTCTGGGTAATTAATTCGGTAACATTGATCTCATCAGAAACTAGTTCAGTTTTTCCAACAACATTTGTTACTTGTTCTGTTGCCATTGAAACAACCTCAGTGCCAGTTATGGTATCAATATCAGTTATCGATTCGGTAACAACGGTCTCTGATACAAACTGTTCAGTAATTAAGTCAGTTACTTCATCACGATCTGTTGCTTGTTTGGTTTCATCCGGGGCAAATTCGGTGACAGTTTCGCTACCGCTCTCAGTTTTTAATTCGGTTACATTGGTCTCATCAGTTATGAAGTCAGTTGACCCAACAAAATCTGTTGCTTGTTCTGTTGTCATAGAACCTACTTCAGTGGCAGTGTCTGTCTCAGTTATCGATGCTGTGGCAGCAGCCCCTGTGGTGTACTGGCCAGTAACCGAGTCAGTTTCTCCATCAAGTTCTGTTACTTGCACTGTTGTGAGAGATTGATTTGTCACTCTCTGAGTAACTGTTACTGTAATTGTTTCCGTTGCCGTAACTTCAGTAAACATATGGTCAGTGTAAAAGTCAGTGTTTTCAACACCCTCCTTTGTTTGATCGTTCGTCTTCAAATTGACATCAGTTGTTTGTTCACTAACCAGACTTGTTACTTCTTGTGTTACTTCGTCATCTGTAGCAACGTTTTCAGTAACTCTGTCAGTTTCGTTATCAGTTTCTGTAACTAGTTCTGTGTTGCTGTCAGTTGCCAATTCCGTTGCATCAGTTTTATCACTGAACATATCGGTTTCAGTGACAAATTTCGTTACTTGCAAAGTTGTGAAAGGAAGGCCGTTTGAAACAGATTTGGTTTGAAATTCGCTTTCTGTTATTTCCCTTTCCTTAGTAGTGGCATCTGTCAACATGTCAGTCTCGTCGCCGATTCCCGTTGCTTGTTGAGTTTTACCGTCTGACACAGTCTCCGTATAGATGTCCGTGACTGAATCTGTTGCAGCAATTTCAGAGGTTGCCAAAATGGTTTCAATCTGTGTGGTTTGTTTTGTACTTAGCGGCCTGGAGTCTGTTACTTCATATGTAAACAAATTTGTTGTTGGGCGTCTTGTGGCGTCGGTTTTGGCTGTAATCGCACCCCTTGTTGCGGTAGTTGACTCTGTTTGTTGCAAGCTCGAAACTGTAGTAGGTTTCAAGGTCGTTGATTCACCTGCATCTAAACAATTATAAAAGAATAAGGTATATTTAATACGTTGGACGAAAAAACAATATTAAAATAAATGTTGGGAGTTTTGGTTCGTAAAATGATTTTCCCAGAATTCCAACTTAGGTTTTTGCCAATTCTAGATAATCAGATCACTATGTATTTATATGATACTACGTCTACACGCCGAAAACTCTTATATGACATCTAGGGATTTCGAGGGGTCAAAATCCTGAGATACCCTGTAGCAATTCTGAGAAAATATCTTAGAATCCAGACAATATTTAAAATTACCGGCATAAAAATTTAGAAAATACGAACAAAGACATTCACTACGCATTTTATCTTAGTCCCTTCTTCCGTAACTTAAGGAACAAACTGATGACACGCTATTAGTTCGATCCTTCTTTCTTCAAAACCTATTCTTTGAACTAGCCTACTGAATAAACCATTTCCAGAGGTGCATGAATTACATATAAAACCGATAGGTCAATAAGGTATAAAACTGGTTTTAAGTCTTTCTACCCGTTTCTCACTGCTTACCATTACCACAGTGCATACTGTAGATCTTTAACAATTTTTTACTTCACTAAAGTGTGGTGGTAAGAAGTGTGCATTACGAGATTTGTTTCCTACAGCGGCCTATTTCTGTTTCGCTGTTTTTTTAAACAGGTTATAACTTAATTATTTTGGTTAATTAAATTTGGTTCTACAAGAATCGCTTCGAATCGACAGAACCCTGCAACATAAAAATACAAGGCCAGAAGAAACATGACAGACTTGCTCTCAGGTGTTAAAAGATAAACTTGTTCGTGAGAGAATGAACAGGCTTCACTGATAATCATAATATTTTTTATTTAGGAATGAAGAAATTATTTGTCACTGTCTTCTTCACAGTTAGTTGCTTAGTTGGTGTATACGTTTAGTCTCTCCTTTACCTCGTATTGCACACACTGCAATATCCGAAAATTCGCCATTAAGGCAGGCACGAAGGATTGAAGTTGATGGTGTGTAACCATTTTTACACTTTAAATCAACGACTTCGCCATAAGCAACGGGTTCTGTTGACGAACTGTTAACAATCTCGTAGTTTTCAGGCAAGCTGCAACTAGCTGAATAAAAAAGCAAGAAAGAAAGAGAGAGAGAGAAAAAACAAGGGTTACAAAAGCAAGGGTTACCATTAAATAGCATTGGAAAGTTGACTACTAAAATCACCCAAAACTGACGAGTTTATACTCATAGCATGCTCAATCAACAGACTGGGCCCCACACATGCGTCTAATAGTATTTTGATTGGCGCTAGTTAAACAAATATATTTATATATAAACACCCCATATTTCAAAAATTTACGAAGGGGGGGGGGGGACACCTCTACTTAGACCCTAGGATTACGAATCACGGCAGGAGCAGAATGCTTCATAAATTCCCACAAAATCTGAATTTCGGGTAGAGGTATGAACATATTCATATTAATATTTTTAAACAATCTGGCATGCTGTTAATTTCACAGAAAACTTCAACACTTGCCCGTATTCACTTTCAAAATATAACCTAACCAAATAAACGAACATTATAGTTGAGGTAAAATTTCTAAGAAAAATCCAACACAATGAAAGTTTCGATACATTCTGGAAGGAAGTTTATTAAAATGAATTACTCCTCAGTCTCACGTCATGCTCTAGACAACATTTTGTCCAAAGCAGTAGAACCTTTCTAGGTGAAAATCCCAAAAATGATGTGGGATGTTTTCAACTGCCAGGTTTCACAGGCAGACGTAAAGTTATCTAGAGTTTTATGTACAACGTTTCGGTCGCAAAATTGCAGCGGTAGATTTGATCTGGTAATGGCATGATTGTATGTCAATTTCTTCATTCCTTGCTGAAATGGACATTTTATTGCAATCGGTAGCTCAAAATAACGACTTTTTGAGTGATTTTTCTACGTTCGATTTGTCTCTACGCTTCGCGCTGACTGATGGTTGTTGTGCTTAAATCAGGAAGGTGTGATTACACCTCCCTGCTTAAATAGGCCTAATCGTTTTTGTCGATCACCCGTTTTTGTTTTTCAAACCCTCTTAAAGAAAGACTGTGTTTAAAATGCTCCAACAAAGAGTACAAAGAAAATGGCTCAGAAGCTATCCAACATTTCAGTCTTAATCATAAACCCCTGCACAAGGTACATCTCTTCAAAATACTATGGTCAAGAAGAGTCATTGGCATTGCATTATTTGAAAGTTTGGGTTAACAAATTATTTTTGAGCAACAAGCAACTGCATTTTCATCTGTGGGAAACTTATTTATTGAAAAGAAAGCTACCAGACTGCCTAATATTTGATAAACTATCACCATGTTTCAATAGATATTAGTTTTAAAAAGATGAAATTTTCTTGCAAAACAAATGCAATATTTCCCTTTAGACCTATTAATTATACATTGCATCTAGATCCCCAGTTCCCCAGTTCTGAGTTTTAAAATTCAAGGGAAAAGTAAAAGCCCACCAAAAAAAAAAAAAAAAAAAAAAAAAAAAGAGGACTATATTGGACGGTTACAGACGATGTTTTTTTTTAATCCACCAGTGTCTTCGTTTGATTTCTGAACGGTCAACAATTACGTTTTTGTAAGGTTTTTCAATGTTGAGGAGGAGACATGAACAGATTTTCCAAATAAAATCTTCTAAAATTGGTAGAGCCAAATTTGAAGATGAAAAAATGTCGTCAAGAAATGTCCAAATGTCCAAATAGTCTAAAAGTGTCCCATTTTGACTAGGCAGGTAACGATCGTGAAGTTTGTATCGAATTACAACAGTATATGAAATACATGATGTACATGAATTAAAAAGTAAAGTTCTTACCACGACAAACCGGTGAAGATAATGGAGGGTCCCATTGACCACCGGAGTTACACCAGTAAGTTCTACCTGTCTCTGAAATGCTTGCATTCGGATCCTTGCATTCACAAGAAGTAAATGAGAAGTACACATTATAGCAATTTTCTATTTCTGTTCGTCCATATGACGATTCTGTACATGTTACATTAACGAGGAGGGTATCATCTACGAAGCATTGCGTGGTGGTATTGCAACCTGCATATATAAAGATAATTAAAGACAAAATTTGTCTTAAGGGATATATTGTAAAACAGTAGACAGCGCTTAAGCTTAATGGTTACGAAAAATCGAGGAATCCAATATATGCCCCTACATCTCCCCCAACTCTCAACAAATGGGTAGATAAGGCAAGACCTGTTCATACTTCAATTCTGTCTCCCGTAACCTTTCTTCTTGAGAATGCAAAATAGACACCACATTAGATCAAATGCGGTGTTGGGTAAAACTGATATCTTAGTTTGTCACAGGATCTGTGCCCTCCAGTGATACATAGTTTCATTGTGTTCACATTTCTTGTAAAGCAATTAACACATTAACACATAATAGATAGCGAACTGGCGTGTAATTCCACAGGGAGTAGGTTCCAGACAAACAGCCTAATTTTTGTGTGATGGTGCGAGCAGGCGTTTGTAACTCGAAGCCATCCTGCGGTCAGTTTTGTTTACTTTTGTCCCAGAATGTTACGTTCAAGTCTCAATGTGGTTCGTTTTGGCATGAGCAATGTCAGAAATGATATGATTAGGATGGAAGAGGTAGTAAGTTTAGATACTGTCTTATTACGACTTTCACAAAATGTCAAAAAATTGTTCAAAATCAACCCAAACGGGTAAAACACCATAACTCAAACAATGGTAGTTCGATTTTTTCGTTCAAATGCCAAAATGCCTCGTACAAGATTCCTTCCAATGGTTTGCATGTTATATTTGAGGGCTGTAAAGGTAGTGTGAGTTACAGAATTAAGAGTATGAGATGCTATAAGAATATTTTCCTAAACTCTTCAGTTTTGGCTAAATTCTGACAACGTTTACAATAATTCACCTCAAAATGCGCAACCTATAGCGCCCAACCCACCCCACTACTTCTCCATGTTTGGAAGTGTACCTTCTGAACACTTTTTCTATGCAAGTCAATACAGAGCATGAGGCAAAGTAAGTGAGCACCAAAGATTTGAAAGTGAAAGACCTTCAAAGGGCTACAACTTTGTCTCTTAACACTGAATTTCCCAAAAAGAATTGGTTTCAAATGAGATCGAAAATTATTCCAATCAATCTCCTTAATCACCAGATACAAAGTAATACCAACTAGTATGCATATATGCAAATAAGGTGAAACGTTTCCAGCTAATTTGTTTTTTGCATACATTAGGACATCTAAATATGTTTTCATGAAGCATTTTAAATCAAATAAACCTTTTTTGCCCCTTACAATAATGTATAGGTTTCTATAGGGGGTAGTTATTTCTCAATTACTGCAATAAAGATACGTTTTGAAAATTAAATTCTTTTAATACCTTTATGGCAACGATTTAAGTTAAGACACATCCAGAGAGCGACACTGGAACAATTATAAAGTATAAGTTTTGACTGAAAAGACTGCAAATGCACTGACCACAACTATAAACGTATTCTCACTTAGAAACATTGTTTACACCACAATTAAGACGGCATGGGAAAATCGGATCAGGGTGCTGGGAGCTACCTGATCGAATCAAACCTAGTGATTATGACCAGGGTCACACTGACACATACTGCGACGTCTTACTGCCATATCACGCATTTCAATAGTTTTTGGTGCAATGTTGAAAAGTGTTAAGGCTATTTTAAGTATAAATATGTAAGGAAAAATACAAAGTTCTTGAACAGCAGTTCTACGTTTCTCTCACCTGCCCTCCTCCAGACTCACTGCAAGTTCAAAACTGATATAAGATAAATGTATCGTTATTTATAAAACGTGAATTGAGATATCTAGCAGGCCTTCAGAGCAAAAGCCACTTCTTACTGTAGATAACGTAACCTCTGCTGCCTACGTGTATCAAGTGAAACAGATTTATTCACTAGTAAGCAAAATTTTCGAAGGTTGAATGAATAATGGGTCGATAAACATGTGAATTTGATTGTGCATCCAAATTTCCCCCAAATGATTAGCGGTATGTTATTTTGCTACACGGGTCAACAAGTTTTCTTATTTCCCAATTTCCAACTCCAACTTTTTAAAGTGCTTTCTTTTTTATTTTGTTTAGCATTACTGGGTAATAACCATACTAAAAACTTGCTAACTATGTATGGAATGAGTTGAAGCTTGCCTTTTATTTTCGTGTTGAAATCAAGATATGCTAAACGAAACTCTTAATGCCTCCACTCGACCGGAACTTTTCCCCTTTCTTATGATTAGTGTAAGATTGGTAAAGTTACATTGCAATGTGTATCTTCCTAAATTGAAAAAGACTAACATAACTACAATCGACATGTGTTTCTGCAGTGTTCTCCTATAGTGATTGAAGTTCAACAATGGGTTAGGACAATTGTGATTTGAAAATAATATCTTGCCATACTTACTTGGCTGTTGGTTTGCTTGTCCATGCACAAAACCGACAACACAAATCGAAAGTAATAAAAAAAGTCCATAAGTAATACGCAACATTGTGATTTTATCGAAAAATTGAACAACTTTATATTATTCGAATATAGAACCGTTTTATTCCTGAAACACGACCACTTTTGTCACTAAACAATTTGGAAATAACCCTTGAAACTAACCCTTCTTCAATTATACTTCTATCTTTTGATACGCACGAAGCCATAGTCTATTTCTTTCCTGGTATTTAATTACGTATCCTCCCCGAAAGTAAACATATGCTGTCTTTCTTTTTGTTTTCATCAATCTGCGGAAGTTTACGATTGGCGACTTTGGACTTTGTTCCTATCGAGATTAACACCTAGTTGTTAAATTTGAACAAATGGCTGATTCAGTTCTGAATATTGTATTGACAAAGGTTTGCCGTGATAAATGTCAGCCGAATGTTGCTTCAAGCTGTCGAAGAGCTTCAGAAGACAGTCATCTGTTTTAAAACTCGAAATATATGGTATTCAATATCGTACGGTACGAGACAAGTATAAACCTTTAAAAGCGACTTAAATCTACCACAGACTTATTGTGAAATACAAACATCTTTGATTTGTAAAATAGAAAAGAAAGGGGCTAGGCAGAGGGGGATATCGCCCCCTTGAAATTTTGGATTGTTTCGTAGGTACATTTAGTCTAGTCGGAAAGTGGGGTTTCCAGGCATGTACCCCAAGAACATATTTTCTAACTTACAATTTTGAGTGTAAAGTACAAGGATTTTGATGTTCCCAAGACGATGTCATGTCTGAGGGCATCTTGTCGTATGCAATGCTAAATTGATAAGTGTTATGATGAAACGTTTGGTGTTTGATTATGTTCTGTATGACGTTCAACAACCCTTCATAACCTTTTGGTCAAAACTTGACTACCTCCATTAGCATAGTTCAGGTCTGGCGTAAACGGGTTAGAGTCGGCCGTCCAACATTTTGTCAAGTAGCAAAAGACTGTAACTTTTGTTATAACTTCCTAATTTCAAAATGGCAGCATTTTCTTGTGTTAAAGTCACAATGGACATTATACCACGTATAACTGTTTGAGAACAAAAGTTACTGTACGCTAAAGTCAAAGCCAGTAAAATTTTAAAGAAATGCTTCCATTCATCACCAAAGGGTGATTGAAAATGATTGTTATAAACTTAACATGAACTTGAAGCTAACGATACATCTGATATGAATTTAAAAAGGAAGTAAACTCCTTGCCATGGAAAATTTATTTTAAAATGAAAGTACTATGAACACCATCTACATTTCCAATATCATTAATAGTCTTGATAAAATTTTAGTTCCAGAGCTACCGTTCTTCGGACATCAAAGAATTAGAATTTCCCTTTGTATGTTACCAAAACCATACTGAACTGGAGCACGACAAGCCTACTTTATAGTTGTCCCTTATGGTTACTTTGATTTAATCGGCGAATGGACGAAGTACTTACCTAATACATGCAAGTGTTTGCGTAGCTGAAGAAACAGCATCTTGATTATAACGTTGATCCGTTGTCGTGCCTTGCTGTGCACATATATAATCAATTAATTAAGCTATCTGCGGAAGGCCTCAGAATGTTGTCGCGCAAACCAGGTTGGCTATCACATGGTGTCGCCCCTGAAACGCTTATATACGTAGTACTTTTCGGTGCCCTGTGCCTTGCTAGTGCCCCTGTGTCAGAATTCCCACGTGAGGGCCTGTTGAAGTGAATGGAGGTGTTGAGGGCCTCAGCCAATAGGATGTGGGTGGTGACTTGTGATGTGAGACCACTTTGACAAGTGTCGATACATGGACTACCTGCTCTCTTAAATCATAAGATTTAAAATATTGCAGTTAAAATCTAAAATAGTGGAATTAGTGACAAATCGGTCTTTCGATTGGTTACTAATTCCATTCTTTTATATTTGTTTTAATTCTTTTAGATTTATTTTGAATCTATTAATTTCAGAAAGTGCAGTCATTACAATTTAACTTATTTTCATCCCCGAGTCCTCACATTTGACATCCCAGTAACGCATGATGAAAGTTTCCTTCTTACTTTTTGAAACACGCTTATCGCCTGCCTCATTACACCTACTGTAGCTTATCGCCACATGGAGTAAATGAAGCAACTACATGCACATACACTTGAATTAGTCAGGTTCCTCATCTGATTGGACTGACAGTGCCGGATATTGCAAAATACCCAAATGAGCAGTTATTGTTAACACAATGAACGCATAGATCAGTTCAGGGCACAGGTCATTTACGAGACTCAGATATCAGTTACATTCTACACCTCCTCTGATCTACTGGGTTCTTTATGTGTCATTCTCAAGAAGAAACGATACGACATGGCTACTGTTAAGTAAAGAAACACAGAAATTTTGTCCAATAAGCGATTGGTTAATTTAGAAATGGTCCTCAAATTAAACTCTGCATGGGGTTGTTGTATCAGAGAGCTACTACTATTGTAGTAGTTTATTCCTCCTAATTAATTCAAACATTAACTTAAGGTCACTAATAAGTATGTTTGCTTCACTGCAAAAACCAAGAAGTCAGTCATATTTCAATATCGGGACAGAAGAGCAGAAGTGGTCGTGTTCCTCTTCTGTTTTCTCCATTTTTTACAAACTATGAAAACACACTCAGTTATAATAGAGGTGTGTATTTTGGAAAATGTCTACACCATTGCCGAATTAAAGTTGCAAGAAACATTTACCCTTTGAAAACTGAACATTCATATTTTGACCTTCATTTTCGAATAGAGCAGTGAAGGGAAGTGATCGTGCGGTCAACGTTATAATACCGCCATTCACCTTCAAAAGATTTTGAAGGATTGATTTACATTTCCCCGTTAATGTTATAAGAATCACATTGTGAATCATGCAAATAGGTTCAGATTTGGTAAGGTTACACGCTATTTGAAAAAATAAATTTAACGAGTAATAAAAAACATGTGAGGACAAAAACATATCGGAAAGTGATTTCATGTTCCGACACTTACCAAAAGCGCGTTTATAAAGACGGTGATACCTTCAGCAGTAAGGTACACCCTAGTCTTTCTTTGGGCTGTAAAAAACTAGTAGCAATACCAAGGTCAGTTTGTTATTTGCGGTGTAAACATAAAAAACAAAAAAAAAAAAAGAAAAACTCGGCCAAGTCATGACACCCAGTCTCAAGATGCTGATAACTTTAACCTATCCGAATGGGCATCATCGTCACCAGAGGCGGGGACCACCAAGTGAAATGTATCACCCTCTAATGAAATTCAAAGAAAAAGAAAATTGATAGGCAAAATTTGTTTAAGAAATAAAAATTCACAAATATTTCGTGAAAGTATGGAATGTTATTATTGGCTTTGATTCAATTTCAAAGCTACTGAGAAAAGTTTAGAAACTACATTAAGAGGGCGCCGGGTAAACCAAACTATTGACATGGAACTTGAGACAATGTGTTAAAGTTCCCATTTTATACAGTTTTAAACATGCATGAATTGCAAATTTTGATTCAAGTTTAGAAAATGAACCATTTTTCGACGATGTATAAAAATGAACAATAAAAATTACTGGCAAATGTGCCTTTTGTGTTAACATGTAAATCAAAACACAGTATGTGAATCAAACAAACCCTGCTACGAACACGACTAACACGGGTTAAAAGCTTAACATTTGAACACAAAACAGAACCTTTTTTAAAACGGTAATTATCCTTTTACACCACTTCTTGTTGAGTCGACATGCAGGTATAATCATGGTAAATAGTATCCCTCAACAAAACATTCACGAGCTTCTCGACAAGTTCAACAGATTAGTTTTTGCAATCAAAGTTTTATTATACCAATGGAAATGTAATGTGTAATCTGTTACTAACATTTCATAACGCTCATAAAAGAACGAGTATACGGTTTGACCTCAAATTTAGTAATATATTTACGTCTTGTTTTCCCTTTTCCATAGAAAGAAGAAATTTATTTACACCTTGAACAAATTCATACACACACACACACACACACACACACACATATATATATATATATATATATATATATATATATATATATATATATATATATATATATATATATATATATATATATATATATATATATATATATATATATATATATAAAGAGTGGTATAAAAGTGGTATACCAATCTTTTAACACTTTTTATAAATGTTTATATAGAAAGTGCTAAATAGTTTTCGGAAAAAAAAAGAAAAACCAGGACAGAGAAAAAGGTACACACTAAGAAACGAGCGCGGACGGATAAGTGTTAAACGAGTTAAAACTGCCACAAATGAGGATGGTTATTGCAAAAGGTCAATTCTTACATAAGGGCCGTGTGAAGCGGGAGTATCAAGCCTCATGATAAGTCCGGTTCTGGTTTTACACTTTTGTAACAAGTTCTGGTAATATTCTTTTTTCAGTTGGAATGCCAATAATCGTAGATCCCTGAAAACGCACTGGAAAACCAGTCTCTTTGACTTGCGAAGAGCTCCCCTGATCATTAAATGGGTAAAATTGAAGGGATCCCATTGAAAGTATTGAAAAAAATTTGGTATCCTTACATGCAATCTTCTAATGTGTCGTCCACCTTTTCAAGTACCATTTGTAACAGAATTTGCGTATGTCTAAGCAGTTGAACAAAATGGTGTCACCGATCGTCAGCTTAGGAGAGGGTCTAACTGGCGGGAGTTTCCACTCACCATTAGAAATCTTTGAAACATTTGATGTATTACATGCAATTTGTCGCTATGTAGGTTACCTTTGGAAGTAAAACTTAGAGTGATACAAAATGTATGTATATTCGGAACAAAATATGCATAAGTGAGGGAGACAGTCGGTCCTTTTTGAAATCTTTTGAGGAAATTGGCGTCCTTACATGTCATATATGCCAACTTTTGAATTAAAATTTGTATAACTACATTAGTATTTGTAGGATCTAAAAACGAGGACGCATGCCCTAATCCCACTTCGTGTTGTACTGTGTCGGACCCACCAAATACCTCAAGTACTGCCTGAAGCTTGTCTGATTTCAAGTACCGATAACTTCTGACAGTAAGTCGCTTGTTCAATTGAACTGATTTTTGGAGGTTTACTGGTCATCCGTCCGCCAAGGAACATAAAAAATTAAGAAGACAACCTACCTTTCAGTTTGCAGAAAAGTGTTTTGCGACAGCTAGTTCTGTTTCGATGTAGAACCGAGATGAAAGTTTTGGCGTGGGAAGAAATTTGTACAAGATTAAGAGAATGTAGTGCGTTTTTGTTAAATATTGCACTACATCTCCTGAACGTAATTAAAAAAGTATGTATAAGTAAGCACAGTTGACACATATTGCAATCTGAGGAGTGAGCTTTCCCCGACTGGGTTTATCATGTTGGATGGTAAAGGTACACCATGATATCGAAGTGTTGTCATTCGGTCTTTCCGCCAATCCTGTCCGGTCAGTACAATTTTATTTCAAACCAATGCGTTATCCATGTACAAGCAACGGCTGTATATTCCTGTAGCGGCAGTGCAGCCTGAGAGAGGGAGAGAGAGAGAGAGAGAGAGAGAGTGAGAGAGAGAGGAACTGACAACATTAGATATGTTTTTACTGGATAGTTTTCAATATGTTTTAGATAGAAATGCTGTTGAAACCACACTTCACATTGTACTGATTGCTCAACGTTAGTGTTTTCACCAAAATGTTTTCCTAGTAACAACTTTGACGTCCCGGGTAAAGAGTAAATAACATTTTTTTCTGTCGGATGAGTACAATAACGATGTAATTAAAGTAAACGTATGTTCTCCAAACTGCAATTCAACAGGCTGTAACAGGCGACAGGAATGACATACCACTTTCTTAAAATTTTTGTGTTTCCTTGAATGACTTAAGTTGATACTTTGTTAGCACAATGTTTGCTCATCTATTTTTCGTTGGTATTCATCTTAACGAAAACTCGTGTAGAAATCCTTAAGCTGAGGGCTGTCTCAAGTATTCTCAAGTATTTATGAATACTTTATGATACACCCATGGCGTCAATGCAAAAAGTATTTCATTACGTCATCCGCTTTACTTCAGAACAAACGTACAAACAACACCGTAGACTGAACTAAGGCTTACATGGTCATGGGCGTGGATCCACCACCAGATGTGGGAGACTTTTTCCCCATTACAACATTTTCGAGGAAGAGGGTCAATCGAGCCCGAGCGCTCTTGCTCCCCAAGGGGAGGGTTTTGGAGGGAGACACCCCTCCCACAAACGGTGATAAACGTATGTGTTTTTATCGTAGAGAAATGTGATTTGGTTGAAATGGTAAATTTGTATGCAAAAGCAGAATGACATATTGTTAAGCATTTTATGAAACACTTTGTCGGGATAACAGGAAAGAAATCAACTAAACACTTATCGCTGGCAAGAAATGTATCCTTCTACAAATACATAGAGTCACACAACAACTTCAAACCAATTCGAGGTGTTGCTTTTGCCTTGGGTTAAATACTTTTTTGTAGGGTGTGGTACGCCTACTACTTGTCCCTTGGGAAGAATTGGCAAGAATACTATAAGTGTTCCGCGGAAACCCATGGGTTCGCGATTGGCGCGAGGAAAGTGCGGCCTACAACGCCTTCCAAATCGCTGAAATGACATTTTCAAGGCATACGTACCGTTACTGTATATAAAAAGTGGAGGAATTACTTATGTGTATTTTAAACTTACAAAATTCCAAAATCACAGCTCTTGTTTTTAACATTTTTGAAAAAGTAAAGGCGGGTTGGAGATTCCCCCGTTCCCCACCCCCAACGTTCCGCGCCCAATAGCATGCTTAGAACACGTTTTGTCCAAACAAGTAGCCGAATATAGACTCAAGTCTGGACTTTGCATTGTAAATGCTGTTCGAAATAGACTTTAAGCGGTTCTTGTTCATAAAAAAAATGAGTGTGTTCCTGTGCAAGCAATGGCGTAGCTAGGATCGTTGATTGGATGGCTAAAGGCAAGATCTGATCGCCAAGCTGGGAAGGGTCTTTTTTAATATCTTAGGACCCTAAAATGTATCCTGATGGAACATTTAACAACATATGATATGAAGTTATTTTTATGCTTCATTACTAGAACAATCATTTTCAGAATTCGATAAGGGGAAACCGGTCATCTGGCTGCACTACTAGTGTCCACAGGAAGAGTAATACCATCAAAAAATGAGTTTTTGATCAAGGTATTGACTTTTTCAAGGTAGCTTTTTGCATTGTATGACTATTTGCGTTCTGAAATTTGAAGTTTGATTACAAGAATCAGACAACGGTCAAGTGTTTTTTTGTTCGTTTTTTTCCTTTAGTTCCGGTGTTAAAAAGCCAACGTTAAATTTAAGACTTCAGCCAGTGAGTCAAACCGACAGTTGTCTAAGAACACCTCCCTTGTTAAACATACCATTTTAAGGGGTATTCAGCCTTACTCGCATCGATCCCATTAGTTCATGGTGTGACCTTTAAGTGCCCTTGATTCAAACTGTCAAAGATGTGACCTTATAGTACAATTACCTCAATAGTACTTTAATGGGTGAATATTATAAGGGAAGGGAGATTTGGATTGTCCTTATTGCGGCTCATTTGATGTCGGTCGTTTCCTGCCAAGTACCATTTTGCTAACATGCAAGTGATACGACGCGTATGTTATGCTTACTTCGACAGACAGCACTGAAATCAAAACCGTACACACCGCTAAGACACGTAACCAAACAGAAAAATGAAGGCGGTAAACACTTTCTAGAGAGACAAAAAAAAAAGTTACAAATGAGCAAAATATCAAGTCAATGGCAAATTTCAAATTCTCAAACTCTCTGAGATAGAAAAAGATTACGATCCATAGAGTAAAGGTTAATTTGTTTCAAAGTTCAACAGAACATCATAAAGAACATCCAAAGATAAAAAAAAACACTGCTTCTTCCTTATTTTATAAAACTCTTTAATGGAAAACGACAATGGGACTTATTTGTACTGTTGCTTATTATCCCTCGCTTTATGCCATGCAAAACCTAAAGAAAGTTATGGAGAAGACTGGACTACGGCTAGTGTGTTAATTAACATAGTTCAAACCGCTGTCATTATCAGTAAAAGAAGGATAGAGAATGTGAGGTTAAGTGATATTTGCCAACAAGAGACATGTAAAAGCACACCTCTGGGCTGGAGCTAATTCTGACGTGAAGGACCAGTCCTCGAACCGTTCAAATATGCCCCAGAGAGTAAAAACCCCAGCCACAAGTCTAAAGCGTCCTAAAATGCTCAAATACAAAAAAATGAGGATGCGAAATATGGTTTTATCTCTAAAGAAATCAGGAATTATATCATCATTTTATCCCTTATAACCGGCATGAATCAAAGGTTATATATTCATTAAACATCTTACGCGAGAAACAGATCAGTTATCATAAGTGATTCAGCATGGTTTCCTCAAAATTCATTCATATTTTATTTTGTTTAAACGTTTTTCTCACTACGTTGAAACTATATTGTCGTATTTTTCCTGTGTTCGACTGCCTTTGAGCGTCTCTGATTATTAAGGTTGGGCATAAATAAGGCCCTCGAAACAGTGAATGAATATTGTGAAATATATGAAAGAGCCGTTAACCACACAAAGATTTCCTTGTTATCCTCAAACTCAGCATTCATGCTGAAAGGTGAATTTTGGCTAATAAGGCTTATTTGGTCCTATTAGAAGTATTTTATTGACAGTAATAGAAGCTTAATGGTCTCATGCCAAAAACAGAGATAAAATCGTAACAGAGAAAGCAACATTGGAACGTTGGAGGTGTGTTTGTTTTGTAACATGAGAAAAAGTACATTACCCAAAGACCAAAATAAAGAAAACAAAGCAACCTGTAATGAAATGACTTTAATAACCTTTTTGTGTCTGGCGAAAAAGTCATGATTACTTTCTGTAAAACATCTGGATATGGCTCAGACATCTTTATGTATTGGCCTTTATTGCTACTGCGTCCCTTCAAAAGCGAAACCCTCTTTATTTTTGAGTCAGGTTTTATTTATTAAAATTGTCAAATATGAATCTTTTGGTGGCTGCGGTGTATGTCTAATAGGTTTCGGAGAACTAATTTAAAATAGACTAATTTATGAAAGACCTCACGACTCCCGGGACTGGTCACCTTTGACCCTGCTTTTTAAGACAACAAGTAATGATAAGGTTGCAAATTAAAGGGTATTCCGTCTCTGTTATGTCCTAGAACTGAATTTCAATTGATATAGACTCCTGGTTGGGCCATACAACTTCAAAATGGACCCTATAGTGCAATTGTGTTTGGTGTCCAGGACAAGCAATGGTTTTGGTAAAACAATCCAGTTAGTCACAAATGGATAAAAGGCACCGGCCGGTCGTACAAAACCAATTTACTGGACAGTAAAACCTCATCTAACTGACTGACTGATAGCATTACTGACCACTGTTTGAGTGACTGACTGAAACACTTTCTTACTACTGCAAACACGCCCTTCCCGTGAAATGACCGTTATGGGCATACAATTTTGAAAAAATTCTACACTGTTAAAAATTATTGTAAATTGATGGCAAATTCTGTCGCACTTTCAAGATTATTTCTATATGTCTTTTTTACGTATAATGTTCTGTGATTTCTACAAAGGTTTTACGTATCGTATGTCAAATGGTTTACGGAAATGTTTATAATTTTACACCTGAAATATACAGAAAATTTCTGTAAAATTTTGAAGAACATATTTGCTTATCATATTAACAAGACTACTTTGAAAATTTAACGAAGATTTAACGTATTTCCAGCAAAATTTTCTGATTAAAGGATTTTTGAATATGCAAATTAAAAGCAAATCTTTGCATTAAAGTAAATCTAACTGGTTAAGAGAAAATATTGTAAACACTTGCGGGGATGCATAAAGTTGAACAGAAATTAATCAATGTGCTATCTTGAAATAAGTGAATACTAAAATAAGTCATTGTAAGGAAAGTAAGTTAGTTAAGTTGACGTTGCCAAAATTTGTTTGAAATAAAAAAAAAAATGTTAATTGGCTCCTTCTTTGAGGTTATCAGGTCTGTGATAAAAGACACGTTTTGGTAAAAAAGTATTGCATCAGTATCGATAAAAAATGTTACCCCGTCGCCTATTGACCTTATTTCTTTAAAAGACAAAATAAGTAGCAACAATTTTCATAAAAACTAACGTGTCATAGAAGTGGTAAGCAGCACAGGTCAATGTCCTACATTAAACACAGAGACTGCTAATATTTAAGCTGCTACTTCTCTGCTCGTGTTTTTTAAGTTCTCGGCCTTTTGGATAAGATCGTGTGAAGTATGTTCCTTTCATCCAGTCTAAAAGGGAGCCATACATGGTAGACCAATAATGTAAATAGTCTGAGGTCCAACTCAATCAGGGAGTTGCCAGAGAACTTGACAACTGATTACATAATAATAATAATAATAATAATAATAATAATAATAATAATAATAATAATAATAATAATAATAATAATAATAATAATAATAATAATAATAATAATAATAATAATAATAATAATAATAATAATAATAATAATAATGATAAACAGTTCTTATATAGCGCAAATTACACTAAAGTCTCTATGTGCTGAAAAGAAGAAAAGAAAAGAGACTACAATAGTGAGAAAGGGTGAGACTTCAATAATGTCTTAAATTGAGATAAAGACTGTGCTTCTTTGACATGGCTTGGTAGACTGTTTCAGATAAAGGCAGATGATGACTGGAAAGAGCGATTTCTATATGATTAAATGTTATCCTTTAGTCGAGAGAGCTTCCTTGGGAAGCAGTTTCATAATTTGTTTTGCCGAGCGGCTCTTTGCTAGACAGTCGGGAGAACTATAGAAAATATTTCAAGCTTGTTGGAGAGGGAAGGACAAGGTATCCAAATGAAGCTCCCTACCCAAAGGTGTTTTCCGGAGACAAAATCAGTGACTTCAAATTATACAGTAGTGCTTTCCCTTTCAGAGGGTGAAAACTGCATCTCAATAGCATATTGTATTTAGAAGTAATGTAACTTTTGCTTGAGATCTAGTGCATTATGGGATATGTGTGATGTCAGTACCGCACACTAATTTCACATTGCATCCAATTAATTTCTAATTTAAATGCCTTTGCAGGGAATATCGAGTGATATTGCTTGCTATACACGATGTATGTGGTGCACGGTAACTAGATCTACAGGAAAAGATGTTCAAACTCATTCCCAAAATATGTGGCTTTGTTAAATTGTTGAAGTATTTTTTACCAAGTAATCAATCGTTATTCTTCAGTTAGGGAAAACGTCTTGCGACAGGGTTTGGAAGACATGATGTGGAATATTTTTGACCTTCGACCCAAGTCAAATCTACTGGAGTATGCCTTTAAGGCATAGACAACAATGGGTAACTCTCATATACGCTTGCTCTCAGCGTCTACACGACGAGTGAAGTACAATTGGACATTTTACAGGCAAAACCTGTAACCGTTGTAAGTTACAGTTTCATACTTTTTTACGGAATTTTACCTAGGTTTTCTGTTATTTGGAAAAACAGAACTTTCCTGGAAACTCTGCTGCCAGAAAAAAGTCTTTTTCTTTTTTACAGTTTATCTTATTTTCTGTGTCAATTATGACTTACTAAACAGATGCTCTTTAACATTACAATACAGTTCAAAAGACATGTCTTAGTACATACAGCCTATGCTTAGTAATATGTGGTTTTGATAATTGTAAGGTTGAACGTAATATCATTCTTGAATCTTCGTCACCCTTATTTACTCTTTTCATATGAAAATGCTGTTTAAACTTTGTCGATATGATTGTCGACTTTTGAAAAGGGAAGAAATTGCAACACCATCTATCATTAAGTGTCAATTTACTCCTTATCTGTAGATTCACAACTAGTATGTGGCCCCTGCTGAATAGTAAACAACTCGTTAATCTACCGATCACTAAATTACACACTGGCGGGGGATCTGGGTATATCCAACTAAAATCGGGGGTCATGTGAGGTTTTGTTTACGCAGGTAACCTTGTACTTCTCAACACGGTGACTTGCGGTTGCTATGATTATAGTCTCCTAAAAATCTGCGTATTCGAAAAACTGTATGGTGTCTGCTATTTCAGGCGATACTGTACAATGGAGCAAATCAGAAGAATATTGCCCTAGTTCAATTTATTTTTATTTCTTTATACTTATACATATCGCTGCAAAATTGTAAAATACCTTGAACATTGTGTTTTATTCTTTTACAAATTGAATTACACATAGGGCCAGGGCCATCATGTCGAATTCGAGCGCCCCTGGGGCGATGTTCACTTTAACAAGAAATTTATTAACTACATAAAATGGCCCTTATCCATAACCTCATCCCTAACCCTAGCATATAATGCAATCGATGCAACACAATGACAACAGCCAATCAAGGAACACTTTGTTAAATAGTCCTTACTATGTTACTGATCATAGGGCAGTCTGCGAGAGTTGTAGGCAGCTTGGAATACAATTTTCCACTTTTCTACGGCTTCAAAACTCTGTGGCGAACATCCCACCCGCGTACTATTCACAATATAGCTTAAACCGCGCCTATCTTAGCACGGGTTTCAAACATTTTCGGAGGAGTATTTTTTAGCCTAGCAGCAGGCCTACCTTTTTATTGGAAATATGGTAAACATATTTGGTTCGACACTGATTTCTTAGGTTGATGAATTTTATTTCTTAAATTAAATAATTCAGTACACTTACTGTTTTTCTTTTATCATCAAATAAAAAAACATGTGTGCAGAACTTACATAAAAAATGTATTGGAGATAATAACTGTGAAGAGATAGAGAAAAAAACGCTACATGGTATGGACTTGTTTTACACAAGATCGTTTCGTCTTTTTGTGATCAGTGGCGGATCCAGACTGGGGAAAATTGCGCCCATCCCTTCTATTGACCCCCATGGCTTCGTTAAATGTCCTTTAAAGCGCTATTTTCATCTACTCTCTCTTTCAAAAGCAATGTTCCCACGAGGGAGACGTAACTGTGTACCACCTCGACTCATGAGACTCGTCCAAGGACACATGTCAACCAAGCATTTAGGTCTGTGCTCCTTTGACTGAATTTTCCTGGACACCCTTTTTTAGAACTTTTCAGAAGAATAGCCGATTTCCTACTGCGTAGCGTTCCATTAAACAATGGAATTTTGATATTTAATACATGAAGAGAAAACACATTTAGAACAAGGTTTCTTTAAAGGCAGTCTTTGAAACTTTGCTTCATTTTTCGACTTTAGACTTTCAATGCTCAAACACCTGAACATATACTACATTATGAAATAGGCGGAGGGTACATAAACTATGAACTTCAACCGCCCTATACCATCGTGAGTCAGACACAATTGATATTTCATCCAGTGGCCGAGTTACTCAATAGAATTTAGTGTTTACCTGGGCTAACAACAAAACAAACATACTTGTTTTCGGGTTGTGCACGTCACGTCCCCTTCCCCTTTAGTAAACAAACGCAATGTCTGCATGTAAACAAGGGTAGTCTACACAAACATATTCATTGGAACCGTAAACATTTCATCGAACTTATAAAGTTACTACAGTATTAAGTTCATACTTAAACACAATCTTACCAAAGCTCCTAGCAATAGCAGTTTAGGCAGGCATCTTGTAGTAAAAGCTTCTAGAGTCCTCATGAAAGTTTATGTCAAGTGTTCTTTAAAACTTTCCTGTTTCGTTGCTTTAGTGGAATTTCCTGTTTCGTTTGCTTTAGTGGACCTCCTGTCTTTAAGGATCAATTCTTCTAAGTGATAATATCCGGTTCTTCTGAATCCATCCCCCCCCCCCCCGCTCTACATTCATGTATCTCATAATCCCAAAGAATATTAAATTTTCGGAAGGGGTGTCCACGTTTTTTTCTTCAAAATACAAGGACAAAAAAAATAGAAAAAAAAAACCGCTCCATGACAAAATTTTAAATTTAGATGCCGGAGACTTGAGACAGGCAATATGCTGTTTCTTGAGAAGAATGTGGTGGCGTTATAACATTTGCTGGGGTTTCTTGGGGATCCTGTCGGGATAAGGTAGGACAAAAAAGGTGCAGAGGCTTCCGTACGACTATCCATATGCCAGGAACAGTCCAGCAAATATTTCAAAAAAGGCACAGGACGAAGAACAAAGCTGGCAGAACTTTCACTTTAGGCTTTAAATTTTGTATGTATTTCCATTTCCATATTTCCTTCATTGTTCACCTTTAGCCTCACTTAAAGTCCTTCCTCATATCCTGTGAGATTACTGCACTGTCCCGACGATGACATCCTTCTCTCAGTGATAGATTCCATTTTCTTTCGATGGTTAGCTTTAAACATCCGGAAAAAAACTCTTACCGGAAATAAGAGAATGGGACTTGCTAAACACTAACTTAAAACATTCAATCATTAAATCAATATTATGGTGGAGAAATATATTTTTAACGAAAAAATTGACGTCAAAATACATTAGTCAGGTCTTTAAATATTTGATTTTAGCAACAGATAAGAGAAATAATAAGCTGCTTTCAGTGTAGGAAACTTCCACTTCCACAGAGAAGGCTTAATTAACTACATCACCACATAAACTAATAAAAGTGAGAGCTCTATCAAACCTTCGTACAAGGTGCAGTCACTTTCAGAAAAGCAAAGAAATGCAATTGTAATTTGAGTAGTACAACAATGACATTACAAATTATTGCGCAATGTACCATTTTAATTTGAGTGAATAAATTTCAACATTTGATATATCTCGACTCAAGAATGTCTTATGAAGTTGGGATTTGGAATGTTAGAATTCATTTTTCATGCTGTTCACTATATTTGTTGGAACTTTTAGACTTGCCGTTCTCTTTAAAACAGGACAAATCTGCTTGTCTTTGGTTTAAAGAAAAAAAAATGCGCTAAAAGAATTATCGAGGTTTCAGTTATTACGCTTTCGTTGGATACCTACGGTATTACATTTTGAGAAACATTACTGGATACTTTGACGTCACAAAACTACACTTACTTGAATGCTTTGTTTGTTTTGTTTCATAAGCGGTTTCGTGACGTTAAAGCACTGCCCAGCGTTAGCAACGTTCGCACCGCAGGCCTACTAGTAATTGACAGATTTTCAAGATGCGGTGTTAATTAATCTCTCATGTAGTGCTGAGAAAAGTGAAGATGTATTCCTCAATCAATGTTCAAGTGGTTGAAAGTCTCCATACTCACAAAACCTTCCCAATGGAATGTTTTACAGGAACAAGAGGGCCATACATGCTAGGAAGAAGCCATGTCAAATTCAGCTGACTATTTTCGTTCAGTGTCTTTTTTTTCGCCTGTTTGTTTTTACAGCATCTCGAACAGTAGAGATATCAAGGGGGTGCAAGAGACGAGCTCCATTTTTAGCAACCAAAAAACTACAGCAGAAATCAACAAGCAACAAAAGTATGAAATATAAATAACAAAATTATGAATAAAAATAACAAAACCGTGATTTCTAGTGCCTGAAAGTTTCAAGTACATGGAAATAATGTAATTTAACAACCTTCTTTTCAGTAAACGAAAAATATGTAAATCAGCATAGTGAAGCCCGGAAGTCAGAACGTAGACTCCTAAATACCTTTATTACAGCCAATAGTGCACGAGTACAAGGGGAACGCCACCATTATCCAGCCTAAACGCTACACGTTCAAATGAAGTAGTATCATTCGAGAATGCAAAAGTGCACACGTATGGATTAGCTTGTTGTGCATCAGGTTTAATCATAACTCAAGCCTTTCTTTTGTTGCCAATCGATTAGTTAGTTAAGACTTTGAACCAGAGATGCCTTCATCTGAACCTAATGTTCACATAATCCATGATACCGAGTGCTTTAACAGGTTAACGTATTCGGGGCTCGAAATCTTTTGGCGGGAAAATTTCCCCAAAGTGGGTGGGAAATGTTAAATTTAAAGGGCAAGAGCAGTCACCCCAACTTGAAGTAGTGTAGTAGACTGTCGTGCTTCATGATTGGCTGCTGAGAGTCATGTGAAAACATTTTTTCTCTTTAAATGTGAAATTTACTAGAAGTAACTCCTTTCTTTTCGTTGAGTATGCAATATTAAAGTTATTAAAATATGATGAACGATTCTTTGAAGATAAAGAGGAGGAAAACTGAGATATTTATCAGTGCGGGGGACTGCTCTTGACCTTTAAACATAATTAGCTTTTAAAAGATCTCGTGTTAGCAAAGCAAAACTGTTTTCCCTCAGCATCCAATGCAGCTTAAAAAAGGGTTCGTTATGATAAGGCATTCCTGCTTTACTTTGGGTCACAAGCCTAAAGTAAGGGGATATGGGGCGGTCACTCCGCCACTTGACTTTCTGGGATATTTACTAGTACATTGGCTAACCTGTCGGCTGACCTTTCGGCACATGAACTTCGTTAAAACAAAGCGATTGGAATTACGCTCATATAAAATGCTTCCATGTGAACACCTGTTCCAAATATGTAAAATGTTCTAAATGTCGTATAAAGGTATTCAAAGTAAGAATTCTAGTTCTTCCTTCGTATTTGGCGTGATTCTGAAGATACATTAGAGGAATCAACAAGAATTCCGGTCCTCTTTCCTTACAGTCCTAAGATTCATTATTCATACACAGCATTTTTTTTTTTGTAATTTTTTCACCCAGAAAGTTCCTCAATACTGGGTTCAGGGTTAGTGGAGGGACTATTCAACCTTTGCACTTTTTGGTTTTGATACCAAAGCTGAAGGATACGATGTGCTAGCTTACATCAGCAAACTGCTGCAGAGAGCACCCCGATTATATATTTTATGAAATTACTTCTAATGCGATGTCAACTCAAATCATAAGGTATATATATCTGGATATGGGTTTTATGTCTGCACAAGGGGGCCTAAGACAGTTCCGCTGGCTAGGAATGACTAAGTTGCATAGCTTGAAATAATTGTTGGAAAGAGACTTACTGCCCAAGTGAGTTAGTGCTGTTCTATGAAAACCCAAATTTATAACCTTCCTCAACACAAACCAAGTTTTTTCCATTTTTTTCTTTTTTTTGCGTTTTTTGCCTCTTCCATTTTTTTTTTGGCTTTTTTGCCCTTTTTTGCTTTAACAATCTTCTTTTGCAAGCGGTCGCTTCTGGTTTGATTCGGAACCTCACACCTGCTCCGAATTTATCAAACAATTACCAAGTTTTGTCGCCATTGGGAAATTTCTTTCAAAGGGTGTTGTTAACCGTTAAGAACTTGATGTGCTCTCGCTGCAATTTATTGTCCTGATTAGCTGATTAGTTTTCTGTAGCAATACTGCAAGTTCTCTGAAATGTTAGCAAGCCCCATACGGTATCGCACAACTTACGGTAAACATCCATTTACGGTAGTCCCTTGCATGTGCGTAGATTCCGGGGGATATGAGTATACCCTCCCCCCCGATATTTGACTTTAGGGGGTGGTCAATGTAACCCTGCTCCCCAGTACAATGTTCAGTCTACAGACACGTGTGCGCTTCCATTTTTTGCTCCCAAGTACAATTATTCTCACTTCAACATATAGGTGTTCATCTAAACCACATGATTAAGGTACGTCTCATCTGAAAGTGCAAATAGTCTGATTACCTCAAAACAACTAACAGGTCATTTAATGATCTTCTAATTCAATTTCTAGTTGCCTGGGATTACCCTATGACCCAACACCCGCCTTTTTGAGCTTTACAGTGCATTGTTGCTCTTGTTCAATTCCAATTCTCCAGTGCAACTTGTTAAAAGGTTTTGTGCTCAAAAGAGTATTTCCTAAATGTATAAATATGTCAATACCATAGGACATGACCTCTGAAATATACTCCTAATAGCAGCCCTCATGTTGCCTCTGAAGTGTTTAAACCCAGTAGCTTCAGTGGACTTTGCCCATGGACCCCGCCAAAACCCTTGGGCGGGTCCCTCGAGTGCCTGCACAGCACCCGTAATGAGCTTTCGCTTCGCGTGCACATCTTCTAGGTTTGTCTTAATTCAAGCAATCCACCTAAAGTTGAAAAGAAATCTATACCCATGGCCTCTTGCCGTTGGTGAAATACCCATCACTTGCATGTGATAGCTGAATCAGCATGGTTAAAACTTTTTCTCTCCCTTTTGAAGAAAAGCCAGTTAGCCATATTAAAGGGAAGTGGCCGCCTCGACTTGGACCAACTGGTTGGAAACTGGGCCGTAAAACTTTATCTAATCTAATCTAGTCCAGTCCGATCCGACCCGATCCGACTCAATCCAATCCACTCTTTTGTAATGATAACACCCCAGCAGCTTTCCGCAGTATCACTATGATACACAAATCTACAATCTTATTTGATGTATCTAGAAATACATGTCTGATTTGAACGGAAGTTCCACGACACTGCGTAGATTTTGTTCCTCTTTCATAAATGAAAATTTAATTTTTGCTGAAACTTCCCCTTTACGTCGAATTGTCGCTGTCTGATTTTCAAGTTGTAGCTTACTGGTTTGTTTTCGCTAATCCATTGCTTATATGCTAAGTACCATGCACAATGACAGCAGGTTCAATTTTAGGTATGCGATATGCAGTTGCAACTCCTGACAAATGGGCTGTTAGTCGATTCTAACCACTTGACCACGCGGTTTGGGCACTGAAGCAATGCATGTAGAGAGGAGTAGAAACCGGTTCTCTGTCCGAAAAATGAAATCTTACTTGAACGACTATCGAAGCGGTCGGCTCGAAGCGTAGAGAAAAATTTTTAAAACTCGCCATGATTCAGACTTCCCCAAGTTAAGCACGCAAAAATATGCAATCATTCATATGTTCATTTTGTAATGCTGTCCGGAAGACATTTCAAGCGGGTTGGCTCGAGGCGTACAGAAAATGTTGGAAATTGTAACCCTTCAGGCAGAAATAACAGCACTTACCAGTTGTGAAAGCAGAATCTTAGCAGTCGCTATATTGTAATCATGTTTAAAAGATTAGACAGAGCGCGCACCATAAGCTGGGAAGGAGTGTATATGTTTTACAGAGTCGCAAACCTTCAGACAGCTAGAAATGGCAATCCAAGTCTTTCAAGCAGAATTTAAGCAGTAGCTAGCTTGAGCTTTCTTGTTCAAATAATGGAAAGTTTTAATCAATACTAAACAAGAAAGGACAAAATAATAACAAATCTTTCTAATAAAATGCAGGGTAGCCTAGACTTGCCCCAAGTCTCTCACGTATTCCTTCCATCCACATTTCATTTTATTCCTGTTCCTATTTTTCACGGCGATTCCATCACACTGTGCTGCTATGCAACCATTCAGATTACTTCTCATTTCCCGTTGCTGCAACTTCCAACGTACGAGCATGGAGGTAACTCCATGGTACGAACCAGCGCTGTAACACCTGTTTATGACGGTTCGTGAAGACTGCATTCAGCTCACACACACAAGCCTGCTGAGCGGCCATTTTAAACTTGCGGCTTGCCAAGAGAGTTTCTCTTTTATTCTATCCATCCCAGAAATCAGATGAATGTATTTCACGTTTACTGTATCATCCAATCGGCTTCGGCATTGTGCGACTTTTGGTGGTTATTTATTAAAATCGTCGTGTGATGAACGTTGTGTCGTGTGATAAGGGAAAATGTCAAGCATACATTAAAGTTGGAATAGATCCTTATCATTGTTTTATGAAGTGAAAAATGTCCAACTATTTTGGAAGATTATACCTAACCTGAGCTCTTTCTGTAATCTTTTATTAGTTGTAAAGATACTATTTGACCATTGGAAATGCACTGGAGGAGTTCAATCTTTGATTATATTAATCCTAGGCTTCTCAAAGGAATAGCATAGATTTTCATAGTCTTAGATATCGTCATGGAAAAGATAAGTTCTAAGTTAATACACCTCTTCACTTACTTTATGCATGTAGAATCAGCGATTTGTCATTATCAGTCAGGAAAACTCTTAGGCAATAGGTTAAGGAAATATGGATAAATATTCTTTTAATGGTAACTAATAGATCATTGACTGAAGGCGAGGACATCAAACCTTCCACTTTA
This sequence comes from Holothuria scabra, assembly GCA_037179385.1. Taxonomy (NCBI): domain Eukaryota; kingdom Metazoa; phylum Echinodermata; class Holothuroidea; order Aspidochirotida; family Holothuriidae; genus Holothuria; species Holothuria scabra. The sequence continues at coordinate 38,680,609 of CM074193.1, forward strand.
GTAATGGCGCGTTTTTGGCTTGCACAGCCTCCGAAATTTTCCATATTTCTTACGAAATGTTGATTAAATTATCATATTTTTTACAAGGGAATAGCTATAATTTGATCTTACGAGGGAGGAGAAAAAGAGATGTCTGATTGGGACACGGGGAGTATATGGGAAGAGTCAAGCTCCCCCGGGCATTCCTCCCCCTTGGAAAATTCTTGCGTTATGGGATGGGCTGCAAAGCGCCGCTACATTTGATGCTAGTTGGGCTACCACAAACACAACTCTTTTCTATCTTCTCCCCATTTTATTTTTTTGTTTTTATTTTTCTGTGTTTCCTTTTTGTACCTTTTCTCCCTTTCTTCCCTTTTCTTTGATAGAAGGGCGGACAGCCCCACCCCCATTGGGCAAGGCCTTTGGTTTCTTACCATATATTTAAAGGCAGTCAGTTCTCACCTTTAACCACAATCTTTGTAATAGCAAAGTAAAAAGATGCAAAGTAAAGTAGTGTACACTTAAAGTTAAATCTGAAACTCAAAGAGTAAATGTAGTCACTCTTTCATAAAGTTAAAAGGGTTTATTCACTGCATTCGAGTTTTCATTCACTCTAAGAATAGTGGAACGCACTTTAAAAAGAGTGAAATTCACTCCAAGAAGTCTTTAGCGAGTTCCATTAGGGATCATTCTTTACAAAGAGTAGTTCTTGAGGGCACTTCATTACGAGTGAAACCTTGCCCCTTTTGAGTGAATTTCACTCTTTTTGGAGTTAATTTTCGCTCTTTTGGTGTGGACTCTTCAAGTTTCACCCTTCTAAAGCGTGAAATCTCTCTCTCTTAATTTTTTTAGAGTGTAGCCTGTAACAAAACCATGTACTGCACTGGGAGAGCTTTGATTACACATTGGATCTTCTCAGTTTGCATACTCATCCTGAATCAATAAAAGTGAGAGATTGTATCAATGACTGAATGAGTATTATTATATTGTACAGTTTTATGAGGGACCTAAGTATTAGGTTAAGGAAGCAGAAACTGTCTGGGGTGAGAAGATAAGGTCTTTAATGAACATTTGTGTGTTTAATTTCGTGCTACATTTAAAGAGTTACGTGTATGCGTTGACGTTTTGGAAGCTAACGATGAATGAGCCCGATTTTTATGTTTCGAAAAGGGTAACCGTTAAAGGAGTTTTATAAAAAAAAAAAAAAAAAAATGAAATGACATTAACAATATTTTGTGTTTTGTTTTATTTTGTATTTTGAGTTCTTAGACTCCAGCAATTGAACGGCAACTTGCCGCATGTTTTTTTTTTTTTTTTTATTATTTTTTAATTTTTAACAAAGTTAACTTTAACAATCTTCGCAAACAGCCCCGTTTGCCCCCATCTCTCAAGACCAGCGTCAATGTTTGTCAATAATGGGAGTCTAAATACACAATAATATCAAGCATAATGGCAGTCTCATACATGTTGTAGGTGAAACTACAAAAAATATCCTTTTCAAGCAAAATCTCTATCTTGAATTTAGCTGAAAGGCCATATTCCATCAATCTTAAAGTTGGCATAAGTGCAATGAATTGATCAACATTAATTCAGTAAATCTGATGGCATAATGGTCCATTGATAGAAAATAAAAACCTTTAAAAGGAATTAATAACCAATATTCTAATCATTACCCCATTCCATGTATGGTTGGTGTTTCCATATGGCATTACTGGATGAGATTTGTAATGCAAATTGATAATTTCGAAACATTATTCAACACATGAGCATGTTCAGTTTTTTTCATATGGAAGCGATTCTTCGGACTTTGATGTGCATGGGTTAGGTTATGTTTTCAGATGCTTAATGCTGCTATTTATGTATTTGAAACGAAATGAAGCTTGAAGTTTTAATTTTTGGTTTAACTGTAGTTGTGTTCAACTTACAGAAACGGCTGATTACCCAAGGACGAACTAGCAACCAGGAATCAGTGAGGCAAGGTCTCAAATGGTTCCTTTTAATAAGTTATTGTAAATTTGAGTTAACGTTATGACAGAGTCATTAAATTTGAGTATTAAAAAATAAAAGTTAATATCTTTAAACTATTAGAAAAACGTAGCTTGTTATTGAGATGGAATTTGCGGTTAAATATGTTATTCTTATTTTATGCAACTCTTTGGATTCATCGTCCAAAAAACAAAAGATCATTTTTAATTTCTGTTTCGTTGTTAAACCACGGAGGCATTTTTATTTGGTAATGGCGCTTCCTTTTTAATACGAGGCTAACTGTTCAGTAGGGCATCTGGAAAAAATCTACTCGTGGATACGTTTCCAACAGGGGACATAAAATTATAGATTCTAAGGGATCCCGGGTAATGGCAAAAATTGGAAGTGGTAAACAGAAAACTACCTGAGTTGTGATCTTTTAAGAACATTTTATAATAATGTTTGGACAATACATTTGAACACATCATGTCCTAGCTAAATTCTAACAATAAATATGTTCGAACGTGGCGTGTATTTAAAATATTGGAAGTGCTACAAAAATTTCGACGCTAACGTTAAGGAATTTGTACAGATCAAAATAGGTCAACAGTTAAAATGGCAGAACCCTATTGACGATAGTGAACCTAAAAAAGTCATTCAGTCCACCAAATGACTCAAATTGTAGAAAATTGTGAAGTGTGATCAGTGAAAAAGATGCCATGGGTGACGTTTGCATGATTAAACAATTTCCCTACCGGGCTTCGAAGGTCGCTTGTACTTAGGTTGACCCTTTCAAAATGTCAGATATTGACAATGATGATTCTCCTCTTCTTGCCGTCTTCCATATTCTTTTAGCTTAAATGTTTTCTCAGTTGTAATTACTAAATCCCTCACTAATCTGTTTTCCGAATACCTTTTCCTTTTAAGAATTCTGTTTAACATGGAGTTACTGACGGATATCTTTGTTTGGCAAGTCTTTAAGTTCTTCTTGTACTTTTCTTTTGCCTTCTGCACACAAATCCAAGACAGCTGAACTTATGTTTCAAAATCAGGACATCTGATTACAGATGAAAAATCGAGTGCGTCAGAAATACCATCAAATATCAATCAGCGATCTTAACTGCTAAATACAAATACACTCAAAGGACACCGAGATTTAAATATTGTCGCCGAAGTGACAAAGGACGAAAGGTCTTCAGTCTTGGAAGAATTTTGCCATTAACGCATTCAATTAGTTTTACAGTTGTTGACCAACCGCTCTTTGGAAAATGACAGTCTGCATGGGAAAATTCGCAGTGTTTTTTGTAGCCTTTTTTGCAGGTAATTATATGTTATATATTATTTAGTGGTACATAAGCAATGCAGCGTGACATCCATTATTGAATTCTAGAGTTTTAAATGTTCTAATTTATCAGTTCATTTCTACATATTATATTATTTGGTTACCACACAGGCTGTTACCCCAATAAAGTGGTAGACAATCTCTTGGATAACCCAACAATCAACGATTATTGGGTAAACTTTAACCAATTTCAGGTATTTGACATACGTGACTAGTGTTGGTAATTTTTTTTAACCAACTTTTTTTTAGAGTGTACACTCTTAAAATAAAAAAGTGAACTACACCACTCTTTAATACACACTGGGAAAAAAGGCTCAAACTCGCTGTAAATTTACAGAATAAAAAATATAGAGAAACATAAATTTTATAGAAATGTGATGGTTATAAGTTTCCAGAACTTTGCTGTCATCCTTTTTTATTTCTTAATTTTTTTATTCTGTAAATCTACCGTAATTTTTCACATTGCAGTGGAAAAGTGTGAATTCATTCCATTAGAGTTTTAGTTCACTCCGCTAATAGTGGAACTCACTCCACACAAGAGTGAAATGAACTCATTTTTGAGGGGGTGTTAGAGGGTCACTCTTTTTAAAAGTAGTCCACTGAAGCACTCCATCAGAAGTGAATCTTCGCTTTTTCGGGGTGAATTTCACACTTTTTTGAGTGAATTTCCAGTCTTCTGGAGTGACCTCCAGAACCTCACTTTTCCAAGGAGTGAAGTTCACTCTTTTTATTTTTAGAGTGTACCAGTACTATATCATCCACTCTTAACTCAAAAGAACTTCATGTGACTGGGCATTATACCCACGGAAGTACCAATTTGTTTTGCAGCTGTTCACGCCAGGTACCCCAAAACTGCAGAGGGCAGAGTCCGTGATTACCTTCTGAACCAGGTTAACTATTCGTCTAAAGAACGACCGGTTCTTAATTCCGATCATGCTGTTAATGTAACCCTTAAACTGGAGTTCTTTGCAATGCTTGACCTTGTAAGTATAAAAAAATTAAAAGTCAAAATGCTGTAAATTAAATAATATGAGCCTCATGAAATGATGTTCAATGTCTGATGGTGTGCTTAATACTTTTCTTAAGTCGTTTAAGTACTGCAAGCACTGACGTAATTCATTAGAAAGAAATTGACATAGCATTTGTTCCATCTGATAATTTATATTTTCCTACCCCGACAGTTCTTAACCCCCCTCAAAGTCCTACAGTTGCGTAAACCTCAAGTTAATCAGACACAGCCCTGATTTATTGCTCTGGGGCATACTTTTGTGAGCATAAGAGACCCTTTCATGTAATTAGGACACCCTTGGCGCATTTTGTGTAATATAACCTAGTCTGTATATTTTTATTTTGATGTCGATCAAAGTGCCAGTTGAGAATGTTGGTAATTCAAGTATAATAAAGGTAGAAGGAAAAAGTTTTCTTGTGGTGAACCTCTGCTTGAAACACATTGGAAGTAATCGTAGAATTTCCAGTTTAGGATTTACTTATTATAAAAGACGTTCGAACTCCATTAAGTTTCTTTTTTAACAAGTTTGATTTTTCAATCCAGAATGAGCGTGACGAAGTTGTAACAACAACATCCTGGTTGAATTTGGTGAGTTAGCTGTAAGCTTAAAATTTATAATAAAGAGTAAAGAAAACGTTTCTCTGTATAGTTGTGCATTACATAATGCACAAAATTAAAAAAAATCTTTCATGTGAGGCAAATGCGTTTATAATTTATGATAGCCTAAAGCATAATGTGTTTTGAAATCTCAATCCAAATGCAAGACGTTGGTGACAAATTGAATCGGAGTAACCGTCCCGATCCCAACTGAGTCTGAGGACGAAATATTTCATGGGGTACCATAGAGTTAAGATCAGTGCAAAGCGCAGGTCACACTGTAGCGATATCGGATCGGATAACTTTCCGATTTTATCAGGTTCTAATTAAAAATATCCTCCATATTTATTCGAAAAACAAACTTCTGTCAATCTGTAGACGATTCCTATCACAAGACTACGAAAACAACAATAATGCTAATTTTTCCGAAACGTCACATCCATATCTTTTATCGGTTACGCGTAGTCCGATAAAAGCGTTTGTCAACAAGACTTTACAACATAATCAGTTTACATTTCTTTTTTCATGGGTTGCATTTTTTTTTCATCGGTGGCATTTTTTTTTTGTTCTTTTTAAACTGGACGAAGAAGATTGATTTTACTTAAAACTCACTAAAATCAGAACGTAATCCAACCGGCTGTAGTGTTATGATCCAGTCTTGTTACGATTTTCCTTTAAACAGCGAAAGTGCCCCACACTATTGTTCTACTTGGTAGTGTTATGGGCAGAGGTGGGGAAGGGTGCTATAGCCCTTTTAGGATGACGGCACTCCGCCTGGAAAATGGTCCCATGCTGTCACGGAGCAATTATCCGTACGCTTAAAGATATAGACCGATATGATTTAGTTCCCTTGACGATCGTCTAAATTTTGCCTGGAAACAGATTATTTATTCACATTTTTTTCTAATTTTTAATTTTTTTGAATTAAAGGACAGCAAATGGTTTGAGGATCTTCTTCTCAATTTGGTTGGATAATATACTTTTAACAATCTAAACGGACTTCAATCGCCAGATATCAAATTTGCCTCTCATAGGCAGCTTTTCTCTTCAAAAAGAAAAAAATAAAAATGAATAAAATAAAAAAAAGAAATAAAAATCCCCTTCCAAGACAAACCTTGACCTTTTCAAGTTCAAGGCTTCAAACTTTAACTTATCTTCGATCAAATAAAAAAGTTTCCAATATAAGCCCATTATGTATATAGTTATTTGTTTGAAAAGGCAAGCATTTCGGTGCAAATGCCTAGCCCGTCCTTCAGGTATCCCATTGTTTTAGCATAGCTTACTGGGGCCAATCCTAGCAAATCCTGGTGCCACGCTGGTACTAGTCTGCTGCTTCTACGGTTTTATATTTCTTTATTGATGTGAATGAGCGCAGAATAAATATAAACTTCTTTTAGAAAACGTAATACTTCAAAAGTAATTTATTGTTGTTTTGCAAATGTCGCGCATAATTTAAGATGTGGAGAGACGAGCGTCTTACTTGGAACCCCCAGGAATTTAACAACACTGACTTGGTGACAGTATACGTTGAAGAGATCTGGACACCGGAAGTTTTCTTGCTTAACTCGTGAGTGTAGATTTTATTTTTTTTCATCCAAAATCAATTATGTCGGTGTTCTGTAGAGAACTGCTACCATTTTTGCCGACAGCTTACAGACCCAAACCTTTTAACCCCCAAATTCCAATGTGCCTACACCCTACTTACTTAAGCCTTTCCCACAACCGTCTAAAACTCATCGTCATTCGGTTACAATCAGTTTGTTTCTTCAAGATAAATATACAAGACCCCAATGTGTAATCAAAACATTTTCTGAGTCAGTATCTGCTGTGTCATATAAGCTACAGTATACTTTGCATTTTTGAACTTGATGTCAATCAAAGTGCTGTTCTAATTGAGAATTTTTGTTCTCTGCAATTAACAACATAAATTCGTAATATCTGATATTTTTATGATGTAATTACAAACGAGAATTAGCAAAAAGCGTATCTTGAACTCCATGTTGAGGATGCCTTTAATATGTTTGTTTCTACCTTTCTTCCGCACTTTGATAACTGCTTCCAAAATTCTTCCAGTCGTAAGAATGGTTTTAATAACAGCACAAGCCAATTTTGGATGTCAACAGGTATTGCAAACTCTTGCAAAACTAAGCATAAGCTATACAAGAAGTATGTTCAAAAACGAACTATTGCTTACAAAGTTTTCCGCGATCGACCTCTGTTATTAGAGTTTTATTACAGAAAAATGTTTGATAACTGTAAGAACGACATTAAGAAAACATAGTCTTCCATTAACTCAATTATTCTTGGCAAGTATAAGATGAGCCAATTGAGGAAATAAGTCACTATGGTGCCACTATCCGTGACTCCTTGGCATTAGTAATGCCTTTAACGATTTCATTATATTACTTCTGTTGGTACAAGAATTCAAAGCAGTAATCCTGAGGTTTCCACTACCTCCTTTGGTCATTATCTCAGCTCTCCAAATCCCAACTCTATGTACCTTGAATCACCCGACCATGACGAAGTTCTCCGGATTATCTATAGTCTTAAAAACTCGGCTGCAGGTCCTGATGAAATACCTCCAAAAGTGGTAAAAGCTGTTGCTTCTTTGATAGGTGATCCTTTAGTACACGTATTTAATCTATCGCTTCAGCAAAGCTCTCAAAATTGACCATGTTATTCCTGTATTTAAGAACGGAAATAGGAACGCTGTAAGGAATTATAGGCCTACATCTGTATTACCATGTTTTTCCAAAATTATTAAGAAGTTAATGTTTCATAGATTGTATAATTTTTTTTAGTTAAGTTTGACATGTTGTATGATTTTCAGTTTGGTTTCCTTCCAGGTCGCTCAACTACATTTTACATTTTACATTTCACATTACATTTTACATTTCACCGATTTGTTGACCAATGCTTTTGAAAAGAAACTTTTTGTTTCTGGAACTTTTCTAGACCGCTCCAAGGCATTTGTGTGTCTACATAAAAAACACTACTAAGTAAATTATCCTACTAGGGTGTCCGAGGTGATATACTCAATTGATTTAGGAACTATTTATGTGATAGAAAACAATTCGTAGTCATTTTAATGTACATTCAAATTACCTAGCTATTAATTGTGATGTCCCCCAGAGACACACACAGTTTTCACGTTCCATGATTTTTTTCCTACTCCCTCATTTAGGCTAACATCCTTACAGCAAACAATTACTTTTACTGGATCCAATCTTTTGAACTCCCTTCCCATTAACATTCAACGGTGTCACTCCATAAACCTATTCAAGAAATCCCTAAAACCTTTTCTGATCAGTAAACGTATCCGAGTCTTCTTCCCAGTCTCCCTTCTTCCTAGTTTTTCTCTCTGAATTTCCTGTTGCTGTTTTTCTGGATTCTCTTTCCTTTTGTTTACTTTGTTTTTTCGGAGGGCTCTTTTTCAAACTCTATGGACCTTTTCTGAGTTTCCTGCTGAGTTTCTCTCTAGTTTCGATTCGTTGTATTATTTTTTTAATTGTGTTGTAAATCATGAGTATGAATCTAATGAAGGTTGTCGAACTGAACTGAACTGAACTGAACATTCGAGTACGACGGAGATAGATAATTAAATTATGTGGAGTTGGTTCTTCGTGTAGGTCAAAATTTGATTGTGTCATACAACCTCTAATAGCCTGATAGTGTGAACCTGCCAATGTCAAATATTTTTCAGAGGGGCATATGACAACTTCAGTGCGTATGTGTTTAGTGTGCACGCTTAAATGTGTGAAACACTATGAAAATATTGGTTATTGGTCAATAATTTCAAGTAATATAGAAATTTACATGTCTTTCCTTGAAACATTTTTAAGATTCAGTAAATATAGACAAAGAAAATCCTCATTAATTTAACATCGAATTGGAACGGGCTTAAAATCTCTCAATTGGATTGCGTAATACCCTTTTCGCGTGCAAGTTCACAGACCGTTTTTGCCAAAAATCCTGCTGTGCGCGATTTAGAGGTAAATGTGAACTTTGAATGACCTTATTCCCAAGTATGTTTTAGGTGATCTCTCAAGTCAAGAAATGAGGTGATCATAATTCAACTTGGGGAAGACCTTTCCTTGCCATTTCTTTTTCGTCCTTTTTTCCATTTTGTGTGAGTTCTACGTACGGTATTCAGAGATCCACTGTTAAAATCGTCACCGACATGCTGTAGGTTTACAGAACCAAAAATGAAGAAATACAAGGCGGATATGCAAAATGTGCTGTCAAATTTTTGACACCAATTGACAGAACATTTTCTGTTTTCTGAATGTATTTCTTTATTTTTGTTCTGTAAATCTACAGACATTTTTAACAGTGTAGATCAAAATTATGTACCATTGATCAGGTTGAAAGAAAAGCTATAAGGTTGTTTGGTCGGTAGGTCGGCGGGTTGAGATGCGGTTTTACGCCTCTGTTACTGAGCATTTGGTTCAAGTCGGCCTGGCATAAGCATTTTATGTTTGAAGTTAAGGCTCATTGCTTGTTTTTCCTACTCCATTGCTTATGTTGAGCACCAAACAGAAGTTTCCATTTTTAAGGCTTAGGTATTAGGTTGCAAGTTAACTCCAGACCTATCGGATGCTCTACCCAAGTGACCCTGCAGTCAGTGAAAATGAGAGAACCTCTTGAACGAAGTATCACTGATTCTCAACTATGCTAACGAAATCACATTTCCAATAAAAGGGGGGGGGGGGGGATTTGGTGTTAAAGTGCTTGATGAAAATCAGGGGGCACTTTGTTGTGGAGTCATGGAAAACAAAACTGTCAAAGTCCCGGGGGTTTCATATCGCAGTGACTTTCAATAGTACAAATAAAAATTACATGTGCTGTCACCATCAAATACCGCCTGGAAATCAAATCTTATCCAAGACTAATTAAATGGTTTTGCATTACCCCGAAGAATCGCTTTGGCACACATTTCTAAAAAATTGATAAATTTACATAATTCCAAAACGGCTGCAGTGGAATATGATATTAAATCAGCTCATTATTGTACGAAAAGTAACTTTTGACTTATAGGTTAAGTCACGATAATGATATATGAGAAGTAAAACTGTTAAACTAGACCGCTTGTCAGAAACACTTCTTCAAAGCCTCCCTTCCAATACACATAGCAAGCGAGAACGCCTTTATGAAAGCAATTCAAAATTTATTTAATTGGGTTATTTATTTAATTGGGTTGGGTATTTAACAGCATGACTGAAATAAGCTGCTAAATAAAAATATCAAGAATATTATTAAAAACCCCACAGATGTTTGTAACGATATCTGTTGTTATTTTAGGACAGATATTAACAGAAACCGAGCTATACAGATGTAAGCCAAGTTACCTAACATGTTCGAGAAACGAAATAAAATAACAAGGAGCTCGATGAAAGTTAAGACTTTGAGGTATAAACCTAAGTTGAAACTATGAAATCAAGTGGTAAGGATTTAATGAAGAACATCAAATAAGTTGGTAACATTCCCATTTCCTTATCAGGGTAGGTGTTGTGACCTTTTCCGTTAAGAACAAAAAAAAATGACGATATTCTTAAGTCAAAGAAGAATTGTTTTGCAGCTTTTCAAAGTACAAAGTCGTAAGTAGAAGACGCGAGTCTGAAACGGTGTTCAACTTTTATTAATATCAACGTTTCTGAAAGTAGCGAACTGAACGTAAACAAGAAAATAAGGAATTGGGGCATTTTTCGTTCGCCTACTTTATCTCATTACGTCATCACTATTTTTGTTTTCATTGAACGGTTTATAATAATCCAATTAAAATCACAAAATGCAATAGACTCATTCAGTGTTTACAAACAAACGCCGCCACGTCAAAAGAGCCTGTAAGGAATACTTACACTATCCTCACAGTGAAAGGTATAGATTGTTATTCGTCTATTTCTGAGTGCAATTGCGCAAGCCTAAAAACGCATATAGCGTGTTTTGTTAATCCATGCCAATCAGTAACGAAACCGTGAACACCCTTATACCAGATTTATTTGTAACCATCTGCGTCCAACATTTATTTTCTTATTTACCTATATAATTAGGTTGAACACCATTGGTTCAAGTATTGCTTCGTCGGAGCAAAGGAAGATACTACTCACTTCTGATGGAGAAGTATTATTTGGGGAGCCCTTAATACAAGCAAGCCAGTGTCCCATGTCGTAAGTACAGTGCTGCAACGTTAATAGCCATTCCATTTATGAAAGACTTGCGATTTTGTGACATCAAATTCACAGTCAGAGTAAATGGAATAGTAATACAAGTAGACAAGTACCACTTATAAATAATAAATAATTAATTATTAATTAATTTATATATGTATATATATCTATACTTACAATTAATTTATAATTAAAACTTAATAATTAACTGATATTTATTGTTAATTAATAATGAGTTAATTAAAATGTAATTTTTAAGTATGCCTATCTTACAGTAATTATAATAGTACCTAAACTTACACGATTGTTTCTTTGTTCTTCACAGCATTCGATACTTTCCCTTCGATATCCAAGGATGCCCGTTCATTTTCATTCCCGGAAACGAACTAGCAGAGCAAGTTTACTTCACAACAGAATTGTCAAGATACCCAAATCCAATAGAAAATTCGGAATGGGATTTTGTAGGTACATTGAACAAGAACTACATTAGTAATGCCTCGTACTATGTAAGGAATCGACCATTCGCTGCATACACTGAAGGGGCAATTTGTTTATTTTTAAAGAGAGATCCAAGATACTATATAACGACACTAATTGTTCCATCAAGCCTGCTGTGCTTAATGTCAATGGCAAGTTTTTTGGCTCCCCCAGACAGTGGTGAGAGGATATCACTTAGTGTTTCTATGGTTCTTGGTCTTACAGTGTTCCAGCTCCTTGTAGCTGATACTTTACCTACTGCAAGCAAAGAATCGCCAATTCTAAGCATTTATCTCACGCTCACGTTTATCTTAGCATGCTTAACCGTTCCTTTCTCTCTGGGGAATATAAGCATAGCATACGGTGACAGTGAAGAAGTATCAATGTGCACAAGGTATTCAATTAGTCGCACCTTGTTTCTTGAATATTTACCCCGAATTTTTTGTGTTCCTACTTACCGAAAAGGGATAATCAGTACAGATCTCGGATTAAGAAAAAACAGTTCACTAGTGGTAGAAAATGTCGACATGTGCGCCAAAGTTTCCACAAGTGACGGCGCTGTAAACAAAAAAAAAGTACATCCGATTGATTCAACCGCTACAGTGAATGGCACTTTCAGAAATGCCAACGCGGTAGGTATCATAAATTCACTTTCTTCTTATAATCATGCACTGTTAAAAAGTTGGTTAAAAAAAATCACCAACACTGGTCACGTATGTCAAATACCTGAAATTGGTTAAATTTTCCCCAATATGTATTGTTTATTTGGTTACCCCACAGGCTGGTTACCCAATAAAGTGGTAAAAACCTCTTGGATAACCTATTAATCAACAATTATTGGGTAAAATCTAACCAATTTCAGGTATTTGACATACGCGACCAGTGTTGGTGAATTTTTTTAACCAACTTTTTAAGAGTGTGTGTTTTGAAGTGTGTTTCAATGCATATGCTTTTTACTTGAGTCTCGTAAGAATAAATAAATGTCCCACACTTATGTTTCGATATATATAAGGGAATTGGAACAGGGTTAGGAGAAAATAGAGTGGGACACCTTTGTCTTTCTAACGAGACCAAGAACTCTCAGAAAGACCTTGTGGTTTTCCGTGGGGGGGGGGGGGCGGGGTTGGGGTTCACTGGGCTACCTTCTAACCTAATTCCAATTTGCTGTTAAGCTTTTATCCTGAAATTATCTTTTCCCTTTTTCGCTGATACATCATGGACTTAAAAAATTCATCCTTTCATTTCAATGTCAGGAGCCGATAATGCCACTCAAGTTCCAAACAAGTAGCTCAGGCCTTCAAATGTAAGAAGTTAGCTCCACTTCCTCTCTTTTCATTTCATTTTTTGTTATGAAATTCCTGGAATGTAGAGGATATTTACGTTTTTAAATTTCTGCAGGAAAATTAAACAAATGTTAAGAATTCTAACGATTTTATCCGACACACTTTTCATACCAATTTTTTCTCTTTCAGAGAAAACTGGAAGCTCGTACGATTGCCATTGTCGCAGATAGACTGGTTCTCGCAATGTTTGCCATTGCTTACCTTGTTGTTCTAGCTGTTACGTTTGCCATGTTTATGAATAATCCGGGAATATCCTACATCAACTGCTTTCCCTAAATTCGCATTCTGAATTTTGTACATAAGGTTTTATGAACAGCATAGAGAAGGCAATGCGAGGGAAATGTCAGTTTGAAGAATAGGAGGAACAAAAGGCTTTTAATACACTTTATTTTGTTTCTTATCTTGACACAATGGCTCCTATACAAACAAATCCTGAAATCAGTCCGCACTTAATTTTTTCGCGAATAAATTACCTCCACGTAGAAGTATCATTCAACTCATACTAACCTGAATGGATTTATTATAATCTCATTTGCGCTTACTCTATTTAGGATCACTTGGACAACAAATTTCCACACACAATCAATCTGTTGTCGGACCTGTATTTTTCATTTATGCAAATGTGGCAATTGCATAAAATAGGCATTAACTCAACTCATGGTCATGGCCTGTTTGACAAACCTCTGCATAGTGTAAGCCATTATTCTTGAAGTGTCAGTAAGCTACAAATTAGTTGTAGCATTTGTTCTCCTCTGAAGTTACTCTTGTACGCATTTTCTGTAACGTTGTGCAATTTTGTGTAAGATAAATTTTTCTGTAACTCACAATATCCAGCTCAACAATCGGTGGTTTCAAATGGTGTACTTGTCATTCTCTGTATAACATCTCTTGTCGTTTGGACCACTCTGCTGCTCTCCGGAAATCGAAATAAATTTCACTATCTTAAAAAGTTGGACTTCGGCGATTTTTGTGTCAAAATCTATAGCAGGGAGTTCTAACAATTCCCTGGAGATAATAAGGTCATTTTGGGACGTCCTACTCTCTTTAGGAACTAACATTGCTTTAAAGGGTGGAAACTTCTTAAAGCTAATTCTTTGGAAAACAACTTTTCGCAGGGAGAGGTCGTGTGATCTCGCTCGGCACCAAAAATAGCAAAAAGACGTGAAGTGTTCCCACAGGTTTGTCCAAGATAATAGTGGTAAAACTATTTAATTTCCGTGACTTATTTCCTGGAATCAAAATGCTTCTTTTTCATTCACCTTTTGTCCTTAATCTGAACTTGTAACCACCCTTTCAGATATGGTAATTATTTCAAAAAATTAAAGATTCCACAGTTACCTTGTTGTTCTTTTGTGTACTGAATCAATAAAAAGTTTTATAAAAAGTTGAAGATGAATGAAGATTCGGGATTTGCATTAACCCGATTTCCTATCAAATATAGGCCAAATGTGGATTTTTGGTTGAGTGATTTTGCACATTCTCACATGCGGCATATCTAAAAAGTGTATCAATAATGTACTGTTGGGATGATTAAAGCGAAACCTAATCCACGTATAATGATTCTTTTATAGGTGTGGACTAATCCACACCCTTACTGTACTCCAGCTGGGCTACTTGCCATACCCTAGGTGGCACCCATTCGTGTTTGTCAAGTGTTCCCACTAGAGTCTCATGCGAGCTAGCCTTTCCCAGCTGAAGCCTATTTGGTCCCGGTTTAGCAGTTGAAGCCTAACCACATTTTTTCATCAGTTTTCAACCTCTTTGACTATTTTTTACCGATAAGTATTGTGAAATCATTGTGCAATAAATCCAGTATAAATAGAAATTTGTCAAAATGCGTGATTAAAGTGCGTTATGTGTATCGGACTAACTTGTGTTTAATCTGTATAGAATTTCTGTTTGGAACTTACAAAAAACACATACCGGTAGGACTGCAAACTAGCTTGTTTTAAGACAACCTCTGGTGTCCCAAATTTGCAACTTCCATAGTGGCTCTTTCAGGTCCCCAAGATATCATTGTGCAGCGACACCGACAAAAGACTTGCTCGACAGAGATTGCGACTCTCACGCTTCTTTAAGCGTCAGCCATTTCTATAAATATCTTTGCAATAAATTTAAACAGAATATACCCTGTTTAAATTTATCCGTCCAATATTTCCATCTTTTCGTAAAGGTTCATTTTTTTCGAAAAGGTCAAAATATCACTAAACAAAGAATGTTTTCCTTCCATGTAACTAACACTTGAAGGACAAACGACCGAAACAATGTTTGTGCAGCGACACCGACAAAAGACATGCTCGGAGGAGATTTCGACTCTCACGCTTCTTTAAGCGTCAGCCATTTCTATAAATCTCTTTGCAATAAATTTAAACAGAAAATACCCTGTTTAAATTTATCCGTCCAATATTCCCATCTTTTCGTAAAGGGTCATTTTTTGGGAAAAGGTCAAAATATCACTAAACAGAGAATGTTTTCCTTCCATGTAACTAACACTTGAAGAACAAACGACCGGAACAATGTTTATGAGACATTATTTAGGGATGTTGATGATGATGATGATGATGATGATGATGATGATGATGGTGATGATAGTGATGATGGTGGTGATGGTGATGGTGGTGGTGGTGGTGATGGTGGTGGTGGTGGTGATAGTGGTGATAAAATAACAAAACAATTAACATAAAAATAAATGTAACAGCTGAAAGAAAGCCGTGAATGTCCCTTGGGTAAGCCATAAGAAGTCGCCGAAAGCATTAACAGTTGGAGTGTTGTACTCGAAATACAACAAAAAACAAACAAAGTAAATAGACCTTATGAATTATTGTGACTAGGCTGACTTATCATCAAAGGAATTCAATAGACGCGTGATCAACAGAAACATCCCCTCTCACGTGTTTGGTAGACTAAAATATCTGTTCGATTTGTCGACAAATCAGCTTTTTGCATGGGGTGATTGAACTTCCAATGTGAGAACCCCGCTTCTATTGAGGAGGGCGCATCTTTTGCCCCGAGAAATGATACACACCCTATGTCTGAAGTAAGGGTGGCACGTGGGGTCACTGGGGTGAAGAAATAAACTTCTCAAGCTGCTTTTGAAAAATAATATCTGAAGTAAGCAATGGTATGTACTGTTTCGAGATATGGCAATATAACCCTCACTTTGCAGAGAATTTAGCTGTTCATTTGAGAGTAGCAGATGCAAAACCTGGATGATTTTTCCAGCAGTTGTTTAATTGTGGAATCATCGTAAAAGTAAAATTTGTCACCAAAATAGAGGCGTACCTAGACTTTTTCAGTCGAGGGGGGGGGGGGGGACAGGCACCCTAATTTTCCAATATTTTGCTTGAAAGTTACTTGCCGAAAAGTTGGGTGCTATTGATCGAATATTTTAATACTTTAATGAAAATAGGAAAATTTCAGGTTAAATTTTGGGTTTTCTGTAAGGAAAATTGGGAATTTCGGAGAATACTGAAAACTATGCGTTTACTAATACCATATATCTGAGGTTGTATGGCGAATGAAGATCGTTGTTAATCATAGTGTCATCTACGGCTTGCCGATTGAGCAGTCCCGTCGATATTTGAAAAGTTTCCGAAATTTCGTTGACAGACGAAAAATTTCAAACATATAGGGAATGCTATGCATCAGTGGTGATACAGGTTGAATAATACCAATACTATTTGCGAAAAAAATGTGAAACTACAGCCGTTAAAGATATTAGAAAACTACAATGGATGCAGATACGATCTGTTCAATCCGTAGTTGACGTAACACTTTCTAGTGCCATCAATTTAACATAATTACACTTGCTTAAAACCAGAATGTATTCAAAACGACAAGTGTGTGTCTTCAAATCATTAGAAAGTTTTCAATACGGCCGGG
Source organism: Holothuria scabra (assembly GCA_037179385.1). Lineage (NCBI taxonomy): Eukaryota > Metazoa > Echinodermata > Holothuroidea > Aspidochirotida > Holothuriidae > Holothuria > Holothuria scabra. Next base: position 38,697,370 of record CM074193.1, read on the forward strand.
GTCCTTTTTTCAAATCAAATGCAAATTTAGTGTGTTTAATCAGGGATGGAAACAAACATTGGCTTGCGTCACCCTAATTACAAATTGTCATCAAGCATCGCCTAATGGCGAAGTTTGTGTCTACTTATTATTCAAAATTAATTAATAAGGTTGGCTTAAGAGCATCAGAAAGACACACTAAATACTTCCTTTTAAGTAGCGATATTTGCACTTCAAACACTTATGTCACACTGCACGAAGAGATGAACATCAAGTTGATAATACTTGACAAACTAATTGCTACTTTAAGCTAAAATTGGATCCAAGGCAATTGACTCAGCAAGAATTCTTATACGGTGAACCAACTCGGCAGGAGAAACTTTTGTTATAAGGGATTTTTGCTACTGGTAATGATACTGACTTCATACAAACGGTACAGAAGAGATGTTTCTGTAATTTAAGATGTTAAAGGCCGTCAAAGGAAAGCGAAAATTGTTTTTAATACTTAGCTTATCATGCACCAACAATGGGCTTAATTTACATTACAAAACTGACAGCAGAGATGACTTTGACAAGACGAACTTTCATCACCGTCGCTTTCATACTTTCAGGTAAAAAATTTCTTTGAGATTTTCTACTAAATAGGTACTTAGGATATATTTGAAATGTATACGCACCTTTATATTATGTTAAGTTTTATTGTCTATAGAAGGTACGGTAAGGATGCAATTTAACAATGCATTGTGCAAACTTAAATTGTTAAGTTACTTTTAGCTGGCAGTCCCAAAAGATGTGGCCAAATATGTTGAAAAAGAGAAGGGTAGATTATCTGAAAAAAGGTTGCATAATAGGATGCATTTTCATGCTTAGTTGAAAATCAGAAGAGCTTTTTTTTTAATTTACCTCTCCAAAAGTCAAAAAAAAAAAAAAAAAAATCAAATGGGTACTTTTCCAGGTATTAACTAATTGATTAAATGAACCAATTTCAATCACAAGAGCCAACCCAAATAAGTGATTAAATATGATTGTATTTCTATTAGGTGTCGAATGCGGTGGTTTTCATGTTCAATTAGGGCCAGACGTTTTAGAGCAAAATTAATGTAGGTTGGCATTGTTATTTATTATCAATGGCAGTGACACTGCTCCTTCCTTTTTGTCATCGCAGCTGTAACTGTTAAAGCACGGTATCCCAATTCCGCAGAAGGAAATGTGCGCGACTATTTACTTAACCAGGTCAATTATTCAACACGAAACCGTCCAGTCCTTAACTCCAAAGAGGCTGTTGAGGTGGTGCTTTCAGTGGAGATTACTGCTATGATTGCTCTGGTGAGATCATAATATCAATAAGGTTACTTGTTTCAGTTGATTGTTAGAAACAATATATTGCAAAAAAAAAAAAAAAAAGAAACAGTTAATGATTTTAGGGATTTGATTTTTGCATTTTCTGGGGAAATGAATCGTAAAATGATTATTATGAATAATAGAAATAAATACTCTAATTTAGGTATTTGCCTAATGCCAATAGTTTTGATCCTTCTCATAACATACAAAAATTAAATATTACTGAAAGCACTCTTAAACTTAGGTGATCGATGTTTACAAGTGACATGTTTATGAACTGTTAAGGTGATAAATGTGACCGTATTTACCGAATTTAGCGAGGGACAAAGATGAAATTTTTGGGAAGGATACTTGAATGAATTGTATAAACCAGTACCACAATATTCAGATGTCTCGTTACGACTTACAATGTATAAAAGGCAACCATTACCATGATAGTTAAGATGAAACTGGCGTAGTAATTGACACAATTAATTGATTTGCTGTTTCCTTTTAGAGCGAACGTGACCAAGAAATAACAACGGTTTCCCTTGTAACTCTGGTAAAAGAATAATTCTCTCTTCTTCTACTCCTGTCAATCTGACCAATCTAGCGACCTCCTAGATAAACAAAGTAGATAAAATTACTTAAAAGTTGTCAAAATTTCTGACACCTAGCTGTCAACACGAACGGATGACTGGCCATTGAAATAACGTTGTTTATATGTTAAGACTGTAGGGCGAATTCTGTTTGCTTGGTTCTTTTTGTTAATTTTTTCGCCCTATTAACAAGCAGAAATAACGATTAAGGTGAGAATTAGCGAATATAGAATATAGAATATATATTATATATATATATATATATATATATATATATATATATATATATATATATATATATATATATATATATATATATATATATATATATATATATATATATATATATATATATATATATATATACATACAAACAGAAAAGTTCCACGTATACTCCGAGAAATAGATAAGGTACAAAAAAATATGCAATAAAGAGCATACCTGGTTGATTATAGGCGTATGAAAGATAGCAAATATGACACAACTGGGACTTTCCTGGGCGAGTATTTAAGACAAAATGAGCACAAAAATAAATTAAAAAGAACGGAAATCTACAGTTAACTGCAGTGTCAGGAGGGAAGATTAAATTGTTTGTGGAAACGTGTAATGATTTAAAATACCATGGTCCTTATTGAGTCCGGTAATGTGTGACTTAAGCCTCATTATCCAAATAAGTTCGGTACGCTTTCGTTGTTCAGCGCAAATAAAGTTTTTTGCAATGAGGATTATTTTAAGATTCTCGATAGAATGGTGCGGAAGATTAAAGTGCTCCGCTACTGGGAATCCAAGAGTGTTGTCACGGATAGACTGTTTATGGTTATTGAACCTTAGACGAAAGGAAGTACCAGTTCATATATATATATATGTATATGTATATGTATATATATATATATATATATATATATATATATATATATATATATATATATATAAATATAGACATAATAGATTGCGTGTGTTGGAAAAGTAAACAGATGCAATAGAAAAACGAAATAAAAAATGATACTTTCATTTCCAACTAGAATTTATCGATGAAGAATACGTACAAAATATTTCGAGCGTGACACCACTGCTCTTCCTCAGTTGAAAACACAAAATGGTAAAAACCTTACACAGTGCTAGGAGTAACCCTCGCTTGGTTGCTCATGAAAGAGAGGTCCCTGTTAAGCCCGGTTTTATGGGTATTGAGTCGAAGGATAGACTTAACCTCTTGCTTCATCCTTTCCTCGGTATTCTTAAAAAAGCCGTAGAGAATAATGCATTTTATGTCTGTTATCTGGTGGTTTGGAAGGTTAAAATGTTCGGCAACTGGAAAACCTGGAATGTTAGAGCGTATGCTATGTTTATGGTTATTGAACCGTAGTCTAAACTTAGTACCTGTTTCACCGATGTACGTGGCCCTTGGACATTTGGCACAATACAAGAGATAAATTACATTTTCCGAATCGCAATTGAAACGACCAGGCCTCAAGATGATTTTTGAGGCCTGGTAAAGGTACGAAGGTGAAGGGTCAAGGTGCCTGCAAACCAGACATCTAGGTTTATTACATGGTATATTGCCATTATTGGGTTGTACCTACCTCCCTTCCACAGATTCTCAACCCAATAATGGCAATATACCATGTAATAGACCTAGATGTCTGGTTTGCAGGCACCTGGTTTTTTTTTACCTTAATTTTATGTGAATTTACAGCCTACTGTTTTCATTCTCGGCGTTTTAATATTTATTATAATATCGCTTTTTTCCTTTCATATGTTATTACGTAACATACACTTCACCATTACGTAGATCAGGTATTTGCTTATCAACGTAATGTGTCGTTACGAAGTTATTTTCAATCAAAACACAATGATGATACTTTGTTATCACATTGTTGTCCAGTAGACTGCTATCTCTAGGAACTTTGTAATTGGAAAGTCACATTTTTGGTACAATATAATAATTGTTTTTAAAATAAATATGACAAAGAATGCAAATACATTGGTTGCAAACATTTCCAGACAAGGTAAACAATAAGTTTATCACTTCCTGATTAAAAAAGCCAAAAAAGATATTATTCAAAGCAACAGCAATCCTTTTGTTAGGAAAATGCCTACAAAATAAGCTCCACCCATTTATGCAAAATGAGATTTACGTCATAAAGTGGTAAATTTACAGACTCTTTCAAGTAAATTTGTGAAACGTTTTTAATTCGATCAAGTGCATGAGCGCCTGTGGCGATGAGTTGACATCAGTATACCAATTGTCAGTATAATAAATGTAAGTTAATTTTCAAATAGGGCCATAAATTTGCCAAAAATGTTTTCTTTTTTAACTGAAACTTCGCAGAACGATGCATGTTATATATTGAAAATTTTCTGGCTATTTCTTATTTGTTTGTTTGTTTGGGCTTATTTTTGTTTCTTTTTCAGCGTAAAAACAAAATGAATGTTTGTTAAATGACAGTATATTTATGTGAAATCAGAAAAATACAAAATACTGTTAAAATTTCTGTACATTTACAGAAAAAGTTTTACAAAGCAGTAAAATTTGGTTAAAAAAGCAGACAGAAATGGTTTTTCAAATAAACAGAAAATACATGTTAAACAACCTTTTTTTATTGTAGAAATACAAAGTGTCTGTAAAGATACAGAAAATCTCTATTAAAAGTAAAATACAAAAAGTTTAAGTTAAAAAAAGTCTGTAAATTTACAGAAATTTTTAACAGTGTACGGCTTTTTTAAGAATACCGAGGAAAGGATGAAGCAAGAGGTTAAGTCTATCCTTCGACTCAATACCCATAAAACCGGGCTTAACAGGGACCTCTCTTTCATGAGCAACCAAGCGAGGGTTACTCCTAGCACTGTGTAAGGTTTTTACCATTTTGTGTTTTCAACTGAGGAAGAGCAGTGGTGTCACGCTCGAAATATTTTGTACGTATTCTTCATCGATAAATTCTAGTTGGAAATGAAAGTATCATTTTTATTTCGTTTTTCTATTGCATCTATATATATATATAAATATATATATATATATATATATATATATAGTAGGTCGAAGTTGGTAGATCGAAGTTAGAATGTGTAGGTCGAAAGTGTTATAGTAGGATAGTAGTGATCGAATTCATTACTATAACACTTTCGACCTATATATATATATATATATATATATATATATATATATATATATATATATATATATATTTGGGGGGACTGTAAAACCTCTTTCTGTGTATGTTTAAGGTAATACAATGCCATGTACATTACTTTTGCGCATTATCTTTTAGTGCACCACTAATATTAACCTTTGAAACATATTTACAAAAAATATATTTTTTTGCGGCTGTCCTTCAAGTTTTTTGTGTTTTTTTTTTAAAAACTGTTCAATGACGTAATGTAGAAATATATAAAAACAAATATGTGGTTGACGACCTACCACAGCTTGAATGTCCATTTGATCGTAGAAATGGAAAGATGAACGCCTAGGATGGAATCCAGCGGATTTCAACAATACTGATTTAGTAACCATGTACACAGACGAAATATGGACCCCTCAAATTTCAATGATCAATTCGTAAGTTTTCAGTATTTAATTCCTTTCTCGTTATCACTAAATTAACTCGAACCGAAAATCCAAAGGTTATACAGAAACTTCGTTCGTCACATAAGGCAAGATTTTGATTATATTAAAAGGGGAGAAACAACTGGTATAAAATAACCTAACTTTTAGCAAAGGCATAAACATAAAAGTTGGAAAATGTCCTTGTAAAATAAAGAGATTGCACCATAATTGAACAAACTCGACTTACCAACAGTATCTATAAACCAAAAAATAAAACAAATATGTTACTATATTTGTAGGATGCCGCCATTATTTACTAAAAACTTTAGCGGTTTTAAAAGGACAATAATTAATATTGCGGAAGGTATTTCACTAGTAGGAAAATGACAATAGAAAAACCACCCTCTTGCAACGGATTTCGATTAGTAAGTATGCACGATACGTTGTGCTATAATTTGCGATGACAAACTGTTTTGATAATAATTTTCTTACAGGTAGTAAAGGCCCATGTACTTTAGCTACGAACGTGCATAAATACAACAATACCCTACTACATTGTAGCAGAGTGGCCTTTGAGGCCAGCTTAAATTTATCACATGAATGCATAGCATGCATAACAATGCAATGCTGAGCCCTGTACAAAACTTAAGCTATATGTTTGCCTGGACGTAGGTAGGTAAACTATCTAGCTAGTTACGTTCAACTTAGACTAAGAGGCAAGTTATAGGCTATATGCCTATAAAACCATCACGTTAACACAGTTCTGTACTAACACTAGAAATACCAGTGTTTCCAATGACAGGATCAATCTTAGACGTGCGTGGAAACAAGTTAAGACCCCTCAGATGACCGGAAATGACATCTTCCAGACTTGTACTTACTCCGTTGCTGTTTTGAGTTTTAGTTTGCATTTAAATTAAACAAAATCAACAACCTGTTCAGTGATGTGCTAGGGAAAATGCAACTACCAGAGATTTTCATGCTATCAGTAAATAATATTTTTCTATTTTAATGCAATCCCAAGATACGATGTGCAACCCTACACTGTTTTTAAGTTAATTAAGTATTTGTTCGAGCAAACTACTGTCTAAGCAGAGAGCAACCATCAGTTGGCGTGTAGCGCACAGAAAAAATATTAAAAAGTGAAAACCCCTCGATAGCCAAAAATGGTATTTCCCAGGTTTGGACGTAGATTCAAACCATTCGCTTTAATGAGTAATTAAATAAAAAAAAAACATTTTGGGAGAATTACCACTTAGAACCTACCACTATCAGTACAAGTCCATCTTATCGATGAATAGTAATTCTTAAAATGGGCCAAAAAGTAAATAAACGATGTGTAAGCGTGTGGTTTGTTTCTAAGCAAATTATTCGACCAGAACACTCTTTAAGCAGGACGCCATCATCAGAGCGGCAGCGGCGCGCGTAGAAAATGTTGCAAAATTGAATTAGATGGCTAGTAGATGGCATTTCCCAGATTTTTAACCAAAAGCAATCAATGGTTTTAATTTTTAACTTTCGCTGCCAACAAAATTTTAACTCCAATAACATTGAAAAGTTAGAGATCAACTTGCTAAGAGTTCAGAAAATTATCAGTGAAATGTAACACGGAAAATTGCCGTGTTGGACAGTCATGTGCCCAACAAACTGCTCTATGAATTATTAGAGTAATTTATTTTGGATGTAAATTGAATATGTGAGTGTTTAAGTTTCCTCTACAAAATGCTGCTTAAACAATAACGTTAAACATATAACATTACCTCAACGAAAATAGAGTCCAAAACGTTATGCCTGACATCAATCAATTTTAGTTTCAATGATACAACTCTTTATTGACGGAATGCTTCTAAAATGTCTAAATTTTAGCAAGGTTCCCAAAATGCAAAAATTTATCAACTAGCAGGAATACATTTAAAAAAACATACTTTTCTATTTTGTAACTTACTCTCTTACATCATTTACTTTCACCTTTTTCTGAACAGCATTAAGAGCAGCGGTGTCAGTAAAATGCCTTTATCGAGTCAAGGACAAATACTATTAACATCTGAAGGGAATGCTGTTTTCACCGAGATATTCGTCATGTCTAGTCAATGCCCAATTTTGTAAGTACAATTCATATATGTAAATATATGCATCCCTCTGAACTTAAATAATATCTGTTTGTACACGATGAGGAAATATTATCCATATTGGTCAGTAATGTTGCCAAATTTGGGAAATAAAATCTGATATTTTCCTTACAGCATTCGTTACTTTCCGTTTGACAATCAAGGATGCCCTTTCATCTTTCATCCTGGAAACCAGCTTGCGGAGAATGTTAACCTAACTGTGGAGAAACCAGAATACACAACAGCGATAGAAAATTCTGAATGGACTTTAATTAACGTCAGTACCCGTACCTTTCAGAACCATGTAGGATCTTTTGTCAGTAACAGACCCTCAGGTGAATCTATATCTGTTTGCGTGTGTGCTATTTTCAAACGCGATCCATATTATTATTTTCAGACACTCATCATTCCTTCTACTTTACTCTGTGTTATGTCAATGGCAACCTTTTTAGCACCCCCTGACAGTGGTGAAAGGGTATCTCTTGGTGTATCTATGGTCCTAGGTCTTACCGTCTTTCAACTATTAGTGGCCGATACATTGCCTACTGTTAGTAAAGATTCCCCACTACTAAGCCTATATCTTTTCGTCAACTTCATTCTCGCATGTCTCGCTGTTCTGTTCTCCTTGGGAAATTTAAACGTAGCTTATGGAGACAGCAGAAGACTTTCAACGTTTCGTAAGCACCCAAACGTTAGAAACTTCATTCTGGAATATCTTCCACGGGTTCTTGGGGTACTTACCTACAGAGAACGAGCCGAGAGAGAAGCTACTGAAAAAACAGTTCCCACTAAAACAGTGCCTCCCACAGATATACCCAGTGTGCAGTCTGAAGGAACCTCAGTTGCACATGGAGAGAGCATCCCAATCAGCAAAGTACATCCGAGTGAGTCGTTTGTTCTAAGGGAGAATTTGAGCCATAATCAGAAGGTGAGAACACCTCACGTTATATGAATTTCATTAAGAAGTCACCATCGAGTGCTTTTCCATTACCTCTGAATGCCATTTACAAGTGGGGCAGATCTAGACTATGTTCTAAATTGAAAGAATTTTTGGATTTTATATTACCTTCAGTTAATCTAGCTTTTTAAATGAATAATGACAACTACATAGCAATCAGGAAAAGAGTCGTGGTTGTGATTTACTCTCTTAAACAAATTGGTTAGAAACTGGACTGTAAAACTCTGTCTACACGTAACGTTGTGACCCTCCCTTTGCGTAAGTTGTTGTCCATGTAGCCATTACTTAAAAAGGTTAATATTCACCGACGTCATGGCGTTGCGCGTCTTGTAAAATTTACATCCGCGAAATTTCCAAACATACTGCCCATAATTAGTTCCATTCAGTATGCCAAATTGAAATGCGCTGACGTTACGTATATAATCTGTATATAAAATTTTCATTTAACTTCAATCATTTTAATAATTCCACCATCACGGCAGCGATAGCCAAGTTGCGCTAGAATGTCAAAATTGGGTGTGGGGGTGGGATGTGAGATAACTAAGGGTAAAGGAATTATTTTGGGAAAAAAGTTAACTTTGTTGGCGCATTGCAAAACCGAGAACAAGGCCACGCTCCTCGGGTGGGGTCCACGGGCAAAGCCCTTTCCCCCTCCCGAAAGCGTCAATGGAGGTTCTTAGCATATCTCTGGATGTAAAATAGAGTCTCTGGAGAGGTATATTATTTTTTCGGTTAACTGAAAATAACCTGAGTGAGGTGGACAATACCGCCACTAGAGATAAATTTTCTCCACAACATCAAATGAGAGTGCCCACGACCATGTAAAATCTTGGCATCGAGTGAACTTCAGTCTCAGAAATAAGTTTTCCCACAAAGACTACTTCTTCAAGAACAAGTGTATTTTAAACGAAAGCAAAAGAAGAAAGTACACCCCTTGAAACGCTGTCCATAAGTCCGAAAATTTTCTTTCACATATTATCATTCTTGTCGCCTTATGAAACTCCTCATCGTTGAATTTTCTGACCCAGGTTGCATACAGGGTTAGCAAAAATATTTCCTGCAGAAATCCATACAGTGAAGTTTTAGTACATATTTGTTTCTATTTGGCAAATGCAATGCTCAAGGTACGAATTGTGCCATTACGGAATTAGGAGAGAGATATGGGTTAATTCACTAGTATTATTAGCCCATGTAAAATTTATACAATTGATGGTGGAGTTTTGTAAAGCATGCTATCCCCATTCTAAAATATGCGAAAAACAACGAAAGGTACTAGACAAGTAAGTAATTATTGCATGATGGTATTTTTTCTTTTTCCTTTCAGAGGAGACTGGAAGCCAGGACAATTGCTGTTGTCTTGGACCGAATGGCTCTTGTTGGATTTTTAATTGTCATTATAATAGTTGTCGTCATCACTGTGGCTTTATTTTTACAAAATCCGGGACCGTCATACGTAAACTGTTTCAAGTAGCATGTATGTATGTCTAATTTGGCCGTCAAATTCTTTCAAAAGGTTGCAGGACACAAAAGATCGTAAGCTCCACATACACAACAAACAGTGGCGGATACGAGGGGGGGGGGGGGTATGCATGCCCTGCATACCCCTCCCCCCACCGGAATGGTAAAAGATGTAAAGATAGCCAGGCAAATTGTAGCCTAAGCCTAATAACTTTTTGAAATACAGTGATATTTGATACATTATCTGATTACCATATTCTTGTGTCATATTTTCCGATAAAATGAAAAATAAAAATAATTATGTATATATCTTCCGTATCATTCATCCGGTAAATCCCCGTTTTATTTACACATTGCGCAATGACGAATGCTAACTCTAGAGTTTTCCGCCAACGGCCGTTGGTAACGCTGTTTGTGACATCGCAGGTTTGTCAAAAATGGTTATTGGGCCTCCTTGGGGCTACGACTCCGTACAGTTTACACATGACATAGTGTAAGGCTAGACGCACACTTACAAGACTTTGCACATCGCAACTTAACTCGATCGTCGGAGCTCCAGCAATCGTGTAATGTGCGTGAGTGTACGACTGCGACTGGCAGTTGCAAGACCAGTTTTAAGAAGCACCGACTTAAGTCGGAAAGAACCAACGTATTGGATCTTCCCGACTGAATTCGTCGTGACTTAAAACTGGTCTTAACATTGCCAATCAAAGTTGTTGCGACGATCGAGTTGAGCTTCGGTTTGAAAAGTAGTGCAGTGTGCGGCTAATTAATATCGTGTAACGATTTCGCATTGCTGGACGTGTGACTTCTTGGAGTATATCGGATTATCTTATTTCATCACTCAAGAATATTTGTTTGGAGTTTGTCTTTGTGGGTATGCACAGTCTCATATAGGGATAAAGATGGAGGGTTCTGATCCTCCTCGGGAGAAACCGAAGAAATTCATCAGCGACATTTTCATCGCTCAGTCCAAAGAAGAGCTGCAGTGCAAACCACCTGGCAATAAATAAGTTACATGAGGTATGGGCTCTCCGGTACAGTGGTATCGATTCGAACGCATCTACTGCAAATGCATCTTCCTGCCATGGTGACTATGGTGCCAGCGGGAAATGATGTTACTTGTGTGTTTGAAAACGGGAGTAGAAATACCCTTCTGGTCAACTTATTGAATTATTACAGTTATAAGAAACGTCTTCTGACGGAACATTGGATGCCAAGGGAAAAGTTTTAATATCCTTGCTCACAGAAAGAGAAAAAAATTCCACAGAACGTGTTTCTTCTAAAGGAAAGAATTGTTTCAAATATTAACCGTTAACGAAAGGTCTCGTCTGTGTAGCATGTGCGTTGTTTGCGCCAGAGGCTATTCCTATCACCAGGAAGAAGATAACAAACCTGGGCGCACATTTTGTACGCTTGTCGATGTATATAGTGCTTTCCTTCCCCGGCCAATACTCCCAGTCCAATCAAACCCATGCAGTGACGAAAGTTTGTAGGCTATATCTGCTTATTTCTTAAAAAAAATATATGATTATAGGGAAGCACAGAATGCTGATTTTGGCACATTACAGTTAAACCCAAATAGGTCTGGGAAGTGCCATTTCTTGAATTCTAACAGGCAGCAAAGGCTTAACAACAGCCATTCGTATGGCGGCCCTTCAATCTGAGTGTACATTTGATGTCCCATCCATATGCAGACCCCCTCCCCGACTGCAAATTCCTTGATCCGCAACTGACAGCAATTAGGGTTTTCACGTGTGTATCTGCCAGCAGCTATAGTAGGCCTATATTGCGTCCATGAAAAACAACTGCTCCTTGCCGTTTCTTTCGTTGTTTATTGAATTTACCTATGCCTGGAATAAAATGCTTGTCAATACAGGCAAACGCTTATACGGTGCTTTCGAGTTAAAAGATGCAACACTGAAAAACGTAAACAAAAATCATGTCTATTTTTACTTTAAAGATCATTCACCCATTTTGAATACGATTATTTTATGTTCCATTTGCTTAAAGACTGTTCCTTTATTCTCACCTTAACAACTGTTCACAGCATAGGCGTACGGGAGCATTTAGTTTGGGGGGGGGGGGGCAGAGAATTCTTCGCCCGAAAAATGTAATTCTGCCCGAAAGACTATCTAAGCGGAGCGCCACCATCAGTTGGCGCGGAGCCTACCGAAAATTTTGAAAAATCGCCACCCTCATACAGCCAGAAATGACCTTCTTCAGGCTTATAAGCAGAATCAAAGCCGTCGATATTTTGAACTTTCGTTTGCAATAAAATTTTCACCCAAAAAATTAGCAAATCTACAAAAAGGTCAGAAAACTCCCAGATGAAATGTACCACTTGGCACTATCATTGGGTGACTACATTAAGCTATAATAATTGGAAAATGAGTTTGTTTGAGCGTTCTACAAACTATTTTACGTCATACAGCATGACGTTATCATCAATATAATTTTGAAAATTGAAAAACTTCAGAAAACCCTCGAAAATCCCAAGGTTTCTCAACTTCAAGGGAGGATGGTATTGCATCGCATCCCGGCTGCCTATTAAATATAAGTTTCGTCGAACTTTACAAAGATCCCGTGTGTTTTAGCAGCCTGTTTAGCCCAGATTCCCAGGCCCGAATTACCTGAGTGGGAATGCCATGCAACAAATTGGCGATTAACTCAATTTTCGCGAGATTCCCAAGCAAGGTAGCAGCCTGTTTATATGCATTTAAACAAACAAGGGTGCAAATTATTTCCTAGTGAGCAAACGACCTAAGTCCATATCAACGGTTTTGGCACACTTAATCCCCACAAACCGTACCCATTAAATAAAAAAGGGGCATTGACGAGGCACTATTCAAATATTCTTCCCCGATCCAGCAATCGGTAACTGAGGTTCGTCCTTAAAAACATTTGAGATGGGAAAAAACATAATATAATGATATACCGCGCCTGGGAATGTATAAAACATTACCTGGTCCTGTATGATCTTTCCGGGGAAAACTGTAGAACGGAATTAAAAACATGAGTACCTTATGTCGGTAACTCTGTTGCGACCATGGTCGTCCGCAGAATTTTTTACAAGGGGGGGGGGGGGGCAAGGTCATTTAAGGATGATTCAATTGTGTACACTATCTAAGCGGAGCGCCACCATCAGTTGGCGCGAAGCGCTTAAGAAAATTTTGGGCCTTAAAAACCCTCCAGATGGCCCGAAACGACACTTGGCGAGTGATATAAGCTGCATGTGCCCAGCCCTGAAACAGGACTTTCATTCGTGTCTGTAATGTTTTAGATTTTTAGAATTTTCAATGTAAAATATTGTTGAAGGGAAATCTGCCTCTCGGTCATGTCCTCGCACGCCTGTGCACGATAAAGCTTACAACTGTCAAACAGCCTATAAAGGCCTTTATCCGTTACCCAATTATGAATCACTGAATTGATACAACTGTCTATATGACTCGGGCCGAACTCCCGACTATATATAAATGATCTACTAACGCCGTTTGAGAAAAATCCGGCTTGTCACGTTTCTAGATGTTTTTACATGAAATTTGTGGTCAGACTTACTTGGAGATTTGTTCACACTAAATTCGTATGAGTGAGCAAACAAGCTACGCTGATTTGTGTACCATTACCCGAATTTCGGTTTCACAGCACTGCTCATTTTGAAAAGTGCAAAATCGTCATTTCATTCATATGCTGCCCAAATACTTCTCGACCAAGTACGTTTCAGTCTTCTGGTGAACATTGGTGATTGTCATTTAGTAATTTGGTGCGTCACAAGATAGCTTTTAATTGATTTGTTCGGGCAAAATTTTGGAGACTGTATACATCCTCTCTCCCCTTGTAATCTGGCAATTAAAAATATCCCAGAACTTTTTTGCAACTTTTGCCCGAATATTGTGTCATTTCGGGCAAAGATTTGCCCAAGAATATGAAGTGAGGCTAACGAAAAATTGTTTTTTTTTTCATAAGCTGCCCGAATGTGTCCCGAATTTTGGTATCTTTTAGAGTTTTCATGAAAACTGTACCGTGACTATGATGCTTTTTTATTTTTTTTTTCGGCCAAGTGTTTGAAGGAATTCGGGCACGCCTAGGAGTTTTCTGTGTAAGTAGAAACAAATCAGGTTTTCAGACTCAAACCACTGCCCGAATTTTTCCAGATCCCTGCCCGAGTTTTAGGGGGGGGGGCAGTCTGCCCCCTGCCCCCCCCCCCCGCCTCGTACGCCTATGGTTTACGGCTATCAAACAAAAATAAGAATTTATGAACTAGCAGACTTCCATAGAATTTTAATTAGACACATACAATTGTATAAACCTATGTTTGAAAATGTCGGTTTACCCTACATAATATTATTAGGCTATGAAAGTGTACGTCTTCTTGAGTTATTAAATGGCATCGTTCTTGAAAAGAAATGACACGCTGATCGAACGGAACAAGCAGCTTAAAATGTTATACATACTTAAAACAAGCCTGTGGAGTTTGTTTTCTGCAAAGCCGATGCCACTGTCTCTGCGTGTGTGCACGCAACCCTTCAGCCGACTGGTGCAGGTATTTTAGATTAACCCTTTACCGTTGTGCTCCGATCGGGGCATATTCGCGCGCCTCGGGAGTGGGCGGAAAAGCGGACGTAGCCCTCCCCGCATCGGCTTCCGTAGGCCATTGACCCCGTGACCTGAAACTATTGTCTCTCTCGTTCTTGTGGCCGAATTTTCGGGTAGCTACTCGCAGTTTCGAGCTTCGCGTGAAGCAGTAAAGATGGGTGACAGCCGAGCTCTCCGCATGGGCCAAAAGGACCCAAACAACGGTAAAGGGTTAAAACAAGCCTGTGGAGTTTGTTTTCTGCAAAGCCGATGCCACTGTCTCTGCGTGTGTGCACGCAACCCTTCAGCCGACTGGTGCAGGTATTTTAGATTAACCCTTTACCGTTGTGCTCCGATCGGGGCATATTCGCGCGCCTCGGGAGTGGGCGGAAAAGCGGACGTAGCCCTCCCCGCATCGGCTTCCGTAGGCCATTGACCCCGTGACCTGAAACTATTGTCTCTCTCGTTCTTGTGGCCGAATTTTCGGGTAGCTACTCGCAGTTTCGAGCTTCGCGTAAAGCAGTAAAGATGGGTGACAGCCGAGCTCTCTGCATGGGTCCAAAAGGACCCAAACAACGGTAAAAGGTTAAATGTTATGTTGAAGGGAATATGGTTCGAAATAAATCTTACTTTGTAACCTTAGGGAAAATTCAAGCCAAGGGCAAGTTACATACGTCATCTTTGTAACAACTTTGATGTGTTCCTTTGTCCCTAGCATCTTATATTTGTCATTCATTTCATTAGATTTACATATCTTTCTCCAAATCGTTCAAACACAAATCTCATATGCATGTTAAAATAAAAAATAAAAACCTTCGTTTTCCAGCTGATTACCCTCGTTTACTGATATGGTTAGGATTAACAAAGTAAGAATGAAGAGATTTGCAATCCCGCATTTTAGAAATCTCGCAAGTAAAGAAGGTTAAGTTAGTCTGCAGTCACATTTAAAATCCTTTCAAGAATTATGCCAATTTATAATTAAAGCAGATGTACACTTGGATAGCCTGATAATATTATAAAGGTTATAGGTATTATGTAGGTTAACTCATTGCTGATGTTTGGGTCCTTTTGGACCAAGGCGGAGAGCGCGGCTGTCACCCATCTTTACTGTTTCACGCGGAGCTCGAAACTGCGAGTAGCTACCCGAAAATTCGGCCACAACAACGAGAGGGACAATAGTTTAAGGTCACGGGGTCAATAACCTGCGGAAGCTGACGCGGGGCGTGCTACGTCCGCTTTTCTGCCCACCCCCGAGGCGGGCAAATATGCCCCGATTGGAGCACAACGGTTAAGGGTTAAACCACCGCAAATGTACATTTTACATGTAGATATGTACAAAAATGGAACCTTTTTACCGTTACAAACTCTAAAACGTCCGTTTCAAATTGAACCAGAAAATGATCAAATGGGCACTGAACCCTTATTTAACTACTTTCAGTAAAAAAATGATCCGTTTTTGGTTCAAACTGAACCAAACCTAATCAAATATGTGGTTCTTTTAAGGTTCAGTGCCCATTTGATCCTTTTCCGGTTCAGTTTGAACCGGACATTTTTAGGGTGCACTCTTTTACCGCAACGTCTTTCAGATAGTCCGTAATTCAACCGCATCTCCAAAAATGTCTCACCACAACTGTGGTAACCACTGTCTACGAGAATCACATGATATTTTAACCTTGTCATGGATATCCTAGCATAGTCAATGGGGATCACGGTGCACCCATGCATGGGAAGAGCGAGCAAATTTTTCTCTACTTGTCAGAATTTCCACCTCTTTTGCAAGACAGCATTGAGCTTCAAGCTGCAATACAGATGGTTAATTATAGTGTTTTTAATTTGAACAATTTTTTCATGGTAAAGAGAAAACTAAGGTACATTGAGAAATAATTTTTATTACGAGTGATAGTTCAAAATCAAGTATCCTATTCATCACTTTAAATATGTTGATGTAGAACTTAATGAGGATTGCCCATCAAATCCCATGTGATGATGCACGGAAAGTAACTTTGAACAATTCCCCGTCTTTAAGTAGAAAACTTTACGGCTAAAGGGTTATGCTAATATCGTTGATTCATCTTCGACTGTAAATCAAAAATTCGAGGAATTCCTCCATTTTGAAAGTAACTTATTACGTGCCTTTTTAAAAAAAAGGACAACAAAGGATATACCCGACAAATAAACAGCCCTACCCATTTTTGTTTTTTTGGCCAGGAAGTTGAGCTCGAAGCTGCGGGACTAACGACGGTTGTGCGAAACAATATTCAGATCAAATAAGTTTGAACGCGCCAAGCTCCTTAAAATTTTGGGGTTATGCATCAAAAATACTAAAAATGCTCGTCTCATGTTAATAAAATTTTTATTTTCCCTATTTTTTGTCTGTACCTGGGTACGTAAGCCTTAAATCGTCTTTATTTACTGTCCACATTCCCTCATACACCTCACGAACCTTTACATTCAGTGAAATTGATGGAATTAAGATACAATTTAGTGTTCAGTGATACAGGTAAGCTGCAGGGAAATTAAGATTAGCATAGACTCCAGTTATGGCCGAAGGAAATCAGGCCATCACTGCTGTCCGGATTCGTCTATAAGGGAAACAAACCAAAGATTTGAGTCTCTACTGTCG
Organism: Holothuria scabra; assembly: GCA_037179385.1. Taxonomy (NCBI): domain Eukaryota; kingdom Metazoa; phylum Echinodermata; class Holothuroidea; order Aspidochirotida; family Holothuriidae; genus Holothuria; species Holothuria scabra. The sequence continues at coordinate 38,714,531 of CM074193.1, forward strand.
GCACTGCAGTTAGAGAAAAAATCGCCTGGTTTCCTAAAATCAAATCTATGCTGATATTTTTCACACCCAAATGATGTTAACAGGCTTTTTCTTGTTTTAAAAAAGTGTGCATTTCAAAAATGACAACGAAATACGTCATTCCAAACAAAATGACTTACTTGGCTAATTTATAAAGTCCGGTTCTAATGCGTTGAAAATTTTGCAATAATGTTTCTATATTATTTCCTGGAATATTTAATTTACCAGTTGATTATTTCATGCTCTGACGTCTCCTCTTGAAAAAGGAACATACACACCCCAATACATCAAAGGCGGTATGGGGGGTAACTAATATCTGAGTTTGTTACTTGATCTGTGACCTCAAATGAGCTATGCTTTCATTGTGTTCACACTGCGTGAAAAACAATTAACACATGCTGACTGAACTGTCAGCTAACCCCAAATGTTGTGTAACTTTTTGTGTATTGAAACACATCTTTACTGTCAATCAATAAATCAGATATGAAACTTGACTTAATCAAGTCTGCATGTAGTGGCTTCTTTTCCCCCTGAAGCGATAAGAGTTAATCAGGCAGAAATGAAAGGTGTAACAAAACGTAAGAGGGAACGTTTCATCATGATTTAAATTTTGCTGATAGATTTTCCTGTTCGTTATCTTCTTAGAAGATCACTTTTTAATGGTTGTTGTTTCTAACGGTTCTTATCAATGAATATATGAATGCATAGGTACATAATTCACAATGTACACAAGTGTTTTGTATTTAAACGTTGAACGGTGCCCGTGTCAGCGCATATGTGAAACCGGCACTTGAACCCAAGAAGAATAGCACAGCAGGGCGGTACTAGTTTATTATTCATTGAGAAAACGAAGGGAACTAACGCACATCAAGATGAACAATGCTTTAATAATGGCATAATTCGGTATTGGGTAAACTGAGACCCATGAAGAAAGATAAGATGAGGTTATAAAGCCAACACGTGGGAAGGCCCCGGCTTTAATTGGACAGTTGGGCCCACAGTCTTACTTCGAAAGCTGCTGGAGAGTCTGACTCGTAGACTGCACCAAATGTTCAACCCTAGTTTGAATGTAGACTTAAAAGTTCGGGCGTGGTGTCAGACCAGGGGTCTGTTCTTCTATGGAAATCAGGACATCAAAGCCGGACCTTGGACGAAAAAGACCAAGTCCAAATGGAACATTTGGGAGTCTTGATTGGAGGGGGATTGCTTTAAATTTCCAATTTGTTTCTCCTGGAGAAATGTGGCGATCTTTCTTCAGGATTGAACTGAAGGTCATGCGACCGGCAGACTAAAGAGAAAACAAAATCAAAGTGCTATAATGTTTAATTTGTGCTTTAATTAAACCATATCTGTTAAATACAACCTCATCTGGCAAGCTTATTATTAACACAACACTTAACCTCTGCAGTTGCAACGGCACCAACCCTTCCGAATGGCCAATGACCAATGAATCGCAAACCCTATATAAAAATTAAATTCCTGACTTATCTGATTTTCCTCACTCTTTGAAGTTCTTAACAATTGCGTCATCTGATTCAATCAAACATTTAGTAATTTACACGATTCACTCGAGGATCGCCCCCGTCACGCCAACACCGCCTGTCAAGTCCAATGCCAAAAGTGCTTTAAAATAACATTTTGGAAACAAAATTCATATATACGATTAACTCAATTAAGTGTAACATCATAGACATTTCACAACAGCTAGTAATCGTGGTAACAACGCAGGTACAGTACACACTTGGCTAACGTTACAGCAGACTAGCATTTCGTGCGTTCACCATACCGCCATCATGAAAAGTATCACAATTGTTTTTTCTTAATATTTCATTTCCCTTATCGTGTTATAAGATCTCCCTTTCATATTACCAGTGACAGCGAAATCTTTACAAAAAATTGATATTGCAGCCATTACACTCACAGAAATTTTTACACAGGTTAGGTAAAATTTTACTTAATCCCGCTATTAAATAGGAACTCCAGAACTTTTATGTAAAATTTACCAAAGTGCTGGTCGGTAAAAGTTTACATAAAACTTATGTAAAGAAACCGCTGTCGAAATATTAAGTAAAACGTGAATGGTAATTTTACTTTTTTCAGTTCAGTAAACTTTTGCATGAAAACTATGTAAAGAAATTATTGAAATATGAAGTAAAATATCTCAGTGTGCGGTATTTTTCATAAATTTCGTCCAGGAACTTTTACATGGATAACAAGTAAAATGTTTTGTTCTATAAATTGTTACTGGGCCATTTAATCAAGGCTAGTGGGACCTGTTCTTCACATTTTATAGTTAGCCTATGAAAAGGACTCCCCCCTGGGTTTTGGAAATTAAGGTATTGTAAAAGACAGGTGAATAAACAATAGAAACGGTGCATCTCTTTTTCAGAACATTTTATTAAAACAGTAGCACTACAAATCAACGCAGTAACAATCACAGTACATTCATGTACACCACATCATAGTTTTCATTTAAGTACGAGTAGAGTAGCAAATTCTATCATAAAATCAACTGTATATACTGTTTATAAAGTTACATTAAGCAGGATATTTGGCTTCATGGTCCTCAAGGTATGGAGCCTGCAAGAGTTGTAAAGACTGGGAGTGCCAGAATATCAAAATGGACGGAGGCAATCTAGGGGTAAAGATAATTTTTTCTGGGGGGGGGGGGGGACCTAGCCCACATCGCCTGTTCCTGGAGGTGGGTCCACAGGCGAACCCAACAGAATTTCTGAGATTTTAGCATACCTCTGGATGAAAAATTAAGTTTATGGAGAGGATTTTTCGGTTAATCCAACTCATACCTGATCCAACTTGTGGGGCAAGCGGGGGGTGCAAGGGGAAAATCTGGGGGATGCCCCCCCGGTTAGCGGCACCACTGGCTGAAAAAAATATAAGGCTTAAGGCTGCAATTTACTTTTGTGTACATAAACCTACAATACTACATTGTGGCACACCTAGAGTTTTACTCTACGGTGGTAAGATTCTTTTGCAAATCTCCCTTGGTTCATACACAAGTACGTGCACTATTAAAACATTATTGCTCTGTTGCAATGTTTCATAACTAGCTGATGAAGACATGCTAAATATGAAATACAGCTAATTTGTAAAACAGAATGTTTAACACAGATGAGATCTTCATGTGTGTGACAACACTTGGGAGAATATAATGAAAAATATAGTCAAAGCTCTACATTTATGTGACAACTAAGTGATTTGATGTAGCAGTCGGATCTCTTCTTATGGCATTCTTACCTAGTTCTGTAAAAGTATGAATGGAACTACAGGAAACAAAGGTGGAATGGATTCATTCTTGGTCCTTCTTAATGTGAGGCCTCGTACATAAGAATGACATATAGTTTTAATCAGATCAATGGTCTTAATCATAGATTAAGCTTAATAAAATAAATGACTTTCTATGTTACGTAATTGCTTGACATCACTTTACCATCTTAACTACAGGTAGCCTTGGTAAGAGAATGAAAGATTTAATCGTAACACATTTCCATTGAGGATTTTTCCTCTATAATGTTGTACAATAAACTTTTTCAGAGAAAAGGACATTTAGGCACTTGGGTAACTACATAAACCTCTGGCAGAGAAAATTTTAAAGTTACTATACCTATTCTAAAAATATAACAGCTAGCAGCATAGAGACTGAGGGAATTCCTTTCCTTTCTCTAACTTGTCCCTTACTTCCTTCAAAACACATCATGCCAAACAGAATGTTTAGCGGTCATTTTGATTACAACTTTTCTTCAGCATTTAGCACCTAAACTAGGTAGATGTGTATATGGTATCTCATAATCCAAAGACTAAATTGTTCAGTGTCTCCCCTGAAAGAAAACAGTTCAATGACTGTAAATATGGATCCAGTGTCTAGTTTTTGCCTTCCTATTACAAATATGAACGAAAGCCATAACTTTGATTCTATCTGATATTTGTCCAGAATGACCCCAAAATAGAGCAATACATCTTAAGCAATGCAAGTAATGCCTTAATTTATTGTTATTGTTAAATGTTTTCTAATGTGCAAGATGCCAATCTCCCATTTCACCTCATTTTGCAAGTTTGTCTGTGGCAAAGCACCTCTTAAATTGACAGCTAATACCTACCACAGGGGTTCTTCTTTTGTACACACACGTTTGGGGTTTTGTTCCATTTATACTTATCGACAGAATTTGAAAATAGGATCCTTAAATTATGAAGAACAAGTACTAAAAGCAATGCTTGCATGTGATATATTTTGCCTAGTATCGTAAAAGAGGAACTCCACACTTCATTATATTGTACACACACAATAATGTTTGATATTTTAAAAACACCGCATCAGTACATAACACATCTGAAATTTACCCAGGCTTTCACTACCCACCCCCTTTCATTGATAAAAAACACATAATATGGGTTCATTTAAAGGCCCAGTTGTCTCACCCCAAAGAGTACCAATTCTCCTAACCTTCTTACTTAAGCCCCTCCCACAATTGTCTGAAGTTCATCCTCATCCAGGAACAATCTCAGTTGATTGCTTCAGGGTGAGTACAGAAAAACTCAATGTATGTAATAAAAACACTCTTAGTGCGTTCATGCTGTGTAATATAAGCGTTGGGACTCTGCATTGTTTGAATTAGCTGTCAATCAAAGAGCTGAGCCAATTGAGAATTTTGGTACCCCTGTACCAAAATTGTATTTTGGGGTGAGAGGTTTGGCTCTTTAAATTGCCCTGGATCCCCACTTCACCAGAAGCAAACTACATGTCAACTTCTGATTGATAACAGTAAAGTTAAAGACATAAGATGCTCTTTCAACAAAAACATCAAAAACATTAGTTTTACATGGCCTTCATCAATTTCCAAAAAAGAGATATGGTTTCTAGTTGAAATTTACAATACCTCATAATGCCTACATGCATTGCTGGAACCCCAAATTGAAATTGAACACGTGACTTTGATATTGTACATGAAAGAAAGCTTGAGCTAAATATCCTGCCTCTTAGACCTCCTGCAAGTTATTTGGGTTACTCAGGAACGGCATGAATTATGTACCTGACATGTGTTTATCCCCTCTTTAACATTTTACTATAGAAGCATAATGTGGTATTGGCTTCTTATTGAACTTTATTGTCAAGAAAATTGCGCAAGAAAAAGGTCATTATACCTTATACCTGTACACAATGCCTTCATTTCTTTTTATGAAAATAAATCCAATACATGTTGTGGGTCTATTTCTGCCCCCCCCCTTCCCAAACTATCACCCAGTTAATGGAAGTACATAAGTGCAGGTTATAGGTCCTTCATTTTTTTATCAACTGAATCATCCAGTGTACAAACCGCACCCTTTTTTCTTAAACTAACATTTCTTAAAAATACAAGGGTAAAATAACTGTGGTTAAGAACTGACATTTATACTCTAGGGTACCATCTCCTAGACAGGTACGTTTCATGACTTCAATATTACATATACCCATTGAATGATATAAATGACATAAATCTCAGGACTAGAGGCTCTTATTCTTTCAATTAAATCATAAACATAGTTATTCTAATCCTTTTTATACATTGAAAAATATTTTTGATTGGCATTTCCAATTTTCTTCCTAAAACCTGGTAGAAAGAAGCCTATCACTGACCAACCTAACTACCCCACCCCAACATGTATAATTTATAAAAAGTGGAGAAAGACAAGCAAGAATTACTAGTTAGTTTTAAGGTGAATTTACAGAAGGAGAACATGCAACGCCTACGCTATATGTTCTTTACAGTTTGATACTGGCAGAAGGTGCACAACTCTTCTATATGGTGATATTTGAAATTTCCACGCTTGTACAATTTTTGTAGCAACTCCCATGCTCCTATGTAAGACTTCTGTTACATCAGATTGAACAACTGCATGGCCCTATATAGCAGACACCAACAGCACGAACGTTTTTGGAGAAGAAGAGTGCTTTCAATAATAACAAATACCTGATGGGAGTTCATTTTCCTTCCCCTAGGGTTGTGGCCTATCAGAAATGCTGTTCAGGTAGTACTGGAGGTTGGTACTTTCCTGCAAAGGAAAAATATACAGTAAAGATGCTTTTATGTACATTAGAGGAAAATGAACGTGAAATGCAGGATAGTATTCTACATTAACAGGCTTTCAACAAGGTTTTCGCACAAAGAAAAGCATTTACAAGTGAGAAGTCTCTTCATGCCATGCAAAGCAAAATCAAGTTACGAGTACCTGGTGCAGCAACACCCATAAAGTCGCTTTTGTACACGAAATGTATACAGTTTACTTTTATTACTTAAAGATTAAAATCTATCTTGTATCCTCAAAATCTTAGAGTGACTAGCATCATATTTGTCAAGAGAGATAGGAGACGTAAAAAACTTTAATACCCAAGTTCATCCAAGAATATGTATGAAATAAAATGTACAAATCAACTTCTGTATGAAACATCATTTCCAGAGCTGCACGTGTCAGGATTTTGAAAAATACTGGCTCAATTCCAATCATAATAACAGAACTCATTGTCAGCCAAAATGACGTCCAGTTCCATTCAAATACTATCTAAAAAGCCATAGAGAATTATCGGTAGCTGTTAATTAAAACTTGGTACGCTTGTTTGCTGGAAACTTCACAGAACCTCACAAATAAATCATTCTTGCAAGTTCAATAATTTTACACTTGGAGGTGTTCTCACTTTATCCACCCAAACCTATACCTTAATTTCCAAATGAGCAACCTGTTAACAATACCTCATGGGGATGTAACTTTATATCATGCACAAGATGAAAGGAACACAAATAAAAAAAACACACAAAACCGTATGGACAGAGACTGATTATTTTCGAAAATTTCCTCTTGCTGTTACTGCAAGATATAATCACATTAAATGCTTCAATATTCCTTCTAAGAAATCTAAAGTTAGTTTGAGTTGAATGTTGCTAATACTTATACACGAAAGTCAACAAAAGCAGCAGGATGTTTTCCTGATATTCGTCCTCCTTTGGGTCTTCCAGGAAAGAGATATGGCCAGAAATTTGTAGCAAGGTTGTGCTTTTATCTGCAAAATATAAAAAAATATGATGGTAAGGAAGCAGCTGCACTATGGGTACATTTTGAAATTATAAATTGCTTGGTGCAAGTAAGTGGAGGAAAAAGAATGCCAAAAGGCTTACAGATTCCTTGAACATAGCAAACAGGATTGTTCATCACTCCACTTTAATGTGAAATCAATGCACTTTCCTCAATTAGCATGAAACAAAAGTCAATTTGATCTATAACATGGAAATAAAGTAACCTGGTTTCTTCTACTCAATATGGAAAGGACAACATGCAAATTGTCTTTCCTTGAAAGCTGTGTTTAAAAGTTTAGTTTTCAATTTGGTTGGTGACCCTTCAAATGGCATTGGGTATCCACGAGCAAGACAAGATTCTTCCACTCAGCATGAGGAATCTAAACATCAAGTATCATGGTTTCTTCACGTTTTGACCTCTCATGACCACAAGAGACCTTTGACCTCCACAAAAATAATGAATTTCTTCTACTTAATATAGGGCAGGCACAATTTTAAGTATACCACCCTTGATTTACCACCCATTCTGATTGGTTGGATTCTGATTGGTATTCTGCTTGGTGGTTGGTTTAGGCCTCATATATATTTAGGGTTGTGACACACTCCCTTTGCTTATTTGCATATACACATATGCATGCACACTCTCATTCTCTGAAGAAGACTTGGCATAACTTTAGTTGTTCACTCATGTGTGACCATTTTCCCAAATTTCCAGGTTGATCCTAGCTCTGTGAACTGAAATCCCTCTCAGATTCACTCCAAAAGAGCAAAGTTTCACTCTTGTTTGAGTGCCTACAAGGACCACTCTGAAAAAGAGTGATTCCTGAAGACACTCACTAAAGAGTGGATGTTCACCCTTCTTGGATTTAATTTCACTCTTCTTGGAGTGAAATTCCCTGTTCTAGGAGTGTAATAGCAGCCTAATGGAGGGAATCCACATTATTCACTTTATTACAGAATGCTTAGTTCACTCTTTTTGTTTTAGAGTGTCAAAGGAAAATTGGGATATAAAAACCTCAGCATTATCACATTTTGTTGAGGCTTGATAGCAACTTGCAATTGGAAGACACTATAACAAGCAGTTAATATAGTAGATTACGTATAATATGTTAGATGAAACACATATTGGTAATGGTTGTTCGATCAGCACATTATTGAGAAATCCACTCACCACCCCAGGTTCAACTTGTATAGAAACTCGCTAATATTTCTTGAATTGTCCTCTTTCTCTTCCTTTCCATAAGAAGCCATGCATCATGCCATTTTGGAAATTTAATGCTGTTTCTGTACACTTTGATGAAAGTTCTGCCATGAGTCGTCACATCACTGGAGTTGCAATGCTGGATTTTCAATTTCTGTAAAAGATAGCAAAATATTTCAAATTGTTTTATCCTCAAGGTGTCTGTTTGTGATAAAAACACTGATAATTTCTCCACAACTGTCTAACAAATGGATCGATTCATTAGGCAGGCACGACCTTCCACTTGTGCCATGGGGAAGTACAAAGCAATTAAGCTCGATTTTTTAAGGGGGGGGGGGGGATAATAACCGCATGTACGTCACTCATGCTGGTAAGTTTTTAAAAAATTCACAGTTACTTCTTGGCAAGGTGTGGTTTGTTTTTCCGCACTATCCCATTACCACCTGCCAACTTCAGAGCCCCAGCCATCTTTATGAAATACCTCCACTTTAATCTAAACAAAAAGAAAATATCTTAATAGAAAAGCAAATCTTGTGATCAACTGATAGAATATTACTGCCATCTTAGCAAAAGTGATGGAGACAACAATATTTAAAACATACCAGGCATAGCTTCAATTTTTCCTTATGATCTACATCAAACACCAACCCTTTGATTCTAAGAAAACTAAAATCAGAGGCAAAATTACATTGTTTCATAAAAGTTTTGTTTATTTTTTTAACATCTCTGTGAGTTTCTCCCTTTTCCATAAATTTGAGTTTACTATTCCAATTATGTGGACGAGATGATGAGGTGATGTGTCTGATAAAGAGTAATCTCAATGGAGCTAAAGGAATGTATAGTGGAGTTGTTCCATAGAATTAATTTCTACAATTTTATCACATCTAAGCTGTTATCAGCTTAGTAGGATGTAAACACCTTTTTCCTTAGTTTCAAGTTGCCAACAATTTAAATTGAACAATGAAGATCAAGTATGCATGAACAGAAGGGTCTTAATAAGTGAGTGTTTGTTATATTTTTCTCAGTATGCAAACATGTAACACTCACCTATGCATGGTAGCATGATCTAACAAATTTCAGCCTCAGCCCCATTTTAGGTATAAGTCGTCTGATGTTCCTCTTTACCTCTTCTGAAGAGACTTGTCATCAAACTGTTGTCCTAGTTAAAAGAGATAATATCAATCATACCTCATATTAGGAGGTGAAAGTAACTTCAATGCATTCTCAGGGGTTACATCTAGACTGTGGTCTCACGTACCCTGCTTGAGGTAACACCATTTTACCAAATAGCTCCGCGTTTGAGTTACATGGGAATGCGGGTTATCGTGGGGTTGGTGTACGTTTAAATTTCGATCCAATCCACATCGCAGGGTTTATGCAGGTGTTTAACACCTTGTTTGTTTTGATCAAGCAAGGTCATAGGTGTGTATGGTGCTGATAACAGGTGTTTTCTAACATTTGACAGTAATTAGTATGTGAAATGTTTGACCTCATTACTATGGTAGCACTAACCAATCAACGAGGTTCTGTGGGTGAGACCAAGCCTCCCCCACAACAGCCTCCCTCACAATCATTTGAAAAACATGACAGTTATGTCTCATCATAATTCCTTTTTGTTTAATGGTTTTGAGTTTGCAACACTTTAATTTCTTTTAAATGGTATGTAGGGCCTATGGTAAGTTGCAAGGTGTATTTTGTTGAAGCATTTTCTTGGGAAATGTATTTAACCTTTACTTGAATTGTAGGCCTACTACATATTGTCACTTTTAGAAATGCTTAGAACTCCAAATTAAAACAAATATGCATGGTTTAATTCTGAGTCGGTTAGTTGGTTAGCCCAGTTTCCAACCAATTGGTTTAACTGGTTTAATCTGAAAGGCAAATCTTCACTTGGTAAATGGGACACCATAGTGTCCCATCATAGTGTCCCACTTGTTTATTTTTCAAGTAGGCCTTCATACTTCAATCCCCATTAGATCTTATTCCTCAGAAAGTATCATCCAAAATAGCAGGTTGACCAATGTAGGCCTACGGTGAGCTTAGTTTCTAGAAAACCTCTGTTTGGTGTCTGTTTTAATCCACCCAAAATTCTTAAAATATAATTTTCTATATTGACACTTTTTTGTAATAAATTACATAATTTTGCATGTTTCCAGTACACATAGATAATCTGAATTATTAAAGTTTTATTCTGGAAAAAGGGATAAGACTCACTATTACAAGTAGCCACCTTGTTCACAAAACCACCCTTACTTAACTTACACATTACTTAAATATAACCCAGGAAAACGGTGATATTTCTTTTGTTTCTTCATTTTTCATTTTCTACAATATTGTACAGCAGGCATGGTTTTTGTAGGGAATCTGAAAAAAGCAAATATTTATTTTTTTATACTTATAGGAAACATTCAGCTTCAAAGGTTAAAAAAAAAAATGCAAGGGAAAAATGACTGTAAATCAATACACCTCTGTGATACAGCACCCTAATCAGACTGACAAGATAATGTTTCAGCTAAAGATAGATGGTAAAAAAGCTGGGCAGATACCTTTATGACAGCTACTATCTTCATCTTCATTAACTTTCACAAAGTTTGATTTCAATAGAACGATTTCAAAGCAGATCAAACTAAAGATTGATGTAGGCTAGAGTTACTGGCCTGCGTGAAACAGTGCCCAGGTCAAACAGAATGGTATTGCTATGTTTTGTACGGTTTTGATCTTTTGGAAAACAGCAAAAAATTTAAAATGAAATCTCCTTTCCCTTCATAATGGTATGACTAGCCTAGGTCTATGGAACTTTGTTTACATCATTACGCTATGCTACATTAAAAATTACGTCACTGTAGAAGGTAACTAGGCCTAGCATAGTTCCATATTTACTCCAAAATGCTCGGGGTGAATTTCCGTAGAAGAGGATGTTTACTACCGGCACAAAATATGCCACTGCGGTGAGGTCTCGAAGAGGTCACAGTAGGTTCCGACTCGGCGAGTCCCACTGTAGTTCATATATTGTGTAAGCTTCCGGCCCTATAACTAACGTTATGTTCAGCCCACCATAAACAGTACCCACCGACCGTAGTTAAGTACGTAGCCTAACGGTATCCTATCCTAGCCTATACCTTTCAAGCCTCACTGGCTAGCGGTAACGATTAACTACAAAATATTGCAGAAAGGGTCAAAAATGAAAAAAAAAAAAAAAAAAAAACCTTCCAAACTTGTTCTGAGCTTATCGAGTCCCCAGTTTTTCAGCATTTCTTTCCAATCCAGTGAAACCATTTTGAAGGTGAGTCGATATTTTACATACTTATTTTAGTTACACGCAGGAAACACGAAGTTTGGTCGTCGCCTTTGGTCGCCACCGCTTGCAGTGTTTGTACAGTTCTTATGTAAAAATTAGTTCATTCTTTGGTAAATGTTTAATGCTTTGTTACACGTTACATACTTTTGGTAAAAGTTACATGGATCATCTGTAAAATATTTTCTATATAAAAGCTAAGAACGAACAGTTTTTACCATCCACTTTGGTAAACTGAATTTCAGTCGTGTGATACATATTTACTTAAACTGTGTAATATTGTTACTTATTTTAATTTACTTAATTTTTTTTTTTTACTTACCATTCTGTGAGTGTATTGTCGATCTCTAATTAAGGGCAGTCACTTGAAACCTTAAGCGAACATATTTATGAAGCTGAAGGTCGACAAAGTTCTCCTTGAAACTGTGATGTTTCACTTTAACTAAGTCCAAATTATGTGAGAGTAAATTTCAAAGAGCCCTCCAAAATTGAATTGATGTTTAATCGTTTTGTAACAAATTAAAGTCGTGATCGAAAACTAAGGCAGTCCGGGAAACTACCCCTTTTAGGAGAAATCCATTGTAAACAAAACTAGATCTTTTGCATTCATGAGGAATCATGAATAAACAAAGCCTTACTTTTATAACAGTCGTTTAATATGCGGACATGTCGTAATACGGTAGGCTGTCGGGTTGCAGCCTAGTAGGCCTAATGAACAACATGGCTGCGTATGGTCTATGTGCTGCGTTTTAACTGTATCTTTTGTAAGTTTTAACTGAAATGGTTTTTTCCCCATAAGATGTAATCTCCTGGACTGTTCAGTAAGCGAACTATTCCAGAAAATGTATTTGACACACTCTTTTAGTACAGACAAGAGTTGAAGGGATGAAATATGACCAGAAGTCACCCCTATCAGATACAGGTCATGCATGTAGCTTATAATCCTACCTAAAACAAAAATTCACTAGGCTGAAAGGAGTACAGTAGTGACATTGACACCCAACATAAAATCTTCGGTGAATTAACGTGATGAAATTACAACAAAGACTTTCTTACATTGCTTACTTTGTAATTTTACCCTTTTCTCAATGCAGAATGAACGACGTAAAATTATCAAAACTGGATCTTGGATCATTTAAAATGATTCTTATAATCTTTTAGCTGCCGACGTTACAACGTAGTTTATTGTTTCTAAGTATTAAATTAGTTATTAATTTAACAATCAATATTTCAATATTGAGTTTTACTTAAGAGAAGCACATGTTTTGCTTTAAATGTTCCACTTTTAATTATTGGATAATAATGTTGTGACCACATTCATCAAATAGAGTCTTTTTTACAGAACTGGAGAGATGAACGACTGTCTTGGAATCCTGCCGACTTTGATTTTGTGTCCCACATAAGGTTGGACGCGAGTGAAATTTGGACCCCCACCATTTTTATCAGCAACTCGTAAGTGTTATTTCCCTTCTGGGAAATGTATTGTGTAACTATCTGATTATGTATTATTGACTACCGGAGAGTAGTCAAGATAGGTAGCTGTAAAAAAGACCAAGTGTCGTTAAATCTTACAGGGAACGCGCAGATCTCATTTTGAGTCGAGCTTTCACAAACAGGGCGCAAGATGATCTCAACTGTTTTTAATTAAGACATCAACTTAACGATTAAGATGTAGAAAAGGGAATGGGTAGTTTTTTTTTGATATGGATATGTTAAAACATTACAAATAATGTGTCCGTGCTTACACTTTTTATGCACATCTAAATAAATTTTAAAAAAAAATAATTAGTTTGGTGACCCATTTTACTAGTCTTACTTACTTTCCCAAAGTTATAAAAAAAGATGGGTTTGGCTTCAATCGAAATTAATTTAGCTCAGTATTATGTTCGGTAACACGAAGAATAAACATTGTTCCTGGTATTTTGTTTACATAAAATGAGCGCATAATTTTTTTTTGTTGACGACCCATCTGATGGCCAGTTGCATTGCCATAATCACAACCAATAAAAGTTTGCGATGCTCAAGTTACGGCCCCACTACGAGACATTCGGATAGTATTCTAATCCGATTTTTTCAGACTTTTGCTAAAATCTTTTCCATTTCTGTTTGGAATTAGCCGAAATTTTCCGGTCTTTGTAAATATCTCAGTTGTACCGAACGACTGTGAATATTGCTTTTTTGCTTATAATTTCGTTACGTCACATCGATAGGAAATATCCGACAACTTTTTCCGAAAAAAGTGGATGTCGGTGTAACGTCACGAAAAAAAAAAAAAAAAAACAGGTGGCAGTTAACTTTCTTAGACATCAGATAAGAGGATTTTAGCAACATACCTTTTTGCACAATGGCCAGGTCACCTGGATGGATAATGGGTTTGAAGTTATTTTTTTTTTTAAATCGTGTTTAATGTGTTAGGTTCCTGGGTATTGTCTCACCATCAGAGGCATTACCATTCAGGCGTTGCTGCAATGTTTTGCTTAAATGTGTTTCACAAGCAAGTCTGCCAGTGGTAATGGTAGCAGTCTGTAATGGAAATATTTCCTTTCATTAAATTATGAATCTCGTTAGTGCTAAGGTCCCAAGTGTATCTTCACATTTTCATAAAAGCAAAAGCAGATTTAAAAAAAAAAAATTTCCAAGTAGTTTGGATACAGAACATATTAACAGGGAAAATAATGCTGGCGTCATTTGCGTCGCCTTTATCATTCTTCACGATAGCTCTCATTAATTTAAAAAAAGAGTTTCGTAATTCCACACCTTTTTATAGCTGAAATGAATATGGAGATGGCCCTGCAGTCACGTTTAGCGACTGGCAGGATGAACACTGTCAAGTTGACTATATTTGTTAGTAGTTGCACCTTCGTCCTCCTTTAAAGGCATATTTTCGTCATCCCAAACAGTTCCAATTCTCCCAACCTACTTACTTCTAGCCCCTCCCACATTAATCTAAAACTCACCTTTATCCAGACACAATTCTTGTTTATTGCTTCATGGCTTGCCCCAGTGGCCATACAAGTCCATAATGTGTAATCAAGACACTCTCAGTGCCCATGCTGCGTAATTTAGCTATGATGCATTGTTTGGGTGTGATGCCAATCAAAGAGCTGTACCAATTGTGAGTTTTGATATATGTATACTGAAACTGCAGTTTAGGGTGACGAATGCATGCCTTTAAAGTAGAATATTCTTTTTGTCTAGAATAAAACCGAGAAGGATTTTCTGTACAAAGATGCTTCTAAGGGTTTAAACGACGTTATTTTCCATTAATGGTCAAAACACATACGAAGAACCATGAATTGATCAAATAAAGATGAATTGATAAAATAAAATCCATTGCTCGACTTTCATTAGATAACCTCTTATTTACATTATCATTAATAGATCTTACTTAAAATGATTAAATGTAGTCTCCCTGCGATTTTTTGCGATGTAGTAACGGAATGCAAATTTTTGCAGGGTGAATGAGGGGAAACCCGGTCAATGAACAAACCAACGTCTTAAAAATAGGCCACTGCCCTAGTTACAAAATTACAGCTATTGAACACCCATTGCATCTGACACCAGGGTGTGGAAGGACAAGGAGGCCAAATACCTAATAGGATGTACGTTCCACTAACGTTTTTATTTTATTCATTTTTGGAAAAACCATACTTAGTCTTTTCCTTCAGGTTAGATAACAACGTACTTCAAGCAGTCTCTCATGGACACGGTTCAATACATTTAACTTCATCCGGCCATATTTACCATGGGACATTTGTCGTCGTTTCCACTCAATGCTACATGCAGTAAGTTAACCAGTTTGTATTTATCAAATGGGCGTAATCTTACAATTAAAACCGAAATCTTGTGCGGTCTTTTAGTCCTGTATGGTGCAAACGCCCATTTCTTCAAAGGAAATTGCTTTCCACATACGTCTGATTCACGTATTATAGTGGAAATCGGCATAAATGCCGTCAAGAACAGATTGCACTCTTGATTTTACGCATAAAACTTATCTTCAATACGTCTTCCATTCTTTATTGTTTTTAACCTCTCCTTCTCTTGGTACGTAACGATCAGATGACCATACGTCATCCGTATTGAATTAATGCACTCGTATTAAAATACCCACTAGCGCTACAATATTTTCACCTGAAGTTGTGCTGTTAAAGCGGGGTAATAGGCAACAAAATTTATTTCTTTCCGGAATTAAGGTTTTGAATGGAAATGTTCTTATTTGTTAATTGACATGACCCTTGTGCATCGCTTGCATTAAACCTTGTCAGCTAACCTGTATCGTTCTTTGTATGACCTATAATCTTTCAACTTAAAAACTAAACTATGTTAAACATGACGGCAATGAAATGGGCTAATAATCTTGAAGTTGTTGTCCTACAGCTCACAAGTTGGGCCGACTATTTAATTAGTTTGCGGAAAGAATTATACTAATACCATATTAGGAGAATTTCTGTTCTGTCACTGCTGAATTGCGTAGAAGACGTATATATATTTTTATGTATATTTGCAAAGACTTTCAAAATGGCACAGGTGTATTTTGAATTGTCTTATGTGCACTGTTTGGGAGGACCAACATTACAAGATTTGAATTGATCATGGAGAAACACCTTACTACTTATTACCATAACAACAGAGCATCAGTTCCAGAATTCGAAATTAGAGCCCCACATCAGATTTTCTCCAAACTCTGCTGTCTTCCCGGCAGGTCCGTCGAGAAACACATTTGAACCTTTCTGATGCATTACAAAGGTTCACAAGTGGCTCGGCGGACCGGCCAGGATGACAGCAGACGGATTTTTTTGCCATTCTGCTTAGATTTTTCTATTTGCACATGAGTATGTACAGTCTAATGCCTCGATCGCACTTGGAAATGTATATCTTTCTTGCGATGCATCCTTGGCTGCTTGAAAGTCACGTGTGGTCATTAGGAATTTGGATCAACGTGCTTGCTTTCGCCACAACTTGTAAAGAACATCAACAAATGTTCTAGATAGTATCCTCAAATGGATGCCTGTGCAGTGGCGTCACCAAGGAGGGTGTCCCCTGAAAAAATCATGTGCCCCCCGTGTGCTCCCCAACGGAGATTTGATATTTTTCAAAAAGGGTATGTCTGCTGTAGTTAGAGTGAGAGTGACTATGAAATTTTTAAGTTGCCCTGGAAATAATTTTTAGACCAGTGTAAAGACAATAGAGTTACCATTACATTACGATCTTAATACCTCATAGACCCCTTAAAACCCAGGAGCTTCCGGGGCTTCGCCCACTGGACATCCACCGCGACTCATATTGAACTGCCAGTTAGCTTTCCTCCATAGTTCACCTCCCCCCTCTTCAAAATGTCAGTCCGATCCGCTCTAGGTCGTTAAATCACTGCCCAGATATCTCTATGTACGCCTTAAGTTCGATAACACACCCAGATATTGTAGCTTTGTAGACGAGGGATGTGGTAAAGCATTTCACCTCAGTGGACAGGAGTCCTTGTCTCTGCAGTTGCTTTTTTCTTCTGGCTGACGGGCATTGTCGTGGTTATAATCCTGTTGTTGTGGGATTTTATGATGCCCTGCAGCCCTCGTCTTCAAAGCAACAGTCTCTTGGTGTGTTGTCGAACCTAAGGCCTTGTCGTATGCGCTCTAAAATTCCGCAGGGAAGGATATTGTCCACCAAATATAATGTTATGTGTTTAAACAGTTCGAGTTTATGTATTATAAGTAAAACGATATAGCATCGTATGCTGTTATTTAACAGTTCCCTGGTTAAACATCGGCCAAAATTTCCCCAAGGTTCAAGTAGTTTCATTATACTTTTTATTTCGATTCATAACTGGGTGATTGTACTGATTGACTTGTTTATCATGTTTTAAAGTCTTAAGCTTTTCATTAAATAATGCCGGTTTTAAAATACTCAGTTTCTTATTCTCATCATTTTAGTGACCTTAGCGTGGCGTCAAATGTATTAACCATAGGCTTACAGCACGAGACAGGAGTGCGGGCACAAAGCTGCAGAAACTTCCGGCAGAGCCTGGAAAATACTGACAGTCGATTTTATCCTAACAAGTCGTTTGGTTTTCATTTGCTCGAAAAATTCCAAAGTCCAAATTCAACATAAATTTTCGATGAAATTTCAAAAAAGATTGCAGAAAATTTATTTTGAAAGCTTATGCATTGACAATAGTTCCCGATTGGCTTCCCATTCATGGTCTTGCACAATTTAATGCTCGAAATGGAACAGTTGCCCGTTGACACAGGCAGTCGGGACGGTGAACAGGTGTATAAACAGTCGGACCGCCACTAGTCGACATGGTTATTTCCCGACTTCAGCGACATTTATTTGCATGAGTGGTTCGATGTATAAGGGAATAAAAGCCATTATGCAAACGGGTTCTAAAATATTATATCTGGTGATTTTGGCAAGAGAAAAGTTACTCCACGCTCCACGCCAACTGATCGTCGCGTTCAGTTGATATTAGCATATGTTTAAACCTTGGCATACGGTTAAATGAGAGCTTTTCCCATTACAACATTTGCGGCATCCTGTTCATAACAGTTCGCAAAGTTTTCCTCGAAGTAAGGCAGCAGTTCATTTTATCCGGTAATCTACACATGGTTAAATTTCAATTAGCTAATGTTTTATTGGAGTGGACATTTTCATTCTTTTTTGGCAACAGAAGATCAAACTAACGATTGATTTGATTTTACCTTCGAACCCGGGAAATGCCATTTTTCCATCTCACGATTATCAAAAGGCAAAATGCCATCCACTTTTCAATATGTACAAAACCCGTAGGCCAGATTCGCTTTTGGTCGGAATCCTCCTAAACACTGGAAAAATCGATTTCCAAACACACAATGTTGTCCGACATCGGTACTGGTCTATTACCCACATTTGTCTTCTACTTAACATTTTAGAAAATTTAAATGGGAAAACTTTTTATCAACAAGGTGCAAATTATGCTAAATGTATTGGTTTAAAGAAACATATGCATTAAAATATTGCCAGTACATGCATGATTAGTAGCTCACAAAATAAGGTGGAAATGAAAGCCAGCTAGCACGATTCGTTAGAAGAATTCTTAAACTTATTTTCAACTCTGACGACATCTGTCACTTCTTTGGAATCACACTAGCGAGATAATTTTTTCGGAGA
The DNA here is from genome assembly GCA_037179385.1 of Holothuria scabra. NCBI lineage: Eukaryota > Metazoa > Echinodermata > Holothuroidea > Aspidochirotida > Holothuriidae > Holothuria > Holothuria scabra. Next base: position 38,733,246 of record CM074193.1, read on the forward strand.
GCGTAGAGGCCAAAAAAGTTTGAAATATGTAATACTGCATATGTTTTTCCTTTTAACATGTTCTCCCTTGCTTTATTAACAGAATCCACTACTTCCCATTTGATATTCAGATCTGCTCCATAGTACTTTCGCCGGAACTGTTGAACATGAGACTAGAGGATTCCTTTTTTCCTTCCGTGATTATTAGCCTAGAATGGAGCCTGATGGATACAAAAATAGCGGTGCACCACCAAGAACCCTATAGATTTCCCGTATTTTGCTTTGCCCTTCAACGTGATGCAAGTTATTATGTATCTGCTATTGTTGTGCCGTCTTCAGTAATGTGTCTCTTAGCGTTTGCAACATTCCTCGCACCTCCGGACTGCGGAGAACGACTATCATTATGTATTTCCATGGTCCTCGGCCTCACTGTTTTCCAATTATTGGTATCCGAAAGCTTACCAACATCGAGCAAGCACATTCCCTTGTTGAGCACTTTCCTTTCCACCAATTTCATCATTGTCTGTCTGACAGTGCCCTTTTCTCTGATAAGCATCAATATTATGCACAGAGATACACCACTGACAATCCACCGGAATAAAAAAGTGAGAAAATGTTTTTTAGTTTATCTACCTCGTTGTATGGGTGTTCCATCGAGGAGAGGTAACCGATTGACAGATGAAACCGAAGCAATTTCTGGTTCTAGAATAAAGGACAAAGTAAGAGTAAAGTCTGTCCGGGTTGCTGCTGCTGTCATTGAAGCAGAGGTTGGAGAAATGGCCACTAACGCATCCATGCATGAAGACCACTCAGACCACTTTCCGAAGGTAACGCTGGCAAAAAGTGAAACTGTCCAAATTGTAGGCTCCTATACAGAGTTCTCAGTAATTTAGGTTGAGTGCTTGTGTTTTTGAGCAAAGTTGTGAATTTCAGTGCAGTATATCAGCGTCACACGTTTCAGTGTGGTACTAGTGGGAAAATGTCATTTTAGGTCGTTCATGAACAAAATTGTCACTGTTGCAGGAGCGGAAACTGTTTTTCGATGAAATTAGATTGATTTTTGTGGAATAACTTGGCCCTTATATTGACCTAAACACTGTAAGAAGTGAACAATTGCCACCAAACAGACTGCACGAGTGCATGATTGGTGTCTGATCGAACTGATAAACCACAATAACAGTTCTCTAAGTAAAATTAGAATTACATATATACACACGCTATTTTGTACAATAGCCTAGGTTTACCTACCTATTAAGTAGGCCAATGCAACATATCAAATCATAGCTTTTACGTCGCAATCAGCCGCCGACCAGACCCGGTCATTTGCGACATTCCTGAAAGTAATCCGTTTGCTCCTAAAACACGGTTTATTGCGACTATGCTATCGGATTACTGGTAATTGTCCTTGGAAAGTACTTTCGTGGTAGTATTTTGATGATTGAACCAAAAATCGTTTTTCCCCAAAAAGCTGGCTGAGTAACTTGAAAACTACCATTTGTTTGTTTGTACACCAAATTCTGTAATAAAGGCTTAAACAGAAATTGATCAATACTATCTCAAAATTTGGTAGGTGTTCGGACACAGGTTTTCTCCCAGGTTAGCAAAATTGTTTCACAAATCTGCCTAACTTTGAAAGAGTACACCACATACTTAATTTTCAGGGTGTAACTATCTGTCGCTATAGTTTTATTGCAGCTAAGTCGTTACATTTCATTGTTTCTTTTGGTGCATATATTGGGAAGGTAAAGAATGGTTCAATCGTTTTCTTTTGGGTGGATATTTGGGGAAACCAGTAATTTTTAAGATCATTCGTCGCTTCAGATCATACTTGATTTCATACATAATGAAGGTGATAAATAATATTCAATGAAATTTTCGTTTTACCTTCAGATTGGGTCGGAAACTCTCACGATAGCCGTGGTAATAGATCGTCTGGTATTTGTTGGCTTTCTTTTCATTTTCTTTTCATTTTCGATCTGTGCCCTGCAGTGTTCTATATACTTTCATTGTGTTCACACTGCGTTAAAAGTGTATTTGTGTATTTATGGTTTACCGACGGATCTATTATCTATTAGATTTGAAAGCTGATTGAACCAAGTGTGAATGTGCTTCATTTACTCCAAGGGTCGACAAGATGATAACTACCAGAAAATACGTTTAACACGTGTTAAAACCTTCAGAGTGGGTGCATTTTGTAGACAAATTTCGTTTAAATAGGCCTGCTCATTGTTTTATCTATTGAACTTGAGTTGCAACCATATCATGTAATTTTTTTCACAAAACGAGGGTTGTGTTTCTTTTTTTGTGTGTGTAATATTTTCTGTGGCCTAGAACCACAAAAGTGCTAGCAGATATACACTTGTGGGTGGATAGCCAAGTCCATTAAAAAATAAAGGTAAAAGGGATACTACAGGCGCTCGAAGTAGAACGCCATATGAGAATGTTTAGTGCAAATCTGTTCAGTGTACACCCTTAACTGTGTGAATCACTTTAGAAATATGGCACATTTTCCGACAAACTTCCGAGCCCTTCCTGCCCAATTACATAAGAAATTAACACATTTCACCTACCATTGATTTCCTTAACTAGATCCCTTCAAACTGTTCTAAGTCTTATTTTAATACAGTGGGAAAACGACTGGTCAATTTCCAGTTGAAAAAGAAGTGGTTTTATGATTTTTCTATTGAAAACAGATTTAAGGGTGATTTCGGTTGATAGAAGCATTTAAAACTTGCCATATTTCTTGCCTAGTGCCATTGGTCAAATAATTTCAAGTGATATAAAAATTTACATATATTTCCTTTTTTTTAAGATTCACTTTGATGGACAGAGAAAACCCTTGTTATTTTGACATCGAACTGGAGAGAAGCTAAAAAAAATCTTTGAATTAGTTAACTTCATACAGTTTTCGCGTGTGAGCCCACAGACCGATTCCGCGAAAAAACATGCTGCGCGCGATTTAGAGGAAAACATTCCCATGTGAGTCCATGTCTGATAAAACCGGAATGATAATTCCTGGAAAGGATAAGAAAGGGTCACCGTCATCACCATATGGTAGCTCTAAGGGGTAACGGTGTCTTAAAGGGAACATTAAAGTTGAAGAGGGAATGGTTGCTCGGGTGCTCAGACAGTACTACGCTGTCTCCAGTATGGAAGGATATACCTACAATTAAGGCGAGATGCAAGTCACAGTGAATGGCCAGAGACAGTTCCCCTTGTGCTGTGTAGGGACATATTGTTCTACCTCTTTATGTTGGGTTTTAAAGCCTACATTCGATACCTTGTACACATTGTGATTAAACCAGTACTGAAGCACAATAGACCCATAAGGGAGGATTTCCCCCTTATTTTGCACAAACACCAAATGAGCTTGTAATACGAACACGTAGGAATATTCGGGTTCTCCTCGGCATTGCATGAATAGCCCACAGGTGGTGATTCTTCAATTAGTCTGACAAGCATTGCGAGGAATAGTGCAGTCCTGCATTATTCTTGTGTATCACGAGATTGCGAGTCGAAAGTAACGAGGGGCTGATATCTACAACAAGCCACCAACACAGTATTGGATTGATTATTTTCAGGTATATCACATCGGCCACAAACGTTAAAGGACGATATTCTAAGCTTTAGCACGTACCAGAATTCGTTGGCGCAGAAACAATCATGGACAGTGAGTGGTAACGATTTCCGTAACCACATTTTCTAGTTTACAGACTGAAGCGACAACAGGCTCTAAATGCCCAAGCGGGAATGATTAATCAGTAGGTCGAAGTTGGTAGAACGAAGTTACAATGCGTAGGTCGAAAATGTTACAGTAAATTTTGCTTTCGATCATGAATTTTAGAGTTAAGGTAGAGTATAGACCCGCTTCAAACCAGAAACTTTTTTTTTTGTTGAAAATTGATTCACACCCATAAAGACCATCTAGGAGGAGCGCCACTGGCTTTCCACCTGGGTCTTGTAAGAAAAGCAAATATATTATTCACCATGCCCATTCAACCCTGTCTCAAATACCATTTTTCTAACTCAAGGGATCTCACTTTAAAGAGTGGGTATTTGTTAAAAAAATACATATGCTTTTCAACAAAGTAACAAATGACATGTCATGTGAGCACATTGCCTCAGATTTCTCTTTTTTCTTTTAAATTGGAATCCTATTTGTCATTGAAATTTGATACTCGTGGAATGTTTGAATAACATTTCGCTTAGATCTAGCATTACCCTTCATCGTACGTAGAGTACAACAAACAATGATGCTTAATATTGCCTTCAGAGGCTTTTAAATAATAAATAAATTGAATGCAATGTCAAATTAATGTGCCGTGATGAGATCACAGATTTCCAAGGATTCTTTAGTCTCAACAAAAATCTCCTCCAAGAGGATAATTTTACTGCATATTTTGAAATTTGTATCCGGAATATTCCTTTAAGTACGTATTGAGGATCTAAAAATTTCTCAGATATTGTCAAAGGGGAATGATTGTCTCTGCAAGACCACTCAGTGATGTCATTTTTTTTAATTCCTAAAAATAGGTAGATTTTGTCAAATTCCAAATTCTGGTGGCACTGATTGCCTCTAACGACCGTCCTACCTTTTTAGAATAATTCAAAAGGGAGGGCCAAACCCTAAGACTCCTCCCCGTCGACATAGACGTACGAGACGGGGACAGGGGGCGGAGGGTGTTCAGGTACAGTGAGAAATAGTTTGCCATTTATCACGCAAGAAATCTTAGAGGTAAAGCCATTAACAGACGGGAGTTCCAGCAGTCACAGACAATTTAACAATTCAGCGGATCTTTAACTTAGCCATAAGTTACAATAGAAAACCAAGCGCATATTTCATGTCATTTATTTGTTTTTCAACAATATTCGATAGTAAGTGGTACAATACACAGAAAAAAACTTAGAATGCTACATGAAATCAAAACATCGTGAAGGGAAGCACTCTAAAAAACCCATAGGGTTTGTCGAGTAGAGAGAGTGCTCCCAAGAAACAAAAAAAAAAGAAACAAAAAAGAACTAGGATAGTACAAACTAAAGAAAGTATACGAGGGCAAGATATAACAAAACAAAGAGAAAACACACAGATCAAGGGTACCTGTCCGACGTCACACCCTAAACCCCTCCTTAGATACAATCTATCTCACCCCCATCCTTGCCCGAAATACCCTACCTGTGCACCAAACTTCCAAAAAACATAACATTAAACACACTACATTACCCTAACCCCATACATTACACCCCCCTCCCCCATGACACGCCCCTTGAAGGAGAAAAATCCAAAGTGAATGGTTAAAGGGAAACTACAATTAAAGTTAAGAACAAGCAAGTGCTGTAGTATAATGTTAATATTGATTGAAAAGAAATCTGCTTAGGTTATATCTGAAAGAGCATTCATAGTGCTTGATTATTAGATCATTGGGTAAAGAATTCCAAATTTTGATCATGGCAAAAAACATATACCCGTCTGAAAGAATTTCCTCTGGTTATCTGGAAGACGAAGGCGATTGCTGTGAAAATCCTGGAGGAATGGAATAATTAATGAAGCGATTAGTGAATGTCGCTGTGTTTACTTTGATAATGTCGTTTAATTTTAACAAGTTCAATGACTTGAATACTACGCTTGTATGTTCACGTGGGTCAGCACTAGAAGTATACCTGATGGTTCTCTTTTGCAGTACGCTTAACTTATTCAATGAAGAATTACTTGAGCTAGACCAAGAAAGGCTACAGTAGGAAAAATGGGGATAAACTAAAGCTAGATATAATGAGCGTAGAGCTTTTATAGGAAGTATGTGTTTTAGTCTACCGATTATACCAACTCCTTTGGCAACTTGTGAACAGGGATATGAAACATGGCCATTCCAGGTAATTAGAACCAATAAGAACTCCTAAAAATTTAACACTTCAAGCAGCATGGAGCTCATCGTTAGTAATGACAATTTTGAAATCACACTTTTAACTAGGTGGCATATTGAAGGCCATAGAGTTTGTTTTATTTCCGTTTAGAGAAAGTTTATTAGAGGCGAACCAGTTAAAATATAATTTGAGTTCATTGTTCACAGTCTGCTCAAGATGTTTAAGGTTGGTGTCTTTGAAAAATATGTTGGTATCATCGGCGAACATTACTAGTGAGGAATTTCTGAAAACAGATGTGTCATTCACATGAATAATAACGAGTAAGGGACCAAGAACAGAGCCCTGAGGAACGCCACATATAATGGGTTGCAAGTCGGAATTTTCATTTTTGAAGAAGGTGAACTGACATCGGTGAGTCAAATAGCTTTTTAGCCAGTAATATGAAGTGCCACGAAATCCATAAGTTAATAATTTTTTTAGAAGGATTGAATGATCAATCGTGTCAAACGCCTTTGAAAGATAAGGGAAGGCACCCTATGAATTTTAATTGTTAGCTGCAGCGTTGCTTAGTTTGTTCATAACATCCATAACAGCTAGTTCATTGGAATGACCTGGCCGGAAGCCGAACTGGCTGTTAGAGAGAATATGATGTTTGTTGAGAAAGAACTGCATTTTATTAAACATAAGCCTCTCTAAATTTTGGGAAATGCAAGGAAGGACAGACACTGGTCGGTAATTAAAGAAGTGACAGTGATTACCTTTTTTGAAAATGGGAATTACTTTTGCAATTTGTAATTTATCAGGGAAACAACCACGTAAAAATGAAAGAGTAAAGATATGACATAAAGGCTTAGAAAAGAAATTAATAACTTGTCAAACTATATCTGGGCGAATTTCATTGTAACTAGCTGCCGACCTCGGATTAAGACAATCAAGTGCTACCTTTACAACATCGTTGTTGCTTATGGGTGATAAGAATATCGTGTGAGTGTCATACGCAGTAACCAGTTTTGTGGCATTTCGATAGGGTATTTTTTGGGCTAAGTTTTGGCCAAGGTTAGTAAAAAAGGTAGTAAATGCATTTGCAGTTTCCAGCGGGTCACCAATCGAGACATTATTATCGATGAAGGCGTCAGGATAGGTGTGACTTTGTATACCTTTATTCAAAATGGTGTTAATGTTTTCCATGCTTTTTTTAATTTCATGTTTCGTACTTTCAAATATATTAGTATAATAATTTTTCAAAATGTCAAAATTTCAAAATGTGATTCAGTTTATTACGATAGGTCTTATAATTATCCCTCTGATAATCAGATGGTGACCTCAAGTAAGTCTTGTACAGGGGATTCTTACGTTTGATCAAGCAACCCTTTCGTTACCCAAGGTTGTTGATTTCTTTGTCTAAAACGCTTTCGGCAAAGCGGAAAACTTTCCGAATAAAGATGACAGAATTTACCATTGAAAGCATTGAAAGCAACATCCACGTCGTTCGCCTAAAATATTTCGACCCACTCGATCTGTGATAAAGACGTGACAAAGTGGTTTTATTAGAGGATGAGGCTAAAGTTACAAGGTAAGAAGATGGGAAAATGATCAGTTTTAAAAATTTCCTGCTACGTTTACCTTAGAAGTAACACTCACAATACCTAGATTTGTAAATATCTTATCGATAAGAAAAGCACTGTTGCCCGTTACTCTAGTATGCTTATGCTTAGTATGATTTTCTTCGTTGATTTGACTTCCAAAAAGAATTATCTCTAAATGATTCGACCGGCCTAACATAAGTCAAATATCTACAGTTTACTCAAGTGCTCCTCGTCTGATGTCTGATGCACGAGTGTCCAGCTCGCAGGCTCGGTCTTGGGAACCTCGTTAGAGATCCGAACACCTGCAGTCCCCTGACTGGTCAAAAGTTATGACGCACTAATGTAAATGAGTATAATGATATAAATGACAAATGAGGAGGCTTCATAGGGTGAAATTGGCCACGCCTTAAAAATATAGGTTACAGTGTTCACGTGGAACTAGGTCGAAGTAATATGTCACGTCCACCAGTAAAACGTAACGGGAAACAGAAAGGGCACTGGGAATCTAAAACAAAAGGAAGGTAGAGTTGCTCGTAAACAACAAGATGGCGTCTGCTAAAGGTCATGGAAAGTTCACCACACTACATAACAATATCATTACGTCTCTTGAATTGGATATCTTTTTTAACAAAAAGGCAAACACCACCTCTCTTGGTTTGTCTGTCATTCTCAACTAGGTTGTAGTTCTTTAAATTCAAATTCATGTATTTACAAAGCGTTCAATCTGTAAAAACAAACATTCGAAAACGCTGAATAAAGGTAAAAGACACGATTAAAAGCCCCAAAATAACTAAAATAGTGAAACCCCTAAATGCAGAAAAGTACAGGAAAGCAAACAAGTAAAATAAAGTATGTAAAATGTTAAACAATTAGGAGCAATTTAAGAATTTAGTAAAAAGATGAGTCTTTAGATTTTGTTTAAAAACAGCAAGGCTGTGCTGAGAACGAAGCTGCAATGGGAGTTGATTCCAAAGCCGAGGAGCAACATAAACAGGGAAGGCACGACCACCACAGGTTGAACATCTTAAACTAGGGGTGAATAGTTTGAAATCGGCTCGGGATCTTAGGTTATAACGAACATTGGTCGGCACTTCTATCATTTCTTCAAGATACTTAGGGGCCATTTTATTCAGAATTTTAAAAACAATAAGTAATACTTTAAAATGAATGCGGAGGTCCACCGGTAACCAATGTTACTGGAGGAGGGCTGGAGTAATGTGATCGAATTTCAGTTGATGGTCCCCAACCTGTAATCCAAGGGCTTTCAGTAATATACCATGGTCTATTGTATCATAGGCAGAACTTAGATCTAACAGTACAAGAAGTGTAACATTCTGCTTTTCAAGGCTAAGAAGAACATCTTACTGGACCTTAAGTAGAGTGGTTTCTGTACTATGAAACTGTCTGTGAGCAGATTGATTGTCAGGAAGCACGTTGTTAATCGCCATATGGGCAGACAGCTGCTTTACGACAGCTATTTCTACCAGCTTAGAAAGAAACGATAAGTTACTCACAGGACGGTAGTTACTAAAAATAATATCTGCTCCTTCTTTCTTCAAAATGGGGGTTACAATTGCATTCTTCCATAAAAGTGGAAAATGGCCTTGCTGAAATGACATGGGTCTCTTTAATGCATTCTTTTAGCAGCCACGTAGGTAATGGGGCATTGACACAGTGCTTACTTGGAGACTAAAAATCAGCTTTCTCACGTCGTCTTCACTCAATTTAGTGAATGACTCAAACGACTGCGCAGTAGATTGTGATGTGTATCGGAAGTTATCCGATGGGAATTCTTATTGTTTAAGTTCTTGACGAATTTTCTCTACTTTTGAACCAAATAACACCCAAAATCTTTTGGCAAGTCATTCATGGGACTCTCCGGGTAGAGGGTCTCATGGTTAGGTTTTAGAAGAGAAGTAATTAATTTAAAAATCTTCTTTTGATCCGAAGAACAGTCTTTAACTTCAATAGAATAGTATTCAGTGTTACATTTTGTCAATAAGGCCTTAGCTTCATTACGTCGAGAGAGGAATTGACGCTTGTTAATCTCTCTCTTAAATGGATCATGTGTGCACTTTCTCCAACAACGTTCAGCATTTCGACGTAGCCTCTTTTTTTCTTTGATCTCATCATTCATCCACGGTAACTGTGGTCTAACATTTATAAGCTTTGTTTTTACTGGTGCGTGCTTATCAAGAAGTTCTCGTAAAGTTGTGTCATAACGACTTACCAAACGATCAAGTTCCAGCGAATTTCCATGGGGCGGGGTGGGTATAGAAGGAATGTTTCCAAGTGGTGATATACAAATGTCACTTCGAAACATATCGAGATTAATACTTTTGTATTGTCTAAAGTATATTGATTTGCGTTCAAGGAGTGGCCTTGGGAATGTAAGGTTACACTTGACGAAGGCATGGTCAGATATAAAACAAGACACATCCGGCACGGTAAGCAGAAGGTTATCAGATTCCCTGGTGATTGCTAAATCCAATGTGTGGCCGGAGTAATGTGTCTGGTTGGAAACATGTTGCTGAAGACCAAAGCTATTAATGATTTCGTTGAATTTACATGCATCACGATCAGAAGAGTCATTCACATGGATGATAAAGTCACCTTTAACCTTTACATGGATAAGAGATGAGAAATCATCTCTCAGCCAAGTTTCAGTACAACCGCTTGCAGTAAAATTGTGTTCGAAATGAGAAAGGTAATCTACAATACTGCTGATATTTTTATTTAGGCTTCTACTATTGCAGGGAATTATATTAAAATCACCCCGTTTTTGTAGTACGTTGAACGAGTTAATGTCAAAATGGGAAGATAGGTGCATTACTGAAAGATTTTCTAGAAAAAGATCTGATATCGTCAGTTACTAAATCGTATGAGTTATATGGATCAATCTCAGCACCCTTTTTACTAAAAAGTAAGTAGCTCAGATAGCAATAGTTACATATAAAAAAATCAGAGTGAGCTGAATTCACTAAAGTACACGAATCGTGGTAGTACCTAAAGCATTGTTTGCATTGAACAATATTGGTGTTGTCCCCTAAACCCCCTTTGTATAAAGCATACTTAACCATGAAAAGTAACAAAATAAAGGCAAAAAAAGAACAATATAAAGATACAAACCTGGCGAGCCTTTTGACCACTAGATGTATAAATGGTGTAATATACGTTGCTACGGTATCAAAGAAGAAATAGCTAAGCTATATATGGTTGTCGTGTGTAGCTATTGGCCCATGGCAACGACGATAAGACGCCATTTTGAATTACAGGTCCTCTAGATCTTTGATTGTTTTTACCTTTGTTATGGGGTCCTTGTCATCTTTTTTGTGCAGAGCAGAGATGTTGCCGTCCTTAGTCCAAGCAGAGGACACTTTGGGATGGTTAGATGTAGTTTTTAGGAGCTTCTAGTTTTCAAGAGTAAGGTCTTCTTTGAATTTGACAAACTCGGTGCCCTGCGACTTTTGATTGACCGATTCCCTTGCCTGGTAGGACGTAAACTTTGCAATTATAGATCGGGGTTAACCATTTCCAGGAGTTGGGCCAATTCTGTGTGATCGGTCGATATCGTTTCGCCCAATGCTGACTTCGAATTTTGTGTTAACAAGATTTAGGATTAATTCCGTGGTATCCTCATTGTTTTGGGATGTTATTCAATACAACCGTAGACAGTTCCTCGTGGAGTATTGCTCCAATGAGTTAAGATTATGCTGATGACCCATACATGCCGATGATAATTCTGCCATTGAAGTTTCAAGTTGGAGAATCTCACCTTCCCTTTTGTCAAGGGCTTGCTCCAGGTCAAAAATTTTTGCATCATGCTTTTCTTGTTGATCTTGTATTTTCTTTATTTTTCTATCAACAACTCTATCTATACAGTTAGAGAGCATAGTCTGAAAGTCGGCATTAGCAAATAGTGCCTTCAAAACATCTTTAATAATGTCCCTCACTTCGATTTTAGTGTCGATCGCTTTGGCAGACTGGGAACTTCGAGGCATAGCTGAACTGGTCAAGTAGCATTGTTGGTGAAACAAGGGCAGTGCTTCGTGGAACCAGAGAATGAGATCCAAAAGACCGACTTTCTTCACGAATAAATTGGTATCTTTCTGTTTTAAGTAGTAGGCCATGAAGATGGATGTATATAGATGGTTGTTTGGCCGTTAAATAAAAATTGAAGGCTTACATATTCACAAGCTCTCACAGGGAAAGAACATTAGTTCTAGAACAACTTGTAAAAACAACTTGTTTGAACATCTTTAATATTTCAAATTCCGTTGTATAGTTTCCCCGAAGAGAATCAAGTCCATTTAATATAATAGTGTTGGTACATTTCCGGTGGTTACTTTCTGACCACTTAGCATTGTGTTAATTTATTTTTCTTATTGCAGCAGAAGCTAATCATAAAGGGTCTATGTTTACATTCTCTTAACAAGCACGAATACGCACTTTTCGGACATCTGCAACGTCGCGATCCAACGTTTTCTCTTTGCTCCGCACCAACTAATGGTGGCGCGCCGCTTAGAAAGTCTTACGGGCAAAATTACATTTCTCGGGTCAAATTATTTCTTAATAACTTTTAAATCTCTTTGCAGCTTGTTAGATGTTTTGAAAATGGTATTTCCTGTCATCTGAGGGGTCTGATTTTTCGAAATGTTCTCCACGTTCCGCGCCAACCAGTGGCGGCGCCCAGCGAAGATAATCTTTATGGCAGAATAATGTTTTGTGTCCAAAAGAAAATCGCAAACTAAAATGCTCCCTTTCGCCTATACCAATCGGTGCTCTTTAATTTGCACCCAAAGAGTAAGCAAATGTAATGATAAGTTTTACGTCGAATCGTATCGATAATGACATAAGCTTGATTGCATGTTAAGACATGAGAGTTTCACCACAGTTCAACTTTAAACACTGTTCCTGTCAAAATCTTGCGCCATTTTGCATCTAGGCTCCTTGAAAAGGCAAAGAGTTTTTAAGGGGAGGGGACGCCTCCTCCCTAAGCCTGCAATCATTTAACATACTGCATCCCCCCTTTCAGAGAAATCCTGCGTACGCCACTGTTAACACCTCAGAAAATCTGTGAAAAAGGAGTGTAAATTCCAACCAGAACAGCGAAGTTTTGGCGTCCTTGTCGTGCATGTGTGCAAATACAGCCAACGCCGGTTACTCTATCTGTGGTAGCAGTAAGAATTTAATTTCCGAGAAATGGTTTTCACATGATGTCCCTACTGAAACACTCACTGTTAACAAAACACTTTTCGGTGTCCCATGTCCTTTTTCAATGCCCCTAAATCAGAATTCCCGGCTTGTCGGGGTTGATGGAGGGTGTGAAGGTCACGGTCACACAGTGACTCGTGCAGTGAGGCACCTTTGACAAGTGCCCTTAAAACTATATGCTGCAAGTATTTTTTCTTACTTTAATCCCCGACCTATCACCAGTGGCGTCACCAAGGGGGCGGGGGGGGGGGGGCAGGGGGAACATGCCCCCCTGAAAAATCGTGTGCCCCCGTGTGCCCCCCCAAATGAGATTTGAGATTTTCAAAAAACGATATGCCTTCTTTAGTCAAAGTGTGACTATGAAAATATTTAAGATTGGATTCTTCTTTTGACGAGAAAAGGCAGTAATTTTCATACTTTTCAACTAAAAAAATCGCAAAAACACCTGGAAAATGCCATTTCCGGCTGTCTGAGGGGTTGCGTTTTTAAAATATTTCTGCACACTTCCAACTTCGCTAACTGAAGGTGGCGCATAGCTCATGTAACCCTTCAAGCAGGATTATATAGGCGTACATTTTTTCCTTGAGAGGATCACATCTAACTGCTTTCTCTTTCTCTTTCTCTTTCGAGTTCAGCTCTCCTTCTTCCAAATGTCAGCCGCATCCGGTCTTGAAAGTTGTTTCACTAGTTTTGTTACCAATATATTCTTAATTGAAGTTGCACTGGAAGTTTTTTGAGACCAGTGTAAAGACAACAGAATAACCCTGAATAATGCCCTGAATAATGCCCTGAATACCTTCGTGGAGCGAAACGGGGGTGGCACCATAATTTTTAAAAATGTTCTTTTCTTCTTCGCGTATCAAAAATTGTTACAGCGCTATCACCCTCTTTGGTCGTGAAGAATGTTCGTGCAATCGATGGAAGTTGAAGCATGGAAGAACTAGACGATACTCATTCTCGTGACGTAGATTTCTGCAAGACATTTGCAAATACCATTTACAACGAACAATCGTCGGCAATAACAAGAAAAGTCGGCGAGGGCAACTTTTCCCAAAATTACCATGAGATTGACGGCACGGCTTCCAGGGAACGCTTTATCAACGTTAATTCACGAGTAACTTGTGATGTTTAAAGCTGCGAGAATTAAGGTAAGGAAAATAGATAACAAATACGAAGGCTATTAGTTGACATTAGCAGTAATTCTGCGGAAAATTCTTTGCTTGGCGATGTGTAGTATTACTTACTTTTATATGCCATATAAAATTGAACAAGGGAGCAATTTTCCCAAGATTATGGGCACAAATTCCCAAGGTCCGATACAATACAGCGAGAAACATATTCAACTGCCATCACGTTGCATGTGGATCCTTGTTATTTTACTGAGTGTATAATTAATGCTACAGTAGTTTCTACCAGGAAACACCTTCAAATTAAGGCTGATACATCTTATACAGCTGTGAAAAAGGACAAAACGTTAGTCATTGCCTGTAAGAAAATTATTTCAAGCACACCACTCATTGTCCTACAATTAAGTTACATAATGTTTTAGTAAAATATATCCCACAATTAGAAAGACTATATGAGTTGACAGATTTTAGACAGTTACACACTGATCACATAGGATGGCCCAGCTAGCTCAACAATTGGCTTTTCACCCCCTAAATTAGGACAAAATCAAAAGAGAATAGTTGTGTGATGCATAAAAGTTTAGGAAGGGTTTGCTTGATGAAAGAATTATATACAGTATGATTAGAAATAAATTGGACTGACCATGTTCAAAGGATAAGAATGCTATCCAACCAGAGTACTGTTGTAATAATGCCAGCAATTTCCACTGAATACTTATAATTGACATGTGACAGCAAACTGCATCTAGGGATAGTCTGGCCAGGACGGTTGTCTGAACAGTTCTTCCACACCCGACCTCACGAGAACCTAGTTTACTAGACCAAAGATTTTAAGACTTTTCAGGGTGCTTGCTTTAATCCATTACCAAACCTCATTATAATATATCAGGGTATAACTAGCCCTCAAACAGGGCTATGTCATCACGTTAAATGGCCTAATGAAATGCTGTACGTGTAACACAATACACATGTAGCCCTGTTAGCTAAGAAATTGCATTGGCTTCATGCAGAGTTGGGATAAGGACAGGAGCACAAGGAGGGGGTGGGGGTGGCAGTAAGAACTTTGCTCCACTGATACCTGAAGTTTTACTGAATATAAGTCTATCAATCATTTAAAGCCCCACCCCTTACCCTCCCAATTAGGAAAAGAAGGTTCTAGCTACCCCACACTAAAAAGTTCCTTGTCAAAGCTATGTTTGCCACTGCTAGGCTTAATTTTAAAGGGCAAATCTAAGATCTTCATTCCACATGGTTTCCACCAGTTCTGGTGAGATGGCTAAGATCTTTAGCTCCTCAAAAAGCAGATAAACTTTTGTTGCTAAGTGACTAACCCTGTCAAGTAGCTGTCATGTTCAATAAATCAGAACAATTGCAGTGCATGCAACTGCATGTTGTAATGAAAGCATTACAGTACTGTAGCTGCTTACTGCATATTCTGACTTTGTCAATGGAAGAGCAGTCACTTATTGCAAAGGTTACTCTCTCATAACTAATTGACATGAGTATCCATATTTTTTGAAACTGATTCCCTTCACAAGTTAGCGTACATCTCTCATGTTTCATATGCTAACTATTTTGCATTTTAATTAACTTCATATGAAATTTACATGAATCGAGGCCTATGTGTCGGATCCGGTCGGCTAGTTCCGGCCGGAATCCAGATTTTGCTACGTTCCGGTTCCGGCCGGATCCATTTAAAAGTACCTGGTCGGAACTTTATACTTGCCTCAAGTCACATACTTTCACAGTTTGAGTTAAATCATTAAGAGGCAAATGAAAAAAGATCTGAGAGTTTTCTTCCCAGTTCTTTTTGTTATATAAAGGCCTCTTACTCTAAACAGTTTAAGTTCTCCTAGCCTACTGTACTTACTCTTAACCTCTTCCTAAAAGTGTCTACTGTAAAACTTATCCTCATCCACACACAATCTCAGTTCATTGCTTCAGGATGGGTAAATAACTGACCTGGATGTGTAATCCAAACAATCTCGGTACAGTAGATGCTGTGTAATTCAATTAAGTTAAGCTGAAGTACTCTACATTCTTGAATTTGCTGTCAATCAAAGCAGTGGCTTTGTCAAGGCAAAGGGGTGTAAGGGGCATGTGTCTCCCTGTAAAACCTCGTGTCCCCGACCCCAAATATTATTTGGTAAATTTTTGCAATTCAACTTACTTTGATGTTCAATCACCCAAAACACATGGGAAATGCCTTTTTTTGGCTAAGGAATTGAGTTTTTCAAAATTTTCTGTACAATCCAGTCAGCACCAACTGAAGATGGTGCTCAGCTCAGGTAACCTGTCAGACAGGATTACATCTTTGATCCAGAGAGAATCACATATAACTGTCCATCATTTGCTTTCTTTAAAGTTTAGCTCCTCTTCCTCCTTTATCAAAATGTCAGCAAGTTCTGCTTTTGGTATGTAGTAGTTTCACCAATAGTCTTACTTATGTTAGCCATTATTTGTAAAACATATTAGAGGAGAATGACAGATTTCCTGTTTTTAGGTAATTTTATGTCAACGTTGAAACTTTCTTCTTGGCTACACCAATTAACACATGTGTTGTTAAATCCTGTCAAACTAACTGGCCCACCAGGGGCACTACAGTGTATTAAAGTTGGCCTCCTGATCCACAACCAAAACAGCCGTGCTTTTCATACTTGGCAGTGCCTCCAACGTTATGAGTGGTGTCTAGCAGTGCCCCACTTCCCCTCCCCGGCAAAATTATTGTACTGTATGCCCCCTTGTGATGTCTAGAACAAAACATCTAGGGATGCCACTGAATCAAATAGCTGTGCTAATTAGGAATTTCTGTAGACTAATGTAAAAGTTGTAGTTTGGGGTGAGAGGATTGAGCCTTAACTAACAGTCAACTGTTAAATGTGTCAAGAACATAATGTACTATAGTGAATAAATCAGTCACTTTAACAAAAACATAATGTAAAAACAAAAAGGTAGCAACTCTCACCCAGACTACAATTTTTGTATACATCTAGTCTAAAGAATTTCTCAATTGGCACAGCTCTGTCATTAACAGCAAGTTTAAAAATTGCAGAGCACTGTATTGCTGTAACTCATATTTATGTACTGTAATGAGAGTGTTACACATTGGGGTCTTGTTTACTTACCATGAAGCAATAAACTTAAATTGTGTCTGGATGAGGATGAATTTTAGACAGACATGGGGGGGGGGGGGGCTTCAGTAAGAAGGTTTGGGAAATTAGAACTGTCTGGGGTGAAAGAATTGAGCCTTTCATATATATTTGGAATTGTTGTTCAGTTGCACTTGATATAGTTTTGGCTTTTTCTTTCCAGTAAATATGAAGGAAAACCATACTGTGGAGACCTCCCATAAGCTCTGATGTCCTGTAAAAGTCCTGAGGGTTCCTTAAAAATTATTAACATGTGAGAAATAAGCAGAAAAAAGCCAAATTTTAGTCAATTTATCAGAGAGGAAAGATGAAATCCACACTAGATCAGTAAGAACAGCTCTAGGCTAACCAGGGACTGAGCACAAATTCTATTACTGCATTGTATATTATGATTGTTTTCTTAATTTTATATTAAAAGTACATTCTTACGAACTTTTTAATGCTTTAACCAGCTACAAGACAGCCTCATACTGTGCAGGCATTAGTAGTGAAGGCTTTTTTTCCTTGTTGGTGACGTTATCTTACTGCAGGTATTAAAATACTCAGTTCCGGCAGGGAACTATTCGGCCAGAACTTAAAAAAAGTTCCGGCTGGTTCCGGTTCCGGCCGGATCCAAAATTTCAGTTCCGGTGCAGCCCTAATATATTCCTAACTATCTTTGTGGGTATTATGCTACATTCCCTCCAAGTGTAGCGGTGCTGTTTGTACAGTAAGCAACTGCATTTAGTGTATGCATGCAATTTGCACAAATATATTTTCTCCTTATGGCAACAACTTAATTCTGCATCATAGCAAAATCATTCCACATCTAAATGTACAAGTCCCTCCATAACTAACAGCAAAAATGATGGATACTAGGACATATATGAAACCCATCGAAGCAGTACCACAGTCTCCAATTAAAGAGGCACCATGCACCAGCATGAACCTTTACCAGCTAGCTGGTTTCTAAATGGCCCTCAGGTGGGGACACATAAAGTACAGCACAATATCACAAATAAGCAAGCTTGTGGAGGGTGTAGGATTAAACCAAATTAGTGGAAGAGAGCTCATAAAAGAGTTCTCATGGAATGCTCAATGCTTGAATTAAATGTAATCAAAAGTTTTATTCAAGCCATATTTGGTCCTTGGGATGTTGGCATAACGTACACGAATAAGGCAACACAGACCCAAAGCACGTCATTACTGAACCTAAAGGAAGTACTGATCAAGGAGTGATGTCAATGTTTCGCCTTTGATGTTCTGGGGTGTCTAAAATGTTTTTTCAAGAAGCGTCGTCACAGCATGAATAGAAAATGTCAAGATTGAAAAAATTCTGTGTCCCACTAACCATGGCGAGGGCTCCAAACATGACGATAGCTAGGAAATGGGTATTTTCAGCACAAATAAAATTTACACTAGAAATTAAATGTTCGTCTATATAAAAAAACAAATCTTCCAAATTTTCAACAATTCTTGGCAAGGAGCTTCCCATTTTGCTGGTTTTCCCACCCTTGCTCATGGCATATTCAAATCAAAGAAAATAAATATTTCGAGCACTTGCAAAAAAAAGTTTTAGCAGGCACATTTGATCAGTGCAAGTGTAGGATATGTAACACAAGCTTGCTCCAAGTTCACAAAAATTGAATTCAAAATCTGATAACTTTTCTGGCATATATTTTGAGCATCCGAAGAATTGAGTTAAAAATTTTATGTGCAACATTCTACTTCACCGTATTAAACATTAATTTATTTAAAAAAATTCTTTCACAGGATACCTTTTAAATGAGAATTAGGTTCTACTTCTGGAGATAGAATATTCAAGCTAGGCCAAGTCCTCTCACTAATTCATACATTCTCCCAACCTGTTTTAATTCTAGCCACCCACAGCTGTTTAAAACTTTTCATTGTGCAGACACAATCCTGGTCTACTGTTTGAAGTGTATATCATCAAAGTGAGCAAACAAAACCTTGTTGAATCAGACTGCACTCTCTGTGGGCATATGAGCCACTCTGCATTCTTGAATTTGATATCACAAATCAGGATGATGCATGGGTATTTTTTACACTCAATTACTACAAATAAATAAACTATAATTATCAATCTGAATATCCTGAACATGCAATTTCAAACTTCCACTCCCTTAGGCATACCAATTAACGTCTCTATTAAACAAATGACTTAAACACCGTTAGAAGAGTTCCTGCCATCATTGAAAACCTGAGTCATGAAATTTGAAAAAATATTTTCCAGGGCCTGGTAATGTTTTCCAATTCAAAAAAATTATGTTAACTAAGTCATGAAAAATTCATGGAAATTTTCACAAATTTTCCTAAAATTTTCATAATTTGATGTAAAACCCCACCCCCACAAAGAGAAAAAGTTGTGCAAATTCCTTTAATATTTGGTCCTGGAAAAGTGAAAAATTAGTTTCCAGAAATGTGGGAACCCTGCTTCAACTTACGATTCATTTGAAGCTAACAAAAGACACATGCTCCACTGAGTGCACCAAAAATTGTTCCTATATTCTTGTTGTCTTTATTGTGCATGATATGATTGTCCCATTAGTTCTTTCATGCTGTTTAGTAACTGGAATAAAATTCAGACCTACAGTTTCAGGTATAGCTGATGTTATAACATATAAATGAAAGGTTTCAATACAGTTAAAAGCTGGTTGGTAATGCTGTTCAGGTATCACACCATCTTCCTATTCACAAAACTTCATACACAAAACACATTTGGCCAATAAAAATTGTTTTTGTGATGTAAACCATAAAAATTGGCAAGCAAGGCAAGCAATCTCGCCAGTATTGATGTGGTTTTCTGGGTTCTGTACATGACTAGCATATGCAAAGGTGAACTTGACAACTTTGGGTGGATCCTTGGGCTGGTGCTCTTGTGCTAAAAAAAAAATAGAATAATATATGAAATGCCCTCAGAAATATTTTTGCTTTATCTGTGCCTTGTTTCCTTGCTTACTTGAAATTTTTCTGGATAGCTTAATAATCTTCTTCGGTACTTATTCAAATTAAATGTAATAAGCAGGCTCAGCTGGAACTAGAAATGTATGAAAAACACTTTTAATTTTTTCTCTTTATTCTCCTTGTCACAAATTCCAAAAAGATGAAATTGTTCTCATATTTCTCACTTTCTTGAAGAGAGAGCTACTCATAAAAGATTACTTTTAAACTTGTGGTGCCAAAACTTGCTTAACTGGACAACGCCAAACCTTCAAAGGTGATCAGGTTGGTATTTCTGTCAGTAGGTCTTGGAACTAGGCATAGGCATACTACTATTCCGGAAATATTTTGAGCAGAATCCAGATCAAAACGGAAATTCAAAAGATGAAACAAAAACTTGTTATTTTTCCATCAGGTACAAGGATTCTCTTTTCTAAGAAACTGAAACCAATGCATAGTGAATTTACCTAGATAGTCTACTTTCATGTTTGGACTTGACTGCTTCCTCCCACATTACAATATATTGTCTGCCTCTGTCTCATCAGTTTCATTTTCATTTTAGCAATCCAGGAAATCTTCACCTAAACTGTTGACAAAATAGATTGTACTAACTTAGACCTGTACTTCAAGTCACAAGCAGGCAACAATAATGGAGCAATAAGCAAAGTTTGGAAACTACATTTCATCCTTTATATCATATTTTAAAGATAAATGAATGAAGAAAAAACTAACAAACTGACAAATGGCAAAAAAGTTTGCAAAGTGTGTAAAGGTATTTTCTATCCATGGATATGTTCATGCCAAATGCAAATGGTGAATGTTCCTACCAGGCAGTTTCATGAAACTGTTTCAATCTAGAGAAATCTCCGATCCTCTTTTGTGCCCTTTGATATCAAAGTATCATTAATGAAAAGCTTAAAGGGCAAGAGCAGTCTCCCCAACTTGAAGTAGTGTAGTACACCATCCCTGTTTCATGATTGGCTCTTCACGGTCATGTGCCATTTTTGGGGGGGTCACTGCTTTGTTTTCCTAGAATATGTAATATTGGAGTCCTAAAAAATTATTAAAGATACTTTTAAGAAATTAAGAGAAGAGAAAAGAAAATTGTGAGCTTTAGCCTTTGTTTTTGCCTTACAATGTGCAAAAATGACAAAAGCAGTCATGTACTTTGGAGTAGTATGGTTAAAGGTAAAGAGCAGTCCCCCAAACTTATTTTGAAGAAAAAGCTACAGTAAATAGCTCAATTTTCATCTTATTTCTCTTCAAAGTATCTTTAATTACATTTAAAGACTTTACTATTGCATATTCAAGGTAAACCAATCGGTTATTTCTGGTAAATTTCACATTTGAAGAGAAAAAACATTGTCACATGGCTGCCAACAGCCAATCATGAAACTGCACAGTCTACTACACTTCTACAATTTGGGATGACTGCTCCTGCCCTTTAAAATGGGAAGACCGAGTGATTGCATCTGCCAGGACTGAGCCTATACACCACATTAAAAAATTACAAAACAAATTCTGTTTCACACAGGTTTTCTTTCTTTCCTGGTCAGCTTTTTGATGTTTAATAATCTCCGACATTTAGAAAGCACGTTGGAAAGCATATGTTTTGCAAGCATGTGACTGCATTTGAAAGGTCAATCAGTTATCACTAGAAAAAAAAAAACTTGCATTTTCAGAGTTAACACCCAAAGAAACGGATTGGGTAGTATCTTGTTGTAATAAAAGATAAAATAAGTAATAATAAAAAAAACAAAGGACTTCTGATTTCATAAATCCATTTTGAAATGATTAGAGTAGCCTAGCTAGGTTAAAAAATAAAAGGAAATATAAGTCGTGTGAGTGGAAGAGAGGTGCATATATATGACATTCAAATTCAGATAGGGATTGATATCTGGATATATCTGGCTAAATAAAACCTTTATATGGCCATATCAAGCCAGATATACAGTCAGATTTAGATGCCTTGATATAATATATAAAGTTTGATATGCCCATATCAAGCCAAATATAAATTGATGAAATGCCTTTCCAGATATGCAAATAAAGTTTGATATAGCCAAATCAAGCCAGATATAACTTGATTCAATATCTGTCCAGATATACAAATAAAGTTTGATATGCCCATATCAAGCCAGATATAAATTGATGAAATACCTTCCCAGATATGCAAATAAAGTTTGATATGGCCATATCAAACCAGATATAACTTGAATATGTGGAAAATCATGAAACTTTCAACAAATTTTATGTTGGGGTATTGCCCCATATGATAATTTAAATCAACAATGCTGTGTAAACATTTAAAAGTAGGAATTTGAAAGCAGTTTTTTCTTCACTATTAAGTAATTTAACAACTTCAAATACGTAAGTCAATGTTATACAATGGGCATTCAACTTTGTTATAGATGTTCAAATAGCCCTTAACATTATGCTGGCTCAGAGGGCTTCTGATACGCTTTATACAAAGGTAGTGCATTAATAAATTTTGGGCCAGCCATATATGGTCCAGATATGGGACATATTAGCACCATAAGTTGTCTCCTTAATATGGGATCAACACAGTAAATCTTTATATAAACCAGATATGGAACTGCTTTATATGGGAACAGTATGGAATAGCTTTATATAAACCATATATGGTATTGCGTTATATGGTTCATATCTGTTCCAAATAAAGACCTGACCCAGATAATATTTTATCTGGCCTATATATGGATTAGATCTGGTTCTGGCACAGATCAAGGTAATATCTGCCCAAATATTTATCTGGCCCAGATATAAATCCCATATCTGCAGCAGATATGGGCCAGATATGAAATCCATTTCTGGCCCATATATGGAATTTCAAATCTGGCCCATATTTGGATTTGGAGTATTTTATTCAAAATAATTCCCAGACAAATCTCTGGGTTTGGCTATAGATTTGGGTTGCTTGTGCCTCTTATGAAGGATTTCATCATTCCCTTGGAAAGAGACTGCATGGCACTGCTGGATGTTGTGACTTCTTACAGCACGTACTACAATACTATAATCATGGGTGAAAAGAGTTGTGAAGCTGAGGAGCTCCTTCCCAGAAAATTTGGACATTTGGAGAGAAACTCCCTTTTTCTGTACCTGAAAATGCAGGGAGAATTGTGGGAAATTTTACTCTCTTCCTGGGAAATAATGCAACTCCCTTCCTGGGAAATAATTTTTTTTCCAGTCCTGGCTGTAATACATGTTTTAGCTAGTTAGATGAAGTTTTACGGCCCAATTTCCAACCTATTGGTTCAAGTCCAACCGGCCACGGCCTTTTTTTCCAGTTGTGGCTCACTGGCTTGTTTCCCCTACCCCACTGCTTATTCGGAGCACCCACCATACAAAATGGCAGAAGGTTCCTTTTTTAGAGTCTTTGGTGTGACTCGACCTGGAAAGTGAGCCCGGGGCCTTCTGCATGAGAGGCGGATGCTCTACCGTTAGACCAAACACACCGTCTGTGTAATACACGGGGAATCGTGCCTAGAACATGTATGATGTTCGTCTGAACTCAATGAAAGTGCAGCTAGTCTTGGGCAATAACTATTGGTTTAAAGTTGAACAGCCATTTGCAATCCTCCCTGTGTTTTGGCTTCCATAATTACCTGTAGTTGCTAATGAGGGACAAACTGGCTCTAAAATACTGTCAGGTGGCCATTGACAGGAGTAGATGTCAATGCTGCAATTCAATGGAATATCATATTTACAGCTGGTGATTCAAGTTTGCAGCACAGGATGAACTGTATGGATGATGTTCAATTATAATAACCACACTTCTTATAACTACAGTTCTGTAAACTTGATAATAGGGCAAGGCTTAGCAATACTCATAAACTGTGCATTAATTTAGTAGATAGCAGATATAAAGTTTCTAGATAGTAAAGATGAGATTTAACTATACCAAACGTTAACATGTCTTACAGTATTGTGTCAGTCAACTCAATGAAAAGTTTAAAGTTTAAATTTACTTTCAAGTGCTGTTCAAGTGCAAGTTATTTTTCCCTTTAGTCACCTCTTACAGTAGGCAGGATCAAACAGGCTTTGTCCCTGGAAGCTTTGAGGTTTAAGCACACTGTATCTCTGAATGAAAAATGTAGTCTCTGGAGAGGTATGTTATTTAAATTCTTTTCAGTAAACCCAAACCCAACTCCTTTCTGACCAGCTATCATTTGGACCGGGGAGGGGGAGTGAGGGGGGCCAAAGACAAAATCTAGGGAGGGAAAATGCCCCCTCTTGCCCCAACATAAAGCCACCACTCATGGTACTATATAATTAAAGCTGCGAAAACGTTACATGCAATTCTGAACAGCACAAGGTAGACTGTTCTGTGCTATAGTGTTGTGAACCATGGAAGTACTAGCTGGAAGTTAGCTGGGAAAACATGCTTTTGGAAATTGAAAGACTTGTTTTAATACATCCTGCAGTTATTTTCACTCACCTATGGGTGTAACAGCTATCAACTGAGATGAGGTTGGTCATTCACTCGGCTCTTTCTGTGTGGCCCACTGCATGTACGTACTTTGAAGAACACCTGAAAAGTAAACCAAGACTACTGTACATATTTGCAATGAAACAGTATTTAGTTTTAGGGAAGAGTGCAAGTATATCAGACTTCCATGATTTTAAATCACATGTCCCTCAATGATTAAGGGGTGGTATCAAAACTGGTTGTTTTAAGAGTCATAATAATGATGATTGATGATGATGTGAACACTGGGCCCCATTAAAACAGAAAGGGGCAAGGAGGGGGGATTGCAATCTATTCTGTCTAAAGGGAATTTTAAATCAGCCAACCAATTACCAGTAGCATATCAGCAGTGGCTCTTGTATATCCCCCCCCCCCTCCCCATGGAAAAAGTATATTGGGCATAATGTGTAAGAACTTTACAATAACCTCTCGAAAGCAGCACTTTTTAGTAGTAAAAACACCAGCTGGGAAGTACCATTTTATGCAATCTGAAACACATTTCAGACAGATTGTTCACTGTACGCAATGTGCTGGTCAATAGTGGCACTCCATATACATGCAGAAGGAGCATTTTCGTTTGCCCCACCACTTCAGCACTTTCCCTCTCTCAATGAAAAAGTCTGGTAATGCCACTGTCAATAACTGAGGACATAAATTCTGCTTATGCACTAATTTTTATCTCATTCGGCATTTCATGTACATCAAATATACAGATTAATGGCCCGGTATCACTGAAGGCTTTCATAACGGAACCTACTGCCATTGTGCTTGATGCTCAGCAAAAGCAATGGAGTAGCTAGGAAAACAAGCCTGTAAGCCAAAACAGGAAAAAAGGTCAAGGCTAGCTTGACTTGAACTACTTGGTTGGAAACTGGTCCGTAAAACTACAGCACATCTAACATACGGAAATCTAACCCAGTAAAAGCATTTATATGTCATTCCTGCCTAGCTCTTGGGGTAAGCAACTTTTTATACTGTATGTACAGGTACAGCTATGCTTAATAGCCTACCTTACAGTACCCCTCATAGCCCAGGCCTCGGTTTTTTTTTAAAAAAAATCAGTGTACTTGGGGGCAATTTCACTCATTTTGTGGTCCATGAAGGAAATTTGGTTGTCCAAAATATTTTACACACAATTACAAAACAGAAGGCTAATTATGTTCATGTATTATTGGTCTTTAAGAATAAAAAGATGTGATGTTTGAGAGACGTCAGGAACACTGCAAGTCTGAAATATGGTTATGAAACTATTATGGAAAAGTTGAAAGAGTTTATCAATCAGCAGTATACTTTTTCATTCCGAGAGGGAAATGGTTGTCCATGGGACAACCACCATTAATTTACTGGTTGTCGGTATGGAATATTTGTTGTCCCGGATATTCGGACAACCATGAAAATCAATTCCTGTAGCCCAACTGGTTACTGGTAGTAGGCCAACAGTACGTTGGCATGAACTGAATTTAGAATGCAGTTTTCTTATTTCCCTTGTGAGGAGGGGGGTTGTGGGGTGGCGATGATTGAGGGGAATTGGAGATCAGCATCAGTTTTCAATTGCATACAGGTACAACCAATTGTTGAATATGTTGGTAATTATCCCTAAATAATTTTTACAAAGTATGAGGGTGAATTGGATGTAACATTTCATATGTCATTAACTGAGTATTTTAAAACTTTGGCTTGAGGGGTATAGTCTGCACTATGCAGGATTAAACTGTGCACAGAGAGCAAGCTTAGACTTGAGTATCTTTACAATACCTAAGCCCTGACCCAAGAGGGGGCATTGGCGGTGCTTAGGGTTCCCCTAAGTTTTTCAATGATGAACTATTTTTTTTACCAAGGAAAATATGCAGAAAACTTGCTTCTCAGTTGGTGGTAAATTGTATATGAGCATAAGCAGAAATCAAATTTTTATTGGAGGTGACCCCCAATGCCCCGGTGTATGGTTTGTTGAAGGTGTGTTAATTCCCTTCTTCTCAAAATCCTGGATCTGGGACATGATCCCAAAATCTACAGATCCAGGTCTTCATAGCTAGGGGACTGGTGAAGGCCTAGCTAACTTTCTATACTATAGCATTGTTCCACACATGGGGGGAAATATACAGTATGATGTACGCACTTGAAAGACCTAGACCTATATATGGGGCTTTACCTTACATTAGGAAGGCAGTTACCTTACAGCTCTTTTAAACACATACCTGGCAAACCACTACTGGCATTTGGATGGGGACCCTCACCCTATGAATGCCTATATTGCATTCAATAAGCATTCATGCCTTCTAAATGCATCTTTTAGCATTCGAAGGCCTAAATTAAGCAGTCAGTGAGTTAAATGCTTATTTTCTTCCTCAAATGAAATCTTCCTTGCAATTCCATACCGTAGCCTCCGTAGGGAGTAATTGAGTGAAAATGTGGTATTGTCCTACACTACTGAGAACAAGCCGCCAGCCTTTACCACCGAAAAAGGAAGACTCGCTACTTTTACTATTTGCAAGACAAATCAATAGAGAACAATACACATCTTTCCATACTTACATTCGGGCCTGTTACATTACTCAATGGATCATGAAGGGCCTAGGCCTAAATGATTGTTCGCGTTCGAAAGCTCTAAAAAGTATTTTTCGACTCTTCCAAACGTAAGCTTGCAGTTGGCGGTGTGGCTAGCGGGGATGGAGATGAGGCTTTTGCTTCGGTAACGCGAGTTCGGGTCCCACAGCGTATCAGTTATTTTCCTTTTTCTTTTTTCCCTTTTTCGTGTTGGGGCTTTCTCCTTTTTCCTTTTGTCTTCCTTATCCTTTGTAACAATGCCAAACATTATATCTTCTTCGTGCCGCGACGAGGTGCATGAGGGATTAATAAAGAAACCCTTTTATCTTTTGATCTTTTGTTTTGTATGTACTGCTCAGGCAGTCAGGACGTAAATAACCCATAACCTTTTAATCTAACCCATAACCCTAAACCGAGTCCCAAATCTCAATGAGTCGGGGGAAAATGTGACCAGTGGCGCGTACTCAGGATTTCGCTCTGAAGGAGGGGGCATGCAGTATGCTGAGGGATCGCTGGTCTGGTCAGGGTGTAAGGGGATATCCGCTCCCCTTACTTTTGGAAAATTTGGGTGTCCTTACATGTAATCTGGGGCTATGTTGGCCTGTGCTAACTTTTGCAGTTAAATCTGGAGTATCACAATATGTGCGCATTCTTTGGAACAAAAGAATTGGCATCAGCGAGGGTGCTTTGGGGAGACAACGCCCCCCCCCCCTTTGAAATTTTTTGGGAAATTGGGTGTCCCTTCATTCATTCTGGTGTCACATATGCTATCTGAAGTAAAATTTAAGTACTAACAAAATTATGTATTTTTAGGATAAAAAATAGCATCTCCCGGGAGGGGCCTGGCCCAATGCCTCCTATGCGTACGCCACTTAATGAGACTGAGTAATGAAAGGGATGGGGGACTAATGAGATGAGAGACTAATGAATGAGGCAGGGAGACTTATGATACGAGGAGCTGATGAGGCGAGGACTAATGGGACACAAAAAAAGGCTGGCCGGACCCCACGAGGCGAAAATCGATCTCGGATCCTAGGGAATCCCAAACGTATTTCAAACCACTACACCAACAGCTCGCTGATGACGTCATGTGGTTGATAATTTACTTATACTTGCAACATGTTTTAAACATTAAAGAAAGTTCTAATGTAAACTTAAATATTTGTGCCTTTGGAAGTGTCTGGGTTACTCAAGGGCATCTTGGCTTTCATTTTGCAAATATGTTTATCTTCCCTGAATGGTGGTCGCAAGAATCTAGTATGCCTAAGCCTACTAAGACTGGCTAGACAGAAAATTTGCCCTGCATACGAAGGCCTACGACCATGCCTACGACCTAAACTCTCCTGGCCACGTACGTGCTGGTCTTTCCACGATTTCTTCTTCATTAAAATTCATTTTCGGTACTTTTATTATACCAACGTTAGTCAGCCTAGTTGTAGCAAGTTACCGTTTGTTAAACTTACAAGTTACACGCAGTGCTAGCATATGTCGAATGCATATACCGGCAGCTTCGAGAAGCCAACCGTGATCCGATCCCGCCTTCGTACATACTGTCACGCCCATCCGTTTGTGATCACGCCAATCTTCGTGACGTAACGCCATTCGTTTGTTCGAGCTGCATTTTCAGTCATAACCTATATATATTGCAATTTTATAAACTATAATGGATTACTCGTAAACTAAGACAGTTTACTCATAACCTATTTATATAGAGTAGTAATATAATCTATATATATATATATATATTGGATTCATAATATAACACATTTATATCAATTTCTATATCATAACCTAAATATATTGGACTTTCTATATCATAACCTAAATATATTTTGAGTTTATAACATAACCTAAATATATTTATGTTATAAAATATTGGCTGATACCGCACCTCATACTGCCCCCCTCCAGTTCTGGATTCCTGATTACTCCACTAATTTTGCCGATAATATTTAGTCAGCTGACTGAATTGTCTTCTCTTGTTCTACCGGTCTAATTATAAAGCTCTTAGCTAAAGTGGCTCAAAACAATTAACACTTATATTCGTTACACAAATCGATTTTTACTACACCTGTTATGCTTTATCCAGCTGAACAGCAGTTTCAGATATATTGTTTTCATCTTTTAACCTACCCATGTCGTAATTGCCTAATAAGGGGTGCTAAGTGGCAGCACTAATACATTGCATAAGTTTCTGTAAATATTGACCAGCTACTGTAGTTAAAGCATATGATTGGCCTTTTTCAATTAATTTGCAAAAAGAAAACGTGTTTAGTCATTCACAAAATAAGGTAAATCTATCAGCTTGAACAGGTCTGCCATGAAAACACTTGACGTAAATTTTCACCGAGTAACTGAAGACTGAATCTCCCATTAAAGTTATGTAACTTTGAAAAAAAAAACCTCTTCATTCGTTTCTAGGAATTATAAGACTTACAGCAATATAACATAAAAATTCTAAAACTTCATTGAAAGTCCTTTTACGTCTCTCTTCTAACCACAGAAAGGCTTTTAAGAAGTAAGAATGGGTTAAATTCTGATGGTAGCTGAACAAATACCTTTTTCACAGCAGAAGCAGTAGCCTGACACTGGAAAAGTTTTAATTCTTGGCAACACAGAAATTTGAAGCAATAAACCAGTCGACTTGCTTTTATAATATTGTCGACTTTTACGTTGGATTTAAGTTTTTCTCCTGCCTTGTTCAATTTTCTTCAACAGTTTAATCTTCTTTGTTATTGAAACCATGGTTTTGCAATCGCTTGCAACTGCTGCAGTGACTCTATTGTTGTTCGTGACAGGTTTGTAACTTTCATGTTATATTCTTATTTTTGTTTCCATTGTATGTCCGTAATCTATACAGAATGAAGACTCTAAAAGTGATTGCCCAACTTGAAAAATAGCCGCTGGTTCTGTATGTCACCAAACATAAAGGTGACACACACAACTTAAGGTTGGATAAATACGGTGAGTTCAGCGGTTTTTTGCTGTTCAGTGAGCTATTGAGAGCAGGCGATATGGACGTACGTTACCTGGCGTACCACAAATAACGTTGGGCCTAGACTAAGCGTTGGCTTAAGTAAGTCGTATGTTTGGTAACAGCCTATGTGTACATGTAATATCATTAGTCTCTATCGTGGGAGTCTTTTGTCAACTTTGAAGACGTAAGCCACATCCTAAGCCCTGGTTAAGCTCGGCCATTCTGCAGATTTAGAAGGTAAATCTGCTATGTGGTCTAAAAAAGGCAGACGGTTGGCTACAGATTACGTGCAAATTATTTATGATACACTTTACTGCAAAGCTATCAAGCAATTTACGCAACGTGGGTAATATTACGAGTGTCTCATGGACTTTACCAAAGTGAATGCTAACTAATGTAAAGGCCTTGTACTACTGTGTTGGTTAACGTTTTAGCCAGATTGGGCAAATTAAACTTCACCCAAAGGTTTCTACTGAAGTGTCTCATGCCGTGACGTTTCCTTTTGTGAATGGAACATAGGCAACAAAAACATCTTGGGGTGTGACTAGTTTCTGAGTTTGATACATGATCTTTGCCCACCTCCCCCTCCCCCCGAGTGATCTATGCTTTCATTCTGTCCACGTGACATTTTGTGAAAAACGGTTAACACAAACTTGACGGGCATGTTAGCTTACCCAAAATGTTACCCATTTTTTTTTTTTTTTGGGGGGGGGGGGGTATCTTTAATAAATAAAGTTTATTTTTACTGCAAATCTATGAATAAGATGTGTGAAAACTGACTTTATCAATTGCATAAACCTTTATGAAGTTAGGGTGTAGGTTATCACGTATACGAACGCATCAACCGCCCTTAAACTAATATACCAGTCTGTGACTATTTATTTCAAAAATGTTTCTGTCGACTTAGATTTTTATTTTTTCTGCCATGATTGCAAATTGATATTTCAGTAGGCTTTATAGGAATCTAGCATTTGTCCCATCACGGTACATTTATCAGTGGCTAGAATATATTCCGGAAACAAACCTACGGATTTTGCAGAAAACTACTCTTAGATATTTGTACAAGGAAGTCGGTTAATATTTTAAAATCAAACCTATGTAAATTTTAACGAGGACGTTGCACATGCATGTGACAAACAAGGGCAACATCGTATAATACCCAGGAAAACAAGTGTAGAAAATATATGTTAGAGATATGAAAGAGAACCCACCCAAGGGCCGTTCAAACTGTACAATTATACTCAGGCTCTAAGAGTATGGGTCGCATGTAACGCAGTATGCAAACGGTATTGTTGTCTATTCTTTCTACTTAAAAATATTAATTGGTTTGGCCGGCAAATTTCCTTAAACTAAAAGTCATGAAACTGATGACTACTCTGTTCAGCGAGGAATTGCTAGTAAAATAACTGTTTACAGACTTTCTCATTTAAGGCGGCTCATTGAGTTGGTTCATGAAAAATCCTACATACAAATAACTGTTTTGCGAGTGCTTAACCGTTCAAATCTGTTTTCAAAAATTCGTGACCATACACTTTTTCAAATTATGTAGAAAACCGTTACAAGTCAGGACACAACAAATTTCAAAATTTCAACTTTTTGTGTGACTTTTGGATTTGAAATTTGACCCTACCCTTAATGCTAACTATAAGGATTGTTATGCGATAGTGACCCTTTGAGACTCTCAAGTTATCGATATCAATTCTGCGAGCCTCTTTAATTAAAATAATTGCATGAATCATTAAATCAGAAGATATCAGATAACTGCATATGGAGTTAGAAGTCACAACATCGTCCCATATGGGATCCCCTCATTATAATCATCAGTGAGTCGTTACTAAAAACATTGACCAAAAATATGATCAGAAAAGTCCACTTTTGAGTGCAATTGAAAACGTTTCTAACGTTTTCACTGATATTAAAAAAATGTCTTTCATTAATATTCAATCAAACCTTTTCTTTTTAAGTTTTAAAAAAAGAATGTGTTAGGAATTTGTCGAATGTCATTTACAAATGATCTTTGTGCAGCTATTTGTTTCAAATAAGTTAGCACAATAGGAAATGGTAACGCACGACAAGATGATACCACAGAAGATAGATTGTTTCAGTCCAATAAGACTCATTCGCCTAAAATATGTCTAGTTATAGATCTACCACAACTTCATGAAATGTTATTGTGATATTTTCCTTCTTTTTCTCTCTTCTTTTTATTGTTCTGGGTCCTTGAAAGTCACAACAATAAAACCAAGACCAAATAACTACGCAATATTTTTTTCAATGAATGGTGTAAATGACCCCCCTGGGTCATATTCACCATTACTGGTCAATCATGAGAAGTGACTGTCGTAAAAAGGAGTAGCAGTGAAGGTCAAATTTGTCAATATGTATTACCCTATTTCTTTGTAAACTCTGAAGACACAGCCAGTGTTGTGACATTAAGTCTAGAGGTGAGGATATTTCTATCCCTGAGAATTCAAATAGCCACTGCCTAACGGTAAAATAATTTTAATAAATATTAATAATAATAATAACAATTATTACGGGAAGTTTATATGTTTTTAAAAGTGTAACATGGTAAAATATACAACTCTCAATCTCTAGAGGTTTAATTCTCACTCGTTCAAAATATCCTACTATTGAACCAGTAGGGTACTCCCCACCCACTTAAGCATTTGTCACTTTTTATAATACAAACGTAAAAACAGCTTGGGAAAGAAGCAACCCAGCTGTAAACAATCGAGCATCTCAACGTCTTTTACAACGACTTACTAAAAATTCGCACCCCTCGAGTGCTTCCTTATTTTTATTTAATTTTTATTCCCATACCATTACAGTTGTTTCATTTACTTAGTGTTTGACATCAAAATCTATTTTTTGAGTATGCGTTGTTTAGAGTTCAATCTACTCCGTCTGAGAGATTGAAATTATTATAACGTGTCCCAAAATTCAACTACTTTTTTCATACTAGTGGCTTCAACGAGTTATCCAAAATCCGCTGAAGTTAGACTTCTTGATGCTCTGCTTAACCACGAGAACTACTCTACCAAAGCCCGTCCTGTGTTAGATCATCTGGACACCGTGAATTTAACTTTGCAAGTGCAACTAACTGCTCTTATTGACTTTGTAAGTTGTGTACATCTTGTTAGCGTTCCCTCTGTCAAGTGACATCAATACTTCAAATCATGGTCTACCTTAAAAGCATGACTCATTCAACTTTGAGGAAATATTTTGTTCCCCCCCCCCTTTTTCGGTCGGTACCATATACTTATCTTAATTCACTATCTTCCACGATAGACCTATGTATTATAAGCGAGGTCATTGCCATATTAGTAGACTGAAACAGTTTATATTTATACTATTTTTGAGGGAGAAAATAACTTGTTTTTGGTCAAACTATCATGATTTTTCCCAATTATTGTTTTTAAGCTGCCCAACAAATTTAGCGGAGTTTGCTCAAAAATTTTGCATGTGCTATGTTTCTTATTTTGAGCATTTTTTGTTCAATTGCTCTAAGAGTGTAACCAGTTCCGTTAAAGAATTGTGGTCACACATCTTTATGGAAGTGAATGCAGACAAATGTCTGCTTGAAACTGTCATCCTTCAATTGAAATGAGTCTTAGTCATGTGTGAGTACATTTCAGGGAGCTCTCCAAATAGATTATATGCGACGTAAAGGTGTTTCAAATTGACGTTTTATCGCAGTTAAGATGGTTTTGGGTACGAAATAAATTTTGCAAAAACATAGACTTAGGCGAGCCAAATATGTCAACAAACATAATCGACAAACCCTTGTTAAAACAGACTAGAGTTGGCAAAGATTCGAATAAGATCGATATCAAATGACAAGAAGCCATCCACATCGGACACAGGTCATGGTGGTCAATTCCAAGGCTAAAAGAAACAGTATAGACATTTAAAGTAAAGTAAGGGTAGGCGGTGCACCATTCTGGTCCAGAAGGCTCTAAACGGTTCTTTACAACAGAAACCGGTCTAGCCCGCTGGTCACAGTGACCAAACTAATAATAATCAACCCCCGGCACATAATCTATAATGCCACCCAAGTCTTTTGTATGAAATCCATACTAAAGATATCGGCCTATCCTTCAGATGTGCTTATAGTTTGCAGATTACCCCTGTGACATCAGATGGAGCACCGCCTACCCTTACTTTACTTGATATTGCTTCTCGTTTTTCTCGAAAAATTGGGACGTAGGTTAGATACACCGATAATTCCTCTGTGGAATCTCTGACGTTAACACGAGGACTACATATTCAAGTCCTCTCCTACCTTTAGGAGTAGATCTAAAAGTATTATTTGTCGAAAAAACCTTTCAAACTGGTACAACTTTGATCGATTTTAACACAGTATAACATGGCAGCTTTGGCGCCATTTAAATTGACTAATCAGGAAATAGAATCCAAGGTATTCTCCTTCAGGTCCAAATGACATTCTAAGAGGCCTTCTCTCTGGTGCTTCAGGAACCCCAGTCTACAAAGACTCATACAGAGGAAACAACACTAAAGCCCATATCTTTAGCTGTAACCATAGAGTTACTTTAGTGTCATGACCTTACCTAGAAGGAAATACAGACTATACGTAGTCATAAATTGCCTATAACCCTTAAAGGTAAAGAGCAGTTACCCCAAACGAAAAAGCTTAATATCACAATATCCATCTTATTTCTCTTAAGACTCAAACCCGAGCTTATCAAATTAAGGCTCCGAATTTATCAAGTTCATAGCCTCACTACTTGTGGGAACCCTACGAGATTGTGTTGTTCTCTAACTGTCCCTATAAAAATTTAAAAGGGGTTGCGTTGAGAGAACGACAACTAACCCTCGGTTATTGCACCAGAGGATTAGACTTCTTGAGAAAGACGATCTTAAACTCCTGCATATAATGCTTACAGGAATTGTAAAATTGTCGAAAAATATTGAATCTCGAAGGATCATTTTCTCATGTGAATCGAATTGACTGCGGAGAGGATGCAGGATGTTACTGTTACGTTCCCTTTACCACCCTACGGGTAATAAAGACAACGCCCGCCGGGAACTGTTAGAGTCTACAGCATATTAATTATAACTTATATCTAATGAA
The DNA here is from genome assembly GCA_037179385.1 of Holothuria scabra. Taxonomy (NCBI): domain Eukaryota; kingdom Metazoa; phylum Echinodermata; class Holothuroidea; order Aspidochirotida; family Holothuriidae; genus Holothuria; species Holothuria scabra. The sequence continues at coordinate 38,768,205 of CM074193.1, forward strand.
CGGCCGTAAAAGTTAAATGGTATTATATTCAACTTACAAATATGTATTCCCCAAGATCTTATCCATTGGCCCATGGCCAAAGCAACAAAATTCGGTCTAGTCTTCTAGTCACAGAGACCAAACTAGTAATAATCAACCCCCCGGCACATGATCCATAATGCCACCCAAGTCTTTCATATGAAATCTACACTAAGGATTGCGGACATTTCCTTCAAATGTCCTTATGGTTTGCAGACTACCCCTGGGACGTCAGATGGTGCACCGCCTAGTACCCTTATTTTACACTAATTAAAACACACAACAGATTTTTCGTTGAGTTCACGTGTTGATATTACAACAAAGCTTTACTAACAGTGCTTCAATTTTATGGTACCTTCTTTTCAATGCAGAATGAACGACGTGAAATTATTACAACTGGATCTTGGTTTCACTTGGTAATGTCTTTCAAGTAGCAATATTTTCATAACGAAATATGTAATATTTTATGATTGTTACATCGGTTTTGTGCATACTGAAATTTTTTCGAATACTCATTAATTACTTGTAATGTGGTTTGAAGATAATAAACTACGTTTCCAATCATTGTCAGTTACTATAATAATTCTATTAGCTGCCAATTTTACACGGTATTTCATTCTCTCTCAGTATTAATACTAATAGATTAAAAGGAATAATTCTTTGCTCGATGTTACTTCAGAGAAGCACATGTTTCGCATTTATTGGCTCTTATAAAATATTGAATAATTATTCTGTTACCATATTTATCAAACGACCACATTTATCAAACAAATTCTTTTCATTTATTTATTTTTGTTTTATCTATTTTTATTTTTTGTTTTACAGTACTGGAGAGATGAACGACTGTCTTGGAATCCTGCCGACTTTGATGATGTATCCCACCTAAGGCTGGACCCGAGTGAAATTTGGACGCCCACCATTTATATAGGCAACTCGTAAGTGTTTTTTTTCGTTCCTGGGCAGTGTGTTATACTAAAAACTAACTACTATACTGTTAAAACTAGAATCATTTAATTGTGTATTGACTTCATCAATGTAATCGTCCGTGTCTTGTACTACGACGGCGTCACCTTTGTCCGCAGGTTTGATGATGATATTTTCATTAGTTTTAAGGTTCTTGAGAGCCTGACGCTAGCCGGGAGAGAGGTTATCTGGCTTCGGTCGATCGGTGGATCTCTTTCCACTAAGCAGTTTATCCAGGTGAACTGTAGCACTTTTGGCGAAGGCATCGATGTAAGGGTTGCGTCCCTCAGGGGGAGTCCAAGAACTTGGTTTCTTGTATATCTTGACTTTTGGAGGGGCGTTATCAGAGGAGTTTGTTTTGTCCGCAAAAAAATCTTTAAGACGTACGCGTCGGTTCAACTGATGAATATCTATAGCCGTCTCAACTGGGTCTAGTTTAGTGGACGGACAGAGGGAGAGGCCAAGATTGAGAAGATTATGTTCGTCAGAAGTGAGTTTAGTTGTAGACAGATTAACAACATTAGACTCCTGGTTGGTACGGGTTGGAGGTTGTTTAGTGTTGTATTAAGGATCGGTCAAGTTTAGTCCTGATGAGGAGACAAGATTCCCTATTTTTTTGTTTTTTCTGTCAAAGCATTTCTTTCATTTTAGGAATAGGTTTTAGGATAGGTTCAGGATTTTTTTCACTCCATGAAAACGTCTGGATTATGTTGTGAAAGAAGATTGAATTTTGAGCATAATGTCCACAACCTCACTCTTAGTTTCACCAGGGGGTATCCTTTGAGCCTAGTCAAGCAACAAATTGGTAGGACTCGCCGTGCTTCACGCGAATCACTTCTTTCGTACAATCGCATAACTAACAGTGGCAATCGCATCCTGTGGTGAAACATCATCCTGCCACTAGAAAACTTTCGAAACACATTTAGTCTTCTTGGAAAATAATGAAAATGATTCACTTGCTGAACTTTTCGGACAACCCCCCATTATTGCTACCAAACAAACCCCCAACCTCAGATCGTTACTTGTATGTTCTACATTAAGATCTACTAATACCTAACAGGGTAATACTCCATGTAAGAAGCCGCGTCAGGTTTGTCAACACATGTTGATCGGTGACTCCCTAATGGTATAACTGTCCACTCTGGTCCTAACAATTGCGATTCCTTCAACGTAGTGTATATTATCTCATGCAGCAAATGTTTGCTACGTTGGAGAAACCAGTAGACAATTTAGATTGAGATTCAACAATCATATAAACAAAGCTTTCGTAACGCGAATCCCAACGGATTCCCAGTTGCGGAATATTTCCAGAGTAGCGGGCACACAGGTGAAGACTTGAGATTTACCATTGCCCTCGGTAGGTTTCGATGCAGTGAAGACCGTAAGCGCCACGAACTCAGACTAATTTTACGTCTTAATAGCCACAGGCAAGGTCTAAATAGAGATTTTTCTTATTTATCAGGATGCAGTTTTTTTCAAACTCGGATGCTTTGCTATTTAATATTACTTGTAATCTAAATTTAGTGCTTTAATTTTTAAGTAGATATGAACAGATTTTATTTGTCAGTAAGACAGTTTAATTACTTGAAAATATCTCACGCACTCGCATCTTGTCGCTTTCATAAACTGTTTAGCATACCAAGGTCGAAATGCTGCGGAGCACTGTGGAAATGTGTAGGTCGAAAAGAGGTAGTAAAAAGTGCTGACAAAGTTTGAAGAAAACTCGACGACGTTTCGGGTATGAACCCTTCATCAGGTGGCAAAAACCAAACTGAACAACAAACAGTAACAATTGGACAAGACAAACATCAAATCCGAAGCGGTCATTGTAAAAACAACCGGACGAAAGTTATTCTGTATTTCTGGAGAGAAAATTGATTCACTCGGGGTATTTATAGCCTGTTGTCGCTTCTGAGGATCACGAGCTGTTCTAGCGTAGTGGTCATAGACTCTGCCCGGAAAGCGGAGGATGGTGGGTTCGGTCCCCCGTGCGGCTCAATTTTTCTCTCTGGTGTTTTTCTTCAACCGTTCCTTCTTTGATAAGAGTTTATACTCTATCTTGGATTCATGATCGAATGTATAACTACAACACCTTCGATCTATTTTATATATATATATATATATATTTATAAGGTCGAAATGCTGCGGAGCACTGTTGAAATGTGTAGGTCGAAAAGAGGTAGTAAAAAGTGCTTAAAAGTTTGCGGAAAACTCCACGACGTTTCGGGTATAAACCCTTCATCAGGTGGCAAAAACCAAACTGAACAACCAACAGTAACAATTGGACACGACAAACATCAAATCCGAAGCGATCGCCGTAAAAACAGAACCGGACGAAAGTGACTGTCAGAAAACATGAGTGCGAAGGATGAAACACAAATCAAAAAAAGAAAAAGAGCGTCCTGGATGAAAAAATGCACGTAAAAATCGAACATGTTCTTAAAAAAGGGAAAACAGGAGACAAAAACTAGCTCCATTTCGGGATAACAGACCATCAGGATGATACCCCCTCAGAGGAAGTTCCCAACCCCGCCAACCCTGTCCGTTCCTCCTGGACGCCCAAGCCAGGAGAAAATCCCACCCTTGACAATGTAATCAATACCATTTACAAAGATGTCAACGACCTCCTCCCTCCTAAAATGACCGCACTGCGTAACCTTCGTCCTGAAGAACGAGATGCCATTTTATCCCTCAAAAGTAACAGGGATATCATTATTAAACCAGCTGACAAGGGTGGTGCTGTCGTGGTGTGGCGGAAGGACCTGTATATTGCTGAGGCCAACAAACAGCTATCCGACCAAAGTGCTTATTTAGAACTTCCCGCTGACCCCACTCCTGAGTGCCAAAAGTTAGTTAAAAACACTTTGACCCAACTCATGGACAATAAACAACTACCCCAAAACGCTACTTCTCTACTCCACCCTTGCCCACAGATTTCTAACTTCTACCTGCTTCCCAAAATCCACAAAGCCAACAACCCTGGCAGACCTATCGTCTCTTCACACAGCTGCCCCACCGTACTTATTTCTGAGTATGTGGATTCTGTGCTCTCCCCTTTAGTTTCAGCTTTGCCGTCGTTTGTTCAAGACACGCCACATTTCTTGAGACTTATTCGTGACTTTGAGTTTCCTGATAATTGTGGAGAACGTCTTTTATTCACCATGGATGTGTCCAGCCTCTACACGTCAATTCCTCATAATGCTGCCTTAACAGCTATCCGTTACTACCTAGACAAACGGCGTGATCCCCTTGTACCGACTGACACCTTCCTACGTTTAACGGAACTTGTTCTCAAGCAAAATTGTTTTCAGTTTAATGGGCGTTTTTTCCGTCAAGTTAAAGGAGTGGCCATGGGAACCAAAATGGGTCCCTCTGTTGCCTGTTTGACCATGGGCCACTTTGAAGAACAACTTTTTTCTCAGTATACCGGGCCACGACCTATACTTTACAAAAGGTATATTGATGATATTGTAGGAGTTGCCTCTGGATCCCGTCGTGATTTAGAAACTTTTATCGACTTTGTTAATTCCTTTTGCCCCTTTTTGAAATTTACCCATTGTATCTCGGACTCATCTGTTGTTTTTCTCGACCTTAAACTGTCCATCAACAACCGTACAATTACCTCTAACCTACACTTTAAGCCAACCGACTCGCATAACTACCTTTTGTACCCTTCCAATCACCCCAAATCTTGCACTGAATCGATCCCTTATTCCCAGCTCTTGCGAGCCAGACGAATTTGTTCGGAGGATTCTGACTTCTCTACTGCCTCTGAAGAAATTTTGTCCTTTTTTGAAAAACGCCAGTACCCTGCCAAAATCCTCTCTAATGCCCTACGCAGAATTCAAGGAACCAGCAGAAAAGAAGCCTTGGAGAAAAAGAGCAAATCTGGTACCAATCTACGTATTCCTTTACTTATTTCTTATCACCCTTCGATCCGTCCTATTTTACACGCTATCCACAAAAATGTAAAGTTGCTCCGACAAGACCCCTCAACCCGTGATGTTTTCCCGGAACCCCCCATCACTGCCTTTAGAGTTGAGAAAAATTTAGCCAACCATTTAGTTCGGGCTTCCCACCCACAAACTTCTTTCGACGACACGGCTGGTACATTTCCATGTAACCGTCCGAGGTGTAATACATGTCCAGTTGTCGGCAAACACGACCTCGTCAACATTTCTGGCCCCAACGGCAATAGCTTTATTGTCAAACAAAGATTCTCCTGCATTTCCTCAAATGTAGTATATATTTTAGCTTGTGGGAGATGTAACTCGTTGTATGTGGGAGAGACCAAGCGCCGCCTCGCGGATCGAGTCACCGAGCACCTTAGGTCCATCAAACAGAATCTCCATGGATACCCGGTGGCTGCACATTTCAACCCCCCTTCACCTTGTTCAATACAGCATTTAACCGTTACGGCAGCTGTAATGTGCCGAGGCTCCGATCGTGACCGCCTTAGTGCTGAAAACCGACTGATCATGAGGCTAGGTACTCTCGCTCCACACGGGCTTAACGTTAGAATTGACCTTTTGTAATATTCATCCCCTTTTTGTACCAGTTTTTACTCCTTTTACACTTACCCGTTCGTGCTCGTTTTTTTCTGTGTAGGCCTTATTTACAATTTTTTTTCCGGAGCTAGTTTTTGTCTCCTGTTTTCCTTTTTTTAAGAACATGTTCGATTTTTACGTGCATTTTTTCATCCAGGACGCTCTTTTTCTTTTTTTGATTTGTGTTTCATCCTTCGCACTCATGTTTTCTGACAGTCACTTTCGTCCGGTTCTGTTTTTACGGCGATCGCTTCGGATTTGATGTTTGTCGTGTCCAATTGTTACTGTTGGTTGTTCAGTTTGGTTTTTGCCACCTGATGAAGGGTTTATACCCGAAACGTCGTGGAGTTTTCCGCAAACTTTTAAGCACTTTTTACTACCTCTTTTCGACCTATATATATTTATATATATATATATATATATTTATATATATATATATATTTATATATATATATATATATTAACAGTAACAATTCGGCACCTAGGGGGAAAGCTGTTGTTAAAAAGTCAACCTTACGGGGGAAAAAATTTGGGAGAAAAAATACTTTCGCTTTAGCGTTTCCATATATATATATATATACCACTCTATTGAACATTAGGGGGAAAATTGTATATGTTGATACGTTTAGGCGAAAAGAAAAACAATAAAATACATAACTGTATATTTCACCTTTAAGGAAAAACATATACATGTACGTAAATTCAATAGTCCATAAGTTGTACGTGTTAACAGATAGGCGTCCGTAATTTGGTCAACATTGAAGTAATTAGGTATATTACGTACCCCATATGTATTTTACTATACACTAACGTATTCCCATTAAAACAGTGTGTGAAAACGTAAAGGGGAACGTAGATTTTCCCCCTAACGGTAATTTCCCCCTAACGTTGATATTTTGACCAAAAATTTCCCCTTATTGCACAATTAGGTATATATATATATTAGCATATTTATATGTATATGTATATATACACATACCTAGTGGCTAGAGGTTATGATCCGCAGCTGGTTCAAAAGCAGTTCGATAGGGCGGACAAACAAAAGAGATCTAGCTTGCTCAAACCACAAAAAAGAAACTGTTCTAGCCGCAGGTACCCACTTGTGTTAGATTTTAATCCGGCATTACCCAATATTAGTGCCATTATTCGCAATAACATTCACATCCTGCATAGTTCCCTCCATATGAGGAAGGTCTTCCCAGACAATTCTATTTTCACCGCCTACCGGAAATGCAGATCCCTTAAGAATATGCTAATGAGATCAAAACAACCCAATCAAAACGAAACAACGAATACCACTGACTTAGGGTGCTATAAATGTAACCGATCAAGATGCGACCTTTGCATTAATTTTTTATTACAGGGTTCCTCTTTTTCTAGCTGTACAACGAAGAAGGTGTATTACATAAAGAGTTGTCTGTCATGTACCAGTAAATGTTATCTATTTAGCTACTTGCTTAAAATGTCAGAAGCAATATGTACGATCAACAGCCACTGAATTTAAAATCCTTCTTAATAATCGAGTTAGATGTGAGCTGGCGGTGCATTTTTATTCTGCCCCACACCATATTTCTGATATAAAATTTATTATTATTGAACAAATTAACACCTCACAAAACATTGGCTCCCTTCTCACCAAAAGAGAGGGTTACTGGCTGGCCCATTTCAATACTTTACATCCCTCAGGGCTTAAGAAAAGGAAAGAATTTAATTCATACAAAAGAGCAAGTTACTTACGGTAAAGGTAATGGACCATTTAACTTTTTACATTTTGGCTATTTTGTGTTGAAAAACTGTTCACCTATTCTGGTTCTAGGCCTTTCCTAGCTCCCTTAGTTTCCAATTATTTTACTACTTTTTTATCTTGGACCTTTATGCTAGAATTTTTATCTTTTTTTAAGTTTGGGTTTTTTTTGTTATCCTAAGCCTCTTATCTGTTTTATCTTCTTTACTCCTTTATGAAGCTAGTTTTTAGAATGTTTTTCTTAATTAGGACCGTTTAACTTGCTTGTATCTTTATTAGAATGTTTTTTATTGAGGTGTTTTACATTGAGCGTTTTTAGGTTTGCTTCATTCGAGCTGAAAAAGGATGAAATAAATAGCCACAAGCTACTCGATTCAAGGTGTGCTATGTCATCTATGAGCGTGCAGTTGAAATTCTAGTTTTTCATGCTTTGTTTACATTAGTTTCCAGCTATAATTCTGTGAATCCTTCGGGATCCTGTTCACTTCGCCGAAACATCGTTATATATATATATATATATATATATATATATATATATATATATATATATATATATTATATATATTCACACATATATATGTATGTATATATGTATGTATATATATATATATATATATATATATTCACACATATATAACGATGGATCGACCAGATGGGCGAAATCGGTTTACCGCCAGTTCAGCTGGAGAAAGAAGTTTTAGTATTTCACTATTGCTTCTTAGATATACAAATGCACGTTATTTCAATGGCCGGCAAGTCCTCAATGTTAACGGATAGATGTAAGTTAGTTGGTCAACATCGAAGTAATTGCAAAGACATTACGTGGAAAATCGGACCTGCGTTACGCATTCCCATATAAAACAGTGTGTGAAACATTAAGGCGAAACGGTTTTTTCGCCCAAGGGTTCTCCCATCAGTCGCGTATTTTCATGTTATATTTCGCCTAAACCCCAATATATATATATATATATATATATATATATATATATATATATATATATATATATATATATATATATATATATATATATATTTATATATATATATAACCGTAATAGTAAAAATTAATTAGTAATGTCAACCAGGCAATGGTAAAGTGCTCAACCCTGTGAAGGGAGCTGTAATATTGAAAAGGTTGCAATAAGTTCTTACAACATAGCTTTATAGAACTGTTTCGTAAGGGCCAATAATGTAGGTCCTCACTCCTCAGAAGCCTGAAGTAGAATGATGTCAATAACGTTAAATACGTATATGTTCGCTGCTTTTGAAGGTGTCCGTTTTTACGCACGTGTTCGTTCCGTGTTGGATGTGAACAGGCACGAACGGTGTACAGCGAGCCAAGATACATTACCTATTAGAATAATTACACAGTTGATGTTTGTTCCTGTTTCTAAAAGAGCTTACCAGTTCGTTTCTTTTATTTAGAGTTGCTAAGGAAGGTTTGAGTATAATGAAGAACTTTTCTTCCAGACAGAGATTACAAGTTTTAGATGAAGTAGAGTATGCTCGAGCTTTGTTCATTAGTTTCCATTTTACGGAGTGTTCTACATTTGTATCCTATAGTTTCCAGATGTATTCACTGAGTGCAGTTGCGTTTCTTTTGTCTTTGTGTTTAAAGCTAGACTTGTGGGCGGTGTATCTTGTTTTGAATGTGTTCTCTGTTAGACCAATGTATGTTTCTTCGTTGTTGTTGTCCTGGCGTGTTACAGTTGCTTGGTACACAATGTTGTTCGTGAGGCAGTTGCCTTCCAATGGGCACTCACTTTGCTTTCTGCAATTGCAGTTGCTTCGCGTTGCTGGTTGTACTTCCTGTTTTGCCAGTATGTATTTGTTGTGCGCCGATATAATTTGGTCTATGTTTGCCATGCAGCTGTAATTCAGTTTCACCGTGTTCCTGTTGAGTAAAGTATGTAGTTTGTGCCCAGGTGGGAAGCAGCTGTCCAAGAGGTTAAAGAATTTCTTGCCAATGTTGGTTGTGACACTGTCACTAAACGGGGGGGGGGGGGGGGGTTAAACCAGGTTATGTTCCTATTTCGTCTTCGTTTCGGGGCTCCCTTGGAATGACTGGTGCCAGGAGGTTGGGTCTCGTACTTTAGGTTGTACCCATAGCCACTTCTTAGTAATGCTTCTTGGTATACGGGTGATGATGCGTTGAATGTGTTTTCGTCGGAAGAAATGTTGGATAGTCTCCTGTTGATGCTTTCTGGGATGTTCTTTATGATAAGTGGGGGGTGGTTGCTCTGTTTGTGCACATAGAGAGGGGTGTTGTTTTGCTTCATGTATGGCTTGTATGTGCTTGTGCTAAGATCAAGGGTAAGGTCTAAGAAGTTCACTATTTTTTTGTTTGCTTCAATTTCTATTTCAAGATTGTTATTTGAGAATATCTTGCATATTTCTTTCTTTATTTTTTCTGTTTGCCTTGGTGTTGCTTTGTAAACAGCCAAACCGTCGTCTCTGTATAGGCCGACATTCATGTTAATGTGCTGAAGTTGTGATAGGAGGTACAATCCTATTAGTTCACAAGTTTCAGCACCGTCGAAACTACCCATGGTGACATCGAATAAAGATTCGGTACGCTGGCTCGCTGTACACCGTTCGTGCCTGTTCACATCTAACACGGAACGAACACCTGCTTAAAAACGGACACGTTCAAAAGCAGCGAACATATACGTATTTAACGTTATTGACATCATTCTACTTCAGGCTTCTGAGGAGTGAGGACCTACATTATTGGCCCTTACGAAACAGTTCTGTAAAGCTATGTTGTAAGAACTTATTGCAACCTTTTCAATATATATATATATATATATATTTATATATTTATATATATATATATATATATATATATATATATATATATATATATATATATATATATATATATGCATATATTAACAATCATGAATGCAGTACTTGAGCCTTAGTAGTTCCTTTAAGAAGTGGCTGAAACTGGTACGATAGTTAGTCTATTTCAATTCCAATATGTCGTGAAGTCATGTTGAAACATCATACAGATCATAATGGCATCTTGGTAGACTAGAACGTAGTTTTTACTTCGGTTCAACTTCTTATCACAATATGAATTGCATAACACCTTTCAGTATACCCCTGTTTACGGTATAAGTCTTATAAAAATGTATTTTAATCTACAAATTTTTGATGTTCATGAATTTGTGCAAGGAATTTGTGTTTGTGGAGGAAACCTGAGAATGAACTGTAAAATTTAGTGAGCATCTCATAGTAATTTAAAGGCAACTAACACATGTTACAATTACACATTTGGAAATAATTGGATCATATCTTGCATTCTGAATAAAGCGCTTTTCAGGAAAAGAAATTCGACGGTATTTTTTTAGGTATCATTAACATGGTCCATATATCTTGTTTCCTTTAAGGTAAAATCAACGTTAGACAGAGAATATGAAGTTACCCTTTGTTCCAGCATCTGCTTTTGCCCTTTTGAACAGATTTTTGCACGTTAAGTCTCACAGGTTAGGAGAAAAGTTAACTGCGAATTAATTACTGTTGAATGTACATATTTGTAGGATAACAAAATAAAACAAAGATGCAAGACTAGCCAGCCCCATCTACATTGCAACCAACCAACACGTTAGCTATTAAAGTCGCATGACATTTAAACCGGCAATCAGACTGTTTCTTTTCTCAACTTTAATTATGCATTTTACTTGTACATTCACCTGAAACTAGCGAAAAATATCTGGCGTGATCATACCATGACCACGAATCATTTTGGTAGGTTTTAAGAAAATGGTCCAAACATTTACGAAGAACACTAAATTGTTCAAAGTAAAGTAATTGCTCAGCATCTTTCACATAACCTTTTAATATTTGCATTCACCGTTATCAGTTCTAACTATGAACCGGTTTTTTAAATGAATTTCCGATGTGTATTTAGTTGCGAAGATAAGAATAGTATTAACTTTACCGTACATCTGTGAATTATGAAATCAGTTGAAAATCTTCCACATTCAGTAAGTTATTTACGTTCCTCACAAAGCACTGTACCGCACTGCCATAGTAACGTAAGGTGATATTTTTTCGCAGGGAAAGCGAGGGTAAACCCGGCCAATAAATGGGCCAGTGGATGTCAATTGGAAATGTATAACTGCTCCGGTTCCACAGTGACAGTTTTTAATCCTTCTGATCAATTCTGTCACTGCCGGGTTATGAAAGAGCATGCCAGGTAATCAAGACCAACTTTACCTTAACCTAATTTTGTTATCGCTTTTTTACTTTCATTTTTGGGGGGTTTTTAGTTTCATTCCTCAGGGGACTATACACCAGGTTTACATGAGTCATTATTTTCTTTTTTTTTTATCAGATTAGATAACGACGTACTGCAAGCAGTCTCTCATGGACGCGGTTCAGTGCATTTGATTTCATCAGGCCATGTTTACTACGGGACATTTGTCATCGTATCCACGCAATGTAATATGCAGTAAGTTTACCAGTTACTTCAAATGTAACTTCAGATGTATGCTTCAAATGTGCGTTCATACCAAAGCAGAAATCTGCAGCGGTTTGGAAACTGAAAGCCATTTTTCTGTTATCGTCCTGTGGTGTTTTTTTTTTCAAAGGAACTTACTTAGTTTCCAAATTTCTCCGAACGGCGTTTTGCAAACAGCTGTCAAGAACAAATTGTAGTCATGGCGGTTATAAAAGTAACACAAATAATCTATAGAAAGATCATTAGAGAACAAAATAAGTTCAGAAAATATTTTCTATGAAACCTACGGCACTCGACCTTTAACCTTTGATGTTTTACACTAACTTAATTTATGTTAAAGTTGAGCATGACGACTATGGATTGAACTACTGACTAATAGCTGGTGTATTCCTGCAGTTCACGAGTTGGGGCAAAATGCTTTATTGTTTGCTAAAATATATTATTCCAATTTGTCTGCGCCATAACTACTGAATTGCTAGGGAAAGAGATATATAATGCCAACAGATTGATGAACATGTGCACCAAGTGTAATGCCAGTGTAATGCCCACTCGAGAATTAGAAAGTTATAGTAAAAATTATAAGCAAGGCGCATGTGGATCCATTCCTAAAATTTCACGGCAATCGAAGTGTCCTCGTAGGTATTCTTTCTTCGGGTTAGGGATTAGGTTAGGGATAAGGGTTATAGTTAGCCAGTGACTAGGAAATTTCTTGTCAAACAGTGCGCATCGCTCCCCTATTTTCCTTATCCTAAGTGCAAGGGGAAAATTTTCAATGGAGCACAGGAGACTCTGGTTTGGGCGTGTTTATTTGCAGACAAAAACACTTCATTAGTGTAATTAGTAAAGGCTCCATCTTGTTCGCTTCAAAATTCTTGCTTGATATGAAAGGATATTTCCAGCAAAGCATAATTTAGCAACGTTTTAGGTTTCAGTTGATGCATTGTAATTAATTCGTATAGGTGAAAAGACAAACCTTGACACAACCTATCAAGTTAGCAACACGACGAAACAGATACAATTTTAACTCTTCGTTAAACGTATCGCTCAATCTCGGTTTACCAATTTAATTTGGATTAATTTTCTGCTTGAAAGACTCATGATTAAGAGGTCTAAATATAAAACAGTTATCCACTTCTTTGTTGCTTGGTTGATTTAAGCGGATACTATCCAGCAAGGAATAATCTTTACACTCTCAGAAGACCCTGAAAAATTTTGATCAAATCCCAATCAAATTTGACCAGATTCCGTTTCACGGAGGCACCGATCCATCAAGGATAAAACTGACACAGAAATAAGGATAAAAACAAATGACCCCGTCCTAGATTAATTTGATTCGGGTTCCGCTTACCAGGGGCACCTATCCGTCCCGGTTGAAGATGACTCGAAAGGCCTGATAAAAACAAATGACCCCGTTCCGGACCAAACTGATCCGGATTCCGATTTCCATGGTCGCCTATTCGATCGGGATTATGACCCTGTAATGGACCAAATATGAGCCGGATTTCAGATTCAATGGTACCAATTCCATCCGGATTTAACTTGGAATTCTGGAAACCAATTAATCCATTCCGGTTAAAATCTGAATGGATTCCTGATGATTTACCGGTGGCTCCTATTAGTTTTAGATGAAAACGACGTGGACATCTTAGTTAGAACAAATGACGACTTTTTATATTAATTTTGATCAGAATTTGAGGCCACGAATCACCCTAACCTTTCTTCCATGAAGAGGGAGCTGTTCTAGAACTAATTCAGATTTTCATTCCATTTCACTGCAGAAACCAAGGTGGCTATTAGTTCAACCGTGGAAATAAGAAACAACACTAGCTACAGATGTCAATATAGTTGACATTGTATTTTTTAACACAATGCAAAACAAATTACCAATATCCAACAACAAAAAATCTGTTTCATGAAAAGCAGTGAGCATTTTGAAGTCTGAAATGGGTTCATACACTCATATTTACATAAATAGTTTGATCTCTGAAGAATGTTATGAGAAAAAAAAAAGACTGCTGCAGTCGAAAGAGGCACCCAAATTCCAGCAATGTTGATTAATGTTAAATCTCAAAAGGAAAATTTTAATGGTAAGTCATACTGACCTTTTAGCCTTTTAGCCTTTTACTTCAAAAATCAAATAATTCCATATAAAGGCGTTTTTGCGTTAGTAATACCTGCTCCTCAAAGAATAAGTGGCACTTCAAAAATTGCAAGTAAGGTGTAATGCAATAAAATTCAACTTGTGTCAAGTGCAGACAGAATTTTGTATAAAGAAGAATGTGCAAAGCAGTGATCCATATTGGACAACTAAATACATTCATGATGCACGTGGCAACTAATACAACTTTCCGGGGCACTGGGAAATTTGTTCATTTATAGGTCTGTGTCAAAAAACAAGGAACCCTATCAAGACAAACTAAAGAAATGACACATTGACATTTTGGTACTTCACCGTGATCTTAGTACAACTATTGTATGTGCAAAAACTACGTTACAGTATTAGCAATAAATAAGTTTTTAGCTACACTACTAAAACCCATTAACACTTAGAAGGAATACACAAAAGAAATATGTTGACCTACAAAATTTACGAATCTTTTAACCAACTTGTAAAATTAAAGTGGGCCACAGCAAGGATGAATTTTACCTTCCGTTGTGGCTATGCATCTTGTTGAGAAAGCAATTCCACATTTAGTTCCTTATATTACTGTAAGTTAGGATAAGGCACTTACTGTACTTTTAAGGATAATTATCTAACAGATGAGAACTCAAAGCCAGCCTCACAGATTCTGTTGTGATAAAAAATGGACTTATGTTTCATCTCCTTTTTAGCAGCATCTCGACTCATGCTTCCCCAATGCTCTGAAAATATATGTCAAATCAGAGAAGTTACAGTATTTCATAAAACAAAGAAAAGAAATTTTCAGTTCTTTCATTTACTGCATTAGTTGTTACTAAGTACATTACAGTCAATTGAGTTTACTCTGAAAGTAAAGGTGCGGTATTTCTAATAAACTGTTGACTGTACTTGTATTAAACCTTAACCTTATATTGTTAGAAGAAACTTACATATTAATGTCTCAGATGCAACCAAAATACTGTACAGTAGGTCACAGCACTCTTGAGTGTTCAAGAAAGAAAACTAATCCTGAGTCACTTTTTAACCTCCAGGTCGGAAATTATTGTGAAAATAGGCCCATATGAGCTACCTCATGGAACGTACTGTAGTAGCTTAGGTGAATGGACATTGATCGCTGGAAAGTGTACTGTACTTAATTTTCAGCTTACATGTACAAGTTGTCAGTGACAACCAGTAAGGCATACAATATTACTCTCGGAGTTACAGTGAACGCAAGTTACAACCAAATAGTATATCTGAACACAATACTTGGCAATACCAACACACTTACTTCCAGACATCAACGAAAATTTTATGTACTGAAATACACCTTAGGTACAGTATGAACACACGAACTGCAATGCAATCTGCATGAAATAAATATTTTAAAAGTGCTGGGTACTACAATTACTTAGAATATGTTAACATCATCTGGAGCTTTGCTAAACCAGAGTCCTAGGTATCACAAGCATTAAAAGCCCCCAAACGCTTGAAAAAAATATGTGCCTCAGCGAGACGCACAAGCTCTTGATGATTCCCGTTCAATATGTTGCTCAAAATCTTTAAACCTCCTAGAACAACAGTTCAAAAGTGCACCACTGGCCAAAGGTGAAGTTAACTAGCCACCAGTTCCTGTTTGGCCCTTACCTCCTGTCCAAAGTCACCTGTTAGATTTGGTCACAGTACTGTAAATCAATTCCTTGTCTACTGTATGACGGATTTACAATGCATACAGGTACAGCACAATACTGTAAGACAAATGCTTTAAAAGACTCTTGGAAAAACATTGGGATCCTTCACCTTTTTCTCAGACTTTAAAGAAATTTCAAGGGGCCCATGCGGCTTTTTGATTTTTTGTACGTGAATACAGAAAATCATGGTTTAAATCACACTTTTTTATTTAAATTAAGACTTTTGATTAAAATAGTAAATATAATCATGATTTTAATCAATGTGACTTAAATCAAACAACCCTGGTCCAAGGACTCTTGTCCTTTTAGCACAGTATACTATACTGTTAGTAAAACATTGTTCAAGACATTAAAAAGTTTTATGTGAGCTGCTGTAGCAATTTAGGAAATAAAACTATTTCAACACATGCAAAATATGAATACAAGTGAAACACTCATTCATAGCACCAAAACTTGTACAAAGCTATAACCGAAATCCTCCCCAAAAAGGTTAAAATTATAGGCCTGTGTACAAATTAATGTCGTGATGGAGGGCCCTCAGATTTGGCCTATATTAGGCAATACTGTACAAAATTTGAAATGGAAGAGCCCTCCGCTTTTACTACTGAAATTACTCCTAAATTTACAGCAGAACATCCTCCGTAGAGTCCATGTACAGGCTTACGCCTATACCACTTCAAAAGCCCTACTGCTCAACGGTCTTGGAACATCCCTGGATCCCCCATAGCTTAACAAACTCACCTCTAATAACCACACTCTCATACCAAGAATGATCTTTGCCAAGTACTGTAGACCCCTAGTAGGTCTTAACTCTTAATCATCCAGTAGCGGAGAACAGTCAACATTTTATTAACATTTTATGTTTGCTATTTTAGCGAATAACGTTACGAAACTACAGTAACATCGCTGGTGCATGTTTCTGAAATTTGGACATGGCATGCAAGTTGTTAACTTATTTAGTTTATGCACCACGCATAATTTCATGATACTGTAGTTATAACAACATAGATCTTGAATTTCAATAAGAGAGTTAATTGGTCATCCATTTTGGGAGCTTCAAATTCAAGTTCTTGTTTTTATTACTCCAAAATATAAGGAAGGATTGGAAGGGTAGTTTTGTGCAGTTGACTGCACATTTCAACTTTTCGGTGAAAAGTTGCATTTAATCTGCTGCATTGCAGGATTGAGGCCCCTATTTTCATTCGGTTGAGATTGCTAAACTGCACACTGAGATATTTAACACTATTGCAACATGTACCTACCGTAGTCCTACTGCACGGAAACAAGCCCGGGAACGCAGGTACATTGGTTAATGCGCTGGGCTCAGTTTGTATTGTGTGCGGGATCGCGCATTGTGCCCCATGATCAAAAAAAAAAAAAAAAAAATCAAAATTGCAAGCATGGGCTACTTATGCTACGGTACCTTCAACTTCTCTCAAACTTTAATTGGCAGTGCCACAATGAGGTTTATAAGCCTACGCATCCCATAAAACTGCCCATTTATTCAGCAGTCACAGCAAAATAATGGTTAAGTTGTTCATGACTTTACAGAGCAAATGGAATGAATTTGTATGCTATCAGTTTTTTCTACCAACATAGGCCTAGAATGGCATAATTTGTAATAAATGAAAGATAATTTGGGCACTTAATCTTCTAGGCGTAGTCCACCTGTACACATCCTACAATATCTGCACATTCACAGTCGAGACCTAGGCTAGTCTAATTCTGAATGCATACGACGTAACGTTAGGGGCTAGTAGTTGGCCTTTCCTCCCTCCGGCAATCTTAACGTATAGGCCTTAGCCTACCCTAAGTGTAGTAACCTATGGGCAAAGCACTATCGTTATGTGGCTAAGTTATAATGCGTTTCATTCAGTCCACTAACTGACACGAAGAATAAAAACAATCACATTAAGTTCTTCAAGTTCTAAACTTTTTCTTAGACCAATTTAAAAAGCTCTGCTTCTACGAGTCCCATTCTTGAGTTGACTTGTCTGGGAAAATGAGAAATAACAAACGTTGAAAGGGAACTATGCATCCAAGTTGCTATTCTCAGTTTTCAATTCTCGTCGCTGGTTCTGACGTCAAAATTTCAACTGACACTGACCATTCAATCCCATTATAGGAGATGGTTGCGTCATCAGGAAATGTATCGATTTTATCGGCAAAAGATGAAGTCAAACTTGCGTTAAAACGGAAATGTATGAATTTCATCCCAAAAGGAATCAGAAATTTTTTTATCAGTGATCCTGATCAAAAAATTTCATCAGGCTTTCTTATGGGTGCAGTTTCTTCCAAGAGGTTTTCAGTTGAGGCATTGTAAGTAAAACGGTATTATATGATATACTTTCGCTAATAAGTACATACTTGAACCTAAACCCTCAAGTTAACTAACAAAACAAATCTGATGAACATAAGCTTTTCGTTAGAAGTAGTGTCTCAATCACTAGTTTGGACTTTTGTTTAACCGACTCGTGATTAAGAGGTCTATAAATAAAAGTTTTTTTTTTACCTATGCTTGTTGTCTCTTAGTGGCGTTGATTTCTCAGGGAGCAGAATCTACTTAGGGCCTAACTTAGAAATATTTGATACCAACTTCTTCATGTGGAATTTAACGCAGGATGCAAGTTGACAGGTATCTAATCATAATCTTATACGACGTGTGTTGAGTATTAGGGGCGGATTCAGTTGGTTGAAACCCCCAACCAAATATCTCATCTTGTGCTCACTGTTTAACCCTTAAGATACTTAAGTCTTATTTGGTGTTCCATTGTATCGATTGTACTCTTTAGGTTGGAAATTAGGTGACTGGGAACAATATGTTGTATTCTCTTAGAGATTACCAAAAATAGCAGTTTCAAATACGCAGTTTTTTCTTTTTCTTATTATATGACATTATGGTGGTGTCAAAGGTCTAAATCACTCGGTGCCCATTCTAACAGCTAATGCATATACAATCTACTCGGTCTCACTTTGCAGTCTTGCAACAACTACGACCGAAATGGTGAAATATTGTGGCGAAATCTGCAAAACACTAAAAAGGTGTATTCAATTTCCAAGTACACAGAAGAGTGTACAGATTTAAAAAGTGTGGCGCCACCACGAGTCGGGGTATTCCACAGAGGGTTGTCTCCAACCATGGTGTGATTGATTTAGGTCAAGGCACTGAAGTGCTCAAAAAACATGTATTTGCAGGAGTGGTGCTAGTTATAAATAAGCAGAAAACAAGACTAATTCAAACAGGTAATACACGTGTGGTCATTTTCGAGTGTAATCCATTAGAACACGATGAAACCCATTTTAAATAAAGTACCCAAGGTTTGCCACGAAAATGGCAGCAGTACATATTATCTGAAAATTTCGTATTATTAACTTCCGATTTGCTAATGTTTTGTTGGAGTGGACGTTTTCTTTTTCCTTTAAACGCAAACTTACTACTGATTTAATTTCTTTTAAACATGGGAAATCTCATCGCCCCTCGTCAAGTTTACCAAACTTTTGTGGGCCCTCCAAGCCAACCGATGATAACGCTCCGTGTAGATCTCCTTTTGGGCAGATTGGAACATTTTCTGCCTCAAGGCAAAAAAAAAAAAAAAAAAATCGACCACTTTCCAATCTGTGAATGACCCAGAGGCTAAGTAGACCGTCCATGGTCGGACTCCTGGTAAACACTGGGAAAATTGATCTCGAAACACCACTAATTGGCGCCTCTTCACACCTGATAAGGAATCGAAGGTTAACCCATAATATTTCGCTACATTTACCTTCCAGGTAACATTTTTACAGAATTTTGAATTGATTACCTTTTTATCGTTGGATTGAAGAAAAACATGCATAAAAATATACGTAATGAATGCAAGATTGAGAAGCCCATATAATAAGCTTAATCATGACATTCAAGAACAGATTGTCAGATTTGTTGCCAGAATCCTGCAATTCATTGTCAACTCGGTCGACATCTGTCAGCTCTTTGTAATTATCTTGGCACGTTGATTCTTTGCCGGAGAGTGTGGTGGTGAAAATTAATTTTGAATATGTTATTTCTGGTCATCCTCTCATAGCAAATGTACCAGGTAATGCAAATTGCCCCTTTTTAACATGTTCTATTCCTTTCCTCTGTCAGCATGATCCGATACTTCCCATTTGATACTGAAATCTGCACTATAGCACTCTCGCCGGAACTCTTAAACGTGAGATTAGAGGATTCCTTTTTTCCTTCCATGATTGTTAGCTTAGAATGGAGCCTGATGAATACAACAATAAGAATGATGAACGTAGGGCCTTATGGAATTCCCGTATTTTGCTTTGCCCTACAACGTGATGCAAGTTATTATATATCTACTATTATCGTGCCGTCTTCGGTTATGTGTCTCTTGGCGTTTGCAACATTCCTCGCACCTCCGGACTGCGGAGAAAGACTATCATTAAACATTTCAATGGTCCTCGGCCTCACTGTATTCCAATTATTGGTATCCGACAGCTTACCGACATCGAGCAAGCAGACTCCCTTGTTGAGCACTTTCCTTTCAACCAATTTTGTTATTGTCTGTCTGACAGTGCCCTTCTCTCTGATTAGCATCAATATTATGCACAGAGATACACCGTTGACAATCCTCCGAAATAAGAAAATGAGGCAACTTTTTTTAGTATATCTGCCTCGTGGTTTGGCCGTTCCATCAAGAAGTGGTAACCGATTGACAGATGCAACCGAAACAATTTCTGGTTTCAAAATAAATGGCAAAGGCAGATTGAAGTCTGTCCAGGTTGCCCCTGCTTTCGTTCAAGTAGAGGCTGGAGAGAAGACCACTAACATCTCTGTGCACGAAGACCACGAAGACTCGTTTGTGAAGGTAATGCTGCCAAAATGTGAAATTGTGGAAATTGTTGGATACAATACCCAAGTCTTAGAAAGTTTGATAGTCTAAGTTGAGTGCATGCGTTTTAAAGCAAATTTGTGAATTCAGTGTGGTATATAAGGGTTAGGTAGTAGGGCCAATCGTAGAAATGAAGGCTCCGTAGGGGATCTTGAGGTTTAGCTCCAGACAAAAATGATTAAGAGAGTTCCAGTTAATTAAAAAATAATTTATTCGTTGATTGAGTTTAAAAAAAAGAAAACAGTGATCAATGACCAGGCGAAAAAGATATTTATGTACACAAAAATGACTGATTAATGACTACATGCTTCTACTTCGAGGTCTGTTGCACGAGTAGTCAGCTTGCAGGCTGGAAGCGTGTCTCTTACTTCCAAGCCACAAGGGTTGTAGGAAGATCCTAGTATTTATTACAGTCCTCCGATAGGTCAAAAGTTTTGACGCACCAAATGAAATGAATATAAGTGAGTATGCTGATCTAAAAGACCAATGAGGAGGCTTTAGAGGGTGAAATTGGCCACAGTTTGAAAATTTGGGAAATACATCGTAAACGTGGAACTTAGATGAAGAAATGTGTCACGTTTATCGGTAACACGTGACGGGAAACAGGAAGGGTCCTGGGAATATATAGGACAAAAGGAAGGGAGAGTTGTTCGTAAACAACAAGATGGCGTCTGTGTTAAAGATCATTTAGAATGCACCTCACTACATAACATTAGAGGTACACGTTTCAATGCGATACTAGATACTACTTTTTCTTATCCGATCAAAATAACATGTTTTTCGTGGTAAGCCCTAACACTAGCCCTATCCTAAAACTGTGAGAACTGAACTGTTATACCAAACAGACTACATGCATGCAGTGTTGGTATAGCATCAAAATGATAAACCAGATTGAGTAACGTGAGAAGTAACGCAGTCAGTCCAAGAATTCGTTTTACTTTGGCGACAATACTCACTGCTCATTCGGGACGTATTCGAAGAAATTTCAGTGCATTTTCTAAAACTATCTTAGTTTAAACCAAATGAACTTGACGTTTTTAAAATGAAAATGCGGGATGGCAAATCACGAGTAAAACATGCTTATGAGTACTCGCTAGCTTGCGCAGTAGCCTACGTTAGTCTACCTATTGTCATTGCCAACTTGAAATTTTAATTGCTTAGTCGTAATAGCCACCGAGGTTTATTCGGTCATTCGTGACATTCCTCACCGTAATCCGCCATCTCCTAAAAAAACCGGCTTCTCGTGACTGTATTCTCGCTTCAGAGGCAGTACTTGCATGTTATTATATAATGCAAAACACAAACTACATTGGATAAAAAGGAAATCAACTCTTTTCGACAAGTAGTACTCCACTATGGTAATTTTAAGGTGAATAAAGGTGTCCAAATACGAATTATAAATAGTTCGATATTGAGGAAGGTTGTGATCAACAAGCTGGCAGCTTGAATAAATTGCAATGTGGTATGCCTATGAATGATAAGCGATACTGGCGCTGTCAAAACCAGTGACTTGCACATACATCTTTTTTGTAAAGTAAATAATAATAAATATCATTTTTGCCCCCATTGAAAGTAAGGTTTTTTTTGTTTCATTGTCTTAAGTTATAAAAAATGGGGCGATTATCCACCCTGTGGGGCTCTTATTCTAAACGTCTAAGGAGTATAATTTTCATTTAAAACAATTTGACAAAGTAGTTTTCCGACATTATATCTCGGGATATTTGACTTTACACTTCCAAGATATTTTACAGTTTGTTTCTTGCATTTGTAGTTCGTTACTCTATCTTCATACACAAGCAATTTTAAATTGTTTCACTTTTATCGGTTCTAGTCGATGCAGTCGAGGCAGCAGGGCACAAAACAAACAATGCTTTAAGCTTGTCTGATGGCTACAGTACCGACACTCATCAAGTTTAACCCACAACCGTTAATGTTACTGGAAACGTTCAGTAAAGAAATATTTCCGTTGTGCGTTATTTATAATTTTTCACGAGCTACCAAGAAGTCCGAAATAATTTAAAGAATTTCACAGTCCTAGGAGAAAATTGAATCTTCCGGCTGAGAGTAATGAAATCATGTCGCGAGTTACCGAATAAACTTTGGTTTCCTTCACATCAAAGGAAGGCCTTAAACAACGTCCTTAAGCTCGCACAGGCTAAATTAAGCTACTCTGATCAGGGAGGTGTTAGTTAACGCTTCATAGCTTTTTCCTGACTTTTTTTTTATTGCGAGCTCAATAATGGCGTTAACAACTGACTTCACATGACAATCCCTGATGTTCATGTTCGTAAAAAACAATCAACTACTTTTTGATCTACACTCTTAATGCTGGTATGAGAGTTATGAAACTAAGTAAAGTATGAAGTACAAAAACGTAATTCATTTAACCAACACTGGATAAATATTTTACCCAACAAGTCAGTTTGTTAGTCAGATTATTACTTGAAGGGCAAATGGAATGCCCCACGAAATGTTTAGCAATGAAACAATCCAACTCCTGGGTGAAGTGAAATTGGTAATTACACCAATAACCGGCTTTCCACAACAACGTTAGTTGAGTGTTTCCCAGATTACTTCTTGTTGGTAAACAGAAACTGATCAATATTAACTGAAAAGTTGGTCGGCACATGTTTACCCGCACGTATTCCAAAATTGTTTCACAAATTTGCCAAACATTGCAAAGGTACACTAAATACTAAATTTTCATAATGAAACTGTATGTTACTTATGTTTCATTTATTTTTTATTTATGATTTAGTGCCAGTATTATAAGAACGGGAGCAGTTAAGTCGTTTTGTGAGGATGGTGGGCGGTAAAGCTTACAGCATTTTTAGGGTCATACTTTCCTTCAAAATGATACGTGATTTCAATAGTTATGAGAAATAATAAAATTTTATTTATTTACATTTTTCGTTTTTCTTTCAGTTTAAGTCGGAAACTCGCACGATAGCCGTGGTGATAGATCGTCTGTTATTTGTTGGCACTCTATTCTTTTTCTTCATCTACGGGATAAAATCTATTTTGGAGTTCAGCCGTGGGAACACTATTTCCGTTGACGTGTGCACAACATGAATATTTAATGAACACCTTGTATAACTGAACTTGCAACTTTATGACAAATACAGTTCATGCCAAAATGGAATTTAGTTCCACCAGTCATCTACTGTATGTGATTGACGTTATTTATGTATCTTGATTAATCGTAAATGAGCTCTGTTACTTTTATTATAACGCATGATATTCTTCGTTTGATCAGTTAAATATAAAATTTAATTAAAGGTATCGTTTTGATACTCTAAAAGGTCTTTGATTAACACTCAAGCACGACTGTTGGGCTCGATGTGTGTCTGGTTACTTCTGATTTTAAAACCCGTTCACATGCAAATTAAATGTACCCAAAATTCTGTTCATATTCGATTTGTGGTTTGAGCAGACGAACACACGTTCCGCTCTTAACGATTGTTCGTTCCTATCAATGCATGCAGTGATGTTACTTATTAAGAATTTAAAGAGCAAGAGTGGTCTCCCCAAATCCATGTAGGGTAGTACGGTGTCCTTTTCCATTAATGGCCTTTAATGGTTATGTGACAATAGTTTGCCTTCTCAAATGTAAAATTTACTGGGAGTCACTGCTTGGTTTACGTCGAATATGCAATATTGAAGTCCTAAAATATTATAAAACATATTTAGCAAGGAAGTGAAAAGGAATTAATCAAATTTAGCTTTTGCATCAAAATAAGTAAGGGTCAAACTTATACCCTACTTGTTTGCATGGTCTGTGCCAATCCATGAGTGGAAAGCTGCCAACATATACTTGACTAATCTGTAAGCTAACCCCAAATGTTACCTAACTTTTGTGTATTTTTATGTATCTTGAACTGTGAATCAATCGATCAGGTGGCAAGGCTGGCTGTTTCAAGTGTGTATGCAGTGCTTAATTCCCTCCCTTGGACGAGCAGATGTGATCAGACAGCTTACGAGTATGTTCCAAAAGTTAAGAGGGAAAGTTTCACTATGCATGTGATAACTACTATAAATGCGGTTTTTCCTGGGTAGGATGTTAAACTGCATCCGGTTCTTGAGTGAGTTGAACGTGGGAATAATTAGGTTACCCTTTGCCACAACTGCCTCCAAGGCGGCACCATTAGGCAAAATGTTCCTGTATATTTGTCCAGTGGGTTTTACGTGTTGTTGCCTTCGGGCGTGGTGTTGCTATGGGCTTTTCATGAGAAAATTTGTGCCATGAAAAATAGGCTTCCGAAACTAAATGACCTTGGCTGGTGTGAAGTCGTAAACTCTAGTAGAAGCAGACTGGGAGTCTACCGAATTACTACAATGGGTCTGAAAACATTACTTTTTAGGCATTTACTATGGAAATTTGAAATTTCCGGAATTCGTGGTACCATTTTGATCTGTCTCTTGTCTTGATATTTAGAAAAATGACAAACTGAGAAATTAAAATAAAAAGAATAAATCTCATCGAGATCTGTTGGCATGGAAAATCTGGCAGATATTGTTCTGGAATGTGATCGCTATTTTCACTAAATGTTGACCAATTTTTTGGTGTCAAGGTTTAAATTAGCGTCAAATTGTTAGAGGATTCTCGTTTTTATGATTAAAAATGCAAAAATTAAGAAATTTTAGGTCAACTCTATCAAGCGCAGTAACAAACGCTCCGACCATGTAAACGGCAAGAATTCACCAAGGTCAGGCTTTCGTGTCGGTCTCTGAACAAAGGAGTTTGTCCAGATTTCATGTCAGTGTTATTTCTAATGTGCCTTTGGGGCAGTGTTGCCTCCAGGCGTGGGGTGACCTTGGGGCGTGGTGTGATAAGTTCTTAGTTTTTGTTGTCTTGGGGCGGTGCTGGGTGTTGGGGTGGTTATGGGTGAGTTGGTAAGTTGTTTGGATGTTGGGGTGGGGTTAGTGCGTCTTTTCTATTTGTCACAAACCTTTTTGTTCTATGTTATGTGTGGGGATGGTTGATGGTTATCGTTTGTATTTTTGTCTGGCCGGTTTGAGTTGTCTATTTTTTCAGCGTACCTGTTTCAATTTACGTTTAAAAAAAAAGGTGTGTAAGAAACTTAAAAGTATGAGTATATTACAAGCGAATTGGCGGGGTCTGTTTTTTCTATAATATTAGCCTGGTTTGGTTGTTACATTTGGTCTGTAACTACATCTTGTAACTACTTCTACAAATATGTTAATTTCTGGGTTTTTATGTAGACAATTAGGTTGTTCCTGTAGTTGCTAAGAATTCGAATACTTTTGTTGCTATGACCGTATATATGGATAGTTAATTTTTTTAACCGTTTACCGTTGTTTGGGTCCTTTTGGACCCAGACGGAGAGCGCGGCTGTCACCCATCTTTACTGTTTCACGCGGAGCTCCAAACTGCGAGTAACTGCCCGAAAATTCGGGCACAACAACGAGAGAGACAATAGTTTAAGGTGACGGCGCCAATAGCCTACGGAAGCTGATGCGGGGCGTGCTACGTCCGCTTTTCCGCCCACTCCTGAGGCGCGCAAATATGCCCGATTGGAGCACAACGGTAAAGGGTTAAAGCGTAAAGGCAGAAAAGCCCAAGACAAGAAATAGAGATGTTGCGGGCGCTTGAAGATCTGCACGCACCGCCTAAATACCATGTCTGATGGATCCAGGGTGGTACTTTCTGCCAAGGGTGGGATAGGATCATCGTCACACCCACATGATAGGTCTTACATGATGACGGCGATGTGACCGAACATTGTAGTCCTAATGGTCTGACTGAAAAAGGGTATTTGGACAATACTTAGTAAGTGCAAGTCGAAGCGAACGGCCAGGGAAAATACTTGTTCTGGGGGAAAGACATCTCGTCTTTCCTCTTAACATTAGATTTCAAAGCTAATTCGTCTAATACCGGGGATGTCCGCTTCTTGGAACGTTTACTGGATGAAAAAGAAAGACATCGGTTTTGAAAATTACATACTTTGGTATATCATGGAAAAAAATTGATGACACTTTCTACAGACAAAATGTGTTAGAAGAGAAAAAGTAACTTAGCCCGTTTAACTCGCTTCAGTGACTTAGTTGTCTTTCTCGTTTTCGGTAATCTTTTCTGATCCTTTTTTCTCTTATTTAAAGGTCCGTTCCTGTGCACTTAGGTTTTTATCAACATATTTTGCCTTTTCTAAAGTTTTCAGGGTCTGTGTACTTTGCTTATTTCATTAGTGTATTACGAGTTGTGGTAAGAGTGCAGTGTTAATTGTATAGTATAAACTGGATCCTCGTATACTGGGTTTTGTGTTAAGCGACCTTGGTCGACAGTCCCACATTTTGTTATATATCTTCATTATTTAATTAAAAAAATAAGAAAAAATAGTGAAATCTACTTGATGAGTGCCCGCAAAAATATCGATATGGCATATATTTTAGATTTTTGGCGTATGCACAAGTTTTAATTACATATTTCATATATCTGGTGGTATTATTAGGGTACATTTTTGAGGCATGCCAATATGAAACCAATTTCACAACAAACAAATACATACAACATGTCTTGTACATATGATCGCCAAATAGAGATACGGTAAAGGGGAGCCATAAAGGTATTACAAATGGCATGGCGTGACATAATGTACACAGGCAGGAGTGTAATACCTCCTCAGACAAAAGGTCCTCACGAAAATTACCAAATATTGTAAAAGAGAACCTAATGTACAACGACGACCAAAGGCGGAACCCATGTAAATATATAGGCTTTATGTTAAGGCTAAACATAATTGAATATCAGAACGTTAAGGCGAAAACAAAACAATAAAATACATTAGAATATGTTTCCCCTTTGCGTTTTGAGATATGCATACACGTTATTTCAATGGTCTCTTATACATTCGTGTTAACGAATACGTGTACATAAGTTGGTATCAATAAAGTTATTACATGTTCTGCGTACGGTATGTGGGGGTTTATCATACTATTACATATTCCCATAAAAATGTGTGTCAAAACGTTAATCGGAAACGATTTTTTCGCCATATGGATCATTTTCGGACAATTTTTCGCCCTTATATATATAAATGTATATAAATATATATATGTATATATATATATATATATATATATATATATATATATATATAAATGTATATAAATATATATATGTATACATATTTCACTAATTCGGCACTTAGGGGGAAAGTTGTTGTTGAAAAGTCGATCTTAAGGGGAAAAAATTTTGGGGGCGAAATATAAGTTTCGCCGTAACGTTTCTATACACGTTTTTTATAGGAATACGTTAACGGACAAAGGCGCCCTCCTAGATTTAAGAAGAAAATACAATTACTTCAAAGTTGTCAAATTTACGGACACTTAGCTGTTAACACGAACGGATGGCTGGCCATTGAAAAAACGTTATTTATTTTTTTAGACGTTAGGGCGAACACTTTTTCTTATGTATTTAATTGCTATTTTTTCGCCCTTAGTACGATATAACAATTTCCCCCTAAGGTGGGAATTAGCGTTATATATTTATATATATATATATATATATATATATATATATATATATATATATATATATATATATAAATATATATAAATGAATATATATGTATATATATATATATGTATATAATGAATATAAATGTATATGTATATATATTTATATATAAATATAGCCTTCTTCTCGAATGGAGCGAAATAAATTGCGTTCAAATAAAATTGCTAAAAGACAAGGAAAACGAACAAAGGATAAAAGCAACCATCACAAACTAAGCCCAGTTAAGAATGAAGCTTTAAATCACTGGAGTATAAACAACAAAAAGTAAAAAGAGAAAGGATTGGTAAGAAGCTTGAAACCAGCTGTAAAATTGCTGCGTAGGAGCAGTGGGAATCCTCTAGAAATGTAAAACGGATGGTAGATAAAATTGGCCTGGAAGGAGTGTTAGGCTAGAGCTTTAAACATGGAAACAACCGGGAAAAAACGAATCTGGGCTTTACCGTAGGTAGCTGATTCTTTTAGAGGTGTTAAATTCCTTTCTTTTATAAAGACCCAATGGAAATGAGGTATTCAATAAGGCAAGCCAAAAACCTTCTCGTTTGGTGAGAACGGTATCAATATTAGACTAACTGTAAGTCTGTTCAATAATAATCAACTTATTGTCCGACATCTGACCGGGAGAAGTATTAAAATGGACTGCTAATTCACATCCATCCCGATTATTGAGAAGATCGGATTTGTGATTTTTAAACCTTACTTTAAATTCCGTAGAGGTAGACCCAATATATTGCAAATTACATTTAAAACAAGTTGCTGCAAAAATTACGCAAGCACTTGTAAAGGAAACAAAAAGTATATAAGAATTACTTAATAGCTAGAGGTTATGACCCCCAGCTGGTAGAGGAACAATTCAACAAGGCGTTCCTTCTTTGACAAGGGTTTATACTCTATCTTGGATCGGTATAAAATTCATGATCAAATGTTTTACTACAACACTATATATATATATATATATATATATATATATATATATATATATATATATATATATATATATATATATATATATGTATATATATATATATATATATATATATATATATATATATATATAACAAATAGTAAAAACTGGTAAAACAAGAACATATATTTAGCTTTCAGGACCACCGGCCCCTTCCTCAGAAACGTGTTTAGACAACTAAAAGGCAAAACGAAAAACAGACACTATAAAACGGATGAAAGGCAAAAAGCACTTACTAGAAATTTAAAAACAGACCCAACCCAACACAAAAGATAAAATGTAAAAACTAGGACCCTAACAAAGGAGATAAAAGCTAAGTAGAAGCAGGAGACATAAAAGGGGATAAAAAGGCGGCTACAGTCTACGAGCACGTCGTTTTTTGGCTTGACAGTTAAAACCGTCATTTATGTTGAGACCCTTTGGGTAGACACAATCCAAATTCCAAATCCACTCCCTCTCCTTTTTATCCAAAAGATTATCCCTATCCGAATTGCGAGAAGAATGCACTACATCTAAAATCTGAAAATAGAACTTGGTAGGTGAATGTGCCTTGAGATGCTTGTAAAGCTCTGTGCAATGTTTAAAATCAGAACCACCCTTAACATATTTTGAAAGATCTGACTTATGAGCATTCATACGGATTCTAAAGTTATTAGTTTGACCCACATACTGATAATTACAAGTCGGACAAAAGATACAATAAATAACCAATTTAGCATCACAAGAAGTATTAAAATTTCTGCACTTGAACTTTCTACCAGAAGAAGTACTGACAATAAAATTATTACAAATAAGCAGACCGCACAACTGACAGGGTTTGGTCTTGTTCTTATTACAAGGTGCGCAGGGGGTCCCCCGACTGGGAGGAGTTTTAAGTTTAGCCCGGACTAATAATTTTTTGAGATTGGGGGGTTGACGG
Source organism: Holothuria scabra (assembly GCA_037179385.1). Lineage (NCBI taxonomy): Eukaryota > Metazoa > Echinodermata > Holothuroidea > Aspidochirotida > Holothuriidae > Holothuria > Holothuria scabra. The sequence continues at coordinate 38,798,046 of CM074193.1, forward strand.
AAGCTAACAACAGGGGGGTGAGGAATAACACGCTTCATTAGTGAAGAACAATGGAGAAGAGACATATTTTTATGTAAAATGCCGCTAATATCAGGTAACCCCGGATGGTAGTCAACAGTAAAGTAAACCTTCTTGTATTCCTCTTCAGTACTAGCTGGGGGATGGGTGGGGCTGGTAAAATTGGAACGGGCCCTTTTAATCTGCTGCATAACTTTACGTCGATTATAGCCGCGTTTTACAAGGTATGTGGCAAGATCATTGCAACGACGAACTGCAGTTTGAGGGTTAGAACAGATTCTAAGGATCCTCATAGTTTGACTATACGCGATACTACGCTTAATATGACCAGGATGACAACTGTTAGACAAAAGAAATTGATGGGTGTCGGTCGGCTTAATATAAAGGTCAGTGCTGATTAAACCCGCTTCATTTTTAACAATAGTAACATCCAAGAAGTGAACAGTAGAAAAAGAAAAATCAAAAGTGAACTTTAAGTTGGGGTGCTGAGAATTAAGAACCTCCATAAACTCGAGAAATTTACCAGACCCCGCAGTCCAAACAACAAAGATATCATCAATAAACCTGAGCCACACGTCTGGTTTATAAGGAAAGGACGCAAGCGCTTGTTCCTCAAACACACTCATAAAAATATTAGCATAAGAGGGGGCCATTTTAGTACCTATGGCGGTACCTGAGGTTTGTAAAAAGAACTCTTCATTAAATTCAAAGACATTATTGTTTAGGACAAAATGAGCCATTTTACACACAGCACTAACAACCTGAGTTGGGAGTTGTCTATTGCTCAAGAAACTCCGAAGAGCTTCGAGCCCATCCTTATGAGGAATACTGGGGTAGAGAGACACCACATCTATGGTAGCGATGATAGCATCTTTGGGAAGGGGACCAAGCTTACGTAACTTATCAAGAAAGTCCATTGTATCCCGAACATAAGAAGGAACAGTAGGCACAAGGGGTTTAATAAAAAAATCAACTAATTCTGAAATCCCCTCAGTTAAAGTTCACTTTTGATTTTTCTTTTTCTACTGTTCACTTCTTGGATGTTACTATTGTTAAAAATGAAGCGGGTTTAATCAGCACTGACCTTTATATTAAGCCGACCGACACCCATCAATTTCTTTTGTCTAACAGTTGTCATCCTGGTCATATTAAGCGTAGTATCGCGTATAGTCAAACTATGAGGATCCTTAGAATCTGTTCTAACCCTCAAACTGCAGTTCGTCGTTGCAATGATCTTGCCACATACCTTGTAAAACGCGGCTATAATCGACGTAAAGTTATGCAGCAGATTAAAAGGGCCCGTTCCAATTTTACCAGCCCCACCCATCCCCCAGCTAGTACTGAAGAGGAATACAAGAAGGTTTACTTTACTGTTGACTACCATCCGGGGTTACCTGATATTAGCGGCATTTTACATAAAAATATGTCTCTTCTCCATTGTTCTTCACTAATGAAGCGTGTTATTCCTCACCCCCTGTTGTTAGCTTCCGTCAACCCCCAATCTCAAAAAATTATTAGTCCGGGCTAAACTTAAAACTCCTCCCAGTCGGGGGACCCCCTGCGCACCTTGTAATAAGAACAAGACCAAACCCTGTCAGTTGTGCGGTCTGCTTATTTGTAATAATTTTATTGTCAGTACTTCTTCTGGTAGAAAGTTCAAGTGCAGAAATTTTAATACTTCTTGTGATGCTAAATTGGTTATTTATTGTATCTTTTGTCCGACTTGTAATTATCAGTATGTGGGTCAAACTAATAACTTTAGAATCCGTATGAATGCTCATAAGTCAGATCTTTCAAAATATGTTAAGGGTGGTTCTGATTTTAAACATTGCACAGAGCTTTACAAGCATCTCAAGGCACATTCACCTACCAAGTTCTATTTTCAGATTTTAGATGTAGTGCATTCTTCTCGCAATTCGGATAGGGATAATCTTTTGGATAAAAAGGAGAGGGAGTGGATTTGGAATTTGGATTGTGTCTACCCAAAGGGTCTCAACATAAATGACGGTTTTAACTGTCAAGCCAAAAACGACGTGCTCGTAGACTGTAGCCGCCTTTTTATCCCCTTTTATGTCTCCTGCTTCTACTTAGCTTTTATCTCCTTTGTTAGGGTCCTAGTTTTTACATTTTATCTTTTGTGTTGGGTTGGGTCTGTTTTTAAATTTCTAGTAAGTGCTTTTTGCCTTTCATCCGTTTTATAGTGTCTGTTTTTCGTTTTGCCTTTTAGTTGTCTAAACACGTTTCTGAGGAAGGGGCCGGTGGTCCTGAAAGCTAAATATATGTTCTTGTTTTACCAGTTTTTACTATTTGTTTTATGTTTTTACTGGTGTGGTGCTTTTCCATTTGGTTTATATATATATATATATATATATATATATATATACCAAAAAGAACAACGAGCAGTAAAAATGGACAAGACAAACAGCAAATCAGAAAAGTCAGTGTTCAGAAAGGACCGGACGAAATTTTTTGTTTGAAAACAATAATGCGACTGATGAAAAACAAAACAAAAATGAACAAAGGGTCCTGGATGAAAAGGTACACACTGAAAAGTGGAGAAGTGAAAAATAAAAGTGCACCCCCCCCCCCCCATTACTGCTTTCAGAGTTAGGGCTTCCAATCACCCACAAACTTACCTTTCCCTGTATCCCTGTGTCCGAGGTGTAATACATTTCCAGTTGTTGGCAAACACAATCTTGCCGACATTTCAGGCCCTAACGGCAATAACTCCACTGTTGAACAACGATTTCGTGCATATCCTCTAATGTAGTTTATATTTTGCTCGCGGGAATTGTGACTCGTTGTATGTGGGAGAGACCAAGTGCTGCTTCGCGGACCGAGTTGCCGAGCACCTTAGGTCCATCAAACAGAATCTCCAAGAATATCCGGTGGCTGCACATTTCCACCCCCTTCACATTGTTCAATACTGTAACGGCACTGCAACGGACCGTCACAGCTGCCGTAATGTGTCGCGGCTCTGACCGTGACCGTCTCAGTGCTGAAAAGCGACCTATCGTGAGGCTTGGTTCTCTCGTTCCACATGGCCTTAATGTTAGAATTGCCCTTTTGTAATATTCACATCTCATTTGTCCCAGTTTTAACTCGTTTAACACCTATCCGTTCCTGCCCTTTTTTTAGTGTGTGCCTTTTTGCCGATCCCTGTTTTCCATTTTCTAACTTTTCGACAGTGTTCGTTTTTAGTGTGTACCTTTTTATCCAGGCCCCTCCTTTTTATTTCGTTTTACATCATTCGCATTCATGTTTTCAAAGAAACACTTTCGCCCGGGACTGCTTTTAAACTAACGTATTTTTTGTTTGTCGTGTCCGTTTTTTTCCTTGCGTTTTCCAGTTTAATGTCATCTCATTACTTTTTACTATCTTTCGCCACAGGAGGTCAAACATGCAGAAAGGTAATGATAAAACACTCCGGCTTCGGTGGAAATTCGGAGATCGCATGACCGTAACGATCAAGTTTGAACTTGTCGTAAGATGGTTTTTGCTGAGAGTTTTGGCTTTTCCGTTAATGAAGAGCCATCTGACGAGTTCATTACTCAATTCACCAATGGCTGAACCCGCCGGAGGGAAATTTGATCATATATAATTAGTAACAAGCTGTAATCAAACGAAATAGAGAAGGGTGGAAATGAATATCTGCCTTTGAATTTATAATGGTCACATTTGAAAGGTTTTCCGGTACTTGGAAGTGAAGGATTTTCACTGCATGTTGCACGATGCGAGTTAAATTTCTTCAAATGCGATTTGTATAAAAGATGTTGTGCTATTCAGAGAACTTAAATCCTGGTGGTGTAATCATGTCGTATTAGTTACAATGTAAAAAAAAAATCGCGTTTGTGGACTGTTTAGCATCCCCACGCCTCCTAAATTGAGAAACGCGAAACAGTGTTATATGCTTACTGATGTCAACTGTCAGCAACAAAATGCCCAAATATACAAAATTACACCGCCATTACACGGGTGCCATCTAAGAATTTACCTCCCCTATCACAATTGCCATGGATTTTGTCAATTTTTTTTTACAAAAAAAAAAAAAAAAAACAAGGACTGTGAAGTTAATAAAGACCACTTTTTCTGCTGTTTTGTTCTGGTTGACCATACAAATTTTGCGGTTAGCTTCAAGATTCCAACACAGATTCCCCTGCTCCCGTTGAAAGTGGACGTCATAAATTACTTGACCGTTAACGTAACAGCCACGTAGGTTTTACAACGGTGGGAAGAATAGAATAGACAAGAATAGGCGTCACTGGAACATGAAATCTGCAACGATGTTGCTTATTTCTTGTGTAACAGGCAAGGTCTTCAAGGACAGGATACGTTTGTCGAAGCATCAAGGGAGTGAAATCTCCAATGCCTTAGAAATCTTTGTTTTTCTGTGAAACTGTCCACCGCATTGAATTTAAAATAGTAACATTTATAATCTACAGATATATTGAACCCCGACTTTTCATTTTGGAATGCGAAAATTATGGTATTTTCTGGCAACAAATAGAATCCATTTCCAATTCAAATAGGTCCTTCGTATAAGATTAAGCTGTACCACATCATATAGACCTTTGAATATAGGACCGTGCGACCGGTGCCTTACCTCCCCACCCCTCTAAAATGTTCCAACGGCGTTACTTGGAAAATAAAAAAGTTCAGTTTAATTGTGTTGATATTTGGTATACCAACTCTTCTCTGTCTGAGACTACGGTAACCATTGGCTTCCAAGAAAAATTAGTGCCAAAACGTTGCCGACGTTCCATTATTGAAGTTAGCACCATAAAGCACAATGACATAATTTTTCTTGACGCTCTTCAAATAAACATTTTCATGGCCCTCACTTCCGTCTAATGCAATTATATATTGATCGTACGTTAAACGTTTGTAAATCAGATTATTCCAGCTTGCATTTCCGACAATCTAAACGAACATTTCAAGGAAAATTTCATGAAAAAAAAAACTTTCAGACTAAGATTCAAATCAAAAAATTTAAATACGCCTCTATGCACAGCCAACAGTTTTCTTGTTTTTTTTTCACTCGAATGCGCCTCAATTGCTTTCAAAGTAGTGGAATTTACAGTCGAAGGGGTGAAACATGTTTGCTCGCTTCGTTGAAGGTTTTAGCCTACAACGTCACAATATATTTCAAAGCTGAAAATTGCGAAAATTAGCACTCTAAACAACTGGGTAAGCTTTTGAAAAGTGCACTCCCTAGCATTCCATCCCTCTAATCGCCTCGCGATGTGCAGATTAAACAACTTGGAAACTTAAAACTATCTAGGAAATGGTCTTGAATCCAAGATTTTTCATGGAAATGACCAATAAAGCAAACATTCGCTTGCATTTAGTATAATTTTCTGTCAGCATTTTGCACCTGACCTCGGTCACCTAACCGTGACTAAAATTCCTCAAAGGTGAGGTGTTTGTTAAACACGACATTTGCCTCTTCACTCCTCTACCCAACACAAACAATTTTTTACAAGTGTGCATGACGATAATTCTTCCATAAAACTGTTACTTCAATTTGAAACTTCGAAAAGTTTTGTTCACCACACCCTCGACAAATGGTTTCGCGTTTTGGGAACAAAGTCTTTACATCCCTTAACAAATTAAAACCCTGCACTCGAAGTGAAATGGTGACAACTGCCATACTCTCAGGAACGTACGACCTAAGGGAAGGGCAGCTCACCCTTTTGCTCCGTGTGTAAACTTCTGCCAAGCCTTTCACGTTCACCGTCGCTCGTCTTTCGACGTTTTACAGAGTTCGATTGGGTGCCTGAAAACACGCATACGTTGTTTCCCGACTAATCAGAAATCGTTCAGGGTATTGAAATGATTTTGTTGTTTTGCAAGATTTCCCAAATTTCAAAGTATAAACAAAATTTTCGTTATTTCTTATTTGACGTTCATGCAAATCGGGCGTAAAAGGTGTGCGTAAAAGGTGTGCGCCCCTATTGGTCGTCTTATGTGTTAAGTTTATGCCTTGTTCTGTGACGTCATATGCATGGATCTATTGAAAAATGTATTGTGTATAGTCTGGTATCATGAAACGAACTTTAGCGGGCACTGTGTTGATTGAACGACCGGTGCACAAAGTGAAACCATTCCATCGAAGGAAAGAAGGATGGAACCTCTGTCTGGTGAAATAACCTCCAATGAATCTTTCGTTAAACTGAAAAGTAGAATGAAGAAAAACAATCATTAAAAGTGTTGTTTAGTAGTGAAATTCAATCACGATTTTTTTCTGTTTACATAATACAACCCAGTTTAAGAACATAAAATGATTATTCATGCTCAGCCGGGTTAGTAGAAAGCGGGGAGGTCCTTGTAAATTATTTTTAAGTGCTCGTTTGGACTTCAAAGGAATCACTACCAACAACACTATTACAAATACTCGTTTTTTAAACTCTGCAGTATCATTTGAATCAAGCCTACAAAGAGACATCATTTAGTCATCGTGGTATAAACCGTTTCTAGCCTTCACTGCATTTTCCTTGATAGCCTTTAACCAATATCTAGTCATCACTGAGAATAATTTTGTCACAGAACAAACTGGAAATATTGAAAGCAATTCTAGGTAAGCTTCCACAAAGATGACCAAGATGTGACAACTGTTAATATTCAAAAGGTCTATTTAACACAGTGCCACAGATACTCGCATAGTGAACCTCTGAACTTTTTTATGTCAAAGGCCAAATCACCTCACCCAGACGGCTGAACATTATTCTGGGTGACTATCTTACTTAAACCCCCCTCCAACAACTGTTCAAAGCTCATCCTCATCCGTGTTAAATCTTAGTTTACTTCTTCAGGGTGAGTATAAGTGTGTGTGTGTAATCAGAATGCACTGTAAAAAAAAAAATCCCTGTAAAATTTATAGTAACCTACTCAGTCAGCTGAGCTGCCAGTAGTTTACTGTAAATTTTAGAGTATTACGTAGTGTACTGTTAAACGGAATATTGTAATCCTGACAGTCTTGGGGTAATTTCAATCAACTCAATTCAAATTTATTTTTCATATGTTTTTCAAAAAAATGGTTACAATATAATCATAATGTGATATTACAAACAACATATGAAAGACACTAGAAAAACAGAAGGAAACTGTTATCAAAGCTAGTGACCATGTAAAAAAATATATATATATATATATAAATATATATATATTATAGGTAACTACGTTGGTCAGACGAACCCCAAGTTTAGGTTGGGATTTAACAATCACAAAAAGTCAATCATCGACAAAGCCAACCTTCCCGTTTCCAATCATTATTGCAGATTAGGGCATAATCTCTCTAATCTGCGTTGTATACTCCTCTGCTCGGGGTTCACTACAACAAACCAGCGACTCCGAGCGGAGAGTAAGTGGATTATAGCCCTTAATACGTACAAACAGGGACTTAACAAAGAGTTGGGCGTTCTCAGTGGTTTTAGCTTTGCTAGCAACCGTTAGTCCTTAGCAACAGTTTACCTTCCTGCGCGCCGCGACTTTTCTCTCAGAGGAATTCGTACTGTGCGCATAAATTCATCTCTGCGTGTTTGGCGGTTTGTGCTACAGCTTTTGTTTGTTTCAGTTTTGCTACATTTGTTATAACGCAGTTGAAGGGCACAGGAGTGTCCGAAATATTCGTATATAAATATATATATAGATAAACAAAATAAATCCAATAGCAAAAAGAGGTCAAAAGATCTAGAAAGAGAAAGGGGAATGAGGAGAGAGAAAGTAGAAGAACAAAAAAAGGAAAATGAGTATAAGATCAATTTATAATATCACAGGTCAACTAAGTTGCATGTAATTTTTAAGAAGTTCATCCTTAATCTTACTTTGGAAAGTCCTAAGCGACGTGGCAGACTTAATATTCTGAGGAAGGAATTACCATAGATTGTAACAATAGTTATTTAGAAGTAATTTGCCATGATGGCTATTGTGATGTGTAACATTAACTTAATTCCTATGACGAGTGATAATCGAATGATAAAAAAAACATTTCAATGGGTCACAACATCAGAGATAGCTTTTGGTAACTTATTCTTACAATTGTTATACATAAAGCTATGCATACGATAGGAATGAATGTCTCTTATTTAAGCAAGCTATTTTCCCTGTAGAGGAGTTCAATTGGGTAAAGCCTACATTTATCTGTGAGTACTTTAATTAATCTGTTTTGTAGGGTTTGAAGCGGTCTTACACATGAAATCTTTGCTGTACCATAAATTTCAATAGCATAGCTTAGCTTTGAATAGATGAATGAGTAATAGATTTGAGTGGCAATGGTATCAGACAGAATCAAGACTCAAGTTGTAAAAAATGCCTATATATTTAACTAAGGATTTACATAGATCATCAATGTGATTCGCCCATGATAACTTATCATCAATTTTTAATCCTAAATACTTCGTACTGGATGCTTTGTAAATTGCGAAACCATTAAAATTAAAAAAGTAGTAACTGTAAAATAAAAATAAATAAAAGTACTGAACAGGACACTATTCAGTCATGTTTGAGAGTCCGTCATGTTTTATTTGTAAATGCCAACAAATAAAGGCTGAGCAGTAATGTTTTTCAGTTCTACTACTATCAGTGTTGAGTGGATACAGCTTATATATTTTAAACATCAAACATCCCGGTCCTATGAAATAATTACGCATTGTAACTTCGGAATGCAATGAAGCTTTTAGGTATTGTGATCAATAGTGAAAGCTGGTAACTTTTGCAATCAAATTGCAGTGAAACATTGTGCGACGGTATAACGTAAAACAATTAACTCTCGATAACTAACTATTTCACCCAAGGGAAACTTAATATTCATAAACTCCATCGCGCCAAAATGTATACGTGTTCCTATAGGGTGCGAGTTCATGCGAAAGATGTACGCGTTTAACGTACAGTAAGGCACTGTGGCGTATGGTTGAAGCAATCAGCACACAGTAAACTCACATGTTGTTGCTCACCGTTTTCAGAAAACTACTATAGAAAAACGACTACAGTGTCTTACTGAAAGCGAATGTCGTAAATTACTATAAAAAGTACAGCATTTTTAACAGTTTGCCATCAGTTCTGTACAGTTAATGTTATGTAATATGAAGTACAGTGCTATTTTCGTGCATTTTTTAGTTTGCTTTCAATGAAAGAGCAGTTCTAATTAAAAGTTTCTGCCTACAGTCTACCAAAATTGACTGTCTTGTAAATACCTAAATATGAAATATATTGAAAATTTCGATAGTGTCCCCGGAACCAAATGTAACCTATTTTAATGCAGATAGACGTATTAAGATAATGAAGCAATCAATTTGAAAAAAAAACAACAACAATCCATTGGCAATTTTTCCCTGTCTTAAAAAGATACAACTTACGAATTAGAGAGGAATATTTTCGGAGTCCATATTTCATCCACATGCATAATAACAAGATCAATCCCGTCAAATGTTGTTGGATCCCAGACCATTTGTTCATCTCTCCAAGTCTGTTTGTTCCATTAAAGCAAGCAAAGAAATAATATTCAAATCACTCAAAGGTAGTTGGCAGTTACATAATAATAATGTTTGAAGAAGACCAAATAATCCAATAGAACATCGTTTGCAATGATCCTTTTTTAACATTGAAACAAAAAAATTATTAATGTTTATAAGTTCCGAATGGTAAAGATAGGCGTACACAGCCTTCACTAAGATAATAACTATTAGCCTAACATTAAGTTTTAATAATACAGTTTAAAATATGCAATTAGCGAACCACATCCTTATTTTTGTGGAAGCCGACATCAGGTTTGTGCACGTAGCTGAGTTAAAGAGGTCCACCAAAGGTTCCATTACACCTTTGAAGTCCACTGAGGATAATCACTTTCTTATCTCTGTAAGAGAAAGTGATGCCATAATTTGCACATCACAGCGTTGTAAGGTAAATGATTTTCAAAAGCTCACGAGCTTTTACTTGTATTCAAAAAAAAAAAAGAAAAAGAAAAAAGCTCAAGATAAAATCCAGAAGGTAAAACTGGTGAAAACGGAGCGCAACTAGTAAATTTGTTTAATGCTGGTAAATACGATGACGAAAAAAAAAACAGTTGAAATTTGCAACAACCTTAAAAAATACCACATAGCCAAATTTATATTACGATAGTATTTTATGTTTGTTGTTTCTTACCTTTTATTGTGTAAACAGAAATGCTGAAAGGAGCAGAGTAGTAGTGAACTGTCAGAATAATGCCCTCATTAAACGATATGATTACCCTCTATGCGGGGTTAACTTTTAAAATATTAGTACAAATCCCTTTTCTATTCATATTTTCAGTAATTTTGATGTTTCGTTATTATTTGGGGGGAAATTTGATTTACATTTGAAAGACATTATGCAATTTTTTTCATGAATTTCTAGTTCATTAATTTTTTCGTCTACGACTGGCATTTTTGAATAATTTCCACCTGTATTCTTTCTGATCCGACACATCTCCATACAATTGCTAACTTACGTAAATATGTACTATTTTAAATTTATTCCTAATGGTTGAAATATTTGATAATCTGTTCATCCATGACAAAAGAGTATTCAAGGTGAGAGAAAAAACACCAAAATACTGGCATGTTGGCAAGCACTTTTGAAAAGGAAAAAAAGGCCCTCTGATTATGAGTTGATTTAAACCCGCGTATTTGAGAAAAGGCTACGAAGTACTGAAATGAAAAGAAAAGTGCTTTCTGATAATGAGCTGTTTAACCACGTATACCTGATTACAAATGAATATTTAATGTATCAACCGAGCTATGTTTTGAATTCCAGTACCGTAAGTGTTTACGTTTGTTTTTTGAAACACACATTAGACTTATGAAAGATGAAATTTGAAGCACTGCCTAGCTGATGTTTTTAAGCTTGCCCGAAATCTTAAAAAGGTATGCCTGAAGAAAAGGAAAAAATGTCATAACTGTGTAAAAACTTTCATTGAAAATTAACTTGGTTCCAAAAATTACGTACAAATTTGGGCAGCGAAAAGCCTAACTAAAAGACTAAAAGACTGTGAATTTACACTCACGAATGATAGGCTTTTCGCTGCCCAAATTTGTACGTAATTTTTGGAACCAAGTTAATTACATCTTTACAGCTTAAAAACATCAGCTAGGCAGTGCTTCAAATTTCATCTTTCATAAGTCTAATGTGTGTTTCAAAAAACAAACGTAAACACTTACGGTACTGGAATTCAAAACATAGCTCGGTTGATACATTAAATATTCATTTGTAATCAGGTATACGTGGTTAAACAGCTCATTATCAGAAAGCACTTTTCTTTTCATTTCAGTACTTCGTAGCCTTTTCTCAAATACGCGGGTTTAAATCAACTCATAATCAGAGGGCCTTTTTTTCCTTTTCAAAAGTGCTTGCCAACATGCCAGTATTTTGGTGTTTTTTCTCTCACCTTGAATACTCTTTTGTCATGGATGAACAGATTATCAAATATTTCAACCATTAGGAATAAATTTAAAATAGTACATATTTACGTAAGTTAGCAATTGTATGGAGATGTGTCGGATCAGAAAGAATACAGGTGGAAATTATTCAAAAATGCCAGTCGTAGACGAAAAAATTAATGAACTAGAAATTCATGAAAAAAATTGCATAATGTCTTTCAAATGTAAATCAAATTTCCCCCCAAATAATAACGAAACATCAAAATTACTGAAAATATGAATAGAAAAGGGATTTGTACTAATATTTTAAAAGTTAACCCCGCATAGAGGGTAATCATATCGTTTAATGAGGGCATTATTCTGACAGTTCACTACTACTCTGCTCCTTTCAGCATTTCTGTTTACACAATAAAAGGTAAGAAACAACAAACATAAAATACTATCGTAATATAAATTTGGCTATGTGGTATTTTTTAAGGTTGTTGCAAATTTCAACTGTTTTTTTTTTCGTCATCGTATTTACCAGCATTAAACAAATTTACTAGTTGCGCTCCGTTTTCACCAGTTTTACCTTCTGGATTTTATCTTGAGCTTTTTTCTTTTTCTTTTTTTTTTTTGAATACAAGTAAAAGCTCGTGAGCTTTTGAAAATCATTTACCTTACAACGCTGTGATGTGCAAATTATGGCATCACTTTCTCTTACAGAGATAAGAAAGTGATTATCCTCAGTGGACTTCAAAGGTGTAATGGAACCTTTGGTGGACCTCTTTAACTCAGCTACGTGCACAAACCTGATGTCGGCTTCCACAAAAATAAGGATGTGGTTCGCTAATTGCATATTTTAAACTGTATTATTAAAACTTAATGTTAGGCTAATAGTTATTATCTTAGTGAAGGCTGTGTACGCCTATCTTTACCATTCGGAACTTATAAACATTAATAATTTTTTTGTTTCAATGTTAAAAAAGGATCATTGCAAACGATGTTCTATTGGATTATTTGGTCTTCTTCAAACATTATTATTATGTAACTGCCAACTACCTTTGAGTGATTTGAATATTATTTCTTTGCTTGCTTTAATGGAACAAACAGACTTGGAGAGATGAACAAATGGTCTGGGATCCAACAACATTTGACGGGATTGATCTTGTTATTATGCATGTGGATGAAATATGGACTCCGAAAATATTCCTCTCTAATTCGTAAGTTGTATCTTTTTAAGACAGGGAAAAATTGCCAATGGATTGTTGTTTTTTTTTTTTCAAATTGATTGCTTCATTATCTTAATACGTCTATCTGCATTAAAATAGGTTACATTTGTTTCCGGGGACACTATCGAAATTTTCAATATATTTCATATTTAGGTATTTACAAGACAGTCAATTTTGGTAGACTGTAGGCAGAAACTTTTAATTAGAACTGCTCTTTCATTGAAAGCAAACTAAAAAATGCACGAAAATAGCACTGTACTTCATATTACATAACATTAACTGTACAGAACTGATGGCAAACTGTTAAAAATGCTGTACTTTTTATAGTAATTTACGACATTCGCTTTCAGTAAGACACTGTAGTCGTTTTTCTATAGTAGTTTTCTGAAAACGGTGAGCAACAACATGTGAGTTTACTGTGTGCTGATTGCTTCAACCATACGCCACAGTGCCTTACTGTACGTTAAACGCGTACATCTTTCGCATGAACTCGCACCCTATAGGAACACGTATACATTTTGGCGCGATGGAGTTTATGAATATTAAGTTTCGCTTGGGTGAAATAGTTAGTTATCGAGAGTTAATTGTTTTACGTTATACCGTCGCACAATGTTTCACTGCAATTTGATTGCAAAAGTTACCAGCTTTCACTATTGATCACAATACCTAAAAGCTTCATTGCATTCCGAAGTTACAATGCGTAATTATTTCATAGGACCGGGATGTTTGATGTTTAAAATATATAAGCTGTATCCACTCAACACTGATAGTAGTAGAACTGAAAAACATTACTGCTCAGCCTTTATTTGTTGGCATTTACAAATAAAACATGACGGACTCTCAAACATGACTGAATAGTGTCCTGTTCAGTACTTTTATTTATTTTTATTTTACAGTTACTACTTTTTTAATTTTAATGGTTTCGCAATTTACAAAGCATCCAGTACGAAGTATTTAGGATTAATAATTGATGATAAGTTATCATGGGCGAATCACATTGATGATCTATGTCAATCCTTAGTTAAATATATAGGCATTTTTTACAACATGAGGGGAATTCTGTCTGATACCATTGCCACTCAAATCTATTACTCATTCATCTATTCAAAGCTAAGCTATGCTATTGAAATTTATGGTACAGCTAAGATATCATGTTTAAGACCGCTTCAAACCCTACAAAACAGATTAATTAAAGTACTCACAGATAAATGTAGGCTTTACCCAATTGAACTCCTCTACAGGGAAAATAGCTTGCTTAAATAAGAGACATTCATTCCTATCGTATGCATAGCTTTATGTATAACAATTGTAAGAATAAGTTACCAAAAGCTATCTCTGATGTTGTGACCCATTGAAATGTTTTTTTTATCATTCGATTATCACTCGTCATAGGAATTAAGTTAATGTTACACATCACAATAGCCATCATGGCAAATTACTTCTAAATAACTATTGTTACAATCTATGGTAATTCCTTCCTCAGAATATTAAGTCTGCCACGTCGCTTAGGACTTTCCAAAGTAAGATTAAGGATGAACTTCTTAAAAATTACATGCAACTTAGTTGACCTGTGATATTATAAATTGATCTTATACTCATTTTCCTTTTTTTGTTCTTCTACTTTCTCTCTCCTCATTCCCCTTTCTCTTTCTAGATCTTTTGACCTCTTTTTGCTATTGGATTTATTTTGTTTATCTATATATATATTTATATACGAATATTTCGGACACTCCTGTGCCCTTCAACTGCGTTATAACAAATGTAGCAAAACTGAAACAAACAAAAGCTGTAGCACAAACCGCCAAACACGCAGAGATGAATTTATGCGCACAGTACGAATTCCTCTGAGAGAAAAGTCGCGGCGCGCAGGAAGGTAAACTGTTGCTAAGGACTAACGGTTGCTAGCAAAGCTAAAACCACTGAGAACGCCCAACTCTTTGTTAAGTCCCTGTTTGTACGTATTAAGGGCTATAATCCACTTACTCTCCGCTCGGAGTCGCTGGTTTGTTGTAGTGAACCCCGAGCAGAGGAGTATACAACGCAGATTAGAGAGATTATGCCCTAATCTGCAATAATGATTGGAAACGGGAAGGTTGGCTTTGTCGATGATTGACTTTTTGTGATTGTTAAATCCCAACCTAAACTTGGGGTTCGTCTGACCAACGTAGTTACCTATAATATATATATATTTATATATATATATATATATATTTTTTTACATGGTCACTAGCTTTGATAACAGTTTCCTTCTGTTTTTCTAGTGTCTTTCATATGTTGTTTGTAATATCACATTATGATTATATTGTAACCATTTTTTTGAAAAACATATGAAAAATAAATTTGAATTGAGTTGATTGAAATTACCCCAAGACTGTCAGGATTACAATATTCCGTTTAACAGTACACTACGTAATACTCTAAAATTTACAGTAAACTACTGGCAGCTCAGCTGACTGAGTAGGTTACTATAAATTTTACAGGGATTTTTTTTTTTTACAGTGCATTCTGATTACACACACACACTTATACTCACCCTGAAGAAGTAAACTAAGATTTAACACGGATGAGGATGAGCTTTGAACAGTTGTTGGAGGGGGGTTTAAGTAAGATAGTCACCCAGAATAATGTTCAGCCGTCTGGGTGAGGTGATTTGGCCTTTGACATAAAAAAGTTCAGAGGTTCACTATGCGAGTATCTGTGGCACTGTGTTAAATAGACCTTTTGAATATTAACAGTTGTCACATCTTGGTCATCTTTGTGGAAGCTTACCTAGAATTGCTTTCAATATTTCCAGTTTGTTCTGTGACAAAATTATTCTCAGTGATGACTAGATATTGGTTAAAGGCTATCAAGGAAAATGCAGTGAAGGCTAGAAACGGTTTATACCACGATGACTAAATGATGTCTCTTTGTAGGCTTGATTCAAATGATACTGCAGAGTTTAAAAAACGAGTATTTGTAATAGTGTTGTTGGTAGTGATTCCTTTGAAGTCCAAACGAGCACTTAAAAATAATTTACAAGGACCTCCCCGCTTTCTACTAACCCGGCTGAGCATGAATAATCATTTTATGTTCTTAAACTGGGTTGTATTATGTAAACAGAAAAAAATCGTGATTGAATTTCACTACTAAACAACACTTTTAATGATTGTTTTTCTTCATTCTACTTTTCAGTTTAACGAAAGATTCATTGGAGGTTATTTCACCAGACAGAGGTTCCATCCTTCTTTCCTTCGATGGAATGGTTTCACTTTGTGCACCGGTCGTTCAATCAACACAGTGCCCGCTAAAGTTCGTTTCATGATACCAGACTATACACAATACATTTTTCAATAGATCCATGCATATGACGTCACAGAACAAAGAGTATGCCATGAAAGAGGCTACAAACGTATATTATTTTACTCTTTACCTGTAACGTCAGTGCATAAGAGCTAATGATTTATAGCAAATAAAGTAACAGAAACTTAAACTGTTTAAGAGTAGAAAAGAATAGCCAGCCCTTAACCTTAATTTAGTTTAACCGAGTTTGCCACTTGACATAAATGTTGGAGTAAACTTTTCCGAGTTTGTCAAGAAAGCACGTGTCGTTTACCACATTACTCACATTCGTCCAGAAAGAAAAGAACAAGCTGCGGCTTCGGACGATAAGAGTTTCTGGACTATATTGAATGTCACTGGGAAACTTTACCATACAAAAGCACTGATTCTTTGACCAAAGAATTTGACTCTTTAGTTCCACTTATAATGTATTCCGAGCCATTCGAGTTCTTACCATGGACGGTTCAAATAACCGGTAACAACTTACTTTGCACTTGGGATAAAAATTCATTGGATCCTGTTACGGGCCATCCATGCTGAACAGGTGTTTTTTTTTTTTTGTTTGGATAAAATATTACTTTGATTTAGAGAAGGAAGAACGTTCCGTTTTAACTTCGAACTATTTTTTCTACTTCCTTCCTGTGAAAAAAGTACCTGTCCAGCATGCTTGAAAACAACTAGTGCTGAAAGAATATAAGTCCGACTATTTTTGGTTGGTCTCAAAAATAAGCAATATGGTTATGGTCTTTCTTTGTCCCTAAAATTGATATTTTCATGTACACTGTTCTGCTAAATTATCTGTTAATATCACATGTTCCCCTTCCTTCCCAACAGTGTTCGTTACTTCCCGTTTGATACCCAGATCTGCATGTTTTCTTACGTTCCTGTGAATCAATTTCATCAGCACATGGACCTTCAAGCAGAGATGCCAAAAGACCCTTCTAGTATTGAGAGTTTTGAATGGAACCTTTTGAATGCCTCTATCAGAAATCACTTCGTTGAGTTCGAAGACAATTACCCCCGAGATCGTATGGTGCTTACGGTAGCAACTTTTTGCGTGTATCTACAACGTGACCCAACGTACTATATACATACAATCATTATTCCCTCAACGATCATGTGTCTAATGGCATTTGTCACGTTTCTAGCACCACCTGAAAGTGGGGAGAGAATTTCGTTTGGTGTATCAATGGTCCTTGGACTCACAGTATTCCAACTGCTGATTGCAGACACTTTACCAACTTCCAGCAAAGTCACACCCATACTGAGCAACTACCTTACTACAAATTTCATACTCGCCTGCCTTTCTGTTCCGCTTTCCCTTGTCAACATAAATATAGCAAGCAAGAAAAGCAAAATTAAACTTCTGCAGTACCAGTGGATTAGGATATTACTTTTCCACCATTTGCCTCAGTTTCTTTGTGTAGAAACTGAACCTGAGTCTCATGTCAAAAAAGTGATAACGATTGACTCGTTGCCAAATATTCATGATCAGAACGACATGGCCAGTTTAAGGTGTGCTTCAAAGAAGAAGGCCAAGACGAATGTGGTGCATCCTTTTAAGTCAACATTCATCGGAGATCAGTTTCAAAGCTCAGAAAGGGTGGGTTAAATGTTATTTTGGTGTTAGTACTTTCCATATTTATGAGGGGTAAAAACAATCACATTCCCTACCTCCTAAATAGACATCCGCCACATTTCTTGGCAGTCGAAAAAATGCATATTTTTAATTAAAAATGATTGATAAGATCATACTTGAAAATTTCAAACTGATATAAAATCTTCTTTTTGCTACGTTGTAGTAAATAGTACAACATTTTTCTCGCAAATATCTTATTTAGTTAGATGGAGTTTAAAGGCCCAGTTTCTAAGCAATTTGATTTTTTTAAACCAGCCACGATCTTTTCCTGACATGTGGTTCACTGGTTTTTTCCAATAGCATGCAACTTTTCTCTAAAAATCCTTCTTGAAAGGAACGATAGATAGGAAATCTAATCAAGTGCAATATAACTTTTTGAAAAACTGACCAATCATTATCATATTGCTGAAACTAATCTATGACAATGTACTCCAGCTTTAGATTAAGAATTCCGTCCTCTTCATGGATCTTTTCCGATAACATTCTCATTTAATTCGCAATAGCATTTACGTAGTCAGAACTTACAAATTCATTTATCAATTTATCGTATTGAAAAAATTTCACTGCCAATGCATGCACAGCTGGAGAGGGAATTCGATAAAACATCAAAACAAAGCAATTCGAAAGATAATATCCCTTACTGAGTCTGGCCGGTTGTTTTAGTTACATGTTCATGCGTTAATAAAATATAGGATAATGTTGAAAAGCTACACTTAATCTGACATTATTTGTACGACGGTATCTTATGTTATTTTCCCCTTTTCTCTCTTTGATAGATCAAAAATGAAAGTCGAATGGTCGCGTTGGTGATGGATCGTCTCGTCCTTATTGGTCTCCTGACTGCCTTTACGGGGTTCTCAATTAGAATTATTGTTAGTTTTAACGACAATTCCATGTCTATTCCTGATCAATGTTGATCATAATGAGAGATAACCTATCGTTTTAGTTTGTTCAGTATACAATGCAATTGTTTGTCAAACGAACAGAGAATAAGATGATTATAATCAACAAAGTCTGTTCCTCGTTGAGGAATGTTTGGATTTTCTCATCATAAATCTGAGGGAAACCTGCAGCTTACTGACAAATCTTTATTTTGAAACGGTAAGTTTATGTCGATTCCACTTTGTTGAGGTTGAAGTCGAATGCAGGACTTCGGTAGTGCATGTTAAATGATGGTGCCTAAATGTTGTTTACAACTAGTAAAGTGTTCTTGAAACCGATTCCCCTATTATGCCCTATAAAATGTCTCAGTCAATCATGTGTATAAAAGCTATTTGTTTATTCAAGCCAACGGAACAATAATTATGGAAGTTTTTTAAAAAAAAAAACAAGACGTTTTTGACCTAATACGATAGAGATTTCCGTTAACATTACAGGTAGACTTCCTGTAAAAGTATTAAGCTCTATAACAAACACGATAGTCTTTGGATTAAGTAGGAACCTTATAATCTCCCAATCATTCAACCAGTCGTTTCTAAAGTTAAATAATTACCTCTATTACAACTACATAAATTAATAAAAAGGAGAAAAAATATCCATTCCTCTGATTAGGAGAAGTCTCCGGTCTTAAAAGTTGAAGTACGGTATCACTTCAATGAAAATTTTTTGTCGAAATGTTGTTAATGTAATGTACCTTTCGGTATAACCTATTTTTTTTCTGGAATATTTCCATGTGTACGTCTATATAGAGATATATAAATGCCATTTGACTCTCTGGTTGCCGTGATGCTGTATTCACACACACACAAAGAAAAAAACTTATTACTGAAGAATTTAAAACTAGAGGATTTTCATGTTAAAGCAACTAACACATTACTTTGAAATGGTGGAGTAAGCCAAGAGCTTTTGTATTTAAACCTTGTCATCCAGGCATCCATTTAACAACAACTGTTACTAAGGTGAGCTCGTGGGCGCGATTAACCATCTACGGCGCATGATCAGCACCATCCATTATGCCAAATTGAAATGCGCTGAGGCCACCTGCATTACTTGTGTAAATACGAAGATGATCATTTCTCAACGTGTAACTACCAAAACCGTTCAAACGAGCTATCATACTTTTACATATGTACAGGGCGCGTGATTCCGTCATCTTACACACTATTATATGAACTGTGATCTAGAAAAAAAAAACGTTTATGGTACACAAATTGTTCGACATTTCTGCAAAAACGTTTTGTTTAGAAATCACCCAGACTATATCCTTTACAAGTCGATTATGTATAATGTTTATGCACATTCATAAAGCCTAAATGCACTTACTAAAAATCTGTCAAAGGAAAGAAATCATTTAGAGCAATCACAATCTCTTGCGCAATGCCTTAACATTAAATTTCATACGAGTAACGGAATGTAAGAGTTGGTCACTAAAGGGAAAATATTCTTCCACAAACTGTTTAAACGTTGGTGTGTTTACTGTTACTGTAGTCCGAAATTTGTCGTCATGCCACTGATCAAGTCTCACGCTATTTTGTCATGTAATTCTTGGCTCTGAGTTGTTGGCATTTTGAGTATTGATATTGTGAAAGAAAATCCCTACTTTAATTAAAACGCTTCAGTAATCATCAACCGTACTCATTACAATTACTTGTTAGAATGGGCGACTATTTTGTAAATAAATAACCGTATAAAAATTAGAATAGCATTCATATTAGAGGCAATACAGTACATTTTCGTATGCGTTGTACATAGTCTACGAAATTTCAATAATTGCAATGGTGATGAACATTTGAACAAAGAACGAAAAAGATGTAAATTTACATGTACTTAATTAAGTTGATCTTCAAAATGTCTTTATGTCATTCAATTAAAAGTGCATTTGACAAATCGGTCTTCGATTAAAGTTGTGTGAGTCTTTGTGTTATACATTTCGTTCAAAACCATTCAAACGATTATCGTTACCCTTGAAAAAAATCATTTCAGATTACAGCTATTCACAGCACGTAAAATATTGTATTTTTTTGTTTGTATTTTGTTTCTTAAAAAGTATATACGCAGCGTGGCGATACCTAAACATATGTCAAACTACGGAATTTTAACAGAACCGTTTTCGGACTGGAAAATATCCAAGTCATTAAAAATAATTAATCTTTGATATCGATAGATCATGTCTACATAATTAAAAACTATTGACCAACAAGCACACTGCTTAAAAGAATCATGAACTATAGGTTTAGGTTTAACGTGGAAGGTAACCACTTGAATCCTTTTTGTTTAAATCAGCTTAATTGTGACAATCATTCCAACCACATCTGTTTTATGTTTTGACAAACGTACACACTACAATATTTTGAATTCTTTTCATGGAAATTTAGGTTTCAATTCCAATGGTAGAAATGAATATTTAATATGTAGAATTGGCACACCGGCGTTTCTTTGGTAGTCTTTACTAGATGGACATGAGCAGCCCGTTATCTTGGTTTCTACTCTCACTCTAAAATTTACCATTCTACTTTTACTGCGCATCCTCTAGCTTATCACAAAACCTTTTCTCACCACCAAAACGCAGAAAATACCAAGAATAGTTTCATTTTCCCGACTCCTTATGATATAACACGAAAACTGAAGGTTATAAACAAATACGAAAAACAGGTTCCTTAAAACGATACATATCTTTTGAGGTGCAACCTTTCCTTTATTTCTTTTGTTACCCCTTTGTGATCCTACCCTTTTTATGACGGTATCTTCAACTTCTTTCGGAATGATCCCCATAGAAGCGTTTGTCTGCCCAGGGAGGTGTTGCTTATGCTTTAAACTGACCGAGTTTTTTCCCGCCCTGGCAAGGGTAATTGTTAAATTTCAGTAGGACCACTGCGAAACAAACGTGCACAAAATACTCTTCAATTGTGTCGCTATGATTTAATTTCTTCATAACGTGAAAACGTTGTTCAAGTCTATAAATGTTCCTTCAGATATAATTATTTTTCCACAAATAAGACGGGAATTGATAGAGTATTTTAAAGAGAAATTGCTGTTGAGTTTCCATGGCAGTTGGTCATGAAAAGTTAACAGCACACTATAACCGATCGAAACACCGAGATATGACGTTTGGGGACAAAAGCAAAATTAAGGATCGCAATGGCTTCCTGATTTCACCCATCTTGGGACATCTCCACTGAATCTCAGTCATGTATCGTATTTCCCTAAAAGCAACGTTTCTTATATGAAAAGTGCTGAATGACAAATATTAAAACAGAATAAAACTTTATTGTCAGCCTGACCATTTATTGGCTCACCTAGAATGCATCGACCAAAACCATGCTTACATTGTTGACCTAAGCTATGGTATGACGGATAACCAACTTTTGATGAAACTGACCATTTATCGTTAATTTTTGAACAAACGTTTCTCCAACCCTTTGACTATATTTCATGACTTAAGTTGATCATATTGCTTTTAGATAGTTTATGGTGTACCTATGGGGTCACATCAGTTAAAGGGGAAACTTAACAGGACATTGAAAGATTACTGTCCTGTTTTCTGAACGGTTTTATGGGAACATCACAAAATATTTTGGTCTGACTACCAAAGCACATTTTAGGCTATTTGCAAAAGGATAGAAATGAACAACCTTCAATTAAAACACTGTTTCCAGTCACATCTATTATAACCGAAATTATAACTTTTTCCAAATTGTCTGTTCAAAAAAAAAAAAAAATCACATTCTTCCCAATTCCTTCAAAAACTTTCCTGGGAATTGGTTAAACAAAAAAGACAAGTGGGAAGAACACAAAGTTTTTTTTCTTTAAAAAAAAAAATACTATTCCTACCAATCGAATTCAAATCTCAACATGATCAAAGTTTCGGTACATTTTCAGCCTAGGAAGTTTCGGTTGATAAGACACTACTATCATTTGTGAAGGAATCTTCAGGCATATGAACCGGTCCATTCGTGATCGTACAATTAGAGTCCGCCTGGAAACAAAAAAACGGAAATGGACACTGATGGAACCCAAAGGGAAGAGTTGGATAGGGGGTTGGATAGATTTTTGTAATGGCCAAACCTGACATTTCGACATCTGATGTTAAAATGCGGATAGACTAATTAACTGTGCGTTCACTGCCATTAAGAAAAGACATTGTACTGCATTAGTTTTGCTTCAGCATCACACAATCGAACATCATTGACATAACGATCAAGCAGAGTTTGAACCAATGACCTTTGTCAGTGGAAGAAATGGATACCAACATTGAATGGATAGTCCCGACTTTCACCACGCTGTACAGGAAACATTCCAGCCGTACCCATTGTTGCAACACAAGTGGAACATTTTTTATACAAAAAGCCAATCGAATTTAGAAGAAAAAACTACATTTGAAGTGAAAATGCATATAATTTTTTGTCAAACGAATTGCCATATCAATTAATCAAACGCCTACTTAAAGGTAACAGAGACCCCATGCAATGTTCGACCGAATGTAGGACAGATGTTTTTTCTTCCCTACGACATACGGTAATTTTTGAAAAACCTACCTTATGTGAGCCAATGAGCATACGGATCACACATTCCAGTTGAAAGGCAACCCCTGTTCAAATATTTTGTAACCTGTTTTGAACAATTATATTGGGCAGAAATTTTGTAATGATGTTGCAGCCACTTACTACACTTAAAAGTAATGTCACGACATCTCTTGTCTGTTTTGTCCATAAATTGCCTCGGTTTTAACAAAAATTCCATGAATCTAAAATAAATTGCTCTACTGAATTCAATTTTGTTTACAGAAATTTACAGAGGTAGGAACACATTTTGGAGGTTTGCAATTTTTCATTAATGTAAGAGATCAAGATACAAAATTCGTTAACTTCAAAATAGGCCCAAACATTTCTTCCAGCAAAAGAAGAAATCTGCATTTCAATAGCTTATAGCATTCAGAAGATACAAATTCTTAAAGTATTGCAAACTTTTCTTAGGATTTGATGCATCATGGGAAATTTGTGATGTCATCGTGGCACATTAATTTGACAGTTGCGTTCAATTTATTAATAATGTTGATGCCGCTGAAGGGAATATTAAACATGGTTATACTGGTCATTACATGGTTATACATGGTTTTTAAACATGGTTGTGTGGTTATACTCTACGTATGGTGAAGCGTAATGCTAGATCTACAGGAAAAGATATTCAAATATTCCAACAGTATCAAATTTCAAGGACAAACCAAATGTTCACTTATAAAGAAAAACAAAAGGAATTTGAAGCAATGTGCCCACATTACATAACTTTCTGTGGCTTTGTTGCATGGCAGACGTATTTTTTAACAAAAGTAACCAATCCTTAAAGTGAGATATCTTAAGTTAAGAAAATGGTACTGTTATAGGGTTTGAAGGACATGGTGTGGAATCTTTTTGTTTTTCTTACAAGAGAGAGGCAAAAAAGCCACCAGAACATGTCTTTTATATAGAGAAATCACCTTCACAAAACTGTTCAACAAAATATGTTTCTATTTACATACGCCCACAAAAGGCCTACATGGTTGTTTTCCTATTTTATGCTATATGGGGTTACCGCACTGTCGATCATTGTAGAGCAAATTTCAGTGTATGCGTAGAATCATTTATGGTCTATGTTAGGAAGGGTACTAAAAATTCTCAAACGCCTATAGGCTTAGCAAGATCCAGGCAGTGGTCGGTCTGCCACCATTGGTTGGTTCGGAACGTTAAGGAAATATTTAAAAGTCACATCACCCAGCAGAAAGCCAAAAGCTCCCTTGGTGTTTATAAGCAGTCGCTTTTTGCAATCCTCCCCAGAAGGTGAGGCGCTGCTTATTTCCTCGATAGTTTCGGAACCTACAGGAAATTTTAGAAATCGCAAACCCCTTCAGACCGCCGGAAATTGGTATACCCCAGGCTTGTTAGCAGTAGTTAAAAAATGGATCTAGGATTCTTCTTACAGCAGTAGGGCACATGATATCGACATGATGTGATCGATTTTACAGGAGTTAAAACGAGTCCACCAAAGGACGATGCAGCTTAAAAATAAGGCACATTTTATATCAAGAGGAAAAGCGTTAATCTGGCTTGACGATTATCTTGGCGTATTCCCATATCATCATATATAACATTTAAGAGCCTTTTTTGAATGGATTTTTCTTTATTTGTTCACAATTGCAGAACCACTTAAGTCAAATATAACGCTTAAGTACATTGATCTGATTTTGTTTTCATTTTTTAGCAAATGGTTTATAAGGTTGAAACACGCTTACCGTGTTAGTTGTTAAAAACACTCAAAGATTGTTAAGATTGAAATGCCGGATGGTGTTTTTCCTTTTCCCTGTAACAAATCCAGGTATTGCGGAAGTTTAGGTAATTATCTACCACTGCTCGGTAAGCATATGGTGTAGACCTGCAATATATGATCGTTTCGTCAATTGAAACGGATAAGGTTTTGGAACTGCTTAAGTTTAAAGAGGGGAGGCAAAACGACCCATCTTTAATAATAAACCAGAAAGCCTTTGGAAATTTTGAAACGACGTCGTGTAAGTCTCCTGTAAAGTGGCCCCTGAGAAAAACGTTCCTAGTCCTCATGTCTGATAATTCCTATTTTCCCTTCACAGATGCAAACCCCAGACATTGTTCATAAAATTATAATGAGGGGAAGTCCGTAACGAGCTATCACTGAAATCTGAGTGCCTTTTGAATAATTCTTAGTAATCCACACGTTTTGACATTGATGATAATCAAAGATCATTCAGCAATTAAGAAGGTTTCTTTAAAAAAAAAGGGGTAAAAAACACATCACAGGATTTGGTAAATGATCCCCTTCCACTACCATGAACTTATCATTGATACCTTTGACGTTTTGTGCACAATACGATGTTGCGTCTAGATGAAGAATTTTTTGGACGGCAGCAAATCAAGAACTTGTATCGATTTATATATCCTGTTTTTGCAGAATAACACCGGCATTTATTACTTAAAGGCTGCTTGATAGATGATAATTTTTATTCAATCAACATATCTCAAACCTTTGCTAAACGTAAATTAAAGTACATGTTACTGTGTAGAAAGTCCGACTCTTGTAGGGCACGAACTTTTCGTCATTAAAGAAATATTAAATATTTCAGAAATAAATACTGCTTAGAGCATTTGTGTAAGACTAGCCTATCAGGTATAACAAAAGTGGATTGACCCTACTTACCAATTTTCCTGCCTAAGATGAAAAGAGGATTAGTTTATATGATGCCCCCCACCCAAAAAAAAAAAAACGCCTTTTGATTTTAGGCTAAAGCTTTAGACACCGCACAAACCTGTACACCCATCCGTGTGTCTATGTAATCCAGAAATTGAAAACATCCCACACTTTTGCCTTAATATTCTAAAATTGAGGGCAAAGCTTTTTCAAGGGAACAAAGAAGGGTTGAAGGCAATTTATTTACCATATAATCTATCCTTGATAGTTGCCAATTTTTGATTTTTTTTACGTTTTCATAACAAATTTAAAATAGTTATGTTGCTCTTCTCTTTTCGGAAAAATGTTTGTAACGAATAATAATAGATGATTGCTTCATAACGTTCATAAAAACAGGGTTGTTCATCATAAGCTGCCAAAGGGTGTGGGAGTTTCAGTCCTGCTTTGAGCTAAGTTTTCCAACGAATTACAGATATCGCCCTCATCGAAACTCTTTACCGATCTCACAGAAATATTTACAACATTCATTATTCTGTGAATCTCTTAATGGGTTGTTATTGTATAGTTATTGTAAGACTTAAATGACTTTCAAACTATTTCTGTGCATTGGCATCATTTCTCTTCTGCGAAGTGTTTCTAACTGTTAATTTGAAATATTGCATTTCCAACCTTTAACAGGACCTTGCTTAATCATCCTATTGTAATGAAACATGGTTTCCAAAGAAACGCTTCAATTTAAAATTGAATTCCCTAAACTTCGAAATGGCATCATCACATGCAATTATGTATGATTTACAAGAACATCAGGAGGCGTGCAATTACTTGTTCTGAAAGGTGGCGTCTAGTTTACTATTTATTTTCGTTATTTCATCTTCTCTTTTTGTTCAAAGTGGCTGTACATCTATCCTTTCATCATTGCATCAACCCTACTAGATAAATATGTCGTCTTCATTAAATGAAAAGCATGGTGATATTAAAGACAAACAACTCTGTTTGCTCTCGTTTATGCATGTCTATTTAATATTGTCGAGAGATGTCAATTTTAATAAAACGAGAGGGGTTCGCAAATGGATATTGCAAAGTACAAAGACGTTACCACTTCCCTGCTTGTATTCAGTCACACAACGCCAAAAAGAACCGAGGTAACCGGAAAACAGCTGGAACTTCTTGAGAGAAAATGGACTGTGGAGTTACAGGGTTTCTGCTCAGTTTCTTACTTATTCCATCAGGTAAAATTCTCATTATCTTATTTTCAACATTAAATTTGAAGAGTCTCAAGTTGTGATGTTCTTTTTTTTTTTTTTTTTTTGCTTTTTCAAGTTGTATCATAATATTATGATGATTATTTTGGGTAACACCTGCTATAAATTGGAAATTTATGTGCATTTTTACTTCGAAATACGTAAGTCCTCTCTGCTAAGAAAACGTTTACACCGGGATTCCTCAAATAGCGGCCCCGCGCCCTAAGTGGCGCGAGATGTGGTTTGTAGTGGCGCAAGAAATTACTGGGAGAGTATTGAAAAATTTAACTTTTCCATAGCTTTTTTACAAGAATTGTTCTATCTCAAAAATAGTTAATGTAAATATATCTAATACTTCCCGCCGACTGACCTCACCGTACAGACAAGGGTACAATAACGTCGTATCTGTTTCCACAAGAAATCACCGTCACTGTTCACATTTATTAGAGGTAGTGCCTCGTCGATTCACCGTTGTTTATGGTTTGGTAATAATACTGGTGATTTTCAAGAACACAATTTCAGCTTTCAAAATTGAACCCCCAGGACATACTAATATAGCTACAATTTTCCTTGAAATGAGAACAAATAATGACATTAGCCGTATATGGCATGTCTCTCAATAGACGTGACAACATTTGCATGTTGAGCTCATGTTTATGCAAAATTATTTGCAAATCAGAAATTTGTCTGTAAAATGGTCAATATTTGACGGATTTTGATGGAAATTAAGGGAATTTTCTTCGTCTTTATGCCTTTCACATCGGTTACTCTAACCGTTCTATGTCATGAACATGTCGCACGATCCCTCACTAGGGGCAATGCTCTTTGTTAAACATATTTAAACAAACTAGGAAGAAACTTGTTTTTTACATTTATAGATGTCAATAGGACACAAAATGTGATCATGCACTTCATGCCACTCAAGTCAAGCATTTCAAATATTTAAAATGTACACATCTATGAGGTAATATTGCAACACAGTACTAAGTGATCAAAGTGCACATTCTTAGCATTTTCTGGAGAAGTCATATTTGTAGCGTAGCGGTCTATTTGTTGTAAACACCTGCATTGTCCATATATTCACTGGTTTTTAAATACGCGTTCTTATTAGGTACCTTTGCTGGATTTTCGAGAAATGCCGAGGGCAGATTACGAGATGTATTGCTAAAACAAGCCAACTACTCTTCGAAAGAACGACCAGTGATAAATCCTAACAACACTGTGCATGTTAAGTTGCAACTGCAAGTGTATGCCATGCTAGACCTTGTAAGTTAAATGCTTGTTTAACTAATAAATTTTGAATCCTTTCCGAGATGTGATTGAATAATTGTATGGGTGTAAAAGATTTCGGGCTGGATTTTATAACAACATTTAAAATTAAAATGAAAAAATGCACAATTCCACAAAACTTCCGTTTAACTGGC
This sequence comes from Holothuria scabra, assembly GCA_037179385.1. NCBI lineage: Eukaryota > Metazoa > Echinodermata > Holothuroidea > Aspidochirotida > Holothuriidae > Holothuria > Holothuria scabra. Next base: position 38,826,423 of record CM074193.1, read on the forward strand.
GTTATATTAAATATAAATTTAAGAATAGTCTAATTGGCTTTTCCAAATTATCCTTATCACTGATTCACTCTTAAAGTTTTGGGTAAGTCTGGTTGTTCACATTCATTGATGAACAATTTTATGTACTTTTTACAACTTATCTCTTTTAGAGTCATATTCTGAGGAGCATAACTTATTTTATTATTTTTTTCCTTTTTTTCATTTTCAATCATTGTCTGAACACTTTTTGTTTCCGGCCCATACTGAAACGATAACTTCAAGTGATATCTTTGAAAGGGGAACTCTGAAGTCCTCAGCCGAATTGAGTTAAGCACTTTGATTTTGAGTTTATTTCCACAGTTTAAATACACAATGATACAACATTTATACAATGTGCTGAATGAGGACTGAGGAGGCAAAGCTTACGCGAGCAGTCTCCCTGTACAAAAAAAAAAAAAAAAAAATCATGACAAAACATGGCAACAAAAGAACAAAGACAGTCAAAACCAACTAAGAAGAATAATCGCTCAGCAAATGGGATTTCAATTTTTTCTTGAAAGAAAGTACAGATTTAGCATCTTTTAAGGTTCTGTGTAGTGAGTTCCATATACTGATCCGGGTATTTATGAAAAGGCGGCGTGATATTTCTGTGTAAGAAAAATTTGTACGCAGATGTTGAGAGAAACCCCGTGTGTTATGGGTATGAACACCACTGTTAAACTTACACTCTAAAAAATATTTAAACGATTTTGTTCGAGTAGAAATACTCATTTTCGTGAGTATCCTAATTTTTAAACTGAATCGTTTAAATATTTTTTAGAGTGTAAGGTATTCATCAAAACTGCCGGGTAACAAAAAAGGATGTGAAGAAAGGATGACACTATAGGCACAATACCTTTTTTTTATTTTGTACGAACAACTTTCTTTTGGAGAACGTGTAGACGGTTTAAATAAGAGGGAAAAGCATTTCCCCAGATAGTATTGCAATAAGACAATTTAGAGTGTATAAGGGTATCATATAATGTTTTCAGAGTATGGGACGGCATAAAAAAACGAATTTTATGGAAGATACCAATTACTTTAGAGTTGTTAGAACAAAGATAGTCAATGTGATTTTTCCATGATAGTTGGGAATCTAGTTAAATACCGAGACACATAGTTTTGTCAACTAAATTAATTTCATTGTTATCGATATGAATGTAAATCAACTTTTCGTTGGACAGGACGAAATATCATGAAATTTGCTCTACTTGTACTTAATGATAGCTTGTTAGATCTTAACCATGTAGAAACGCAACTTAACTCAGCGTTAATAATACGGGAAACATGATGAATGTCACTGTGCTTGAACATAATGCTGGTATCATCTGCAAACAGGGTAAAATTAAGCAAGGTAGAACACTTAATATATAGGTCATTAATGTAAATGAGAAAGAGTAATGGTCCAAGTATAGAACCTTGTGGGACATCACAAGTTATAGAATTGTACTTTGAAAATGTCTTATTTTCGCATACAGCTTGAGTTATATCGGATAAATAGCTTCTAAACCAAACGTTAAAAATTCCTCGAATTCCATAGTAAGTAAGTCTCTGAAGCAAAATATCATGGTTAACAGTGTCAAAAGCTTTGGAGAGATCTAAAAAACACCAATGGTTATTTCATTATTGTCAAATCCGTTAGCAATGTAATTCACGATCTCTGCTGCCGCCAAATAGGTGGATAAATTTTCACGAAAACCAAACTGAAAAGGTGAGAGAATATCATTCTTGTTTAAGAATTCGATGAGTCTATTGTACATTAATTTTTCAAGAACGTTTGAGATGGTAGGAAGAATGGAGATTGGTCTATAGTTGAAAAGCACAGCGGGGTCACCAGCTTTAAAAATGGGAGCAACTCTAGCTATTATCATACGGCTTGGAAAAATTCCACCGGAGAGCCTAGGGAAAGATTACAGATATGCATAGGGGGTGAGATTATATTGGGACAAGATAGAAGCATATCAGTTGAAAAACCATGCACCATGGCGACGAAGCCCCTTTTTGAGTTCCTATAATAGTAGAGGAAATTTCGTTTCAATTGGTTGGTGTCCTGGTAAAAGCCCATTAAATCCACGGTGTTTCACAGGGTGACACGAGTTGATACCTTGGCTTGCTAATTTTTTATTACATGCATCCATTAAGTGGGAAGCGAATACCCAGAATTCTATGGGCTCAATAAGGTACGCAGTTTTTAATATTAGCCATTTACTTATTTTTGAATGTTCACAGATACGGATAATTTTTGTTCCAGATAGGTCAGGAGTTCTGCCTGAAAATCGCAGTTCCTCTAAGTTAAGTCTCCAAGACAAGCATCAAATTAAGTAAAGGGAAGTTAAAGTTGGTGGTTCACTATCTGACATGTACCAATCATTCCAAAAAGGTTTAAAATGAAAGTAGGCTAATGTACACCTTTTTCACCTTGTGGCAATTATTCGCACGCATTTGTACTGGTTTAACGCCGCAGGCTCAAACTAAGCCTTGCCCCTGTTTTCATTCTACCATTAGAGACAAATATTTGTAGCCGTTCTGTGGTGTTTTAGAACATATTCTCTTAAAGGCCCAGTTCTCTCAGCCCGAACAATACCAATTCTGGTAACCTTCTTACTTAAGCCTCTACCACAGTTGTCTGAAATTCACCCTTATCCAGGCACAGTCTCAGTTTATTGCTCCAACTCTCAGTAACATTCATGCTGTGCAATATAAGCTTTGGTAATCTCCATTTTTAAATTAAAGTCAGTTAAAAAGCTTGGCCAATGGAGAGTTTCTGTACCCCCTACAAGAATTGTAGTTGGGGGTGAGGGGATTGGCCCTTTAAGCATTGCCAAGTAGTACTCCTAAAACTCAAGTTTTCTGTTAAACAGATCAAAAACTATTTTTTGCTCAATCCAAATAGGCAAACACCCGATTTGCCCTTGAATAAGAGTTTCAATATGAAACAGATCATACAATTAAGGGAAAAAGTCAACATTTATATGCAGAAGCATTACATTCAGTACAAACGTGTATCAGAGATACATTATTGACTTACCACTTGGACTACTTTTAATTTTCAACCAAACGATAAGAAGAATTTTATCAATAATAGAACCGACTTTAAAAGAAGATAATGTGCAGTATGTATACTAACCAGTTCGGGAGATAACCTCTTTCGGGGGAAAATGGTTTTTCACTTGATCGGGGGAAAATAATGCCATGGATGGCGGAATTTTCAAATATCTTGATGCTTTGCGATCCTACCGCGCAAATACAACGGAGACAAACGTTCAAAACACCTGGAAAATTTCATCCAACTTAGGAAAGAAAAATTTTGGAATATTTAGAAACTTTGTTGCTAGGAGAACAAAAAAGCTTGATCATGTTTGGTAGTTCACCGCCCAAAGTTTGAGATACCAAGCAGTTTTGCCCGTTCTGTGTCCTAAGTTTGAAGGTAAAGAGCAGTCCCCCCAATCTTATTTTGAAGAAAAAGCTAAATAACACAATTCTCATCTTATTTCTCATTACATTTAATGACTTTACTATTGCATATTCAAGGTAAACCAAGCAGTTCTTTCTGGCAAATTTCACATTTAAAGAGAAATAACATTGTCACATGACTCTCAAAAACCAATCATGAAACTGGACGGTCTACTACACTTATTCAATTTTGGATGACTGCTCCTGCCCTTTAAATTAAGGACTCGACACAGCCAAAAGATTTATGCAAGTTTCTCTACAGAAAGCTGTGTATGTTACCCAATTGTGTCCATTAATACTTTGTTGAGAGTTTATTGTGATTTCGGTCTGTGGTGGTGAACAATTTGCGTTGTATTTGTTCATATACACATTTTTAAAACAAAGTGACGACTGTGAAGCGACACACACTAAATTCTCGTGAATATTCATGAATTTTCCTCCGATCGGGCGAATTCTCATTCTTCCCCGAAAACGGTTATCTCCCGAACTGCTAACAATGAGGTTTAATTTGATTTGCGTACTTCCCAGCATTCATAATCGTTAATGTGTAATTATTTGCTGGTTCATTAGACAGTTTGGGAGCTAACCGCTTTTGGGGGGAAATGTTTTCCCACCCGATCGACAAAATTCCCGCCATGGTTAGAGCCATTCTCAAACTTCTCTCGTGATGCTCTGCGATCTTATCGGGCAAATTTTACGAAAACTAATGTTCAGGACGACTAACTTTTTATCGATCCTAGGAAAGAGAAATTTTGGCATATTTAGAAAATTTTTTGCTAGTAAAACAAGAACGCAAACATTTTTTGTACTTCTGACGCACTTTTTGCTATACTGAGACATTTTGTCAAGTTCTGTGTCTTAAGCTTAAATATTAGACTCGACACAGATGCAAGATTTGTAAAATATTTTCTACGGGAAGGTGTGCCAGTGATTCACCCCTGCATCTGTGTTCGTATATGTCACTGAAAGTTCCTTGCGATTTCAGTCTGTGGTGGTACACAATTAAATGGTATTTGATACTCGCAATAAAAACAAAAATGACGACTGTGGAGAGGTAGGCACTCAGTGAACATAAATATTCATGTTGAAATTTTTTCCCCTGGACCGGTGAATTCTCATCTTCCGCAGATAGCGGTTATCGCTCGAACTGTTAGACCATAAAATACTTTTCAATGCAAACGCAAAGCACCTTTTATTGCAGAATTTAAAAGATTTCTAGCTAACCTCCAGTAAACGACCAGTTGTGTTAATTTACAAGTGATTGAAGTTGTTTCCATGCATTTCTTAATAAAACTTAATTTTTGCATTCCGTACACAGGATGAACGAGACGAGGTGTTGACAACAGCTTCCTGGATAGTTGTTGTAAGAAAAATTCTATCCACCAAATCGAAACATGCACCATTAACATGTTTACTCTCAAACACATATGTTACAAAGCTTAGGAATCGAATTAATATAGATCTATTCCCATTTTCAAAATAAATGCAGTATTGTGTTTACATATTGAGAAGGTTTCATTAATTGAGCAGAAAGTTGTGACATCATTCTTAGGTCGCCAAAATTTCGGATCTTGTTTTTTTGTTTTGAAAGATTTCACATTTAGCAAAAAAGTTGTTGTCGTGTTAAATAACGCGGAAGAACTGCCACTCAGAAAATGGAACGTACCACCAACTGGCTCTCATACATCTTTACGTATGCTATAAAGAGGTTCAAAATCACGAATTTTTATGTAAGCCCTCATAAAGAAGGAAACCTTTTAGACAGACGAGGCGTGTTTCGACCCCTCAGAGCCCTTTCCAGACAGCAAATATCCAAACTTTGTTGACACTGTTATGATGGAAATCCTTAGGTAACAAGTTCTCCTTCAACTGGTAACGCCCTATTCCGTCTAATATTAGTTATTAGGAGAAGTTTGTTTGCATTTAGCCAGTTTCGATTGAGAAAATCGAACAGGTATTCATCGATGCACCTATAGACCAAGTTTGATGTTAGCCGGCGGAAATTGCCATTTACACCAAACAAACATCCCCCATTCCTGGGCACTTCACTTGTACATTTTACTTAGAAAAGGGAAGCAAAAGAGGCACAGTGGGTTATACCACAACAGCATTGTATATTTTTTTCCTACCTATTAACGGTTTTCTTTTCTCGAGACTTCTTAGACTTGAGTTACACGTAGTCTTGAACATCTGTTCTGTAAGGGTAATCCAAAATTCAGGTGTCAGGTATGTCAACGCAAACAGTTTTCTCAAATTCGGTAATGACGTTTATTTTTCTATAATATTTGGATAATTGGCAAATGTGATTTTTGAGGATAACAGCCGCCCCTTATAAAAATCAAAAGCACGAGATGCTGCTGATCCGTTGGGGAAGATACTGTTTTTGTGTTACACACTAATATACACGAATGTAACTTCATGGTTCATATTATACCTCACATATCTGAACGAATGGTAATTATAATTACAATAATATGATTCTAGAGGTTTTAAACTGCATGGATAATTTTTCATTCAATGAGAACAAATGCAGCACAATGTCAAATTGCTGTAGCCGATGGTTCTACTTTTCATGGACTTTGGAGGACGGTTTGAGGTGATTAAGAACAGGGTTAGCATATTCATCTTCTGAGAAGGAGAACGTGCATCACTGTCCTACGAGAGAGGACCAGGAGAAAAATGAGCGAATGGAAGAAGTGTCCCCTTTCCTTTTATTTCGATTCACGTGGGCGTTGTAATAGATTTTGCTTTAACCAGAGTTTCTACAACTCGGATATGCGAACTGATTTTGTGAAAGACGGAGATAAGAATTAAAAATAAAGAGGAATTTCAGAAAAAAAGTTTTCTATCTTTCTCAATATCGTTGGTGAACACTGCGAGTGGAGAAAGGGAAACCCCACTTCATTGTTTGAATTAGCAGTAAAAATGTCTTTGAAGTTTTCCCCGCGGTCCTCCCCCATTTTGTAAACCACGTGACAAACATTGAGATGGATATGTATAAAGACGTGTTCAGAGAAAACCTAGGGGTCCCTAAAATTTTGACGGAAAAGTTTCTGACTTTCTGAAATAGAATAGTGTACTTATTTGTGAATTTCCATGTGAACAATAGTAGCTATTACAGTAGGTAAAACGCATTTTTTTTAGTCGACTTCTTCTTCGTTTTCTACTTTCTTTTTCCTTCTCATTCTCCACCTTCTTTTCTTTCTTCTACCCCACCTCTTCCCTCCTTATCATTTTCTCCTTTTTCTACTTCTTGTTTTCTCCTTCTTCTTCTCCTATTTTTTCCCTCCTTAATCTTCTTCCCTTCTTTTCCTTCGTTTCCTCGATGATGTCCTCCTTCTACTTCTCATCGTTTTCCTTATTCTCCTCCCCGTCTCCTCTTATTTTGAATGTTATCAAGATTTAATCATATTTTGGAAAACCGACCTGGCTGCCCACCCATGTCCCGAAAAATTTCATACTGGATTCAGTGATGTCTGACTTCAAATGTCAACAAAAATTTCTTGAAATTTTTATTCGATTCAATTAATTTTAGTATTACTGTAAAACGTTTCCGAGCCAAAGAGATTGAAAGTATTGATTGATAGAATGATTTATACTGTGCAAAACCTGAAACATAACCAACTTAGTTCATTCGGCAATGAAAGTACATATGAAACATTTATTTCACACAGAAATGGAAAGATGAGAGACTGTTCTGGGATCCTGTAGACTATGAAGGTGTACATGATATTGTATTGCAAGTGGATGAAATTTGGACACCGAATATTTTTGTTAGCAACTCGTAAGTTTTACGATTTCTGTTATTTTCGTGAATCGAACGAAACCTCTTGCATATGCCTAATAGAGTGAGGTAAGAAGGGAAGTGACATGATTACCTCAGAACATAGGCTATTACTGGTAACATGAACTTTTAGTCATTCGAAAATTTTAATTCAAGCTAGAAAATTAAAATATTGCCCTGAATAAAAATAAAATGTTACATTTAACAATTTAAAAAATGTTACATTTCATTCAACGACAACGATTGTATAGTCAAATGATTAGAATATCAGACTCGAAGTCGAAAGGTCAGAAGTTTGAGTCCAGGTTGCGTAATACCGAAGACGTTCCAATAACGGAACCTACTGCCATTGTGCTTGGTGCTCAGCATAAGAAATGGAGTTTGAGTTTGAAGCAGGGCCGTAAAACTCCATTTAACTTAACCTAACTTAACCTAACTTAACCTAACCTACCCTTACCATACTGTTGTACTGATGTGTTTTTGGTTTTCAAAATCTTTTTTGTTCCAGACTTACTACAGACTCTTTAAGCCTTATTTCCCCTGACAGAGGATCCGTTATCCTTACTTCCAGTGGAAATGTTTTTCTTGGAACTCCTTTTGTGCAATCAACACAATGCCCACTAAAGTAAGAATGCATGTTCGTTCTGTAAATACTAATGCTTATTTCGTTAATCCATTCAGATTAATTAGCTCTTCAAAGTTCTACGGTACTTGGCATCATATTATGAACAGGGTGGGAATGTAAAATTTTCATACAGTTCTACATCTTATTGTTCGTTCAAGAAATAAATATGATTACATGTTTTGAAATCTACCTGGAAAGAATCGGGGGCAAAATATTTCATACTTTTATTAAAGTTCACCCCAATTCAAAAATTAAAAAATTAAAAAATGTATATTAAAGAACTTGAAAAATGAATTCCAACAGTTTAACTCCCATCTTCATAGGCTATTCCTGAGCTGAGATGTAAAAAGGTGAAATATTTTTTTACAATTAAATTGGCCCATTGCGCAATAATTTGCTACTTTCTTGTGGTACAACTCACATAATCTGCTTTGTTTCCTTCTAAAATTAAAAAGGCTTTCATGACTTTGAACACTTCCTGTTTGTTTGCATAGCATGTTGCACAGGGAAGGCCTTACTAAATACATCACCTCATAAGAGTAAGAATGTTATCACAATTTGGTATAAGGTACATTAACTTTCAGAAAAACAATATACAAAGGTTGTTATTTGAGTATAACAACAATGGCATCACAAATTATTGCGCAATATATCATTATTTTTAGTTGAGTGACTAAACTTCAGCATTTAATATCTCGGCTCAGGAATGTCCTGTGGAGATGGGAGTTAAACTGTTGGAGGTCATTTTTCATGATGTTTAAAACATATTTTTGAATTTTTTGACTTGGGGTACACTTTAATCTCTAACCATGAAACTGGAAATACAAGTGGCTGAAGAAGATGTATGAATCCCTTCGAATAATAAGTAAATAAACAAAAAAAAAAAAAAATAACAGGCATTGTGCTTGTGAACAGTCATAATCACATGGCGTATGGAAATACATTAGGCGGAAAGTAAAAATGAGTGGTGGCACATGTGGTATTAGAACCAATTTGATTGACATCTCATTTCATTTTACTGATAGTCACACTTAAAAACGTGACCTATGGTCAAATCTGTGGCAAGTTGATGCATGTAGAAAACAGGCTAAACAGGACAGAGTATGGCACTGAAGAGGTGATATTAAAAGCATGTTCTGGTGGCTTTTAACCTCTGTCTTGTAAGAAAACCAAAAATATTCTACACAGTGTCCTTCAAACCCTATCAAAATACATATCTCAAGATATCTCATTGTAAAGATTGGTTCCTTTTGTTAAAAATACCTCTGCTTTTCAACAAATACACAGAAAGTTATGTAATGTTGGCACATTAGCTCGGATTCCTTTTGTTTTTCTGTATAAGTAAACACCCTGTTTGTCCTTGAAATTTTATACTGTTGGAATGCTTGACTACTTTAAAAATGTGTATCTTCCGAACGTCCTAGGCAATTGAGATGAAGCATTCACCTAAATTTCTGCACATTTTGAAGTTAATGAATTTGTCTCCAGAATAAGCCTTTGAAGAGATTACCTTACAGCGAACCACACATTTTCACCGAATTATCTCACCTTTCCTACTCACTTAGTTTTCTTATGTTAGGTGTGTATTGCGTAAGTCATAATGAGTCTTTTGTTTTCCTCGCATTCCCACATACCCAACATTTGATAATACAGGCCAAAGTACAAAGTATTGTATTTTTTAAAAAGGAATCAAATTGTTAAAAAAGGGGCTTTAGCTGCCAGCCAAAATCAACGGTTCGCATGTCCCACTTTGATTTTGACATGGTAAGTTAACTATGGTATTGAAATTTTACCACACACTTTTGTAAGGAAGGAAGTTATTGCCATCACCTTAAAGATTTTTTTCATCACGTAATACTAATAATTATTCACGCGGGTCCAGATCTAACAAACCCCATTATTGAATCTTTCTCTCTTTATACTTAACAGCGTTCGCTATTTTCCGTTCGACACTCAAATTTGTCCGTTCTCCATCATTCCTGTAAACCAATATTATCATCATATGTACCTATCAGCCGAATATCCAGATACGCCTTCCTCTATTAACAGTTTTGAGTGGAAACTCTTAAATACTACAATATTGAATTACGTTGTACCTGATAACAGTTCAATCTATCCTGGAATCATTACTTGGTACAGTGGCACCTTTATCTGCATGTATCTACAACGGGACCCAAATTACTATATATTTGCTCTAATATTGCCCTCAACATTCATCTGCGTCTTAGCATTTGCATCGTTTCTTGCACCCCCTGACAGTGGAGAACGAATCTCTTTAGGAGTTTCAATGGTCTTGGGCTTGACTGTCTTTCAGTTATTGATTTCCAACACTCTGCCAACGTCTAGTAGAGAACTTCCCATAATTAGCAGTTACTTGACTGGAAATTTCATCCTTACTTGTCTGGCGGTACCGTTTTCGCTAATCAACATAAACATAGCATATGGCGGGAAATTGAAAATCTTAAAATACCGATGGATCAGAAACTTGCTCCTCGTTGGCCTACCAAATTTTCTTTGTGTATCAAGATATGACAACTCAGTAAGTTCCGATTTAATAGAAACCTCCTCAAGTGTTGTGCAAAATAATCAGAACGAAAATGATGCATCAAACAAACCGGTTCAGGAGATACCTAAGCATAACAACCTTCTTCAAGCTACTTTAACGGAGGATTCTAAAGCTGATGCAGAGAAGGTAGTGTACGAAAACTTTTACATAACTAATTCTAATTGGTGATGATCAGTAGATTTTATACCCTTTAAAGCGAAACTACAAGATTGTTATCAAGCAACGAGAGCACGAGAGCCAGATAGCTGAAGCTTCAAACTATTAAACAGGTTCTAACATGCTTAGAAAGACAGCCTTAGCTTCTTTTGGGAGTAATCTTTGTCGGAAATGAAGCTGTTGAATTGGTTTTGTAAAATGAAATTTGAGTTGTTCCCGCTGTTGTGATCCTATCAGTCAGAAGCATTAAACAATAAAAGTATGTTTGTTTATAATTATTCATATATAAACAACTATGGGTACACATGCATAGTTGCGTACAAGCCCAACTGAAAGTAAAGTGAGTTCACGTACGTTAACAGTGCATAGCATTCGTTCGTATCTTCGGCGGATGGCCTATACACATACAACCTAGGGCTATACTCAGGTTAGTGCAACGATTGAAGTAAGAAACGTTACCCACGCCATCGAAATTGTTGCACAATAAAATGAAAAGGGGGAATATCTCACCTCAAATCCCAACTGGTTTAGGGGTAGAACGTTGCCTGACACGGCGAGGCAGCATATGCTTCAGACTACAGGTATGAACTTCAGTAAGGCCCTATAGCTATACATTTTTTGTACAGCGAGCACATCCTAGCCTAAAATTCGTCTTTGATTAGTGTAATGAAGCTATGGTACGCTACCCTACACTGTCAGTATACTATGCGATCTCGAAAGCAGCTGATGCATGAATATTTATAAAGTATATTTATAAAGACTGCCTTCACAAAAACGAATTGCATATTCTACAGTCGCTTGAAAAACTGCAACCGCTTTAATTGTTTCTGTTTTATACCCTAATAATAGTTCTTTTCCGCCAAAAAGCTTATTCCTCGTTATATTTTTGTGTTAAAAACATGAAGCAAAGATTTTTCTTTGACGTTGAGAGTTGTCAGAGATCTCGTAGTTCCGCTTAAAAGGGCCAATCCTCTCACCCCAAACTACACTTCTTGTTGGGGGTACAGAAACTCTCCATTGGTCCAGCTTTTTGATTGACCGTTAATTCAAACAATGCAGATTACCAAAGCTTTTATTACACAGCATGAACTGTACTGAGGGTGTTTTGGTTATACACATAAGGCTTCTCTATACTCACCCTGAAGCAATAAACTGAGATTTTGACTGGATAAGAATGAATTTTATGCAATTGTTGGAGGGGCTAAGGTCAGGAATATTGGTACTGTTTGGGGTGAGAGAACTGGGCCTTTAAACCAACGTTAATATCCAAGTTACATCATTAATGTTTTATTGACCAAATGCTGCAATTCAGTCCAAAACATCGATCCCTCCCTTAACCAGTGGCGTAGCAAGGATTTTTTTCGTGGGGAGGGGGGGGGGCTATGAGGAGGGGGCTGGACAGTTTTGTAGGGGACTGGAGTTTACTATCTAAGCGTACAAAGAAAATTTTGGATCTTAGCACCTCCCAGATGGCTGGAAATGGCATTTGCTAGGTTTAATTGTCCTTAATTTTGGTGATAAAAATTTGTGATTTTTTTAAGACTCAGACTTTTGAGAAACTGATTAGCTCAGACCATTACTCCACTGGACTGTGTGTCCAAGGATTGCAAATCCGGAATTCTGCTGTATTTTGCAAGCAGCTGTTCCAGTGCACACCACAGCAAGGTTTTTCCATGGGCGTGTGGGAGCATTTCAGTTTGGAGGCAGAAGATTTTTGCACGAAAAATGTAATTCTGCCGTAATAAAATCAAAGCGAAGCGCCACCACTGGTTGGCGCGGAGCGTCCAGAAAATTTGAAAATTTGTACCTCTCAGACAGTCGAAAATGACATCTTCTAGGCTCATTAAGAGAATCCGAGCAGTCGCTATTTTAAGTTTCAATTGGAGATAAACGTTCACTCATTACTAAAATTGAGCCGGAAAGACTAAGCGGAGCGCCATCATTGGTTGGCACGAAGCTTACAGAAAATTTTGAAATATCCAACCCCTCAGACAGTTGAAAACGGCATTTCCCGGAATTGCAGTGAAATCAGTCGCTATTTTGAGCTTCCTTTTACCAAAAAAGGTCACTTAAAACTTAAATTCTCTTTCGAAGCGTTCTTAGTGATTTCTCACCATAAGTTGGGGCAAAACGTACAGGGAAGTTTGAAAATGTGGACTTTCAGACAGTCAAAAATGTCATTTCCTTTACTTATGGAGGGTCTACGCAGTCGCTATTTCGAGGTTCCGTTTTCAAAACTGTTCACTTGACACTAAAATTCTGCTGGGAGGACTATCTACTCGGAGCACCACCACTGGTTGGCGCGGAGCGAACAGAAAATTTTGAAAAATCGGACCCCTGAGACAGTCAAAACTGACATTTCCCAGGTTTATTGGGGGATTTAAGCAGTAGCTATTTGACAGGAAAATTACGAGATAAAATGTATCACTATCAATCGATAAATGGTCCCTCATATTTTCGGGTGTATTCCGTAAAACGGAATTGAAAACATGCTAATGAATTTTAATCTACTGTTAATCTTGGCTACATTCAATTTATTAATACAATTGTGTGACTGCCCAAACGAGTGTTTAAATGAATTTTCAAGCAAACTTATTGGAATACACTCTCACTCTGCATCATTAAAGTATCGAAAAACAAACTACCCGATTTTCATAACCATTGTCTGTATTTGGCTCTAAAGGACCTTGGGCACCTGAACACCCTACTGTCTGTCTGTGGAATTAAATTGGCAATTGAAAACGTCCCTGCATTTTCTTAACGCCTGCCCGAATATTTGACCATTTCGTGCAATTTTGCAAGACTACAGTGAGACTGTGGTAATGATGAAAACCCCTTTTTCATATTGTACCCAAATCGGTCGCAGATCCATAAAAATTTTACCTTAAATATAGCGTTTCTGTTTTTCGGCAAAGATTGGAAGCTATTAAAATAATCGGCCATTTCGGGTATTGTGTAACACAAGATTTGAAAACAGGTTCCTCAATTATTGTGTCTTTTAAGCCACAGGCTTCCCAAATGTGTCGCGATTTTTTAATATGTTTGATTTTTCGAATATTATCATCGGCCAGCATGAGTTTAACTTTTTTGCCCAAGTCGCCAGGGGGGGGGGGGGCTAGTGGAGGCTGGGGACTCAGTGGGGGGCTTAGGTCCCTTCCTCCAACCCCCCCCCCCTCGTAACTATGTCACTGCCCTAAACGGTGTAACCGGATTTTGTTTTCATGTAACAAAGTATGACTAAGGTAGGGACATTGGTAATTGGCATCTTTGTCAAAGAAAAAGTGGTCCATGGAGTTCGCCCCTTTTGGCACTTTCTTACATAGTAAAATGTTGTAATATTACTTCATCTCTCAGATCTTGTTACGTCCTTAATAAAAAAAAAGGTTTCCGTATATCAAACAAAATGTGAATTATCGCTTGAGGAAATTTAATTAATTTCACTATTTTATTTAACCAGGTCAAGTTTGAAAATCACACCGTAGCCGTTGTGATGGATCGTTTAGCTCTCATTGGCTTTTTGGCTGTTTTCTGTGGTTTTGCTGTGGCAACTGCTGTCAACTTCAATGCAAATCCAGGAGTAATTTTCGGAGAATGTATTTAATATTGAATAGAAATATATCGCATAAGTTTGCAATGTTTTTGTATGTGGATTCATGTATGACATATTACGAGCAACAGTTTTTGTAAGCCATTTTTTTTTACAATTATGGGAAAAGCTGTACATGATAAAGCTGCCTTTCTAGTGTGACCTCTCTACTTGCATAACTTAATTATATTTTTGCACCATTGCAACGCTTCCTGCTAAGGTAAACATTAAGGAACCGGCTTCACAAGCGTTGCGTATGTCTTAACATGTCTTTCAAGTTTTCAAAAAAAGCACGATAAGTCACACTGATACCTATTTGTGAGTAAAGATATGCAAAACTTTAATTTCTTAAATCTGAATACACTAACAGAAATTTTCTCCAAATTTTAATGGAGCAAGAACTTTTTCAGGAAAGTTAGATAACGGTTTACACAATTTTATTTTTAAAAGGTACAAATTTCTTGTGTACTAAAATAAATTAGTATATAATATCAAAACATAATAACAAAATAAACTACTTACCTTCTTATTTTTCTTTTCCATTAACACAAAGTTCTTTTTTTTTTTTTTTTTGTAAATTTACTGATTGTTTTATTTGATTGTTTCTTTGAAGGGCATCTTTATGAGAGAAGTTCCTTAAAAGTTAGCTCTTGCAAAGTGTGTTCTACATAAAAGAGATTCAAAAGTATTTGATATTTTCTTTTCGCCTGTAAGATTTTAAACGGTCTTTGGTATGATCCCAGCATTTGCCACAACATTGTCCGTGGTCAAATGAAAAAATCCTGTATTTCTTTCGAGTTCGTTAATTGACAGTTCTTCTAAGGGTTCAGAACAGTTTCAATTTACTTATGGTGTATGATTTACTATTATAGGAACAAAACGGAACTATTGCAAAGTTCATATAAAACAATCAGATGTTAGCTAACTGATGAAAAGAATGTTCCTGATTGTTAAGGGGCTTCAAAAAACAGAATCCAGTGCTCCTGAAATCTGTTCTACTTTCCGTCTCTGTGCACTGGACCTTGTAATCACTTCTTTGTGTACGTATTCTGCCTTTTCTTGAGTTTTTAGGGTCTGTATATTTTCCTTACTCAATAAGTGTTTTTACGAGTTGTGTTCAAAGGTACAGTGATACCCGAAAATTAAACTGAATCCTCGTTTAATGGGTTTTTGTGAATTCCTACATGAAGTGCTTTGTTCTATGTACGAAATATAGACGACATTTTTATGATTTGGGACAAAGGACTTGGTAATCTTAAACATTTTTTTTTTTTGTCTTGCTAAAAATTTTGATCCTTCCTCCAAATTTACTTTTGATTATTCCTTTAAGACTTTGCCCTTCCTGGATGTACTGGTACAAAACCTACAGATAGACGCCTCAAAATTTAAAAGAAAATTTAACGTACTATCATCCTAAAGAAGAAGAAAACACTCCAATAAGACAACCACACCCTCTGGAAAACACGCACAAACGCAAACTTCGATGTTACAATGGGCAGTTATGATGGCACCAAAACTTGTGAACTTGTGGGAACATACATTTTATCACAACTACAACACCTAGGCATCAACATTGGACTTTACCGCGATTACGGATTGGCCGTAGCACACAAAACACCGAGGGAAACGGAACTAATCAAAAGGGAAATGTGTAGAATCTTCAAGGAAAACAATCTAAAAATCGAAGCAAACCTGAAAAGTGTTAACTTCCTCGATATTTCTATGGACCTCAGGAAAGAAAGATATCAACCATATATGAAACCAAATTCCACACCACTTTACATCCACGGGGAAAGCAACCATCTACGGGCAATAGTAAAAAAACATCCCAGCGAGCATTAATAAACGCCTATCAACAATATCTACCAATGGAGATACCTTTAATAAGGCCACAACACCATATCAAGACGCCTTCAAGAAAAGCAAATAAAACTAAAAACTGAACTACAACCCAGAACCAGCCACAAATACTAACACCGAAAAAGAAAGCGCAACATCACCTGGTATAAACTAACCTACAGTCATAACGTCAACACAAATATTGGAAAAAAGTTTCTCCAGCTGATGAACAAATGCCCCCCCCCCCCTCCAACACAACCTAAGCAAAATGCTCTACCGGAACACACTCAAACTTAGCTTCAGTTGTATGCCTGATATGGGACAAATAATATCTGGACATAACAAAGAAATCCTACAAAATATTGACCAGGCTCCAGCCCCACCAAACAATTGCAATTGCAGAGCACCTGTCCCCTACAAGGAAACTGCCTAGCAACAGGAGTAATATACCAGGCCACAGTACCCTGCCATGATAACAACGGCAGACAAACATACATAGGTCTAACGGAGAATACTTTCAAACAAAGATACAATGCACACAAAAGCAGCTTCAAGAACAGCAAAAACAGAAATGCCACTGCACTAAGCCAATACATTTGAGATCTAAATGACCAGGAAGTCAATTATTTTTCCCATTGGTGAATTGTTGGAAGAAGTAATCCCTACTCAAATTCGACCAAAACCTGTAACCTCTGCCTTAAAAAAAAATACTTCATTATCTACAAGCTAACATGGCCAGTCTGAACAATAGAAACGAGCTAGGATCTGCTTGCAGACACAGAAAGATATACCTATTGTGCAACTTTAATCTGGGCTAAATCTGAAATAAATGGAGATGTCATCATTTTGTGTAATTGAATGATCGTATAAGAGTTTATTGTCCATCTTGTCCAAAATGGACAATCTCTTATATATCATTTAATTATTATTCAACTCTATATAAACATACAATACTGGCTCCTACAGCTATATACAAGAGGGTCAATGCATTACAATTGACACAGAATACTTGGCAGTTTCTAGTTAACTTTCATGAATAATAAACTTGGTGTTAGAGTTCTGCGCAGTTAAATGTCCAGGATATTCGGTCTACGATTTCCACCTGCACTCTTGCATTATCTTACCTTTCATCTTCTCCAACAAATGACTTGATTTACATCAACTGATTCGACTAAACATTGATTGCGTCCTTTTAATTTGTTGGGTATTTTGCATATATCGACGCAGCATTTAATGCCAAAACTTTGCGTTAAGCTTTGTCTTTGAGTTAATTAAAACAAAGATAAATCCTTCAAAGGTGCTTTTCTAACTTTAGCTATCCATAGGCAACATAGGTTCCATTTTAAAATGTCTCGTGTATTTTGTTATCTCACTTTGTACAAGATGACGTCAGCAAATGCGCAAAGATCAAATTAATTATAGATAGTTCGGTTGTAGTACAATAATTTCTAAAGTGATATGTATATATGTTAGACCGGAGAAAAAAAGAACCCAAATTGAAAAAGACGGAACAAGAATATTTAACATTGTGTACCTGTACCTGTAATTGCTAGGTGTAGATGAGATTTCTCGTTAACACAAGACTTAACTTAACAAAGCTACGATTGAAAAGGAAATGGCGTCGCAAATTGAATGTGTGATTTTCTTTATCGTCTTGGTCTGCTGCACGTCATGTAAGTAATATCACTTTTCATTCATATTAA
The DNA here is from genome assembly GCA_037179385.1 of Holothuria scabra. Taxonomy (NCBI): domain Eukaryota; kingdom Metazoa; phylum Echinodermata; class Holothuroidea; order Aspidochirotida; family Holothuriidae; genus Holothuria; species Holothuria scabra. Next base: position 38,844,153 of record CM074193.1, read on the forward strand.
GAGTCTTATTTTAATCTTCCTTAAGTTTTTTTTTTTTTTTTTGCAGTCTTGCAATCTTCCTTAAGTTGACTCCAAAAGAAAATGTTTTTCTTCGTTTTTCCTGATCATTTTTTTTTGAAACACACAGGTCTAGTCATTTCGGAATATTTTAGGAGTAACAAATCTTATCCCTGTAGTTTACTTAGTGCGGTTAATAAGTCTTCCAATACTTTCCTCTCTTAACATTATTAATCAAACTAGAAACCACGAATAGGAAACAGGTGGTATTGTTTTCGAGTCACTCTAAACATATTAGAAACAGGACTAGGACCACATTAAACGAAGATGTTCTGAGAGGTAGCTTCGGAACACAAAGTCTCGAGGAGCTCAGGCGATCATAAAATTATTGTCAACTAATACTACGCTTTCGTCAAAAGAAGTAAGTTCCTACTTTTTCAGCAACCTTTCTGTTAGGCCAAAAAGTGTCAATGTCGTCCATCTTACACATGATGTTCACTTTCTTTGCACGTTAACGTTGCAACTAATACAAATTTGTTCTATAAGTGGGCATATTATTCGGAAGGCAAGTATTTTTCCTATTTTGACTAATATAAATCAGTCATCCAGGAAGTTTCTTTTCGGAAACATTTCTCATTCTCTATATAACGTTCACGTTATTTCAAAGTTTACCCACCGGTTGGATAATAGGGAACGTGAAGCCTTGCTAACGCAAAACCAAAAGTGTAAAATCTATGTAAATTCTGAGATTGCATAGTGTCTTGCAAATGTTATTATTATTATTTTTATTACAGTTACTGCAGTCTTAGATTATTATTCAGAACAGACACAGAACACCACATCCAACACTGAAATTCAGTGTCCGATAAAGACGTCACCTCACTTTGCTAATGGATGTTAAGATGTTTTATGTGAGACATGTTTCACAATATTTCTCCCGATTAAAAGTACAACAAGGACTTTTATTGTTGCTTTGCAGAACATTTGATATAATTTCTGTGCAAACCTCCAAATAAATCATGACGAAATGGATCATTTCAGACTGCTACTCCCCTGGAAGCGTCCAATGCAATAAATATTACGCTGAGTTATTGGCGATAATACATCGTGTTGCAAAACTTTGTAATTTATCGAACTTTACGGTTTCAATCCCCCAAAACGCAGACTGATTTGATGATAAAAAATCATGTAATTCAAAGTTCATTTTACTTAGAAATCTGCTTGTTTGTTAAGTTATATTTGTGAATTCAATGGTTTATCCAACATGAACGATAAAAAAATCATGAAATTCAAAGTCCAATTGACTCTTGAACTTGTTTGTTTTGTTCAGTTTTATTTGCGGTTTCAATACTTCATTCTACCATAATAATCAAATTCAGTCTGAGAATTCGCTCACGAATCAGACATTTAGCTTCTTTCGTTTTTGCAAATGATGTTATTGGAAATGAATCAAACATTAAAGGAAGAAGCACATATTTCATGACTTTTTCCTTGGTTGGGTTTTCCCTTAGCCTTTGCGTCTAACTTAATGCAGGCTCTTAATGCATGATGATACTTTGTTTTATAGCGAATCATTTTACTTTCAAATTTTACCCCGGCCTGTTTTGCATTCATGTTTTTCAATATTTTTAGTGAGTGCCCCTAGAATGAACATTTCTATCATTTAAACGAGTTACTGAAGATAGTTTAAGCGTGTTATTTCTTCCTCCACTTTTGATAGCCATTGCCACGTGGTTCAGTCATATAGAGTTATGTACGGAAAGGTAATACAAACGATAAGCCCCCATTTGAATTTTTAAATTCATATCTGACAGGTATAACGACATTTTTATTCCATCAGTGACTGGTGTTGTTCTTTATAAAACGGAAGTTAACCGTCAATTTAAGTTAGACGAAAACAAAACCTTTCTTGCTTGAAAGGAGTTTTCATTTTTTCAATTTCAATTGAAACAATATTGGTAAATATATCGGAGTTCAAGCCATGTAATTTTGGTTTATAATTATGCGCAAACGCTACAAGGTCTGAACGAGAAGTAAGTGGAAAGTTAATTTTAGAATATCAAGTAAAACACATAGCAATTTGATCAAATGGGTTTTCACTCATCTCTAAAGATGACGCTCCCTTTTTCAACCTAATACTGGTAGGTATCCCCTCCTTAACATGGATCAGAATGTAGCGAAATGATGCATCGACGTACTTCCTCCCCCCCCCCCCTTACACCTATTGTGACTTTTCCTTTCCTTTCCTTTTGTTCTATATTAAACTTCGGTTAAAGCATGTCCTAGAATAAGGGTACATGAAACTAGAAAGAGATGTAGCATGTAGCCCATGCCATAACGGGGTTACATGGTAAGGGTTTTCAGTGTCGTAGGCTCGATGTAGGGATAACGTCTTGTAGGTATTTCGAGGTCCATTCTCCTTTCCAACCATCCCGGATCCTATGAAACACCGGACTCCTAGAAACGAACAGTGTCGAATGTCCAGACTGGTTTCCTTTCTGATCAGCCACTTAGAACAAAATGTAGCAACAAATGCATATTGACTATTTTCGTAAGTATGTCCAATTAATGGCAGTTTTTGTATGAAGTAAATTTATTCATATATTTCAAACTTTCTTGTCGCGCATATTTTAATCCACTTTTTCTTAAGGACAAAGATCATAAACATCCCAACATATGAGACCACTTGTGGAAGTTACTCTCATATGTTATACATTAGCCAAATTGAGAGTAAGAATATATGTACTCAGTACATTATATAGAAGAGGTCAGACAGGAGATTTGTGCTAATTTTTTTAAGGTTTTGAGTGTATTAAATGTAACTATTTAATATATTTGAAACCTGATCTAACATTTTGAGTTCTTATTGCCCGGACTCATGTAACTATACATTACAATCGGTTCTTTCCAGTGACAGTTGCAAGATATCCAAGGAACGAAGAAGGGAGAATTCGTGATTATCTTTTAAATCAAGAAAACTTTACTACCCGCGAGCGTCCTGTACTTAACCATAACAGCACAGTGTACGTGACTATGCAGATGTATTTGTATGCAATGCTAGACCTTGTAAGTTACCAATGCTTTATCTAGATGCTTCTAGCTTGATATATGCCATTTCTCATAGTAGTGCATGTTTCAATAAAAAAAGAAATACAAAAAAGCTATGAGCTTCACTCGCAGCAACATTTGCTTTTTTCCAAACAAAACGAAATATGGTCTTTTTTAAATCGTAAAAATAAAATATGTGACCTATAGGATTACACCTTTGGAGCTATTGGTACATCGTAATGCTTAGGATATCGTATGAACCTTTGACACACTGTTTCTATGGACTATCATCTTATTACTTGACTGTCTCACAGGAAAGAACGAATTTTCGCTTCCAAATTTCAACATGAGTAATTCACCACAATTTCCATTAAAAACGTTTTCCTTTAATAAAGAACAAATTTACTTGTTTTGGAGGGACACAATACGTTAAAGGTTTATGACGTCCACGACAAACTTATAAAGTATATGTATCTTTCATATGTACCTCCGGTAAAGACTGGGAGGAAATTGAAAATGAAAAATAAACAAGATTATAACAATTAGAATATAAACTGAAATGTGCACAACGGAATGTAACATTAAAGCGTTTTAAAGCAAGACGAAATTCATATGAAGGATTTAAGTAACTTTTGTCATTGCTAATCATTGTTCATGCAGAATGAAAGGGATGAGGTTATCACCACTGCGTCATGGATGAGCCTGGTAAGAGCGATAACTTTTTGTTCCATACAAGATGTAGAAAATGGAGTGTAACTGCAATAATTATCTTTAATGATTTGGATTGGTTTATTGCAGCATTTTAATGCCACATCGACATCTGACCTTCTGCTTTAATCTAGTGTCAACCACTACTAGTGGTTTTATTAGAATGTAAATAATAATATGGGGAATAATGTTATGGGGACAAATTTTTCGAACGTACGAAGAAAGAAAGTAACCCAAAGTTCCCGTTCCTGAGGGTGGGGATCCAAGCGGCGAAGATCAGACGGCTATGATGTTTTAGCTTATCACTGGATAGAAAATTAAGTCTCCCGGGAGGTATGTTCTTTATTTTTCCGGTAAACCTAATTTAATTCCTGAGTGACTGAAGTTGGGTAGCAAGGACAAAATCTTGGGGGGGGGGGGGGCTTGACAAATTTACCCTTTTGCCTCACCGGAATTGTTTTAGTGGTAAGTAGCTGCATGCATTGCTGTCCCCAACTCATTAAGCCTTTAATAAAGTTTCTCCAACCGGTTACTGAACATCGTAGAATGTAGCAAAAGTCAGGTTCACCTTCTCTTCCAAATTTACCTTGTCCATACTTCTGTTATTAAAACTTTTCACACGTCGAAACATTATTTCTGTTACGTTTGTAATCAAAGTGTGACCAAACGGTTACAATCTTGAGTACTAGACAAAGGTCTCTCCTCTTGCGCTTACCTTATTAGAACACAAACATTCTTTGGACATATTTCTTTCGATGGTTGTGTTGCTAAGACGATTTATTTTTTGGGGTTGCGTATTCTAAATTGAAAACACACTTAAAACTAATACTCAAATGTTAACAATTGTGACGCATTTTACTAAAACGTCTGATTTTTTAAAGGGTTTTTTTCGACATTTTAAGGCAGTTTTTGGTACGAAGTTGCAATCATCCTTGCCTACATGCTTTCATCCATAACATCCCTGGTTGTTCCGCTCTTCATCTATGTAGTAATACCTTTCATGTATCCAATACTATATTACGTATTTAGAATTGGTGGTCTTAATATTAAGATAATCCGGCTTGTTTTGCATTGAAGGACGTGGTGGTTATCACCGTTCATCTTTTCGTAATTCTTCATTGAAAAATTCAAACTGTTTATCACTTAAGTCTTTGAAAGTGGATCGCCGGCATTTTCAGAAAACTCAATCTTCACCGGCGCCAAACGAGAACTGTTTCGCCAATGGGGTGGGGTGTTTCACGAGGAAATGGACTAATCATAACCTTCACTTTGTTTCTTAGTCTCTAGATCGAAAAAAATGAAATGTTTGTTCCTTTAAGCGATGACGTTAATGTCTATGAATTTTGTCACGTATGTCTTTATTTTTCCAAATTAGCAATTGGTTGCGGCTTTTGCCCTTACCCCTTTAAGGCACGGGTCTGGATTTTACTAGGCTCTTTTTGTAGTAAATACAACTAAAACAAGCACTGAATTAAGTCTTTGTTTATGTCCTGTATTGGTTAAACAAAACAGATTTGGACTGAAGAAAGAATGATCTGGGATCCAGATGCATTCGGGGGTTTAGATGTTGTCATTTTGCACGTTGATGAGATCTGGACACCAAAAATATTTCACTCAAACTCGTAAGTGATAGATTTTACCAGTTATTGGCACTGCCTTGAACGTAACACAAGAAAATATACCTAGGCTAAGTGGCGAAGCAAGATTTTTTCCAGGAGGAGAGCAAGCGGCTTAATTTCTCGATATATTCCTTTTGAAATATTAATAACACTGTCATAGGGACGTGTTTTGCGGCTGGCAAAGCGGAATTTTTACGCTTTTAAACAAATATTTGATATTTGCATATTTTATTGCAGAAAATTTGATCTTCTGGGTTTTCTGTAACTAGGGAAATCTGATAAATAGGGGGATTATTGTAGAATCTGTTCTTCGAATCATGGCTAATCTGAGATTGCACGACGAATGGAAATTATTGTTACCACATACTCATCTTAGTAAGACTTTTGATTAAAGGCTCTCAGACAATACTTTGTGAGTTTTGGACACTACCTTTATTGACAAAATTTTTTAAAATGAAGGGCCTACATTAAAGAAAATTTGAAACTTTATTAAAAGAAAATTAATGAATTTAGCAATGTAGCTGCCGGTGTCACTTGAAGATGTAGTGTAACATATCGCAAATTTCTCATTTTGTAATTTTCAGAGCTGAAAAAAGTAATAAATTGATCCATAAAATCTATATATATATATATATATATATATATATATAAATAAATAAGCAAATATCACTTGCCCCCATTTCATGGGTGAGAGTGCCTCCAATACCAACATAATACAAAAGCGTTGTCTAATATTTCGAGGTCCTACCTCTTCCTCGGAGACTTGAGTAATAAAGCAAAGTACACTCTACTACGTAAACTCGTTTAAAATGCCCAAATCTTTGTTCAGACCCCTGGTATGTGTTTTTAAGGATAAAATTAGTTTAATCTCCTCAGCTTTTCGTTGATCGTCGTCCCTAAAGTTGCCTTTCCAGATGATTAGCTTTAGATTGTCTATTGTGTGTTCGGGAGAGGAAAAATGCTCTGCAACAGAAAATCCAGTAAGTCGCTGTGAAATGGTGTGTTTATGATTGTTGAAACGGAGACGGAATTTTGTCTTCGTTTCTCATACATAATTGCCTTCAGTGCATTTATTGCAAAAGAGTACATATATAACATTGGCAGAATCACAGTTAAAGTTACCTGGATAAAGTTTGTATAAGGTGCCTGGGGGGGTTATGAGGGATGAAGTACAGACATGCTTACATATTTGGCATCTAGGTTTGCCGCATGGCGAGTTCCCTGTAGGGCTAAAAGGTCGAGGAATTTTGCTGCTTACGAAAATCTTTCTTAGGTTAGGGGGCTGTCTGAAAGACAGGAGAGGTCCATTATTGAAGGTGCCCTCTAATTCGACGTCATTTTGAAGAATTCAAAAAAAAATTATATATATATATATATATATATATAAATAAGCAAATATCACTTGCCCCCATTTCATGGGTGAGAGTGCCTCCAATACCAGCATAATACAAAAACGTTGTCTAATATTTCGAGTTCCTACCTCATACCTCATACAAACTTTATCCAGGTAACTTTAACTGTGATTCTGCCAATGTTATATATGTACTCTTTTGCATTAAATGCACTGAAGGCAACTATGTAGGAGAAACGAAGACAAAATTCCGTCTTCGTTTCAACAATCATAAACACACCATTTCACAGCGACTTACTGGATTTTCTGTTGCAGAGCATTTTTCCTCTCCCGAACACACAATAGACAATCTAAAGCTATTCATCTGGAAAGGCAACTTTAGGGACGACGATCAACGAAAAGCTGAGGAGATTAAACTAATTCTATCCTTAAAAACACATACCAGGAGTCTGAACAAAGATTTGGGCATTTTAAACGAGTTTACGTAGTAGAGTGTACTTTGCTTTATTACTCAAGTCTCCGAGGAAGAGGTAGGACCTCGAAATAGATAACGTTTTTGTATTATGTTGGTATTGGAGGCACTCTCACCCATGAAATGGGGGCAAGTGATATTTGCTTATTTATTTATATTAACATACCAACCCATATATATATATATATATATATATATATATATATATATATATATATATATATATATATATATATATATATATATATATATATATATATATATATATATATATATATATATATATATATATATATATATATATATATATATATATATATATATATATATATATGAGGTATATGGGGTTCCAACCCTTCCCTCCTACGTTCAGGGCACTACGGACTTCGTCCGCAAAATTGGGAAGATCAAAAATCTCCCGTCGGACACAATTCTGGCCACTCTTGACGTGTCCTCGTTGTACACAAACATACCAAATGAGGAAGGCATCTCCGCTTACACCAACTCCTTCAATCCGATTCGGGGCAAAACTCCCACCAAGAAAGACCTAGGCGAACTCATGCATCTGATTTTGACCAACAACAATCTCATTTTTGGTGACCACCACTACCTCCAAATTCATGGTACAGCCATGGGAACCAAAATGGCTCCCTCATTTGCTAACTTGTTTATGGGCAACTTCGAGCAAAAATTTCTGTCTCGACAAAATTTGAAACCACAAATTTGGTTACGCTTCATAGACGACATCTTCATGATCTGGCCCCACGGTGAAGACTGTCTAAACTTTTTTATTGAAAACATCAATTCGTTCCATCCCACCATCAAATTTACGGCCGACCATTCCAGGTCCAGTGTCCACTTCCTGAACACCACTGTAACCATAGAAAATGGTTCACTCAAAACAGACTTGTTTAACAAACCAACGGACAAGCACAACTACCTTCTACCCAGCAGTTGCCATCCTCCGCACTGCACCAAAAACATTCCGTACATTCAAGCACTCCGCATAAAACGCATCTGTTCCTCTGAAACAGATTTTGACACTCGGGCGAAGGAACTATCCGGTTACCTCCGTAACCGGCAGTATTTTCGGGGTTCAATTGAAAATGCTATCAAAAAGGCAAATGAAACCCCTCGCTCGCAAACTCTGACGTACAAAACTCGTCAGCGCAATTCCGACAGAGTGCCGTTGGTAACTGAGTACCATCCCGGTCTACCACCACTAGCCAAATTCATCAAAAAGCATATGCCCACACTTCAGAGCACCGATCGCCTAAGGTCTATCTTTCCCCAACCCCCCGTTGTTGCCTTCAAGCGGCCCTCAAATTTACGGGACATTTTGGTTCGGGCAAAATTCCAGGACAAAGCCTCAGTCGAGGAAAACAACGAAAATTTTGGTTGTTCACCTTGCCCTTCCAACCGCAAGACGTGCGCCCTGGTTGATTCCACAAAAGGTTTCCAGAGCAATCAAAATGCACGCACCTTCCAAATTAGACAAGAAATTAATTGTCTTTCCAAAAATGTCATTTATCTCATATACTGCAATTTATGCGGTGTGCAGTATGTCGGAGAATCTAAAAATACTCTTCGAATGAGAATGACACAGCACAGGTCAGCAATTAAAACCAAAAAAGGTTGAACAACCTGTTGCAAACCATTTCAATTTGCCTCATCATTCTATCAAAAACTTACGGGTCATTGCTATCGACCAAAACGATACATGGACCGACAAAGCTAGAAAAGCTAAAGAAAATTTCTGTGAACTCAATCTCAAAACCACATCGCCTTTCGGCTTGAACATCAGGAGCGATTTACCAGCTTGCTGATAATACCAACCAAAATAATCCGATCAGGCCATTCCGGCCTAACCATTTCTCTAATTACTTTGAAGAGGATTTTCCTATTGTTGATGGCTTACACCCGAGTAATCCGATCAGACCCTCCCGGTCAATCAACCTGCTCAATTGCCTTAAGAAGGATTATCCTGTCACAATAGAGGTGAGACCATTGTCAACACCTTTAAAAGCTTCCAAATTTCTCACTCCTTGTCATTCTCTGACCAAGTATTGACTAAGAGGTAGCATTCCTCGAAAGCTCTACTGCAAACCTTTTGGCTGTTTAATTTATCTAAATTCTAGCCTTCCGCTATTTGTATCTCCTCGGAGATCCAGCCTTTCAATTCTGTAGCACCGTTGTTTTACAGTTTCTCCGTCATGTTTATATATATATATATATATATATATATATATATATATATATATATATATATATATATATATATATATATATATATATATATATATATATATATATATATATATATATATATATATATGACCATTCTACCTTGCTTTCCAGGTTAACAAAGGATTCCTTGGAAGTTATCTCACCAGACAGGGGTTCTGTTCTTGTTGCATCAGATGGAACTGTTCATCTTGGTTTGCCGGTGCTCCTAGCATCACATTGTCCACTGAAGTACGCTGTCTTTAAACACTAATAGTGCTCAACACGTTGGTTTGGAAATGTTACGAATAGAAATGTGAATTCGATCCACCCATTATCTTGTCAATTGTATTTTTATGGGCTATAACATTCCTAGTTGTTAAACGTGTAAGGCATTTCATATGAACCCTTATAATCACAGCTAAAAGTGCGTTGCCAATATGGCTTACTTGAACATTTTGCTACGGAACGTGACACACGAGCAAGATTTTACACCAACGAATAAGCCATAATTAGGAACGTTAATGTTAGAAAAGGTGAAAAAGTGATAGTAAATTGTACTAATTGTTAGTGTAATAATTGTTTCAAACATAGTTTTCACATTCTTATTCAAAGTTTAAACCACGATGAATCGTCCAGCATATTCATTAACATTTACATTTCTCTTTTTGTTCAATAGTGTACGGTTCTTTCCGTTTGACACTCAGATTTGCCCTCTGTCATTCATTCCCGTCAATCAATATTATCGACAAATGTACTTACGCGCTGAGCTACCAAGTGCCACCTTCAGCTTCGAGAATTCCGAATTCAATCTTTTGAATACAACAGTCAGTAATCAATTATATCCAGCTTTTGACAGTGTCACCATGGACTCAAACGTCGTATATACTGTGGCCTCCGTCTGTCTGTACCTGCAACGTGACCCGAATTACTACATTAATACTATAATCATCCCCTCAACTCTCATGTGTTTCATGTCGTTTGTCACATTTTTGGCACCCCCAGAGAGCGGTGAGCGAATCTCTTTAGGTGTGTCAATGGTTCTTGGACTCACAGTCTTTCAGCTATTAATTGCTGATACTTTTCCAACTTCCAGTAAACTCACTCCCATATTGAACACCTACCTTACCACAAATTTCGTACTTACTTGCCTGACAGTGCCACTATCTCTCATCAACATTAACATTGCTTACAAAAATGAGAAAATTGGATGGCTGAAATGTCGTTGGATAAATAAACTGTTTCTAGAATGTTTGCCATGTTTACTTTGGGTACCGACATATCGTGAGAACGTTGGGTTTTGTGATGACTCATTGTCTGTCAAATCCGATATGATGCTGAACGACCAGAGGGAAATTATCACTTCGAAGGGACCTGTAAAAACGTTTTTGAAGAAGAATGATGTGATTCCTATTTTCTCAAGGATCATTGTAAAAGTTCAGAAAAGGTATTTTGTGTTTATATGCTCATGCTGTTGTTTGTAGTTGTATTCTAACCATCGAGGGTTACATTTTAAGTTTGCTACCTTATGCAGCATGTCTATTAGTTTTGAAAATGTTGTTATAAATTTTCCTTTTACTATTGTTCGTTTGTATTACTAATAATTTGCAGGATAGTTTGATCAGGAAGGTCTTACTAGATGGAGATCGGTCGAATCTTTAATTCATGCAAATCCATTTAGACTGATTCCAAAGTGGACACTAAATCCTTTATTTTGAGGGGTTATTGAACTTAAGGGCATGGAATTCCTTCGTTTAATACCCAGACAACCTAATTCGTACCTACCCCGACTCGAACAAAAGGGATTATTTGGAACAGCTGTTATGTGTAAGTGGTTGCCGACAAAGAAGTGCCAGACACTGTCTCGGCATTTCAAACGACTGGCCATCGCTAATGATCACAGTTAGCTATAGACCAATTCTGATGATTTATGCAAATGAGCAAAGGGGGAATAAAGCAAAGCATTGCTATAGAAATTTCATTAATACTCGCATTCGATCGCATGGTCTAAAAGGCACACCTAAATAGAGAAAATTCAAAACAAGACCAGCAGGTTGTAATCCGCGTCGAAACGCGTGCAAATCGTTAAATTAATTTACTCTCTTAAGCGGCCGGCAATGTTAAGACAAGAAACAAATTTCCCGATCTGCTGTTCGACATCTAGCAGACGACTTACCAGGCTTGAACTTAGTTCTTAATACCTGCTAACACCTGCTAAGCCTATTAAGGCATAAAGAACAACACACAAAAGAGATTAGTGTCCGCAACTATAACGACTCAAAGTAAGAGGTTCTCTATTGATTTCCGTCTAATAACACCTCCCTCGTTTGATACAGTTTACTTATAACACTCTTAAAACTGTTGGACAACATTTTACCCAACGCTGGGTTCGTATACCACCCCATCGACAACTGGCCAAATTCATGAAAAACTTTGGACAAACGTTGAGCATTTGGTTACTTCGAAGTCGTGGAAAAAAAAACTATGTACAAATAGGTATTTTAATCTTTTTTTAAGTTACAGCACACAGAAAAATTGCATTTCATTGGACTAAATTACCATTCATATCCTATGACTAATTGACAGTGACCTTACACGTGCCCAACCAACGCTGAGTCGGCCCAACTTCAAAGTTTGCCCAATATTTACCCAGGCTGTGAGTGCCCAACCCGTTTTTCTAAGTGTTGTTTTAGATATCACTCCTTACTTATTTCCGAATGCATTCTTTACATATTGCTTCTTCATGACAATTTAATCCATCCAGACCCAATTTGAGTGATCACTGTAGTAGCTTCACGCTATTTATACTAGATCGTTTGCAAACGTTAACCTAATGATTTAACTGTTTTCTTTAAAAGTAAGCATTAAAACATCTAACGTTACCTTTTCCGTTTCCGTCTTTAGACCAAACTCGAAGTCCGAACACTTTCCTTAGTGATGGACCGTATGTTTCTACTAGGCTTCGTCGTTGCCTTTGTGGTCTTTGCCATCAGAGCCATGATCAGATTCCATGGTTATCAGGAAATAGCTTATAAGGAATGTTGAACACAATGGAAATTACCAATCGGCTTAACGCTTCTTAAATGACTGCCTTTCATTTAATCCTTGACTGTGTTTTCCCTTAATATTTCAAACTCTGATTGAACACCAGAAACAATCTTAATGGCTGGTTTAAAAGTCAGCTTAAACACTAAATGTAGGATTTGGTGGATTATGAGTCGCTATATCAGAAACTGGCATTGGAGTCCGCAGAAAAGAAATTTGAGGGGCAAAGTTAACTTTTGATACCTCAAAATTAGGATAAATTCTGGATGTCAAGAAGAGAGCTTAATTAACCAAACGTAACACTGCTCTTTTAAAGGTGTAGCCGGAAATTACTTAGCGAGACATCTCTAGAAAACTTATGTTTTTGTGGTGTTATCATGTCTGGCGTCAAGCGTCACGATATTATTGACCAAAATGTTGTCAATATCGCTGAAAATGACATTTCTTCAGCCTGTGAATTAATTTCGTCTTTTTTCTTATTGAAAGTTTATCTTCTGGAAAATTTCAAACGAACCCAAAAGGAGTTCAAGAAACGTTGATGCTATTTTGGAAGTTTCATTTCTTACAAGATTTTATCCTTCCCCTTTTTCCAGACGTCCATGGATTTACGCTCACTTGCTTAAAATGATGTTTTGTGATAAATTTCTGCTGGTGAATAACCAAACAACTAAAGATCCGACAACAATTATGTTTTATTGAATTCTAGTTTACACGGAATACATCATGCACTTGAGATCTCTGAATGCAGTTATTGTAACTAGTGCTATTGGAACACCAAAGTACAGGTGGCAAATAAAACCACGTTTTATTATGACTGAGTCTAAGAAATGATGACTTTTCGAAAACTGCGCTCCATGTGCATGTCTATAGCTTTCCGGTAAAAGTAATATGATAGATACCACAAATAAAATTGTTTCACACTTTTTAGATAAAACCAAGCTCAGGTGACACTCTTTAGAGAGCAACGCAAAATTAACAAACGTTTGGTTGATGTTTTATTTACGATTCTTAGCGTTAAACATAAATTCTGTACTTATGAAACGTTAATTCTTGTCAACGAAAACAAGGAATGTATCAAAATTATGGTACAAAAAAAAACTGTCCAGTGTTAAAAGTACATGCCCTTTTACGCTTCAAGTACTCAATATTTACTTTGTTTTGCCAAGGTCATTTCAATGAAGTGAAGTTTATTTTACAAATAATACTTTATCATATTTTATTTTTACATTAAGCAGACCCTAGCTGAACAAGCCCATGTAAGGATGCGAGAAATTCATAACAGAACTCGATAATAGATAATATTGTTTACGTTTACAAAGCAAACACTGCATGCGAATATGTACACATGCCTATGACTTTTGCTTTACATGCGAAACGTTAGCTAAGTTAGCATCTGTCCAGTAGCATATGATACTGATTTCGTAAAGTATGACAGGATAATTTCTGAAACTCGATTTAAGCAACTAACTAGCACAAATATCCCGGGAAAAGTACGAAAACCCTAAACACTGCAGAACGAAAAGCAAGAACACGACAGCTGCACAGGAAATACGGCAAAAGGCTGCTGAGAATCGGCGACGAACAACACAAGATATGACAAAGTACCCGTGACCAAATAGGCGTTTCTACTAATGAAATGGCTTTACCCCTATTTAACAATTGAAATTTACCCCGTTGAGTTCTTCTGATAAGACGACTTGTGCTTTAGCCTTATCCCAGTGTCAACTGTCTGCTCGTTTGTAGGACGTGAGGCCTAACGTTTAGACTAAACACGTGCTACCGCACGGCAGTAGCCTCATTTTAAATCTCTATTGAACAGCTCATCGAACTAAGTGCCGAATATTCAAGATCAGTCGGTGTGATCAGGGAGGTGTAACTAGAGGGCCTATACGCAATATATTACCGTTATTTTGAAACTTCTGTTGATTTCAAGAATTGTGTTGAATTTTCATATCTTCTGAATGATATTCTTTGCTGGTATTAATGGTTCAGAATGTTATTAACTGGGGGCTTAGAGCCATGAAAAGTGTTCGCCTGTAGTTGCAAAATAAAGCAAAACATAAAGGTAACCATCGTATTAATGTATTTCATTTAAAAAACAAGAAAGGTCACTTTAAAACACTAAATGTTGAGATGCATTCACTTCTATTCAAATAAAAAAAGTTTAATGTGTAGAAATTTTTGACATTTTTTATGTACAACTCACAAAACATGGTTGGCTTTATTTTCAATAAATATTTTCTATGTTTATGAAGCATTGATGGTTGTTTTCTACCATTTGTACATTGATGAATTGCAGGGCAAGCGAACTCATATCTGTGAAAATGCAATAAAAATTTTGTAAAAAGCTTTCGGAGAAAAGGAAAAATTATTATTTCCTCAGTGTAGAAATGGCATCATAAAATTTTGTATTATTTTTAATTAAAATTAAATCAATAAATTTCAATACTTAGTATCCCAAACAATGAGGATACTTTGAAAAAAGAACGGTAAATCATTTAAGGTACACTGTAACTATTAATTTGAAGTGCTTAAAAATGTTTCATAACCCATCTATTGATATTCCTTTTGGTATGTATTTTCCACAAGAATACAGTTACAGAAAGCAAACGTGTTACAATTTCTGTTACAACAGAATATTCCATTAAAACTTCCAACAGCACTATGAAAGAATGTAAAGAAGATTTTTAAGTTTATTATTGATACAGGACTTCTGTTACCCCCCCCCCCCCCAAAAAAAAAAGGTTTTAAACGCCAGGTGAAATATGAAGTTTTTTCCGGGGGCTACTATTTCTATTCGTATCAGCTAACCACGATTCCGTCACAGATGGAAATATCCGATGAACAAAGACATTCTTCCTGTCCTAGCAATTACGGAACACAAAAATACATTTTAAGGATGCATTTGAGCGGCAGGGCGACGATCTGATTTGTGGCTTAGGAGCCAAAATGCCCTTATAGCCAGCGGAACCCAAAATCGTGTCCCGGGCTGGAATTTTTCACTTAACTATCTGACCATGCCAACGGGAGCCAACACTCATACATACATAAACGATAATGCATATCAAATAAGTGCGCACAGGCAAATTGTCTTTTTTTTTTTGATCTTTTACGCCATTTGAATACCACGAGGTAATGTTTTGCTTATCCTTTATAATGATTTTAAGCTACATGAATTATTAGGGGGTTAACAATGTTTTTGTCCCAAATGTTTTTATTTCGGGGCGCAATCTCCATCAGGTTTCCAGCAGGCTTCAGAGCTTCCAAAACGAAAGGCGTCCATCTCAAGAGCTCAAAAATGAGGTCTCCTCGCAAGCCATCATCACTCTGGCACGTGAGACTGGCGCTGCAGCCATAAACACTTATGAATTTACTCAACGAACCCGAAAATATTGCCTTTAAAAGGCAAGATCTCGTTTAATGTGGCATTTATGGTCGAAGAGGTTGCACAGTAAGGTTTTGAATGTGTTTAAAAACTTTGCGAACTCTTGTGTACCCATCTTCCCCGGTTTCTCCACTGGCAGAGTTTGGTGTTCGGTTATTAAACGGGCAGTTCACATATTTATTTACTGAAAAAGATTTCGGCAATTGTTTGATTCGACTGTCCTCAATGAAAATCCCAATTGACAAGAATTAAAAAAGCAATATTTGAACCACTGGCTAAGGGGCGATGATTTCTATTTAGCAATATTCTCAACCCGGCAATATCCTCTCGGGCAACTTGTTTATGAACGATATCTCAACTATCATGGGTAGCATCCACGAGGAATGTCAGCCGCAGTTATCCAGACCGAAATCAAAAGAAAAGTGTATTTCACACGATTGCGCTTGTATAATAAAGACTCGTCTTAATGACACGTGCCAATATTTTGTATTGAATCAGCGATATCTCTACTACCATGGGTAGCATTCAAGAGCAACGGAAGTCGCAGTTATCCAGAGCGAACCAAAAGTAAAACTTTTTTACATGAGTGCGCTCTTATTATATAGTGTCGTCTCTAGGAAACGTGTCAATATTTTGTATTAAGTATAAAACATGTGACTGCTAAGCTCTGCATGGCAATGATCATTCGTTCTCTTGGATAAACTGTGTTAATTTTGCTCCCATGCCAGGCACATCCTGCCATCATGCCCAGTTGGGTCCCGACCGGGTTCCAGCTGGGCTACTTGATTGACCCCAGCTGGGACCCATTCGTGTTTGTCATATGTTCCCCGGTGGAGCCCAACTGGACTAGCCTTTCCCAGTTGAAGCCCAGTTAGGCCCAGCTTCAACAACTGAAGCTGGGCCTAGTTAGAAGCTGAAGCCTAGCTAGGAAAGACTAGCCCAGTTAGGCCCCACGTGGAACACCTGACAAACGCGAACCCATTGTCTGGCACCCCTAACCCCGCTCCCCTCCAAAACAACGTCAGATCGACGATAGATAAAAAATACCAGCTGGAATGTTCTGAAAATCGGTCTGGTACATTTCCCACTGACCTTTGGTCGAACTACTATGCATTATCTAACTGGTCAAGTCCAGTACGTTCAAATGTTCTCGTATCATTTTTCAGGAACCGCATAAACTACCAATGTCACGGATACTTCACATATTTTTAAAAATTTCCCCCGGTTCGCGTGCTTCAGTCACATTGATGTATTAACCAATTATCATTATATAGCTTCCAAGACATATCTTAATTATGCACTAGCTGTATAAGGTTGATTGTTCGTGTACGTAGTCTTCGTTTAGGCACGTTTCATGAATATTGAGAGGTTAATCAGAAAGGAGCCGCGGATTCCTGAAATACACTTTAAGCGAACAGAAGATACCTTGGGTCAGGTCTGCTTACAGTCGTATGTTATGGAGATAAATGGCTTCTAAAGCAACGTTTCGGATACTCGGTGGCGTATTTGTTATGATTCGCACTTATGACTATAAGTAAAAAATATAATAACACAAAAAACTAAGGGCTAAAAGTACTTATTTGGAAAAGTAAAATAACATTCTCCAACTTTGGTCTTTTAAGGGTTTAGAGAAACGTCTTCGGAACGAGTACAAAAACATTTCGCTCTCTGCTATCATAATATTCCGAAAGCCCCACAGCTTTCATGTGCTCCGCGCACTTTGGTCTTCGGCCTAATGTCTTATTTGTTGTTCCGTCTCAGTCGCATTTAGGTCTCCCGACGGAGTGGGTTTTGCCTCTGCACTACAGAAAGAGTTCGATCTGTTTTATTCACAATTAACACACCAACGTGGTGTTTGAGTGCGCGTACTACCCAACCATTTTTTTTCCAAAAGACGAAAAGCGGTATCGTTGTAAAGGTGGGGTGAGATGGGTTTGAACCAAAAAACCAAATTGTTCGTGTTCTCTGATAAATAATAATCACAATACAAATTTAACACCTTCTGCTTATAGATTCACGTAGAGGAGCAGCAACAGAAGTTAAAAAAGAGCTTCTTACAAATGGTCAGGAGGCCAAAACACAAGGTCACCTTGTGATTTGCAGATGGGATCATTTAATATTTTAAACCCTCCGTAAAGGTCCGAAAGCAAGCCCTGTCAATGGTGCACAAACCCTTTCGTATGAACATACCACATAAAACAGTGTTTAAACATGCGGCCAAATGAAGCAAAATTTTACACCTTTTCCAGAAGCAAAATTTTGCAAACAGAGGGAGCGTGTCCCTTTTTTTGACATCTGCATGGGATAGCAGTCTATCAATCATTGCGCCCCCTCTATCGCCACCACATGGATTCATTCCTGGCAGCGCCGGATCAAGTGGAATTGATGTACATGTCTGCTCAAGAAATGCACGTTTTCAAGCATTGGCGTAGCCAAGGGAGTTGGGCATTGCCTTCGTACAGATCCCATATTTAACTTTCACAATTAGGTTAACTATTTTAGCACAAATTGCATTCAGTTGTAGCTTATATAGCACCAGATTTTATTATAAATATTTCAAATAATTCAACAGTTTGCAAGTGAAGATGATTTCTTCTGTTAGACCGAAGACATACGAAACCTGCTATGGTTCAAGTAGACGTTTTAAAAGATTGTGCAACAGATTTTTGATACGTTGTTTTCTTCCATGCCATCTAACCGCCAAAAAACGGAGCACACCAAAACATTTCTTTAAAAATGCTATTTGGAAAAGGGTCGATAGGTTGGTCCGTTTAAAGTGACGCATGACCGCACTTAAACTTTCAAATTTAAATTCAAAAATAGAATGTCATGGTGGGGGGGGGGGGGGGGCTCACGGTCTTTATTTTTGAAGTGTTTAATTTTTAAGTGAAAAACCCATGCAAAAGGCAGCTTCATGCAAGATGGAAGTTTTAAACATTTAAAAAATTATCCTTTTCTGAACGATTACGTCGTATCGTCTTTGGGAGGAAATGAAGCACACACCACATACCCTCGACATTGTCCCATTTCACATAATTTTAGTAGGATTAATCACTTTACAGCGTCAAATCTGAGGCCAGCTCACAGGCAAGTCGAGTACATGTGTTACTTTCTTTTCGCTTAATGCAAACACAATGAAAGCATAAATCACTTGAGTGCACAGACCATGTAACAACCTCAGATACCAGTTACATCCCATACCCTCTTTGATCTACATGTATGTCTTTGCTGTATCTTTGACAAGCACGACATGTTGCATTTTACTGGGAGTGTCCTAACAGTTAAGTTACCGCCAAAACTGAAATTTCTCAATTTCTGTTGCACATTTGGAAAAATACCCCTTGAATCGCTACAAAAAATATAGCTCGTTACAGTAACGATGTCTTGTTGTTCATTAGTTCTTAATCTTTACTAGATGATACCGTGTTACTTTTTGTTCCTGCAGCTGTAAACATGTGAAAGAAAAATCAGAAAGCTATGAGAGCTTGTCTAAAACATGTAAATAAAACGTAATCCGTACAACAATAGACTTTCACAAATTATTGTACAATAGAACATTTTGGTATAACTTAATAAATCTTAATATTTGGCTTCTAAATGCTATCCAAAAGTCGTGCATTATATTTAGCAAGTTCCTTGTAAAAACCAGCCGTTGACAAAGACAAATAAAACTGAAGTGAGCAAAATCTACAAAATATATAATTACATGAGTAAGCTTAAGGTTTTGACTTAAGTAAGATGCAATGAAGTACAGTGCTCTGGGTACGGCTGACGTTTTCTCTAAAAGCTTTAATTGGTATAGTATCTTTAAGCATGAAATTCTTGAAACCAACTGTTCGATTTTAATGACTAAGACTGTAATCATAGGTTTGTGTCTCATGGTCACCGAAAACCTAAGCACACTTTTACGAAGAAAAACGTACCTCAATAGTTTGTCATTGTATCATTTCTAAGTAATAGCTGGACTGGTGGAAATAGTGAATCTATCAGTAAAATTTTGTGCTCAATTAATTTGATGGAAACATGTTCATTAACAAACCAAGCACCTTCTTTGCTGTTTGTTCCAAGCGAAAACCTTAGTTTGTCGCATTTTTACACTTATTGCATTTTTTCACTTAGGGAGAACATCACTCGATAGTCTTGCCCTCTTTACAAGTTACAGTTATTTTTTAGCTATTCGCTAAGAAACTTCACGTGCAGTGTGCCGCTCATTAAAAGTTAACAAATCAGTAAACGTTTATTTCAAAAGATGGTTCGGTCTTTCAAAGGTATGAGCGAATACCAACTTTTTTGAAAGAACAGATGTACTGGAAAATTATTGAATAGTGCGAATAAAAGGTCGAAAAAGTGGCAAAGAACAGTGGCGTAGCTACGGGGGGGGGGGGGGGAGGGGAAAGCTCCCCACTAAATCGCCCCCAGCAGCCCTCTCACTGGCGACCTGGATTAAAAATTATACTCATGCTGGCTGATGATAATATTCAAGCCGGGTTACTATGACATAGATACACTTGCTATAGATCCACGCAGTTGCAGGGTATTCTGCAATTAAGCCCCACTCTGAATTTCGGAATAATAGACTTTGAAAAAAATTTATAATTTCGAAATCTCTTGACTTTTCACTCGTCGGGTTTCTGGATGAATAATTTTGTAGCAGATACGGCTGATATTGGCTACCTTGGTGTGAATTAAAGTATGCTCCTAGCATCTGTCCTGTTTCTATCTCCTGTGGGGATTTTTTCTTTCAATTCCTGGGGATGCACAAATTTGTTCCAAAATCATACTTGGTATTGTGAGTAGGATATTTGAGTCAAATATGGTTTGAAAGAATTTGCACTTTGCACGCAATTGCTGCCAGTGGTTGGCCAGTGCAACAATCAAACCCACGTTTGGTCAATACAGTCTCAAGGGTGGCAACCGAACCATTATTTCCTCACAGGACCTCATTCAGCTCTTTGGTGGATTGGACACACCCAGTGGTGTACGAGACGGAACAGGAGGAAGACTGTCCTAAATTTTCCAAAAGTCTAAATTGAGGAAGGAATTTGGGCAAATTTCGGGTAGGAATTTGGAAAAAATTGAGGCAGCCCTTTAATTTTGAAAAAAGGCATGGTTTTCCTAAATTTCTAAATGTGGCCGAAATGTTAAAAAGATATGCCCGAAAAAAGGAAGAAACATCATATAATCGCAATAAAATTTTCATGAAAAAAACAATTTAGTCAAGATTCCAAAAATTCGCTACACCTTCGGACAGCGCAAAAAACTATTATTCGTGACTATTTCTTCACAGATAATTACAACACAATACCCGAAGTTGTCGAATATCCAAATTCTTTCAAGAATTTTTCCGAAAATGGAATAGTATGATAGTAAGGGTAAAATTGTTACGAAAAATCAAACGTATAAAAAAACACGAAACATTTGCGAAGCCTTTAGCTTAAAAGTAACAATCATTCTTGAGCCTGTTTTTAAATCTTGTTTAACACATTACCCGAAATGGCTTAATTGCTTCACATCTTTGCCGAAAAACAGAAAATGCTATACTTAAAGTAAAATTTTCATAGAAAATAACAAAGATCTGCCACACATTTGGTTAGAATTTAAAAGAAAGGTTTTCATTTTCCCCCCTTATACAGGTAGTCTTAAAAAAATTTTTAAAAAATATTCGAGCAAAGGTTAAAAAATGCCTGGACGTTTTCAATTGCCGAATTAATTCAACGGACAGACAGGAGGGTTTACAGGTGCCCAAAGTTTGCCATCTGTCCTGCCCCAGAGCCAAATACGGGCAATGGTTATAAAAATCGGTTTCTTCGTTTTTCTATACTTTAATGATGCAGTGTGAGAAAGTCTTCACCTAATTCCGCTTGAAAATTCATTTAAACACACCTTGTAATGTTACTTTTTTTTAGAATTAAAATCATATATAGTCGGAAGTTCGGGTATTCACACAATTTTATTAATATATATTAAATTTAGCCAAGAGTCGCAATAGAGTAAAATTTACTAGTATGTTTTCAATTCCGTTTTGTAGTTTTCCCCCCAAAATATGCGGGAACATTTTATCGCTAAATTTTATCTGGTAATTTTCTGATCTAATAACGACTGCTCAGTTCCCACTTTTAGCCTAGGAATATCTTTTTAGACTGTCTCAAGGATTCGATTTTTCAATTTTTTCTGAAAGTTTCGCCCCAATTTATGGTGTCGCTCCACTTAGACCGCATCATGGCAGACTTTAAATTTCAGGGGAACGTGTTGTGCAGAAGGAAACTCAAAATAGCGACTGCTTAGATCCCCCTTTAAGCCCGGAAAATGACATTTTCAAGGATATGAGGGGTCTAATATTCCAAAATTTCTCTGTATCCTTCGGACCAACTAATGGTGGTTCTCCGCTTCGTTTTTCTGTCTGAATTTTAGTTTGGAGTGAAAAATAGCAACTGCTTGACAACCTTCATAAGCTTGGGAAATGTCTCTTTCCACTGTCATAGAGGTCAAATTTTCTGGACGCTCCGCGCCGACCAGTGATGGCGCTCCTCTTTGACTGTCTTAAGCTGCGTTTACTTGACACGCGTATGGAGGAACGCGGAATGCGGAACACGGAATGCGAAACGCGGAACGCGGAAAGGATCCGCGTGCCCAATTAACACCCCACCGGATCGTTCCGCCTTCCGTTATAGTTAACGAGCTAAATAGTTCAATTCCATTAAACGACGTTCTACTGATAAGTTACATGCCTTCCAATGTTTCCCCGAGCTGCTTTGGGTCATTTAGCATTTTTTCATGGATGACTTTAGCCCAGTGGATAAGGATATGAAACTAATAGACATACTACTTATTGACTGGAAGAAAATTGGTTCATTGCACATAAATTCCAGTCATTTTTCCATTTTTGTGAGAAGTTACCACAATTGAACATCAAAAAACTGCCAAAGTTCCTCCGTTTTATCAGTTTATGGTACGACGTAGTATGGGAAGTCCGGGGAATGTGGAGAAATCCGACTGGAAGCTATACACGGTGTCCACGTGATCACCAATACGCGCGCGGAACGCGGAAAGAATTCGACATGGAGAATTCAATGCGCAATCCGCAATCCGCGTGTGGTAGTTCCGCAATCCGCAATCCGCGTTCCGCGTGCCCAATGAACAGGCCATTGGAAATTCAAAAAAGAATTCTTCCAGCGTTCCGCATTACGCATTTCGCGTTCCGCATTCCGCATTCCGCGTGCCAAGTACACACACCTTTTCGGGCAGAATTAAATTTTTTCGGAAGGCAATCTTCTGCCCCCAGACTGAAATGCTCCCCAACGCCTGTGGAAATACCTTACTTAGGCGTGCAATGGAGCAGCAACTTGCAACATAAAGCAGGATTCCGGATTTGCAGTCTTAGGAACCATAGTCCAGTGGAGTTATGAACTGAGCCAACTGATCGTGGCGCTACGCTTAGATGGTAAACTCCAGCCCCCTACAAAAGTATCCAGCCCCCCCCCCCTCACCCATAGCCCCACCCCCATGAGAAAAATTCTAGCTACGCCACTGGCAAAGAAAGCTATCATTAAATATCTCAAAAAATATACCACAAGGTTGAGTAATGTTGGATAGAGTTTTAAATATTAAGTTTTCCACTTTACGGCTAAGGTTGCTTAATCAACCTATAAACACTTACGGGTAACCAAAACACTAAGGCATAGAAAAATTTACTGTGACAGGTTTGTTACAATTGTAACAAAAAAGCTAAATATACTTTGCATTTGCAGATAATGGCGGGTAAATCTAACAACGAGTCGTACATTTCATTTGCGATCCGTGAAGATGAAACCTTTAAAAGTCTATGCTTGGTTACAAAATGGGATTCATGTTTTATTAATATACGTCTAGTTAACGGCTAAATGTAAAGACGGAGGAAATAAAGTCTGTATAAAAAGATTTCCCCGCTTGTAAGAGAAACCTATTACGCTGTACCATATCGTCTTGGATATATGAGACAACGTTAGTATTCTTACAAGATGTTAAAAGCAATATTTCCTGAATATCGATTGGGATTGAAAGGTTTAAGCGAGATGGCATAATGCTTTCCTTTTAATGATGCCCACACTTTGTTCCAAAGTCAACAAATGTCCCTTGCCGGTTGTCCTCAGACATGTAAATAACATTTGGAGCATTTGGGTTAGTCCGTCCATTTCGAATATTAGTTTGCACAAGAATTTGGCTTTTAATACGGTCGATGTTCAAATGTTTTACGTACGTTACAATTATTAATGATTTAATTACTTCGAGATAGAGACTATTAGAGATCTAAGGTACGTCATATTACCTCTAGCGATGTAAATAACGTACGACGTGTTATGAAAGGTGTGTTTAGGTATCTGACATCATTTCTTAGATAATTAAAAAAATAGAGATTCTAGTTATCAATGCATTCGGATTTGTACGCTGGTGAATACCATTTGCTCAGGACGAAAGTGTTTTGTTTGGATGCCCAAGTAAGCCTGTCTTGTCAAAATATCAGGTATTTTCCTTTTGGTAAAAATGGTCTTTGATTCAGTTCTTTTTTCTGTTTCTGTAGTTTTCTGTTTAATGAAAGTCATCGGTTGCGTTAAAAGGCTCGTTTTATTCAAAGGTTATCAACCTGAAAGTCATTTCTGTGAATACGTGTACAGAACCATTTTTTCTGACTATAGTCGACACTTAAATATAAATCATTAATTTTTGTACTAATCATTACACGGTATTTCTTAAAGCTGGTGTTGGAAAAGCCCTTACTTTTACAAACTGTTGACACTTACTGATTAAAGGTGCACTCAGAGATTATTTAAAGTGTAACTGAAGTTTCATAAATGGAAACATCTTACTGACGTAAGGAAGGCATCTGAATACGTAGGAGACGGATATTAAGAAAATCTAGTTGATGTGATGAAGGTAAATGTAAATCAGGCGTTAAGAAATCTCTATCTGAAATGTGAATGGTTAAGGCAATTTTCCCTTGTAATTCAGCGAGATATCAGCACTGCAACTCTATCGATTGTTTGAAAATGTACACGAAAAGGTTGAACAAGGTCGGCGTTCTATTGTTTTCGTCAGTATATGTGCATACAAAGCTAAGTTTCTAGTCAACTCGAACGAAAATAGCTTTCACTTTCCTACTTAACAGCAGATTAAAATTTATTTTTTTTTACACTTTACAGACAATTTAGACATAATCCACTGCACGAACCACATTTGACATCCCTTCTCATGGTATGAATGGATTGAAAAAAAAAAAAAAAAAAAACAAGTTTAGCGAAATTGTCACACTCAAGTTTTGGCATACGTGTTGTAGGTGCGGGTTTCGTTTCTTTATCCCCACAATTTAGAGCGTGTGTGCATGTGAACAACAACCAAAAAAATTACCAAACTGGTAATTTGAATCCAGCCAGAAATATAGGGATGACGTGTATGTAATGCAAGGCGGATAACTACGTGAAGGACAAGTCCTCGAAGGGAAAGAGAAAATGAAATTGTTCAGAATCAAACTTAAATAATACGATACCAAAAATCGTCTTAAATGGGATGATTTTCCAAATTTTGTAATTGATTTCGTCAGGAATGTTATAAAACTTTGCATAAACTTTTATTTACCAAAATAATCATCTATCTCCCACTAAGATCAGGGCAGTATGCTATACCTCCAAGAAAAAAGCATTTCCGTGCATTTTGAAATCTCCAAAATTCCGAGAATTTCCTTGGTTGTGCATCAATTAAGTGTTTTCTTTTTCTTTAATCTTACAACTCCACATGAAGTTCAAAGTACTCAAAATTAGTCATAAACTTTTGAAATCTTGCTGATCATAGCTTGATATTTTCTCTATTTTGAGAATATTCTGTGTCTTTTGTTCATTTCCAATCTACCTGCACCGAAATAAAATGGTGTATCTAGTTGACGTTTCGAATGGGTAGAAGGACATTGAGAATATTGTTATTCACCTTAAGTGAACTTATCAATTGATTGCTTTTCATCATATTGCCGATATTTTGCTACACTTTTGAGGTTTTTATTATGCATAGAGGATTTGACCATTTAACAAGTTCCCAATTTTAAGGGAATGTAATGATAAAAAGGGACTGACTAGATATCTCCTTAAAAGAGTGTTTAAGCTTGCATTGTAAGAATCTTTCCCATATGAATTTTAGGTTTAATATCGAAGAGGGTACCTCGTTCTTGACAATTGTTGAAGTTTCAAATTAACTGCAAAGTGTGGTTTTCAAAATGTCGAGCGGTTCAAGTTGTCCCATCTACAATTGTACACAAAGTGAGCATGAGACAAGCACACATTAATTGTTCCATTTATTAACTGATTGTTGAACAGTCCTCGTTTTTGTTTTTCAGAAAAAAAGCTTTACTACTACTCTACTTTGCCCATCAACAACCAAATGTTATTAAAACGTAATTGCCCAAGATGCAAAAACATTTATATTTTCTGTACAGTCAAACGTTCTATCCAACTTGACATAAAGGTTAACAAAATATACTTAAAACAACAGTAAACAAAATTATAACCTTTAATTTTTAGAGAGCTATATAACGGTTGCTTGTTTCAAAGGAAGGTTAAAAAGCCAATGGAGGTAACAAATGAAAGAGGAACTTGGTCCATGCAATGTGGTGAAAATGTCGTTCTGATGGGAAGTGTATCCCTTAAGACATCAGCATGTAACTCCTTTACATTGATGAGGCATGCTTTATTTGATCGATCTGTTCAGTCTGTCGTGATAACCTTAAAACCAGGGCAACCCGTATGTTCACGCAAAAGCAATTTTCCTAGCGTCACCAACTGGAGATTTCCTACCCAATATACATCCTTAATCATAAAAAGTGGGTTTTCAATGCTCTTTCACGTTTGTTTTATTGGCCAGTCGCAGGATTAATTTCCCAGAACACTTCGGAAGATCATTTTTCGAAACGAAAATTGAGGGTCATTTCCCTTTTAGCAGGCTGGAATATCTACTTGTCAAAATTTGAATTTTAACTTTTACTTGCTAAGGTAAATTTCAGGCTGAGAAAGTGGTTTGTGCCAGTTTTAGATGCATGTAAATATCTCAAGTGTGTTGAAGGTTTCTGTAAATATTCCGCAGTGAAGCTATATTTACATCATCTTCATAAAAAGGCAGAAATACCTAAGGTAATTGGAGCAGATCACTAATATTACAATTTTGCACGTAACGTGTTTGTTTTCACTCAAGGTTGCTGATAAACTACAAACGCTGTTTTCGAAAAACAAATGGCATTCCGAGTACAACTGGGAGTGTCTCTTTTACTATTAGCCGTTTTTGCGACGGGTAAGAATGTAATTTTTAATCAAATAATTAAAAAACAGTAATATTAAGATATAGATTGATTAATGGGAGAAAGGAATAATTCGTTGATTTAAAACATATGGATAAATTGTTTGTTGCAAATCACTTTTTTATCTGGCAAGTAGGCCAATTTTTCATCACTACTTACAATGATATTTTGGAAAGACTGAAGTGATTTTTCTATCAATTTTAATTTAAGATTGACACGTGACAGAGTTAGTGGGTTAGATGAACTTTAATACTCAGTTTCTAACAGATTGCTTTGAGTCGGTCAGACCAGGGGCAATTTTAGTTGTTACCCACAGGCATGTTTTCCCTATTCCATTGCGAATTCTAGCACCAAGCACAATCGGTGGGTAGAGCCCATGTGATAAAAAGGGGAATTTTGTGAATTAAGGTGTCAGGGTACATCGAGACCATTGTTCCTTGCAATATCGTCCTTCAACCCGTTTTAAAGATGTGAACGAAAGACACCAACAGATACACTCAACTTCATCTCCATGCGAAGAAAACAAGTGTTTAACTGGTGTGAAGTAATGAAACTGTTACGTAATAGCCCCATGATCAAACCAACGCAAACGTTTCTCATGATAGACGTGCTTTCTTCTTTGACATGAGCTAATGCGATAAGAACTATAGTGTTACATAATGGAAAGGTATTAGCAAACGATTTATGTTTTACAAGCAACGAAAAACCTAAATACTCTTTTGGTGAAATGTTATGCAAACAGATTAAATATTCCTAGGGATATCCAGTAGACTAACGAACCATTTGCTACATGTTTTCCAAGATCCATTCTTTGCTGTATTGTATTTGTTTTACAGCAAATGTCATAGAGGGTATCAATCTTTTTGGGCAGCAGAAAGTTTGCAAATACATTTTTTTTGTTTTAAATAAAAATTAACAGACATATTTACCCTAAAAATCCCAACCAACCAATATTTAACCAATAGCACACATATTTACAGGACTATTAAAAATTAAAAAGTCGTTTAACGCAATCATATAAAATCATGTATTTTTAATGCGCATATTAAGCGTGAAAACGAAAACACGTATTAAAATTCCCAAATTAACTATACTGAAGGCAGTCCAACCAAACTAAAAACGGCCATTAATATTATAACTTTGTCAATTGTCAACAACTTTGTAAATTTATGGTGTTTTGTTTGCTAAAATGGAGCACTGATCGTGTTTTGGAAGCAGCCAGACAGTTCTAAGAGTGTTTGGTATGTGGTTTTGTGAGTGGGGAGCCCATAGAAATGCCTCACGTGGCTTCTTCAATTCCTGTTACTAGGAGTCCAGCAGAAACGCGCTTTATTTCAGTTCAGTTCAGTGTAACTGTATTTCAGTCTCAAATCAAATTTAATATTAATAGCATTATGTGACAAAAATATAACCAATAACATAAAAATCGGTAAATTTTGTAAAAACAAAAGGAAAATACTACATGGGACGGTGAGATGAGATTGAGGAATGGCAACTGAAGCTCATAAGCGCTTGACTTTGGGGAGGTTGATATTCCTTAAGAACAGAAAAAAAAAAAAAAAACAAAGAACAAAACATAAGCATAACGAGGAGGGAAATAAAAAAAACGGAGGAAAACAGTTACTGCAAAAAATACACAGAAAAAAGAAAAAGGAAAAAACCAAAAGTAGTTCGCAGTGAAATAAGCTTTTAACTTTCTTCTTAAACTAAGTACAGTACCACATGTAGTAATCTTTTGGGGTAAAGTATTCCGCAGTTTTGCGCCCAAAAACCTAAGACTGAGTTGCGAAGACCTTAGCCTACATAGGGGAATGTACATCTGATTCATCAGAGCACGACTGAGATAGGGTTAACGAGTACAGAGAAAGCAAATAGATCTCAAAAATTTGATGTCGTTTTATTTTGTAGTCAATTAAAAATGAACGTCCCCAATTGATATCGACTTCTAGGTTGAGGCTGGCGAAAAGGTGTGCGGTAGGATGTAGATAGCCAACAATGTCTATGAATCTAGCTGCCCTCTTCTATAGGTTTATAGTTATTAACCGAGTATTTAGATTTGTGCTTCTTCATGTTGCAAATTAAACGTTTGAAACGGTACACTGAAGGGTAACGAGAAAGTAACAGTCATTCCAAGAAATGAGTAGATTGGTAAACTTTAAATTTCATTTAAATTCATGTTTTGTTAAAGTACCCCCACATTTAAACTAAAAGTTAGAGTCACCTAATGAAAGTTAAAATAGATTCACGAGTACCGAAGGAGGGCTAAGAAAATAATGTTTCTTAATTTTTTGTATGGAACGGCGTGTACAGCATCGTTCGCTCCGTAATTGTGTACTACCTCTTTTTTCTTTTTCTTATCTTTGGTATATGCATAGCTTAAAATCAATCAAGAATCCTCGTATGTGGTTCTTACGACTCTTACAGGCCATCTGTTGAGGGCAAACTACCATGACATGAAACTCTCCTTCTTAACAAAGACTGAATATATCGTGATTTATTTTGAAAGAAGACGAATACCACAGGTTTAAAAATTTTTAATATTTTATTATAGCTACGAAAGCGAGGCTATCAAGAAATTTAGAAGAAAGGCTCCGTGACTATTTGTTGCAAGAAAATTATACACGAAGAGATCGTCCTGTGCTTGACTCTAGCACAAACGTCCATGTAGTAATGCAATTACAAGCATATGCAATGCTTGATCTCGTAAGTTGCTTCCTTATCCATTTCGGTGGTTCGAGTTAAACTTACTGAAATAACATCAACAAACAAATGGTTCTTCAAATGGAGTCAAGTTGAGGCCTAACGACCTAATCCAAATTAAAGTTAGTTCGTACAAATATTTGATGACTGTAAATGTCATTGACCTTCGGTTGAATTAGAGTACTGGCTTAACAGTTGTATAACATTTAATGAATTTCTTGCTGCATCACTAACTGTACATGACTATTAAACTGTTGATTTCTTGAGCTGCTCAAATTATAGCAACAATCAAGTTACCCTTGTAGTCTCAAATATCAAATAACTACGTTAAAATCAAGTTGATAGAATTTAATATTTGCAGCAAAAGATTTTTGGGGGTAAATAACTAGGTAGATCAAGAGATGAAAATACAGAATCATATTCTCAATAGCAAAATAAAGCCATGGACCTTGTATGAAAAGGTATGAAAGTAAGTTTATAAGTGTTCCATATGTGTTGGGACATATCTTTGTGTTTCATCGTAATTACTGTGGGCAAAGTAGTACATTGATGTTAATGATTTTAAAATTCTGTCTGTACATTTTACACATTTCTTTTAGAATGAGCGAGATGAAGTGCTTACAACCGCCTCGTGGTTAAGCATGGTAAGAACTATCATTTCTTTCCGAATACTTTAAAGCATACATCAGTCCGACGTTTGTTTAGAAATGCAAGAAATAAAATTTGTTTAATGTATGGAGTTTCTTAATCTAAGGGGCGATGCGCACTGTTTAACAAGAAATAGCTACAGACAGCCTTAACTCCTAACCTAATTCCTAACCCGAACAAAGACTGTAATTGATACAGTACAATGACAACAGCCAATCAAGAAACACCTTGTTAAGCAGTGCGCATCTACCTGAATCTAAACCTTAAAGTGATTTGTTATTGTATCAATTTGTCGATTGTTTCAGAGAAAAATCTTTCTTCCAATGCGGGAGTCATTAATTAAAAGATTTTGAGGGAATAATTAGTTTGGACTTTTTACCGACTTTGGATTAATAACAGCAGACAACTCCCATAATACAGTGGTAGCTGCAAAGTTAGATAGTATTGTCAAAAATAACAATTGTTTGTGTTTACATTGGCTATTATTATTTACTGTATCAAACATTACTTTGAACCTTCGTTTCCTTGTAAACAAGTAATTTTGGTTCAACTAGGATGTTTTGATAGCTACGTAGTCTTATGAGGGATAGAAGGAACAATCTTGAAAACGGAAATAAAAGAATCACATTATATGTGGTGACGCATTCACTGATACCTTAGTAATGTTGTTTCAATGAGTATAACTGTTGCTTTATATTTTTTATTCTTCAATTTACGTTTTATAATAAACTAGAACTGGAAAGACGAACGACTAACATGGGATCCTGCTGACTTTGGGGGTCTCAATATTGTAGTAATGCATCCAGATGAGATTTGGATGCCCAAAGTCTTCCTTAGCAATTCGTAAGTTGGTCTATATTTAAACCAGGTCTTGCTTTGTATACTAATATGTTGTAGTAAAATTTCAAAATCGAATTTTCTTATTTTGGAAGAAATTGAAAAATTTGTAACTTCAAAGTCTAACCTACAATCACAGCAAAAACAAAAACAAACAATTAAACAAACAAAACGAAGCATTGTCTGGGAAAACAAATGGAACATTGCCTTTTATACATCTCTTCTGCCAGACGCTTACCTTGCACTTTGAAAAGCTGGTTGGAAGAGGGAGTTGCCAGGACAGGAGATCTAACATTTAACGGTCATTTAAACCAAGGTAGTTGCCGACATTGAGCTGCTTATTTTCTTGCTCTTGAAATATTTTTGAGGCTTGATTTTTTTTTTTTTTTTTCTTTTGTTTTTTGCATTTAGTACTGAAGACAATGATCTTTGTCGTCTGCTACATCTCAAAGACCAAATAGCTGTTACGAAGGTTTTTAAAATTCTCCTTCTCCGAAAATACTTGATTCTAATGCGGAAAATTATCAAAACTGTGATTGTTTGTTAGGCTTGAACAATGTGTCAACTTGGTGGCAACCCATTTGAATCTTAGACAGACAAAAACGTATTAATCTAGTTAAAAGGTAGCGGTTTTGCATAAAAAATTTTATTGAAGCTTAGCACTTGTCGGTAAACACGTTGTACTTCCAAGAAACAGCAATGACCTCTGTTTGGATTACCTCGGTTTGAAAGGAGTAGGACATCATTACAATGTGAAAGCCAGAAAGGGTAAACTAATGGCAATGAAAAGGACCTGTCAATCAAATTTTGTTACCTGAAAAGGGATTAAAGAGTTTCAAGTACATATTGTCTGGTAGATTTGAACGTTAGATCTCCTTCCCTGACAACTCCCTGCTTGGAAACACTGACACAGCTGGAGTGTAACAACATTATTTTCACAGCGACTATAGTGAATTTTGGCTTGTAAACCTGAGCGTTGTCTTCTTTCATAATTTCATGAAGGTTGTTTACCACATTTTGTTATTTCCAATCCCAACCCATAGATACTTAACGGTACCCAAATATATATGTCCAGAAAACAAATTATAGATTCCTTTTCATCTCAGTGGCTAATGCTCTCTCTTCCCCTTTCCCAACGTTAGTTTTGTCTGGTAAAAATTGACCAGTCCTGAGTATTACATTACAACATTAAACGGGAGAGAGTTGTGTGTTTCATTTACCTTTGGGAGTGAGTGAACAATATCTATTACCAAATGTAAAGGAAAATCCCGATTAGAGTTAGTCTAGTAGTCTATCCTGTTTTATGGATGCCTCTTCACAATAATTTGACAATATCTTTTTACTGAATTAAGAAATTAATAAGGACTAATTCACTTCTGTAGTAAGTTTGTAATGTTGAAGTTCAAAAGTATAATATAAAGGTACTTGAATAAAAAAGGGGAAATAAGTAAAGAGCTTTCGTTCAAAACAATTTATTTTCAAAGTTAAAATACTTCGAGATCGCACATTCCCACGTTAGAGTTACACATGCTTTGTTCGATATTTTTATATCAATGTAGATTTACCAGAGAGTCTTTAGAAGTAACGTCATCAGACAAAGGTTCCATTATTTTAACTTCGCAGGGAGTGGTGGATTTCGGTACACCGGTTGTCCAATCAACACAATGTCCACTAAAGTAAGAATGGATTATTTCTAGAAACTTCAGGAGGTCCTAAAATTGCATAGGTCTACGTACCCCATTTTGAAGTATTGCATACGATTCTGCCACAAACATTTTTAGCGAAGATAATTTGCACGTCGTAGTTGCTTTAAATTAAAACTTAGGACATCTTTAAAAGCGGTGACACTTCCGTCAAAAGTTTATTGGAAAGAAATCTAATGTCAATGGGTTTATTTCAAAAATAAGGGGCCAGGTTTCTTCCCCTCCCTTTCCTTCTTAGGATTGACGCTGATAATTGTTCCTGCTTTGGGTTGCAATATTATTCTTCG
Organism: Holothuria scabra; assembly: GCA_037179385.1. Lineage (NCBI taxonomy): Eukaryota > Metazoa > Echinodermata > Holothuroidea > Aspidochirotida > Holothuriidae > Holothuria > Holothuria scabra. The sequence continues at coordinate 38,877,487 of CM074193.1, forward strand.
TAAAATAGGAATGTGTTTTGATAGCTCTTCAATTTTAATCTTTAATCAGTAAACGTCTCGTGTAAAAATCAACCTTTTCAGATAGGCAAAACACTTAATTTGACAATATATGACGCTATGTAAGTCAAGATCCCAGAAAGGCCAGGAATAATCCACGAAAGAACTCTTGTTGCCACTACGGCACGGTTGCTTTCGCATTTCTTAAAGTAAGTGGGAAAATAGGCCGGCGCAGCGCCATATTGAAAGACATATTCTTGCAGTATATAGGAAAAAGTCTAACCGCAAATTAAGTAATGATGATACGTGAATGAGAACTGCATCAACAGTTTCGTATAAAGAAACTGAAAGGATATTCTCCATGAACTGAAACTATAACACTCTCATACTTTTACAAGTAGATATAACTGACAAATGTTATGAATCCTGAATTTTCACCATGTAGAGATAAACGTTGTCATGTTCACATTGGGACACATTTATCAATGACAAATAGAAAATACTGGACGATTTATTGCGATTCGTTTCCAGTTGATATCCCATCAACCAAACTATCTTCGAATGTAGACTTCATGTCAGGATCCATGTTTAGCACAACGTTTAGATAAGCAAACATTTTAATTTTCAAAACTCTCGGTTATTAACGGAGGACAATACTTGTTCATAAAAGCAAGGGAAAAGGTTTCCCTCAACGGAAAAAGCTTAATTGAGTTATCCCGTGCTTTAATTTGTTGGCAGGGAATGTAGACAACTGCAAAGCTCTGGAGGACGACACGACGGGGATTTTGTAAACAACTTATCAATTATCAAGTCATTCGTCCTTCGTTAGTTGATCTGTCACCTGATACTGTCTTTGTATTACATTTGTAGGATTCGCTAGAGCTTATGTTAAACTTTTATCCTATCTTTATCTATTCCATAGCGTCCGATACTTTCCATTCGACACTCAGATATGTCCATTCTACTTCAGTCCTGTGAACCAATATTATCAACATATGCATTTATCAGCCTACAAACCAACTATTCCCTCCACTGCCTTTAATTTAGAATGGAACCTTCTCAACGAGTCAGTTAGGAACTATCTTTACAACTTCAGCAACAGCCTTATTGACGGAAACATTTCTTATACTTATTCGGGTACAACCATTTGTTTGTACTTGCAGCGTATTCCTCATCATTATGTATCAACAATTATCATTCCCTCGACTCTCATGTGTCTTATGGCTTTTGCCACATTTCTCGCACCACCAGACAGTGGCGAGCGAATATCCTTAGGAGTGTCGATGGTCCTGGGCCTCACTGTATTTCAGTTGTTGATTTCAGATACGTTACCAACTTCCGGCAGAGAAACTCCTGTATTGGGCAACTACCTTACTACTAATTTTGTTCTTGCCTGTTTCACTATACCAGTATCTTTAGTCAACATTAACATAGCATACAACAAAAGAAAACTGAAATTCATCCAAAAAGGAAAGATGAAAAGACTGTTCCTCGAGTTCCTTCCTTATTTACTCTGTACCTCCACCCATGATACAAGATCAGAAACAGAAAATGGCAATGCCTTCCAAATGAAGGGTGAATTGGAGACCAGCAAAACGAAAGAGATCGTTTTTAAAAGCTCAAATGCAAATGCGGTGTACCCATTAGAATGTGTCGAATCAAAGGATCAATTGCAAGACCCAGAAAAGGTACTTTTCCTCCATTTTTTATTATTTTCTATAACTGTAAGTGAGATCTAATGTTGAAGGTTATTGTTATCCCTATACAATGATCGCATCAATTCCTTTGCTGATATCTGTAGTACAGTGTTTTTCCTGAAACTTTCTGCTGAAGCAAAATACTAAAGTATCCCTTATCTTCCAGACAAATCTTATTCGATATTATATCATTATTCTAAAACGTGCTGGTAAAATTTGAAGAAAGTTGTTTCTGATTACAAATTTGAAATTTACAATAAAGAATTGTCAATTTAGTGCAAGTCAACAGACAATTTTTCAGAACTGATATAACCACATTCTTTCTATCATTTGTTCAAGAAGTTCTGCAAACAGTAACAATAACATTTTCATCATTGCCACCTAAAAATAAAACGTCTTCTAGGTTATAAACATCCAAGTGCATTTTAATGTCAAAAAAATTTGAAACTTAAACGTCTAGTACTTATGAATTACCGTACACGTAATTTACCGTATACTTGCACTTGCATTCGATTCCAGGGGTGGGTGACTGGGACTGAGTTAGGTGTTAGGGTGCTTGAATTTGGGGTGGCAGGGGGACTTTGCTCTGTGGAAAATTCTTAACTAGGCAAGGTGTAATACCTTGTTAGGCGTACATTACCGACTGCACGGTCAAGTGGTTAGAACAACAGACTTGCAGTCTGTAATTTTAAAATTTTCTTAGGGAAAACAATTTTTTTTAAATACGAATTGATCATATAAGGTACATATTTTCAAATATTGACATTTTTGCTCTTGCCTAGATTTCGCTCCCCATAAAGCACATATGCTCACTCTGAAAACAGTCGAAAAATCAACGTGCCCGCCCCTTCATCTCATTTCAAAAAAGTCTATCTACACCACTTTCAATACTATGTAATGACGTTTGCAACTATCACTAATTTATACAAGGTTTTAACAACTGATCAAACCCTTTTAGGGAAAAAAACGAAAGAATTGAGAGAAATATTTCTATCGGCGTAGTTTGAAACTTATACTTAAACTGTAAAAGTGCCGCATAATTACAAAAAGAATAGTTGAAGTGATTTGTAAGGAAACAATGACTTAAAAAGAAATTTAAATTTTAAACCAGTTTTCTACTCAACAATCCCATGTTATCCGTATGTCGTTGCATAAGTTATACGATAATCTTACAGAATTTGAAGTTCCTAGTCAGTGAGAGGGAATTTTTATTACCTTTGCTGACCAGAAGATCACTTTGATACACAAATCTAGTGACTTAACTTACTGATACCTAGAGAAATGCATGGCCGATTTGAATGGAAGTTTCAACATACTGTGTAGATTTGATTCAATCTTTTTCTTAATACAAAAATAAATTGTTTGCTAAAACTTCTACTTTAAGGCCTTTAGTCGCTTATTTGGTACACGAAACATCTACATCTACAATTTAAAATAAACACCCAATGCCTTGTTTTTCATTTCTTTGTAGACTGCTCGTGAATCTCAGACCCTTGCAAAGGTGATGGATCGATTGTTCCTCATCTGCTTCCTGGTTGCCTTTTTCTGCCTAGTCACTAGAACGGTCGTCAATTTCAACCACAATCCGGGTGTAAATTTTGATGAATGTGGATTAGTGTTTAATTAAGAGTCATCAGCACATTTATGCTGCCGATGTATGCCCTTTCTGTCAATTCGTCATTCCCAACGTTAACTATATACGAACACTGGTGAATGTTTGGTTCTTTGCGATTCCCTATCTCTAAGTAAAGTCTAGTTCAGAGTGAAATCACGCAAAGAATTTAGTACTACCGAAAAATTTTGTCTCACTCCTTTAAAATATTTAGATGGTCGGCGATTCTAAGAGCGGTGAGGACATCCCCGCAATATTTGAGAATAAGCTCACTGTCTTTGATTTGTTTTTCTTTTGTTGTATTTAATGTTTGAAAGTTTATTAACATGTGACACTTTCTAGGTTTATCGAAACCCCAAAGACTCATATCATAAGTGCACCAATTGTTACTTGAATAGCATCGACGTGGCTGAATTAAAATGAGTGTAGTGTAACTAATGTGGAGCATCGTAACATATTTGGACACTCGATTGCACAAATGAACAAATGTGAGTTCACTTTTTGCATCACAATAAATAGTTTATCAATCATTTTGAACATATTCTATTCTAGTTAGACGTAGTGTATAGGTTTTTCTTTATCTTCATTTAAAACAGATTGAAGAAACATGAATATGTGGTTTACACGTTCGTGATGTCTGATATTCATGTGCATCATGCAAGGCTTAGTTTGAGTAAAGAAATTTCTTGGTAGCGATAAAAAGGGGTGATCTCATAAACATATGTCAAGGCTATATGTAGAAGTGTGCAATGATTGATGAATCATTGGAAATATTGAATTGCCTAAACCAGTGAAAGTAGCGGTTTCTTATGTGTAAAAACGAAACCAGTCTTATGATACACACTGTTTGAATAAACCTCCAGTTTTGAAATTTTGAATTTTTAAATGCATGAATATGTACAGTTGCGAGGAACGTCGAAATTGCACGTCCAAGCCCTGGTCTCTCCGTAAAAGAGTTTGTAAGCAGGTGTGCTGAACGGTAGATGGCCGAACACTTTGCAATAATGTAATGTTCTCTCGGATGCAAATACTTTGTTGTGCATAATAAGTTTTGTTAGCAATTTTCAGTGCTCGTTATCACTTTCGACCCGTTTCCAATCCGAATGTAACTAAAAAGCGGGCCGTTGATGTCAATTCTTGCTCTTTACACCAGGAGCTCACTTTCAACTTACCGATGTAAGTTGACCCAGTTCAACTTGAGGAGAGAATCATACGTCATTAATTGCGCAGAATCATTATCAGTATGAAAAGCATTGGGGCATGGTCCATTACTGCCGGCCCCACTAAAACCAAATTAGTTGAAACTGATGCCGTAAAGTTTTATATAATTTTGTTACTTAATCATTGCACAAATTGTCCACTCTCCAAATTGTCCAGAGTGACTCTTGAAAAGGGGGAACATTCAGATTAATGTGCTAAATTACAAAACGGTATACATGCCGCGTATAAGATCTTGGGAGTGCCATTTACTTCAGTGAAGAGGTATAGTGCGGTCTAAATTTTTGGTAAAAGTTTCATGAAATATCAAATAAGTTACAGCTTAAAAACATTTCTTTTCCTGACTCCTTTACCTTGTGCATCAATTAGTCCGAAATGGTTAGATATTTGAACGAAAATTGCAAAAACGTTCTGTCATGTTTTCAATTGTTAGATTACACTGACAGATCAGAAAACCAAGCACGACTCATGACAGAGGTTTTTTTGGTAGGGGTTGTTGCGGTCTGGGCGTCGAGGGGACTTAGAGAGAGTTTGAAACGACAATGTGTCTAAATATTAGAATCAACAATGCCAGGCGGAAGACCATGGCAGTAAATATAGTAATTACCAATATATTCAACGTGTGTATTTTTATGTCACGCACTGGCATTTCATTAGGAAAACTGTAGTTTGCTTTCGCTTCACGAAAATGTTTAAACCATCTTCTCCTAATGAAGTATGTTTAGCTCGACAATTGAAAATTTATTGATAATTGATGACGCTGTTCTTTCTAAATGCGAAGACGGTTCTACATTCGAACTCGCGGTATCGTAGTCTGACGTGTATCTTCATCTGGCTCGAGCACAGCACATCACAATGGTTGTTTAACAGTTCCCTCCTCCCTATAGAAATGTATTTCTTAGTAACTTACACTATCTTTGTACAAAGCTTAGCTCAGTGAACAGCCTCACTACACTGTGAACCCACACATATGTAACGACAATAGACTATTCATGCACTCAGCATATATAAGGTACGATACAAAAAATCTATGTCCAGTGGTTGTTGCTGACTTTGTTTGCTGGCACAAGAAAATTGGTGAGTCATGGAGGCAAGCCCGCATTGTGGATCAACCTCTTATGTAATAACAAATACGTGGTTAAAGTTACACGCTAAAAGAACCAAAATCGTCTGGCTACGATAGGTGTACAAACGAATAACCCTTGAGGATGCCCAAATCCTTCTTAAGACCCTTAGCGTGAACATTGAGTCGAAGGGTCTATCGTTACTCGCACTTTTTACGAGCTTCCCGAGGAGCAAACCCCGAAGAAATTAGAGTAGAGCAAATGTTTCTGATGCTGTGGTTGGGCAGGCTAAAGTATTGTTCCATAAGGAATCCTTGATAGTGGTCACGTATGGACTCAGTATGGTTATTGAAACGCATATGGAAAGTGGCACGTGTCTCTCCTACAAACTTACCTGAATCAATGACGGAAGAAGTCAAAAGGTAAACTACGACGGATAAATGACAGCAAAGGATGAAGGGGGGGGGGGGGTAATGGTGACAGTGGAGCCTGGAGGTCTGTGGTAACTGTGGAGTCTGGGGATCTGAAGGAACTTCCAGTACTGATGAACCCACAAATTTGCATCTAGGTAAGACATTTTACGTTATCCCCAGGGTTTCTTTGGGGAGTTTTGACGAGGCGAGAAAGTGCTTCTCTGTATTCCAGGAGATCAGGCCGGGTGTATAGGTAAAATTTAAAAATTTAAGTGGTTTTTTCCTTTTATTAATCAATTCGCTTCGTTCGGCTTGTGAAAGACTGGTCACTTGGTTTCCTTGAGAGTTTTACTAAAACGTTTATGTGTAATAAGCATTCTTTTCCTATTTTAAACTTATGTTTGTACATACTCATATCTCCTATTTCCGTACATACTTGTATATACTATTTCTCAGTCAATATTCCTTTACTAGCTGCGTACAATTTGTTTCTTTTTGTGATTTACCAATATGCCAGCCTTCATTGCGACCCTTCTATGTATGCGCGCCTTTTTTGTCACGTAACATAGGTGGTAATTAAGCTTGTAACGCTCATTCAGTCTAGGACGCACTTCCTTTATGGCTTTTTTTTTTTTTTTTTTTTTTGCTTTTAAACGTCAGTTTGCCGTATATACCTGTACAGGAGGGGCAGAAATGTATGTACCTAATATATATAATATATATATATATATATTTATATACCTTTAAAGGTAAGACCTAAAAACTCCGATGAGCTGTTTGTCTCGTTCAGCAGACACTAAACTATTTTAATGCTTGAGACCATGTCATGGAGGAGTGCAACTAAGTTTGCGCTATACACATATACCTAACAACACCCATAAAGCGAAAATGTCCAATGAAATGAGTGGTTTGGATTCTGTTTCATTTTGGGGTATAACTTCATATATATGTAATATGTTTTTTTTTTTTTCTTGGTCGACCTTAGCTTGCTTTCGCCTACCCCTCTGGGGATCCACCGGTGTGAGAAGCCAAGATTAGTGAAAAAACGAGAGATCGGCATATATCAATGTCATTGAAACACGGTCACTAACCCTATAGCTTCCTCGAAGAAGCTTAAAGCGGGAAATTGATATTTTTCTTGAAATAAGCTTGAAAAAGTGATTGTACGTGATACTTTCAATGCAGTTTTAATACAAAATTTGAAAGCGAACGGAGTTTTATTTGTCCAATGGGAGAGAGGAGCCCAGTGCGTCTTCTTTGCTCCACTGTAAAAATTTGCTATAGTTTTACAGTAGGCCTAATTTACGGCATCCTCTACAGTAAGATACTATAGTCGTTTCTACACATTAATTTACTGTAAACAGTGAGCAACAGGGTAACAGCATGTGAATGTACTTCGTGTTGATTGCTTCACTCATGTTAGAGGGATTTACCCTACGTTGAACGCGTACATCTTTCGCCTGTACACGTATCCTATAGATACACGTATACATTTTGGCGTGAAGAATATTAAGCGTTCATGAATATTCAGTGTCTTTCAAGTACAATAGTTAATCATCGGGTGTTTAATTGTCTACGTAATTCCTTCGCGCAATGTTTTACTGCAATTTGATTGTTAAATGCACAAGCTTTCATTATTTTTCCCAACCACCTTTATGGTGAATTATCAACCTTTAAGGATATTCGTCATAACTATCGCAGTTTTGGTGGAAAAACTGCGGTTCCCAATTAAAGTACCCGACTACTGGTTCATTACACTAATTAGCTGCTTCAATGAACAACAGCTTTGATTACAACTCTTGTTCCATAGGAGCCCAACAGTCAGGGGTTAAAATAAGTGCTGGGCAAAAAAGTACTGGCAAAAATGGATCAAATTAGTCATGTTGCATTAAAGGGTTAGATCCCCTTTCATTTTCATCTGAGATAAACTGCTATCAAGTGTCAACCTTCAGGGATTTTGTCAAATGCTGGAATGGACATTTAATTGGTATTGATAACAGTTCTTGACAAGATGGAGGAAAAGATAAATTTTTCGAGATGTTTCAATTTGATTGTATTCCAAGGCTACAATGCACTAATATATTTCATAGTGCAGGGATGCTTAATGTTTAAAACGTAAAAGCTGTATCCACTGAAGACTGGTAATCTCAGAACATAGGAAACGTTACAGCTCAGGCTTCCATTGGTAGTACTTACACAGAGAGCGTGAGTGAACCTCAAATGGCACTGCATCCGTTCCCTGCAACTGTTAAGTATGGAGTAAATTATATCCACAGAAGTCAATCTTACAGTTACTGCTTTTCGTGGGACTGTTTAGATTACCGTATTGTTAATGTTAAATTTATTTAACGGTACACTGCGTGATACTGTAAAATTAACAGGAATTTTGTTTTTACAGTGATACCATTTTCAACACTCTTTGCTGCAAACGGTTTACCATTTGTCCCTCTAACATCTAACTTTTCTGTAAAATTTTGTTGTAATTTACATTAGACATATGGAGAGGTCCCCCCACCAAAAAAAAAAAATTGAGTTTTTGGAACTAGTCCTTTACCTACCTCGAAAACGTGGTTATCGTAATTCAAAAGGTTCTGTCCGCTTTTCCCGCGTTTTCCCCCTTTCCGTGCCCCGTTTTCTTATTTTAGTGACTGAAAAGGCAACATGCTGCAGTGACTTGAATGAGTCGGAATGCTGTGTACAGAATTGTATAATAACACCGGTGTTGTGAAAAGGGGGCGACTTGAATAGTTTCGTGTTAACGTTTACTCGCGAACAACCTTTGTTTACTACAAATAAAGTGAGAGAAAGGTGTGTATCTCTCCTTTTTTAATTTTATGGGACTACATAAAACGGGGTTAAAGCGCGTTTTCACAAATCAATTCCATACTGGTCCAGTTGTAATGGTTGAACCCCCCCCCCCCCCAAAAAAAATATATATATATACATATTACCAACTTTGTAGGAACTATTCGTAGAACCCGTTACGGTCGTTGAATGCGCTGAACATTTCTAAAATTAATGAATATTTAATCAATGGTAAGGTATTAAAAATACGTTGGTTACGTTATAATTAAAAGAATCTTACATTACATAAACTGCAAAATCCGGGTCATTAAACCTCTACGAACTGATTACCACTTTACCAAAAGTGGATGGCATTTACCGTTAAGCTGAGTGTATTTGATTTACACCACCGAAATTAAAAGTTGGCAAAGATGTTTTAAATGTGTTTAAATAGAGTGACTAAGTAAACGGCATTAAAAGGCCTATGCTTTGTTGATTCAAGGTCTTGAAGTATAAAGAAAGCAGAGACCTATTTCCATTTAGTTATTGAATGATGATGCAAATGTAGTAGCCAGCGTTTTCCCTATAATAGTTGCTAAGATAATTAAAAAACGATTGTGACACATTTTCATTTCAGAAGAGCAACGACTGTTATCGTTTTGCAGGTTTGTTAAATAAACATGTTTCAAGGTACTGTTATTGATGATTTCCCAATTTGTGGACGAAAAAAAATATGTGCACACAAACTCGAAGTGTAAAATACACTAGTCCGGCGACATACTGAAAAGGTGAACAATAAATACCACAGACAAACCGATCTCACTGTTTCTTTAATTCATAATGGTTAAATCCACAGTGCGAAAGTAATATATCTTAGAACGCAGATTGTTTCCATGAAAGCTTGTAAGAACTACTTCCTATATTTAAATACAAACAGACAATAAAGCATCGACAGAGTTGCAACATTCTTTCAGAAAAACTTAAACATGTCATATTAAGCAGTAAGCAAAGCTAACAAAAGTAAAAGTAACATTTTTTTTTACAAACGCTCTATACCACGTGCTTGGTCTCACGGTAAGAGCATCCGCCTCTCACACGAAAGGGTTCTATTCCCTGGTGGAGTCATACCAAAGACCCTAAAATGAAACCTTCTGCCATTGTGCGTGATGCTCCGCATAAGCAGTGGAGTAGGGAAAACAAGTCAGTGAGCCACAACTGGAAAAAAAGGCGGTGGCCGGCACGACATCAACCAATATAGGTTGGAAACAAGGCCGTAAAACTCTTACTAACTTTACAAACGCTCTTTACAGAAATCCCTCCAGGACAATTTACAACCGTATCACAATACAGGAATAAGTTGTACATACATTATCCACAGTTTTAGGACAATTTAGATCTTAATTTTAATGAGATGTACACACTTTATTTGTTTTACTCATTTTATGAGAGTATCATTCTGCCATATGATAAATGTGTGATGTGTGGAATAATGGTCAGAGTATTGTGGTTAAATTATCAAAGAAAGAAAATTACCTAACGTTTCAGATTATCCCTTATGTCTCGAATTAAAACGATGTTTTAAGTAATCGTCAACACTATACCTAAATGAAATGTGAGTACACAACATTTTAAGGCTAACACATTTACTATAGAACATCACTTCAACAACAAATAATGGACAAGGGCACCATGTTAGCATAATGTATGACATACATTCGTGGAATAGATACTTTTTAATTGAAGCAAGTACAAATCCAAAGTCACTGAAGCGGAAAAGCGTAAATATTAGCGCCGATTGAATCCAAGTTTCGATGGAATACGTACCGTACTTGAAGCAAAAAGCCTGCCATACTCACGCTTGAATGTCAAAATGTTCCGTCACCAACTCAACTTCATGGGTTGTATAAGAGCACCAACAGACCATTTCAACAACAGACCATTTGACCATTTTGCACATGCGTTGTTTAAGCTGAACCGTGTCGATGGATTTTAGCGGTAGATCAGCAGCGTGTTAAACATTTTTGCTGGCATGGCCGTGGAGTCAGTGCCAGTGTAATCCTGCGTAGGGTCTTTTAAGTATGGGACTATTTAATAAAGGATTAAGTGTTTGAGGAAGTAAATGGAACTGCGTGACAGGTTTTCATTCTTTGAGAGCAGGATTTTCTGTAAGTCTCAGGTAGTATGTTACTGATATTGGAACACGGCTAAGTTGGGGAAATCGGGGAAACGGTCGAAAATTCCACTTAATGAAATAGTTAAGATAACTGCGTGGCAGATGAGAAATGTTGGTATGTTCGTTCACAACTTGTTGACACGGAAGGGTATCGCACAGAAGAATTCTTTGCCCAAGCCAGAATAGAAGACACAAATTACCATACGTGATGAACTGAGCACCGTAAATCAAACAACTGCAGCTGTAGTCTTCAATTAAATAGAGCATAATTGTCACGTATCTTTATTTGAATAGCTTAAAGAAGCAAACATGTATCATGACTTTGAGATCAATTTTCTTAAAATTTAAATCTTTTCTATTGTAAAATTTATTGAATAGTTATTGAATATATAAGAACATCGGAATGATTATTTACAACAACATAGACTGTGTGATTTATGATCGGTGTCCTAGTTCAATTCGCACCTGATGTTTAATATAGCACATCCTTGGAAGTATGTTTAAGTGTGAACATGAATCAGATCTCAGTTGTTGGGCTCGAAAGAAAAACAATCCCTCTTCCTCTGTACATATGGTGTAACATATGGTATAACCATCATTTCCAATAGCAATGCGGATTGTTGGTTGTTGAAGTGCATATTTCGAAATATTAGCATCTCATTGAAAGTTATACAACGTGTAAGGAGTTTGCAATAATAAGAAATCAAGCTACTTCCTTGAATAAATGGGAAAAACCATACCTTAAGTTAGCCCTGACAATAAAACTCAGAAGAGTGACAATGTCGAACTTGTCACTATAAACATACCCCACGATTTTTTTTAAGCCTTTGACGAACCATACTATCTTTGAACCAGGGATGATTGAAAATCTTCCAAAGACCAATTTATTCAATATGTAGGGAAATTATCTTTTCTATAGGATTTTACTCAATTCATAGTTGGTTGGCTCTAATATATGTTCACATTACAATCGTGATCTAACTACGCTAAAGGTTAAATTAAATGACATACGCTGAACTCTTTTATTGACTTAACAATTTCATCCTTAAAGTCCACAACCACCACATTAAATTTATGGAGTTAGAAATCGTTGTGTGCGAATGAGACGTCTGGTGTTCGACTAAATTCTACAACCGCTTGAATAGCAGAAACGGAGAAGGCAACCAAAAAGCAAATGAAAAATAGTCTATCCATTACCACGGCAAGGGTGCGATTTTGTACGTGCACCTACAAAAAGAAGCAAAGACGGAGGGTTTAAGAACTTATTCACAACTTCGCGAGACATTTAAACGTGGATCTGACGTAAAACTCATGCAGTTCATTTTTCGCAAAAGTTGCTAAGGAAGACAAAGTACAAAATTCTCAACACAATCAAAACATCGCAAATATTCTTGATTTATGTACAAAGTATTTTTATCTCAGGAAGGAACTAAGGTTGGTCGTAAAAAAGATTCAAGGCGCAAATATCACTCTTAAACGACTATTAAATAACGGAAAAGGAGAAAGGTAAAAAAATAAACGAAATATTTGTTACCTGTTTTGTAGTAGCTGAATCATGCTTGACTGTCATTGGATGTACGTCATATTCCTTCACTCTTTCATCTTCTTCGTCTTTTGGTTCAAGATTGTTTTGATTAAAAGTGGAATTTGATGAATCAAACTGGATCGATCCGATTGAGGTCTTGTGATCAGTCGTAGAAACGAAAAGATAACATGGCAGGCAATCCATGAACACCTTTTTCACCCACCCGTACCTCAAGATTTTTGGGGCTTTGTCCATGCAAGCTACATTTATGTTGACCAACGACAATGGTACAACAGAGCAAGCTAAAATAAAGTTAATTGCAAGGTAGTTACTCAGTATTGGAGATTGTTTACTTGAAGTTGGCAATGTATCTGATATTAGTAACTGAAAAACTGTTAGACCGAGGACCATTGACACACCCAAGGAAATTCTTTCCCCGCTTTCTGGGGCTGCTAGAAAAGTAGCAAAAGCCAAACAGCACATAAAAGTTGACGGGATGATGATATTAGAAACGTAGTAACTTGGGTTCCTTTGTAAGTATAAAGAAATACAAACGCTAGTGAAATAGGAAAGATTTCCGTCTTTGTTGGGATCGTAGAAGGGGTTAACGTAGCTTTTGACAGTACTATTCAAAAGGTCCCACTGTAAGCTTTCAAGCTTAGGGGGATTATCTGATGGATACGCACTCAAGGCCATATCTTTATACAGTTGGTTTACGGGTAAGAAGTAGAACTGGCAAACCTGGGTGTCAAATGGAAAGTAGCGAACTCTGTGGAATCAAATGAGAAACGCATTGTGTTAAAGGGCAATTTAGTCATCTTGAGCAGTCACGGCCGTATTGTGTATCCCAAGAACTCTCTTTTGAATTTTGTAGATTTAAGCTGATTTGCATTATTTTGATTCATCTAATTTTGATGTAAGTCAAAGAGCATTAGCCAGCTGAGAAATACCTCTACACGAAAAATGTATTTTCGGGGTGATGATGAATTGGCTCCATAGCCATGTATAACGTTGTTCGAGAAAAACCATCGAAGCATCACGTGAAAGACTATTTTTTTCTCAGACGCAATCATGACTACCGTATCCTAGACATATCTTTATCAACGTGCACAATTTTATGCACATACTTTAACCTTTCAGGTTATTGGAATATATTTTTTTCTTCTCTTTTTCTTTTTTAAGGGGAAAACTAGCACAGAACAGTGAAACATGCCAAGTAAACAACCGTAAAAAGCGGCGGAAAGTTACTTAAAGTTAGACGAAAGACAGACTTTAAAGTAAAGTATGTGGAATGTCAAACATTAATGTTATTTTTGGTGGCATTAAAAATTTGAGCTAAAGTAAAGTAGCAACAGAATTAAGAGCGGAATGCATACATACATACATACATTCATACACACATACATACATACATACATATACATACATACATACATACATACATACATTGAAACTTTTATAAAGCGCAAATTCCATTTGATCAGGGCGCTAAGAAACCAAGAAAAATAATACCAGCAAAACACAATCAACTAAATAAGTCTTCAGCTGTTTTTTGAACAGCGCAATAGATTTGGAATTCCGTATGTGAGAAGGAAGAGAGTTCCACAACATTGGACCTGCAATGGAAAATGCCCCCTCACCTACTCGCGTCTTGGAAGGAGGTCAGAGGAGTATGGCCCCGTCCATTGCAGACCTGGTAACAGGACCAGATAAAGGTGTGGTTTTCCTTTGAAGCATATTAGAGGGATAGGCTGGAGCCAAATCATTCAAACAGTTGTAAACATATAAACAAAATTGAAATTGGATTCTTCGCGAATAGGAAACCAGTGAAGAGCACGTAGTAGAGGTTTTGGGCTATCTAATCTACCTGCCGAGAAAATAAATTTAGCACAACGATTTTGCAAGGACCGAAGGCGATTATGGTCCTTTGATGAAGCACCATATAAAAGGGCATTACTGTAATCAAAACGTGATAGGAGAGAAGTACGCACAGCAGAATGACGAGTATCAAGGTACCGGCCAGTACGAAATAAATTTCTTAGATGATAATTACAAGATGAGACTAGGCTGTTTACCTGTTTCGTCACTACAACGTTTGAATCAAATGTAATCCCTAGATCACGAATTTCACTAGAGGAGTTGATATGACTGGCTCCAACTTTTAAATGTAGCGAAGGAAGTTTTTGAAGACGTTGTTTTACACAGCTATAATAAACTCAGTTTTTCATTATTAAATTTAATCTTATTTGAATTCATCCACAAACTAATGTCAGAAATTCAGTCTTGCAATTTATGCAAGGTCAATTCTGCCTCACCAGACATGATAGAACTGAATGGTACATACAGCTGAGTGTCATCAGCATAAGAGTGAAAATTTACATTATGATTTTGCATTATGCTACCCATCGGTTGAGTATACATTATTTACAAAAGACGCCCCAAAACTGAACCCTGTGGTACCCCACACAACATCATTTGATCAGAAGAGACACCATTGATGTTCACATAAGACGTTCTAATTTTCAAATAACTTGCAAAACACCGAATTACATTACCAGTTACACCAAAGTTATTGTAGAGACGTTGAAGTAACAATCCATGATCAACTGTATCGAACGTTGCAGACAAATCAAGGAGGACAATGAAATCTACCCCCCCCCCCGTCCACAGCACTTAACACATCAGACTTGACTTTAAGTAATGCGGTGTCAGTGCTACAGTTTGACTTATAAACTGATTGGTACACTTCATCCAAGTTATTTGCTTGAATATGAATCTTAAGTTGCATTGCAACAACTTTCTGCAGAGCGGAATGAGCAAAACAACAATTTTAAATTACGGTTAGTCCCGCTTTGTTTATGCTACACAATCTGTTTGCAGCACACGTGTGGTCAGTCAGCCATCTTGAAACGCAATGCATGATGGTAGCTAGCATGCAGCACTGCGATACGAGATCCAACACAATGCCATGCATCGGGCGTGCACACACGTAAGTGATGCAAAAATATGTACATATAATGAATAGATAAGCAGAACAAAGACACAGTATTCTTTATAGCATTTTTAGTGAATATAAAAGGATTGCAAGAAAGTTACCACTAAATTTTGGGAATTTTTTTTTGTTCTCTCTCTTTCAAATGATATTTCAACATATTCTAACCTTGAAAACGGAAAATGAGCAGTTTTAACTTCTCAAGTAAGCATAGACGTACGAGGCCGGGGTACAGGGGGAGGGACACCCTCCCTCCCAATTCGGGCAAAAACGGTTGGTCCATTCGGGCAAACAAAATAAAGGGTGCCATTATTCTGGCAAAATTTGCCCTTGACCTCCCCACAAAAAGTTATCCCCGTACACCTATGCAAGTAAGTACTCAATCCTTCGGTATTCTCGAAAAGATTACGAGACTCTAGACTCTAGCAAAAGTTCACTTGCTGACAATCTTTATCTACTCAAAACGAGTTTCTTTTTAATACTCATCTTTCTATTTTTCTTCAATTGAAAAAATGCTCAATTACGTAAGACTATTAATAAGAATTATTGGCATTTTTAGCGTGTGTCCTTTTTCGGTTTGTTTAGGCTCGCTCGAGTACGGTCTCCATGAATGTATATCACCGTGAATGCTAAGAGGGTTATGATTGCACAATAACGGTCACAAATGTGAGGTCTGCCTTCCAACTGTATGAGGTATGGATAAAGGTTTTTGGTGGTGATTTTTGATGATTATATCTTATTCGGCCCTTTTGCCTTTGTTTTGATTGCCAATTACTACGTAAGGAAAATATGATGAAACAATTTTCAAATGTTAATATTAGAAATTCACGTTCTTTAACAATTAATGTTGTGTCAAAGTTGAAGTGAGGGTGGTGATTTAATGCTTCGTGTGTCTTATCTCATTTAAAAGTCCGGATGCCTTTACAAAATATCTACGGAGATAGTGTTACTTAAGTTGCTTTATGTGCGTAACGTCTGACATCACATGGCACCACTTTATCTCTCACGATAGTTCCTATATATTGCATCAATAAAACCAAAATAGGAACTCAAATCTGAGACAATTCTCTTTTCGACTTTTCAGTGGAATTTCGGTTTTCGAAATTTTAAGTGGAGGATCCTTAATTACTTTTCACGATTATTTCGGCGAGATTTGCGTGTTTAAAAAATGACATTTGTCTCCGTGAAAATGCACATTTAGGTAGTATGAAAAATGTACATTTATCTAGTATGAAAATTTCGAACCTTCATATCTGCGATATTCTGCGTTCAAAAACCCATTGGTATGGAATATGGACTTCGAAATAAAAGAAATCGTCTTTTTGGATTACATGGTTCATAACTGTTTTTCCCATATTTGTATAATGAATCTTTCCGTTAACTGTTTCCTTACTAGTGCAATAGATTCATTACTTTGATTGTACTGACAATAAAAGATGCTCCTAGATAATGTGTAACTGACTTACTGCAATGGACAGTGAGTTGACTGCACAAAGGGTGTTCCAAGTTCAACACGACCCTCAGACCAAAGGGTTATGGAACCCGTATCTCGTGAGATCACATGTAGAGAATCTTCAGATACACTAATTAAGATGGAAAGGACAAAAAAAAAAAATACATTTACGGTTTTGGAAGTACATGTTGAAAGGTTTACAGCTGTATTTTCGTGCTGTTAACACTTAGAACCTGTAATGTCATTACATAAGCCGCCGGTTCTTTTTTTGCTGAACAAACTTTTGGCAGGAATGATTTCTATCGCTAAAATATCTGACACCGTTCCAAAGTTGTAGTCATAAAAGTCAATGATCAGTAACGTGCTCACCGTACAGATAGTTTATGAAGTGCACATCTAAACAAGTAGCATAATTTTTATCAATGACCATTGGTAATTACTTAGGAAGACCCCTCTACGAAAGGCTAAGGGGAAAATGTAATTTGATTGGCATTTTGACATTATTAAATATAAGGCTAACTTCGATCTTTTATGTCTTTAATGGCTGAGAAAAAGTAAAACAATAAAATCCGTGTATTGATAAATCTCCGCCATACACATCCTACAGTTTTCTATTGAAAAGAATTTATCCCAGAAGCAGAATCAATACGTTTGGCTTAGTGGGCGTTCATCTAATTCTAAACCAACAAACGTTTTCAGATGACTTTGTGCTTAAAATATAAAAAACAAAACATACGAATTGCTGAGAAAAATTTTAGGAGTCCAAATCTCGTCCACATCTAAGACAATATTATTAAGGTCGTCAAACTCTGAAGGATCCCAGGATAAACGCATGTCTTGCCATTCCTTAAATAATATCAAAATTAGAAGAAACAAGTAAGGTCAAGAAACATATAACATTGCTGTGTCCTTGCAATAAGTAGTCACTTACGATAACCACATGTTTTGTCCTACGGTTATCGTTTTTTAAATAAAAACAGTTTTTTCTCTTATAATATTTTTGTAACAAGTTAAATGATCTGATGAGCAATGTGATCATATTTTGGAGGGCAAGCGCTTATTTATTTAGAGCTCTCCACGTCCCGAAATAAATAACAGATCGGACTAATAAGAAAATAGTCAAGAGCAACATGAATGTTGCCAATTTCCTCGGGGTTCATGTTGTTATTTACCTGTTGGTGATAAGAAGTTACTTAGTACAAGAAAAAAATATTTTTAACTGACTCTATCCAACAAGAAAGCTCATATGACCAGATTTTATGTGGAACAAATGCCTTATATTCTTAAAAATTCTAGGCAGAACGGGTTGAGCACTTACAGCCTGGGTAAACGCTGGGTGAATTTTTGTTAAAGCTGGGCAAACACGGCGAAAGCTGGGCACGTGTAAGGTTATTGCCAATTAGTTGGACGAAATGAGCATGTGCAGTACTGCTAGTAGTCAAACAACTTTCTGGTCTTAGACGAACGACACCAAAGGGAAGAAATTGTGACGACAAAGCCTATTTCATGTAGATAAGGTACTTTCAGTGATAGTTTTACAGGGGAACACTAACGT
The DNA here is from genome assembly GCA_037179385.1 of Holothuria scabra. Lineage (NCBI taxonomy): Eukaryota > Metazoa > Echinodermata > Holothuroidea > Aspidochirotida > Holothuriidae > Holothuria > Holothuria scabra. The sequence goes on from CM074193.1 coordinate 38,895,970, forward strand.
GTATCTCTCAAGGTAAAGTTTCAAAATGTTTCTCGGTCATTTCTGTGAAGTGAAAGACACAAAATGTCCAAAACTGAGGTACAAAGCTGAACACGGTACTGCAGATCCAAGGCTTATGTTAGGCTTACATAAGGCTGGGTAACGTTACGTTACTTTGTCGAGTGTGTTTAACGTTAGTTTATGACCAGACAGGAATTGTTCACAGTTCCTCACAAAAATAAGAAAAAAGACGTTTTTAGACCGATAAAATGATTTTTTAGTGTATTGTAACTAAAAATTAAAGATTGAAATACCTTTCCTGTACTTCGTTTGTCTCCGTGACTTCGAAGTAACTAAATGCCAAACGTTTACCCACATTTTACCCAAAGCTGGGTTCGTATACCACCACACCAACATCGGGGTAAAGTTTGCCCCAAGGTGGAGTAAAAACTGTTGCTCAACAAATGGGCAAAACAAATTACCCATCAAAGGGCCAAATGTTTTTAAAATATATGGGTAAATATAATTTCCCAGATGTTGGTGTGGGGATATACGAACCCAAGGTTGAGTTAAAGTTGGGTAAAATTTGCCCAATTTTTTAAAGAGCGTACGCCTTTATACCATACCAGTAAATTTAAGCTCCATGTACCAGATATTCGTCCCATACTACAAATAGAGGCTAACATATTATGTTTCAGTAGCTATTTGTTGATATACTTGTTTTGAATCTTCAGCTATGTCTGACCTCTTAAACGGCATATAATTTATGATCACCTTATGTTTGTTACGTTTTGCAAAAAGCTGTATATTATTTAACAAACAGCAAATTTGATGTATACGTAATTCGAACATAGCAGGAATTCTCACCAGATTGATCCACGAAGCAGTTGTTATTATTTCATCACGCTCATTCTAGATAAAATAAATTAAAAAAAGAATTGAAATACAGCATCATCCAGTGAGAGATAGACTTGGTCCAAACGTATTTTCCCACGAGACAATCTCCTCCAAGAGGAAACAAAGAAAGATGTATGAAAAAGAGGTATGTAGCACATCTGTGTGAGGTTTTAGAGTAAGCAGCCCATCATTATTTTGAGAAGAACTGTGAGCTTGAAATGATATTTCGTCTTTAGATAGCGAAATGTATGGTAAGCTGTACAGAGAGTTCGGCTCCACATTTTGTGTCAGTGATGCAACTTTTTTTTTATCTCTGCATGAGTACATCTTATCGCAAAAGGGAGGAAAATGAAGCTCTCTGTATACACAATTCATGATGCTGGAAACGAGTTGCAAGTTTTAGCCATCTCTAGTTGACCACTCTTAATCCAGAATCTATCAGAGAACTTGCTGTTCAGGTGTCTTGAGATCAATAAAGTTAAAGGGGTTTGAACCCTTTTAAAGACTGTTTGGTCAATAGAGTAGGTTTGTTTCTAAAAGGGATTAACTGATGCAATTATAGAGATAAGCTTTACCCGGGAAAAAGCCTTTTCCTCGGGTAATATTGGCTAAAATGTCCTATTCAATTCTAGCAGCATGTGATATGTTCAGGTTTCACATCTAATAATTTGATTGACAGCAATAGGTAGCAGGTCTGAAATTAGTTAAAGTAACATTTGTCACCTATAAAATATAACGTCATCTAAGTTTTTAATAACATCCCAGTGTGCGAAAAAAGTAGAAACTTAAACGTCAAGTACAAGTACACGTTTATTTTCTTATAATCCCCATGTTTTCTCACCACCATTACCGTATAGAGACTTTGCAATTACGTCACGGAACCGCCATACTGGAAGACATTCATGCAAAATACACGTGGCTTTGTGCCGAACGCACTGCACAGTGTGCACTGTGACATGCACGATGAATACAAATTCAACGAGCAAGCGCGTCCCGTATGTTTACTACGTAGTTACATGTACTCCAACATGGCCGCCGGAGAGTATTATGACGTCATGTGAAAAGCCTCTATACCTGCAGCTCTATTCGATTCCAGGTATTGGTAACCGGGATGGAGTTATGTGTTACAGTGCCTGAAATTGGGGGAAGGGTGACTTTTTCCTGGTGTGAGGGAGGGGAGTTCTTGACCAAGCCAGGTGTAATTCTTTGTTTGACTTCTATTTATTAAAATTTTTACTTTGTCTCTCGATACATGCAATTTTTGTTTCTCATAGGGAAGAATACTTCCTAATAAGCACTTAAGTATTTCTAGGTGCACCCACACCATTTGTTATTTATCTGCTAACATTATTTAAGGATTCGCCTCGTCCGTTTTTTCCAAATTTGGAGTCGTGACGGTTTATTCATCAATAATATAGGCCAAATGCAGCTTATTCTTATTCTACAACCCAAAATTGTTCAAATTCCAGAAAAGTAGCAAATAGGCCATTTTCACCAAGAGCGTTGATTTGGCAGTCAGTTTGGCACTCAATGGTTCCAGCTACTGAGAGATCGGGTTTCATGATGGTTTCTGGTATCACCATTTCTTTTATTTTTATTTTTTCGGCGCACAACTAAATGGCCAACTTTACTTTGTTTAAATACATAACATACATAAGCCTGTGTGGCATTATAATATTACCTAACAGCACTTGGACTTCATGTCTTTGGCAAATAAGCTATTTCACGATTATTTTAATATTCTTCAATATTTTAATGAAATGAATCATTTAAGGAATATTTCTCGTGACAAAGCAAAAACCACTTTTAAGCGGAATTCTAAATTTATCGATTTTTGGAATTAAGGTAAACTTAAGGCTCTCAGCTCAGAAAGTGCAGAACGCGCTTTCTTCAAAAAGAGTTACAAGTCAACAACTCTATGCTGATCTCATGTAACGTTACGTTGACATCTTTGCAGACGACATGTTCGTATTGCAACACCGCAAACCTAATCAAGATTGAAGATTAAACACCCGAACCTATATGTATAATAATAACAGTAAATGATGACATGTTGGTGACATCACAAGGATTTGTGGAATGTGGAAGAGAGAGCTAGATGTGCGCTGCTTTTTATCATAGAACGAGTTTTTTTACAACCGATGCCTAAGTTAGACCTAACCTTAGGTCTAGCTAACGGTATGGTGAAGGACTGTTAGCCTACTCCCTATTGTTTAGGATGTAACGTTTCGGTTTCTGGACAGTGTTTGTTAAACCTAAAGTTAGGCTGTTCCTAGTGGAATGAAAGTGTTGCTGACTGTAGCACTAACGCTAAAGAATATCGCCGTCAAAAAGAGAATACCACTCATACAAACCTTCTGAGAGGTTTCAATTTGTAACGCTGAATTAGGATATGCTACACAGGATTAGGAACCTTATCTGGAGGCTGACTGTTAAGGTTTAGTTTCATTCCTGTGTGCGAGCAGTGCTACTTACTACTGTTTCATTGTCATACTGTCATTACCTCATGGTTCGGTTGACAGGGTTAAAAAGAACTCTGCAAATGAATTTCATTGTTGGTTGCTCTTTCATCATACTATACTCCAGATATTTTTTCTCTGACAAGCGCAATTATGATGGCTGTAACAGCCGCATTAGATGGCTCAGAAATTAAGTCAAAGCAGGGAAGTTGAACATTCATCTTGGATAGAAGCAAGCATAGCTACAGTGTGTATACTCTATTGGGCAGCATTGCTCAGTATATTTGCATTGGTAGTTTTTGACAAAATTTGTGTAGGTCTGGTCTGTAGCAACGGGGGCAGTCTCAGTGCCCTTCAGATATACTGTGCTGACAGTGATTTTTGCATGTAAATGAGTTACTATCCGTTATTCCAAAAAAGACAAATGGTCATATGGACCGTTAGAGCCAATCAGAATCTAGGAAATGAAAGAACGGTCAGTCAAATGAATGAATGAATGAACGAACGAACGAACAAACAAACAAATGAGTAAATAAATAAATGAATTAAACGAATGGATGGATAAATGGATGGATGTTTTAATGAATAAAGATATTCAAATATTGGTAAGAATTACCCAGCCATTCCCCTCTTTAAAGATACCAAATCATATTTTTTGGCGTTGCATTTGTTTTTCAATTTAAAACCGTTTTTAACCTATTTTTTAGAAATGTGTTACCCTGAATTGTATTCCGTCCATGAGTATTGACTTTGACTCGATAGGAACCTGACAGAACCCTCTGAATGAAATCAGTCCTCACGCGTCTAATGCGAAATTTCTACAATTAGATTTCTAAGCAAAATATATCCGCTTTTTAGAATTAAATATACTAGGACAGAAAAAATACTTACAAGGTTCACCATCGTGTAAACTTGCATTTTTAGCCTTACGTGTACTGTGTCGTTTGGATTGAAAACAGGACGAACTCTTTGGTTATAGTTCCCTTGATTAAACAAAACGTCATGGAGTCGTTCTTCTCTACTTTGTGGGAATGTTCTCATCGTTTCTGCAAAGATATTATTTAACAACAGTGATAAGAAACAATCTGGGAGGCAGGAGGAAGACGAAAAATATATAAGCAATATTGATTACAGGAAGAACAACCGACATTTTAATATAACCGTATAGTAAGTCAGACTGATATAAATTTGACATAATCTAAAGTAAAGTTAATCTTTTGCAGACTTCAAAACATTTGGCCAATCAACTTTACCTGTAGTGCACAGAGTAGAAACCACGAAAACGAGTGTCATTTGAACTTTAAACGCAACCGTCTCCATTACAAATAACATACCACGTTGAAATTAAGCTTGTTGAATCCAATGCAACTAGGACGATTATGCCTTTTGAGATAAAATAAACTAAGGCAAAACTCTGCTTTGCACCATGTTTAGTCAAGTCATGGAAATAAGTCTTTCAGGAAGATGAATTCAAAACTACTTCATATATTTGCATTTACTTAGAGGTCAACTGAACTGAGGATGGACTTCAAAGGTAAATGCTCTTCAGCCACTTCAAATGTCACTCAAGATTGTTTATCAAAGACTTTTTGGCATGCTTGTTTGATAACTTCACCATGCAAAATCCCTGAGATATTTTGAGTTTCAATTAGCTAATACATCGCATAATGTTCAGTCAATGAATTTTGTAGAAGATACACTGGGGATGTTGGCTGAGATTCATTAAACCCCTTTAAGTGTCGTAATTGCTCATCGATATTTCTCATTAGGTGAGTTTACAGTGTTCCGAAAATGGAATGATGAAGGCACACACAAATCTTGAATGGTACTAATTGCAATTTTGTGCTACGCCAGCTCTGCGTTACATATATCCTTTCCGAGTTATACAGTACACTAGCTGTTGCCATTGAACGATGATCTAGTCGACAGTTGAGTTCGGGTATGTATACACCATGAGAAATATACCAGTAAAAACGAACGTGTCAATTCAATTGTAACTACAGTCATTGTTCAAAAACTTCCATCATGTAAAACTTAAATTAATTGCGAATAGACTAAGCAGTATCCTTAGTATCCTTTTCAGCCGATGGGTACTAGCCTATTTAAAAGAAATTTCTTGATGGGCTTCTGTCATTTTAATGTATCGATTGTATTCTATGTTACAGTTTGGGATTAGGTTATGGCTTAGCACTATCGTTCGCCAGTTAGGAAATTTCTCTTTAGACAGTGGGCATTGACCCTCTGATTCTTCATGCAAGTATATATTGATAGTCTCCCTGAGTTTAAAGTTATCTAGGTCACCGCCACTTAAATGCAGAATGCTTCTAAAAAGGAAAGCATTGTAATACTAAAGAAACCATGAATCCATCAAAGGAGAACAGGGAAAGTAGTTGTGTTTTCATACGTGGAAAGTGTCCCCTGTTTTCCGAGCGAAAAGCTAGCTGATTACGTAGATAGCTAAACATGGTTTAATATAAGCACTTGGACATTAATTTATCTGTTATTTCAGAGTAGGGATAATCACCGTAGGTTTTGGAGTAAAAATGAGTTTTCCCAAACCCATGTAAATGTAGAAATAACATTTAGGCTTTCGGAGGATGAAATTGTTCTTTCAACAAATTATGTACCAATAAAAATGGGAAGTTTCTTGAAAATTGGTGTTTAGAGGGCAAGAGCAATCACCTTAACTTTAGGTAGTGTAGTAGACAGTCCTGTTTTATGACTGGCTGTCAGGAGTCATGCGACACCATTTTTTTTTTCTCCCCAAATATGAAATTTCCCGAAAACTATTGGTTGGTTTACCTTGAACATGCAATATTCAAGTCACAAAATATGATGAAATAGATTAAGCTGTTGCCTCTTTAATCAATTTGAGGGCACTGCTCATGACCTTTAACAATTCGTATTCCATCACATTTTGAAGCTGTTATAGGGATGGATGATCCTTTAAGATATACTCCTGCCACAGTAAATGTGGACTTCTAATGCCTACGCGAAATAAAATGATATAAGTCCTTACGGTAGACCACGAGTTTACTCACCAATTGGACAGCCACTACTTATCACTTTCACTTTCATCGTGCGACTGAAGAATGTGAACTACGTTTTCATTGCAAATACTGGGTTCATACGTAATCTAAGGGTATTTATTAACAAGGGACCAATGTCTAATACATAACCTCTACAAAATTTCGGCCAATTTGAAAGCAAGAGCAAGGTACACAATGGTTCAGTCTCCGACAGTCAGGAGCTGCACTATGGCGACATCATTTTACGATTTTCGAAACCTCAGAAGAGGTTTATTTTCCCTCGCAATTCTCTAAAAGTTAATAGGAACAGCAATATTTTTGTTGCTGTAGGAACATCAATTCACATTGAGTTAAACTATGCAAATGTTGGCGTCACAAATTAGTGACATGTCGCCTATATCTGAGATTCATTTTCAACTTTCAGAGTCGTAAAGTGAAGGTAAAAGTTACCAAGTTGCCTATTGAACCGCCTCGCTTAAAGGGCCAAACCTCTCACCCCAAACTACAATTTTGTAACGGGGGTACCGAAACTCTCAATTGGCTCAGCTCTTTGATTGACAGCTTATTCAAACGATGCAGAGTACCAAAGCTTATATTACACAGAAAGAACGGTACTGAGATTTTTTTATTAGTTTTTCTATACTCACCTTGAAGCAATAAACTGAGCTTGTATCTGGATGAGGATAAATATCAGAAAATTGGGGGAGGGGCTTAAGTAAGAAGGTTAGGAAAATTGGTACTGTGTGGGGTGAGAGAACTGGGCCTTTAAGCATACACACTGTTCATCCAGTTAGCAACATGCTTGCGGTCCACCAGCGGACCGCTAGCACTGAATCTGGCGATACGGCCAGCTTTTCTACGCTGTTCGGCCGTCGGATAAACGCTAAAGAACGTCAGTGGTTCACTAACGGATCAACAGCTGTAACAGACTTGTAGTATAGGGCTATTCTATCATTTTAAAGAGGGAGACTTTTCGTTCATCATGATATTTCACTCATTTCCTTTATTGTCAATTATGCAAGAGAGGTAGCTGAATGGAGATGTTTGTTACAATGGCCCCAAAGGAGGTAATTACATGGTGTCGATGCCAGTGCAGTATTAAAACGCCTTCAAACTGTAGCTGGTAATAATCATGCAAAATGGCCTCCAGTTTCAACCTTTTCAGCTTTATTACAGTCCAAAAGTTCAGTCCAATAGTAATGGTTAAAAGGATAAGACTCTTATCAGGTAACAGCTCTAAAAAGTTTTCCAAATGTCAAAAAGTAAAAAAAAAAAAAAGACGTGTAAATCCCGCATGGTCTGCTGCATGCGGGATTTACATGGTCTGCTGCATGCAAAAAGGAATGTAATTCTTCAGCAATGGTTAGGCTTTCAGCAACGGTACCTTAGGCCGCTTTACAACGGTTAGGCATTCAGTGTCTCTGAGAACTTGTCTGACCAACAGTCAAGAATTCACTGATTGTTTACATTAGAGGTAAGTTCAAAGAACAGTATTACGATCAACACTCCACGACGCCAGATATGTGGCTGATAAAATATCACTTGACGAAAGAAGTGTTCCTTACAACTGATTTCATTCAACCAACAACTGTATTCAGAAGTTACTATACCAATACACTGACCGCCAGCAAATGGTATATCCAATATACTGCCTTTGCTTGTGAATAGCCTATACAGACGAACTCACTCCATCAGGAGCTTCACACTACAATGAAAATGCCTTTGAAAGCCCCTTTGTTTTGAACAAACAAATATACTGACCAATCACAATGGACTTCCTGGATATTATTGTTAATGCATGAGCTCAGCGCTTGAAGTAAAACTACGCATGACAAGCTGACCTGTTTATGTGGAACCATTTTCATCAGAAGTTTTAGGCCTAAAAGTATCACTAAGTTATTAAAAGTCATTGGAAGTGGGTAGTTGATAGATTTCGTAAAAAGAGAAACATGTACTTTGTGCTAAAAATTTGCACATAACCCGATTTCGTTAGTGCGCCCAGTAAAGGTACTTGTGGTGTATTTAAAAAGCGCGCGTTTTATTCCTTTAGATTTTTTAATCGCGTTAGGGGGTACGTTGAGACTGATTCTGTGCACCACATAGGCAGGCCTGCCCTAAAAAGTAGCAAACTGTAGTCAGAGAAAGTGCACACAAGAAAAAAAAAGTGTAACATAATAGAAAATAAAAAAAAAAAACTGCAAGCCGATAGAACTGTGTTTAAAACGAATGGATTACCAACTAGCAAACTTCTCTTCCACCAAAAGAGCAAATTGAAAATAACTAAATCCAAAGATAGGAGTAATTAAGAGATATCATCTTGTTTCCTCGAGGTATATCTACGAAAAAAGATTAAGCGGATTAAGGTCAATCAAATTACATGACATTGTATCTACAGAAAAATAATAAGACTTTGTATCGCGCATTACCAGATTTATGTAACTAGATAACCATTCGAATTAAAGTAAATATTACTTTCATGTTGGTGGACAAGCGTAATTGCACAAACGTATTTATCTTAAGATCAAACTCAAAACTGGATTTTTAAAAGGCTGGATCATGATTTTCCTACCGTGAACGTGTTGCCAATGTTAGTTGTTGTTGGATATACCAGGAAAAACCCATTTTTACAATTATTAACATGAAGCCCTGTAAACACATTAAGTACAGCTACGACTAGTACTCTTAATTAATTCAACCCATTTGTTGACCGACCGAATGAGTTTAGAAGCTTTAGATCAACTTGAACGATGTAAATTAAATCGTATGGGATAAAGAGTGTGAACAGATGAAGCATATATTTTCTTATATTCTCCTATTTCGAAGGGTCTTATTGAGAAAACCACTCGTACCACATCCATGTATGACAGGTCCAAACGACAATTATGCCTATTTTCTTCAGGAAACTTGTCTGTTGGTCCTACTTTAAAAAAAACGACAAAGTACGACATACAATTACAACAACTACAACGGTATACAGTTTGGAAAAATGGCTTGATATGTAGTTTTGAAGATGTGTTACATTGAATAAATAACTGAGACTGTGACAAGTTGAACCAGAAGGCAAAAAGGCTTAAGTGATTCCTTGCCGAAATGATATTTTTGCTTTTTGACCGCTGAAGAGCTCAGATGATATTTCCATTTAATGTCAGCATTAATTCCATTTATCGTCAGCGTTAAATAGAATTTATTCTTGCATTGATTGTTTAATGCTGTCATTATATTGATTTAATGCTGGCGTTTAACTCACTTAATGCTGGTATTAAATCGGCAAACCAGTTTGTGTTATTTAACATCAATGAATGTCAACCAATCAAGTTCGCTTTGAGTAAGGGTCTGTAGAAATGGCGCTCATATTGCATGCATGTACGCAAGCAGTTTGTACATGTAGTATCTTGTGTAAGGTATGTAGTGTTATTTAGCGTACGCAGAACCTGTGATAAGTTAGCTAGGCCTGGGCCATGAATGCTTTTCACCTGCTTCGTCCATTTCAGCTCAGCTAGTACAAGTAGTAGTAGTAGTAGGCATAGTATGAATTTAATGATATTATATCAGTGTAGATATAAAGACACGCTTTTCAAATACGCGCGATATACGCCCCTTTTCTAGCTTATAGTTATTTCGTTAATAAAAGCGGACTTAATTGATAAACTTTCATTGATGTCAAATATCGCAACCGTTATGGTTAATTTAATGCCGATATTAAATCGATTTAATGGCAGCTTTACTTCGATTTAATGGCAGCATTACATAATTAATTTAGGCTTTAATTTATTGCTGACATTGCATGGAGTTAAGATTACATTTAATTGCCCTAATGCTGACATGAAATGGATTTAGTGTCAAGATATACCCCCTATAGTCTTTTCCCGGTAACACAGTGGCCAGTGGCCAGAATGGCAAAATATTTGGGAAAGAAAATGCAGAAATGACCTTTGATAGGTTTATACAGTGACCAAAATCACGGCAGGACAAGCATTGAATAAACAGTTATCTGGTAACGTCTGGATTATTTTGCATTTTTTTACGAACATTTGTCGAGCGAAAGCTCAAATGAAAGACAGCTCAAAATTCCACTCACAGAAATGGGAAATACCAATACCGGCTGTAAAAGGGTTGCTACTTTTAAAGTGTTCTATGTGCTCTAAGACAATCATGGTGGCTTTCCGCTTGAATGGTCTTTCCGGCAGCATGAAGCAGTTTTGCCCACAGCTAAAAATTTCGTTCCCTCTTCAAGCTGTATATGACTTGAAAGCTGGATTCGTTCTTGATTGGAATCCTGTGAAAATTGGTCTTCGAACACATGCTGATCGCATCGGTGGCCTCCTGATAAGAATCCGCTTCAAGTATTGGCAATTGATATTAATTACTTAAAAACGACAGTTTCCACTTTTCACCAATATAATACCGTTTCCTGCATGAAGAATTGCAAATACTCACACTGACACTGAGGCATGGATGTTGCTTATAACTATAATTTGCCTTGTGAGTATCCATGCTCCGATAGCATTCTGATGTAATAACGATGTAATTTCCCGTAGATCTTTGTTATGAGACTTTATAAAATGGTGCTTTTCCTTCATCAGGTTTTCGCATTAAGGCCAATGAAGCCCAGGAAATCGAACGTAGACATTTTTTAACGAGGCGAGTCGTATTGTGGTAGCACTCCCACATGGTATAAACAATTCCACCTAAGCTACAGTGCTAGTCCTATTCCCTATCGTTTTGGTATATGGTATTTTCATACCTAAGAGCACTCTCATTGGATGAATTCGGGGGACGGGACGAAAGGGAATAAAGATGGCACACATCATTATCAAGCTAAACATTATTGGTCGTTTTTTTGCTGGAAACTGAACAAAATGTGACAGATTTTATACGTTTAGAATTGACTAATCGTCCTCATTGTTCATATAAACTGTTTAAACGTTCATCGAAAAATTTAGGGAGCATACTTTTATGCATTTCTCTGTCAAACACGTGAAATTACTTTAACTAATCAATGGCAAATTCACAAACCTACTGATGCGTCCCCTTAATTCACTTGAAGATATTATATTACTTGGATGTGGTGAATTGCCTGTACATGTATTTTTTTTACTGAAGGTGGTGTGCTATTATGACTTTTAGAGTATTTAATGCCTTCAGATACATCACACACACGACGACAACATCATTTTGTCGGAAAAATACGTTTGTAAGATGCATTTCTAAATGGCGTCGAAATACCTGGATAGATGGCAATTTTTTTCTGAACAGACTTCCACAAGTGCTTTCCTCTACAGTCCAACAAGGAGATTGAATAGAAACAGCCATACCAAGAAGAATTTACGTGTCTAAGTGGTGCCTACTCAAACATTATTTCGTTTAATTCGTCTAAACATTATGCACTGTCATCACACTTTGACTACAACTGAAATTGAGGAACCACACTTTATTGTTATTAACGATGGCAGTTACAAAGGATAGAGTATGGTGAATTTTGGTTACTTTTTGGGCTTAAAACTGCTACAGAGCTGCAACCAAGCGTTAAAGTCTAGCTGTTTTGGGGTCAACAACACCAACCAGCAACCATTTCAAAACGTGGTCGTCACGATGGTCTTCAAATGAAGGGAGTTTATGACGGAGCGACCATATTTTCAGGGTCTTGCAAAGAAATTATGCACATGTCATCATTAAGGAATTAGAGCAAAAGTCTTGTTTTTTACACATTTTTAGGACTGATCTTGAATAAGGGTACGAAATGATGACTCTTCAAGGAAATAACTCTTAAAGAGAAGAAATAATCAAGTATGTCTAGGAAGAATTCATTGATGCAATAACAAAGCCAATAATAATAATAATAATAACTAAATAACGTCTGTTAAGTAAATATTCATGAAAGCATACATGTAAATGCGATTCTTTGTCTACACTCTTAAAACGTTGGGTAAAATATCCGTTGGTTAAAGAAGTTTATGAAATGTGTTGGTTAAGCTTTGCTCAACTTTGGGGCTAATTGGTGCACTGTTTAAACGCTGGGCAAAGTTTTTGTTGAGTAAAAGTAATTGCTTAAGTGTTGTTAAATCTTTGCTCACATAATGGTTAAATTTCCCCTTCCATGCACGCCTATACTGTTATACCCAACTGACTGGTCAAAATGACGATAAGATTTTATTCTACAGTTGAGCATATTTTCCCTTTACCCACTTGTTGGGTAACTTTTTGCCAATTTGTTGGGTATTGTTGGTTGCAGTGTTGTCACCAAACAACAGTGCACTTGACCCGATTTGTTTCACAATTCTTTTCATAATCAGACATGGTACAATAATCTGAAAATTCTCTTTGGCATCTTTTATATTGGCCAAACAGCTAAACTCGTACATTACTTTAGACCATGAAATCGATCTCTATTTCCATAAAATTCTTTAAACAGTACTACGAACTAGAACACATTTGTATGAGATTCCATGACTCGTATTTGGCGTAAAACTGCTATCCAATGAGAGGTCAGGATCTGGGATATCCTCTTTCACGTCCGAATGAGCATTTATATATTATTATTTGAAACACTTCGGCATAACACGAAACCTGTCTCATAACAATGATAACAGTGTGCATAGTTATCCCAAGTATGTTGGGGCTTCTCGGCCTTCTACGGCTTTGGTTTGGTTTAGTTTTCGCCCCTTGGCTCTTCGCCAGAGAGTCGAGGGGACTTTTAGAAAAAAAAGAGAGCTACGGACCAACTAATTCTCATGCTGCCCTTGTGTTCAAATTTATGCATTGATGAAACTACAAGACTTCATCACATCATTAACACACATCATTTTACAGTGCCTCTTAAAAATACAGTGCCTTTTAAAAATGATAGTTTTGGACGTACCTATACGAAACTCAGTGACAAACCAAATAGGTTATTAAGCCAGGTTTTTTTAACCGGGACCGATGGGTTGAAATAACCAGGGAGCTGCAGTGGCAGCTCCCTGCCATAACCTACAACCTAACATGTAAAGAAAGCACCAACGTTTAAGGAAAATATGATTAACATATAACCAACACTTGGTTAATGCATTTGCCCAACAGCTTAATAAAAGAAGTGCCCAACAAGTGGGTATGTTTTTAAATGCTAATTTACCAAACAGTTGGGTAATCCCCTGCCCAACAGTTGGGTTCAAACTTTACCAAATTTGGTTGGTTAAAGTTTTGCCCAACTGTTTTAGGTTGTTGAATAGATGCCCAGTGTTGGTCAAAAAGTTGGGCAAAATTTGCCCAATTTTTTTAAGAGTGTATTTGTATTTGTATATTTGTTATGGATGGTTAGGAACGGGTAACAACTAACCTTCGGTACCATGTATGTCAAGAAACTATACAATGTAATCAGACTGTTACTGTCACGCATCTTAGGCTGAAGCGAATCATTATACAGCTGAACCGAGATACATACAAAGTGATTTTTCCCCACCACCGAACAACTCAGAACTGAAAGGTTAACTGTTTAAAAATGAATCGTTCAGAAATATGTTTAACGATGTTTCATTTTGCTGTTTGCTCGCTACACATGGCTGATGCCAAAAACGATTTGTCAACGTTTGAAGGTAAGTTACCACCTTCATTTAGCTTGCTTCGACTCTTGAGTGTCAGAGCTGAGGGTTTTGGTCGGGGCCAAAACAGCCTGCAAGGACGGGTGAAAGTAGGATGTAGGGAACCCCCAAAGGCCAATTTTGCTCCATAAAGTGAGAGACAATATAGTTCTATAGTACTTACTGCACCTTTGTACAAGGTGCAGTCATTTCAGAAAAACAAGGAATTACAAAGATTGTTATTTGAACAGTACAGTAACGACATCAAAAATTTTTGCGCAACGTACCATGTAAGGTTGAGCGAATAAACTTCAACATTTTCTTTTATCTCAGCTCATTGATGTCCTATGAAGATGGGAGTTGGACTGTAAGAATTCATTTTTAAATGCTCCTTGATTTATCATTTTTGAATTTTTTGACTTGAGGTGCACTTTAAGTTTTCCCAATATTGGGCAAAAAAACCGTGGAACGTATTGACCACCAGCTGGTCAAATGATATTGTGAATTTCTCATCTCAACGTTGATTAAATTATCGCCAATTGATTCTAAGTTTTTTAATTAGAATAAATTTCTTTCAAAAGGTTCATCTACTGTGGGAACTTTTGATTAGACGATAAGAAAAAGATTAAATGTTTAAAATTATGTGTAATCCTATAAGAACATCAGGCTTGTATACTTATCATCCGAATGAAATATCCCTTATTAATTAATGGTAATTTCGTGTTGATCACTAATTGCACGTCTAACGAAACAAACCAAAGGTGAAAGTGATTAATTCCTGCAGAACCTGCGTTTTTCAATTGCATTATGCAACTAACAAAGGAGAAAGCGAAATACAATGACAAAAATTGCATAATTTATCGTGAATAATTACAAATAAGTGTCCCTGCATACATTTATATGTTAAAGTGAATTAGCTTCCTATACATGAACCTCCAATGGAAATCATGAAAACTTTCGAAAGAGACTTGGGGCGGTTTTTTTGTGCTGACTTAGGCGATATTGTATACTGGGGTGTGCTTTCATACAGCGTTAGTATGGGTGGTGTTTCATAGGCAATGTTGTGCTCATTTTTATAAGCACTCCTGGCTTATCCCTGTTTTTCTATTGATTCCTTATCCTGTTCCGTATGCGTTTCTTTTTCTACATCACTAGGGGTTTTCTACCCTTGATTCGTGGCCTAGCGTCACAAATTTGGCTCCTATGCTCAGGATTGCAACATTGCTAAGTTGGATTTTTTTTTCGGGATGAGCGTTTCTCCTCTTTCGGTCTTTAAAAAATAATTATGTGTTAGTTCAGGAGGTAGAGATGATGCCGGCGTTTCCAGCCCGCAAGACAACCTACGGTTTATGGCTGATGCTGCGCGTGTTAGAGGTGTGGGGCCACATTTGCCAACTGTTACCCCATCCTGATTGTTTTATAGCGGTGGCAGGGCTGCACTTTAACTTTTAGGTTGACCAGAGACATTTTGCGAGGGTTCTGGGCCAGTGTGGGACTGTTTTGGATTTCCAGTGGTGTCAGTATGGTCAGGGCTATTTAAAAGGTGTACTGAATACTGAAGGGCAGTTCCGTTTGAAACTGAACGGGGAAACTTCCTCCGTCTTGTTCATTTGGGCTTTGAAGGTCCACATAATGTACTGCGGGCAGGTTCGTACCTGATTCAAGTTGTGTCCCAATAGACGATGTAAAAGGTGCTTGAAGCTCGTGCACGACAATGATGAGCGTCCTAGAGAAGTACGAGGCAATCTTTTCATGGAGGAAAAGACACGTGTCTAGTGCAGGCCCCACTTTCTTACCAGCCAGAGCCATTTCGGATAAGAGGCAGACAGGTCAGGACTTTTAGTGAGGAATATTGGGTCCCCTTCAAATCAAAGGTAGTGAGGCAGCATTTGGGTTTTATATTTGGGTTCCATGGCCTTTTGCTATAGTTTATCTGAGTTCCAGTTCTGCCTCGTTTAAGTTGTATCCTTTATTTGATGTAATGGGGGTTGGGTTTGTTTTTGAAGTAGTTCATGGTTGTTTTGCAGGTTTCATTTTCTGTTCCTGATCTTTTGCTATTGTTTTGTCTGGCCCGGGATGCGTTTTACCTTTGTTCCTTCGTGTTTGTTTCCTGTATACCCTGTGACTCTTTTGTCACCGTAAGTCACATAATTGTTGACTGTAATGAAATAAATACTCTCGTATTCGACAGAAATACTACACCAGGAAAAACGGGTTGGACACTTACAACCTAAATAAACGTTTGGCAAACTTTTCTTAAAGTTCCGCGAACACAGCGATGGTTGGGCACTTGTAAGGCCATTGACAATTAGTTGACGAATGTCAATGACGTATGCGAAATGAGCATGCGCATTTCTGTTGGTAGTAGGAAAGACTCGCTGGTCCGAGACAAACGACAACAACGCCCAAGAGATGTTGGCGATTATCCTTATTTCAGGTGGATAAGACATCTGTGAATTGAATGTCAAGAAATGTCCAAACTGGAGGTGAAAAGCTGATCAATACTCTAAAAACAGTTGGGTTAAAAGAGTTTGGCAAAATCAAAGTGCTCAACAGGAGAAAATTATTGCCCATGAAATAGGTTAACAATATACCCGTACTTGTTGGGTAAATTAAGGTTGAGTAAAATCCAAGTGTTGGTAAAAGTGTTGAGAAAGTTTTAAAGTACCCAACATTTGGGTAAAATGTAATTGACCAACCAGATGACTAGTAAAGGATTAGTTAAGTTTTACAGATAATAACTTTAATAACGATGGTTAATTTAGATCTCATGATTAAATAAGGTTGGATTTGGTAAAACAAAAAAAGCTATCGGTAAAATAACAGTAATAATCCGGACGAAATCACTTAAAGATCAATATTCGTATAAGAAAAAAAAAGGTTTTCACTACTACATAATCAATGCGACAAGAAATACAAAGTGCACGATTGGGATTATTCCTTCAAACTACACATTCCACTGTTAATTAACCAAGTGAATTGTAACTGGTGACCCCAACTACCCCTGGAGGGCAAACGGGGTAAGTTTTAGGGTCCTTTTTTTTAACTTACTTCTTGTCTAACTTATAAAATTATACACGTGATTAAATGGAAATCCAAACAAAATTCGTTGGGTAATAAATACACCTCCTGTTGGGTCAAAAAGTAACTTTTTGTTGTTCAAACATAATACCCAATTGTTGGTTGGAATTAATAGTGCTCAACAGTATGGGTATTTTTTGCTAAATTTTGGGCACCAACTTTGCGCACTCGTTGAGTAAAATTTTACCCAACATTTTTAAGAGTGTAGGTAATTTTACCTCAATATTGTCTTTTACCTTTTGGTGATACTATATAACGCATCCGTGTTGGTGTGTCGTTGAATCCATAGACATAGGAGCGGGGGAGGGGGGCTTGAGGCGACATCCACCAAATGAAACATTAGCATACTTTCGCCCCCCTCCCCACCCACCCCGGTCTGAAACCCCTTTTATATTTATTCAAATCTCAAAAAGAGCAAAATTGCCACCGCAAAATGCAATTTAGAATGCATTAATTCTCGCTCGTAAATCAGTTTGGTAAACTTTTCCGAGCTCTGGAAAGGACAAAATCGGATAAATAATACCACATCAGCAAGGGACACCAACAGCTATATGGCTATTTTTTGTAAACTGTCGCAACAACGATTTAATCGTCGTGCAATCTTTTCCAGTTTTGCCGCCAATGTATCAAGGAAGTGTAGATTCTTCAGTAATCTCCCAAGTCTTTATATTCCGTTACAGGAAACCCAGAATCCAAAGCTTTCTGTCGTAATAGCTCTTTATCAACATATATTTGTTAAGAAGAGTCAAACGTTTGGCGCGCTTCACACGCTGCAATATGTTCATGATACAGTGGTTTTCACACTTGAAGGAAAATTCGGAAAACTTTGGTACTACTTGCAAGCCCGTAACATGCTTTTCCCGGGTGTCTGAGCGGTCGCGATTTTTTAAAACTTTCTGTACGCTCCGCACCATCTGATCGGATAGTTTTTCGAGAAAAAAATCATATTCCAGGCACGGAACAGTTGGGTTACCGTACACGTCAAATGTCCTCATACACCCTCATCAGAAGGTGGCTTTTAAACCTGTCACTTGACTTCAGTAGAGTCTGTTTAGATGGATTGTTCAGATATTGAAGTGTCAAAATGTTATTAACGTTCAATGTTGCAGAGCAGTGACGTAGCCACAGGAGGCTGGGGCGAAAGAAGACTAGTGCAAAAATTCCGAAATTTGCCATTTGAGACACAAATCACATAAAATGTGGATTTCACAGCTTTCCCTCCATAAAATTCCAAATTCTTTCTACTAAAACCTCCATATTTGTAGCTATTAGTTGTAAAAAGGCAAAATGTTCCCCGCGCTTCGCGCGCCCTAAATTGCAACCCTCAATGCAGGAAGTGGTCGCTCATAAAGCAGTCAGTGGTGAACGTTTCGAGCCTCTTCAGTGCCGTTTCCCTTAAATTTTCTTCCATATACTTAAAAGGCTTTTTATTCTTAGATATTTTGTCTTAAAAAGGTAACAAAGCTTTGGGAGCTCTTTGCATGTTGCGGCGAGAAGCCTCAATCCGCACTCCTCACATTACATTAGGTAACAAAAACGACGATCTTCAGTCGACATGGTATGTCAGATATATGCTGATAGGAAACACAGATTCTTCTATAGTCCCCCAAATATTCAAATTTTCTTACACCAAACCCTGCATCTGAACTATTTTTTGCAAATGTTTAAAAGGATCCATAATATACAAATGTGTAAAAGAACCCAAATTTTCGGCGTCCTAGCGCGCCGCTCGTGTTCACAATTAGGAAAAAGGCAGATTTTTTTTAATGTTCTTACGCGTAGAAAAAGCGAAAAATTTATCATAAAAAATGTACCTTTTGGTCAATGGGGTAGGATGAGGAGCATGATCAGAATTTGTCCACCCCACCCCACTTACATATTGCTTCCTACGCCACTGGTTAAATTCCTTTCAACAAGCTAACTGACCGGGTACGTTTAGACCAATTTGGTTGTTAGTGACTTATTATATGTGAGTAGCCATGTTCTAAATTAGAAGCATCCCACCGTTTGCATTAGCCTAATGTAAAATTTTTAAACATGGGTGGGGTGGTTTTGGGGTGATAAACAATTACATAAGTAGTTTAGATACGGAGTGGGATTGTACACGTTAACACAAATTTTATTTCCCTAGCACTTGTAAGAATCCTGATAATAGTTTTCGGTTGTGTTTTGTCCTTTCCGAACGAATATTTGCCATAGATTTGCCATACATGTACTGATAAAAGTACACATTTAGTACATGATCGTATGAAATCAGTACATGTACGTAAACAAACATTACATGAACGTTTGAAATCAGTACATGATCGTAAGCAGTTAGTACATGAACGTGTACTTTTACTACATCGCATTTGGTGAGCCTTTTGGCGGACTTCTGGTACGCCGAAAGGCTCACATTGTATGGCGTGCGGAAGAGACAATAATAACATGATGAGCTTACGTTTTTACGTGAACAATGTGTGTTTTTAGATGTACAGCGTGTGATTTTACATGTACATCGTAACAATTAACATGATAAACTTATGGTTTTAGTACATGATGGTGTAAATTTACATCATGATCGTATGAAGTTAGTACATCTTCTTATATTTTTGGTACATGAACGTTTAATTTTAGTACATGAACGTGTATTTTTAGAACATCATCATATTTGGTGAGCCTTTTGGCCTGCCATTCACCACCATCATCACCCTCACCCTCACCCTCACCCTCACCCTCACCCTCACCCTCACCCTCACCCTCACCCTCACCCTCACCCTCACCCTCTCCCTCACCCTCACCCTCACCCTCACCCTCACCCTCACCCTCACCCTCACCCTCACCCTCACCCTCACCCTCACCCTCACCCTCACCCTCACCCTCACCCTCACCCTCACCCTCACCCTCACCCTCACCCTCACCCTCACCCTCACCCTCACCCTCACCCTCACCCTCACCCTCACCCTCCCCCCCACCCTCACCATCACCATCACCATCACCATCACCATCACCATCACCATCACCATCACCATCACCATCACCATCACCATCACCATCACCATCACCATCACCATCATCATCATCATCATCATCATCATCATCATCATCATTATTGAGATTTCTTCTCTTCAGAGCAATGCCCCCGTATGTCGAATTTAAAAATTTCCCTTGGTTACCCGTTTTTTCCTTCTACTTTTACTATTATCTTTCGCTATTATATCATCCACTTGTTTTACAAAATATATTATTCCTCATTTTTTTTATTCAGGTTGTGCTAACAGTACACAGTGTTTATTAGAAGAGTTAAACGAAAATGTAATGTGTAAGGCGGCACCATTTGGTCACGTGGATCCTCCTTGCTATGGTCACTTCTCCCCATTCGCATGTAAATGTAGAGATCCAAACTACAGAGTATCATCACATGGTGCAACGTATTGGTGCAACACCGATGGCTATTTCGACTCAGGACTGTACGATTTGAAATGCTTCCCTTAATATTGAGAATTTATTTGTATCGACATAATCGACATAGCTACAGTTTTATAGAAAACAAGTTCTTGACCTGCCACACCTTATCCAACGTTGAGAAAACAAAATAGCACGTTTCGCTCAACTGTGCACCTTTTACTGATTCGCCCTTGAGAAAACTTTAAGATGGAGTACGGGAATTTGGCACAGATTTTTTCACGAATATAAACTATTGCCCAGGGAGGCAGGGTGGACGTTATTGTATTAGAAACGTAATTTGCGGGGCCAAAAAAGCCCAGAAAATTATTTTTCGCTGTATAAAGAGACAATTTGACGAGTGGTGAAGACTTTCTGCGTCCAGTGGCCATTAGCAAGTTCGAGGCCTTACGACGACTGATAATCGTTGTTGTTTTAAGTTTCAGGTTTTAATGTATCCTTGTTCGCAGAACCAATAGTTAACAGAAGTATTGTATATCCTATTCGTGATTAACTCTAGGTTATAAATAACAAAAGTTATTTTTCAGTTCGTACAATGACTGTCATTGCACTTAAATTGGCACGTTCGTTTTTGTAAGCGAATGCGAATTATAGCAGCCGTTTTATGGACTTTGAACGTGTTTTCATTCCGTGCTTTGGTGTTTTCGTTAGTTTGCAGCGTAAGTGCATGTAGAATAAAAGGAGTTAGCCATGAAAACACATAATTTATTACATGATGTCTCTAGCTTAGTTACACATTGAGACATATTTCTTAAGGGATATTTGACTTATGTGATTCTCGAAAGGACTGTATGGAGTTTTGAAGAAAAATTTCTATCGTTCTTGCCAATCGCCGTTTTTATGAGAGGATCGTTACTCTTCTTTTGTTATAGTTTTAAACATCCCAGCAATCTGTTGACGTGAAATTTTAATGCGTTTTGTATGACAAAAACATTGCATGGGGAGTCTCTTTCTATAATCGAGCGAAAAACAATAAAAGTTATTCATTTTCTCCAGAATTGAATGCATTAACAGATAGTTACGAACAGGGAAATGATATTTTGATAGTCCCCCAGGTGTGAGAATTGGGCAAAACCAAATGCTAAGTTATCTTCTGCCCTATAAGTTTTCCTGAAAAATAATTCACCCATGCCAATAGGTTCTTGCTTTGCCGGTTACAACATGATCCAAATAACTTGTAATATAAATGTAAATATGAAATGTTACCGTGGCCTAGAAAAGACATTTGGAAGTTTTGATGTCTCACGTTCGCAGATCAAAATTTTCAGTGGAAAAATTACTAACGAGAGAAGGTCGTTACCGAACTTTTCAACACATTTTTGACAGACAATGACAGACACATTTAAAACGGTGCTTCGGTAACTGTGCTGAAAGGAAAATTAACTGCACACCAATCCTACGTAAGAAAAGGAGGCAAATGATAAACTTGAGAATGTTTATTCTGTTGAAAATTATTGTATAACCGACGCTGATGCAAAAGCCGTGTCTAAAAATTCAAACGGACTAACAACGAACATTGTTGAAGACCATGATTTTGTGTTATAAACTTGTCCTCAAGGATACACTAGTACTGGTGATACCATGGTGCAATGCAAAGATGGAGTGTGGGACGACCACACAATATTCCAGTGCCACCTTTGTAAGAACCAACGACGTTAATTATATAGTTTTCATAAGATAGTTTAAAAAGAAAATATTAGAACTCCTTCTAAGAAGTGTATTCTGATTAACCTCTTAGTGTAAGAGTAAATTCCAATAAAAATGGAAAATGTCCCCACCAAAAGAGCAAAATTTCAAAAACATTCACGTGAATATTGTTATTTTCAAGTGTTCAATGTTATTTTCAATCAAAGTAAATTTCACTTTAATTACGACTTGTTCCTGAAAAAGCTCCTCTTAAAAGTGAATTTCCCTCTTTTTAAGTATGACTTAGTATCATTATACCCCTGGTCTGCCTTTGGGTGTATTTTGCATTGGTTGACTCAACGTCTACTATCACATTAAATGAAACAACCTTTACATGTTGAAATGGTCGTTATCATATGGTTCATGATAGACAGACTTGACAAGCAGGGAAATTTTCAAGACATTCTCATTTGATTAAAGGGCATTAATTTGGAGATAACTTATTTATTTACGGGGCGAATATACCATTTGATTTTTCAGAATTTTGTGCAAGTAATGTGTTCACAGATGATTTGCTAATCGTCACTTCCGAAGAAAGAAATAATCCTGAACACAGCACAGTTCACTTTTCATGCCCCCCTCCCCAACCCCTTGGTTTCAGTTACAAGGTGATTCCAGTGCAGTATGTCATCAGGGTGAATCGTGGTTTTCAGTCGAGCCCACTTGCGAACGTAAGCTGATGTTTGAGACTTAATTTGGATGTGAAAAGATGATAAAGATAAAAAAGTTGTAGAAACTCATAATTCTAGTAAAGAACACAAATCCTTAAACAGTGGTATATCCTTTAACCTTTGAGGGTAAGGTTTTTCCACTATTACGTAAACCCTCTTAAATGCTTAGTTCCAATTTATCAAAGGAAACCGGAAGGTTTGTTATTTTTATTATTATTAACTAGAGTCATACTATTGTCTCAAGCAAAAAATAAAAGTAAAGTACTTTTACTAAACTACTACCATGGGTCCTCGTCAATATTAATTTTACCAAGTAGGGTCAAGTAAGGGTAGGCGGTGCGCTATCTGACGTCACATTGGTAGTCGACGAACCTACAGTGCACATTTGAAGGAAAGGCCCGAAATCATCAAACGTGATTTCATCAAAAGGCTTGAAGAGGCATTTTTTCAAAGCGAATTTATTGCCGGGATTGATTATTTTTTGTTTGGTCGTTATGACCAGACTAGAAAATAAATGTACACTTTTACTAAACTACTCCCATGGGTCCTCGTCAATGTTAATTTTATCAAGTAGGGACAAGCAGTGCCTTCGCTGCTGGTAAAGGTGCATGAGGAGGCAATTGCCTCTCTAATGTTCCCCCGCGCAGTTGCATGTCCCTTTTTTATAAAGCGCTCCATTTTTTATCTCAGGAGCAACCCGAAGCAATGCTAAAATTGGGTTTCTTTCTGACAATATCAAAGCGTCAAACATCTTCATCATCAGACGTTTTATGAAATAATGTTCTTTCGTTGTGTCACTTGAAATAAAATACTTCATCTGTATGGAACATTGTTCTAAATCTTTTTCATTTCCATTGTCTTTCATTAGTCTTACTTTCGGTGAGAAAAAGATTTGAATAAGGAAATGTCAAAAGGAAATAATGTCTAATTTTTACTTTAAAGATTATATTTTCCCCTTGTGGAAAAATAACAATAAAAATGGGATTTAACAGTTTTGCTACTAAGATTGTATACGTAAAAAACAACATTGCTGATGGTTCTTGTTACTGTCCTTGGTGTCAATGGATAAACGTTGGCACGATTGCCATCAGCAATACACACTGATTTGAAAAAGTCGATACTTCTTCCTCCTCTGCAATTAGTTTCGGAGTTGCAAATTATAGTACCACGTTGCGATCAGAATATCAAAGTACATAATATAGTAAACGATTCAAAATATTTAACATTCGGAACTGCATGTTCTTTCCAGGAGCAAGTTCACACAGCTAAAGAAGATGATGTGATGAACCAGCCTATCCAAGTTTTTAGTTCAAACCAAAACTAAATCTATTATCAGCTGTACAGGAACCATTGTGACGATCCAGTAGAATATGTTACCGTAGTTGATAAAATTCCTGGCCTCGTATTTCGTTTTGCATCGTGTGACTTTTCAACAGATATTATTGTGATGGTACTGGAATTAGCTCTTATTTTCAAATACGACATAAGTGTTTCACTACTTTCGAGAGTTAAATGTTTTGACCACTTTTTGTATAGGAATAATCCTGGAGAAAATGAATTGTGGCACTGCCAAGTCACTTTCACAGTAAATGCAACTTTTAATATCATTTCTTCATTTGGATTTAATACATTACATCTTTTTGTCTTTTGAAATTGTTCCTCTGCACCACAATATACAAACAACAGAATGGAGATATTGAAGAGACATATTTCTTTGGGAATAAAGCGAATAGGATAGACTCACGGCTTGATTACTGTCCACTTTTAAATTCTAGAAAAAAAAATATAGAAACTTTATAAGATTTCCATATAGAACCACTGTTTACCTTCTCTACAGAATCCTGTAGAGTTTCTTAAGAACAGCTCTCAAGAAATTCTAAAGGAACGGAAAAAAATTCTAATGAAACCCCATAGACGTTCTGCAGAAATATGTGCAAGCGTTCTAAAGAAAATGGACAAATCTCTATAAAGATCTGTGGGCGTTTAAAGAAATTCTTTAGGTTCTTTAGAAAGAGGAGAGGTTTTCTATAGAGATGATTAGAGTGTATAGAATATATTGTGGTCAAATAGAATAAGGACATAATTCTACAGAGAATATGAGGAGGAATCCACAACATGAAACAGGTGTAACAGCTATTAAAATTAGTTGTGGCTGCAGTGTGCATGAGATTTATGCATGTAAATTACTGTTCGCTGTTTCTCTTTCAATATCCGCTCTTTTTGTTGCATCTTTCTCTAAAGTCCTCACGACCCTCTGGCAAAGGGCCGTTTGGCGAAACCAAAGGTTTCAAGGTTCTCGAAGAAGCTATTACGTCCACTGAAGGACAATACGTGACCAACCTCACAGCCTTCAGACCAGTTACATTATTGGTCCGTCATGCGTGGCTCCATTCTAGACTGGAGGAAAAGAACAGGTACTACACAGCTCTTTGCCAAAAGGCCGAGGAGCGATCGTCCTCAGCCTTTTTGTTGTATCTTATGCTTCTTTAGTACGTAAAAACAGGCACCGACAAACTTTCGAATAATCCCAAACCCAGCAAAACCCTGACGTTTCTTGGGCAACACCACAAGAGACTATGAGCGAACTTGTATAATTAGCTTATAGGTAACAATAAGAGCTTTATGTACTACATTGTGTGAAGCGTTAGACACAGTGAAAACTGTTGCAGTTACTTATTTTTTAAGAAATACATTTCAAACGTGAATATTCTTAACCTGTTTTGATGGAAAATGCCTTCTTTTGGCAAATTAATATTTCTTGCTACAAATATGATTGACCTACACCTGTCCCAAGCATAAATTTACAAAATGTGTCACTCTAAATTTTGGGCACGCCTACTAACCTTATACCAAAAGTAGTTTTTGTAAACAGAGAAGGACTTTTAGCTCAGTTAAGAAGATTATTTTGTGTGGAGACATATTAAACATAGTGAAGATCAAATAAGGGATTTGAAGTACCTTTTATGCTTTTTATTGATTAACATGCAAATAAGGTGCTCTACTGAAATTTATAGTAATTCTATAAAACTTTTATGAAAGTTAAATAGAAATGTATGAATATGTTTCTATAGAATTTCTATAGAGAGCATCCTGTAGAACAGCTCTATGCAAAGATTGTTCCATGTAAAAGCTGAGCTGTGGAACCTTCTTTAGAACCTTCTTTAGAAATCTAAAGGGACTGCAATTTTAGAAGACTATTAGAATTTCTGTGGAAAATCGTTGATTATATAGAATTCTACAGATTCTACAGGTACTTCTATAGAATTATATTGAAAACTTTTGTATGGGGTTAATGTTATAGAGTGGGGCTGCTGATCTTTGTCTCTAAAATTGGTTCAAACAACCTATTTGTACTGTCTCTGACGTCATGGACACGGGGGGGGGGGGGGGAGTTATTCCGTTCAATGTTTCTTGATTATCAGTGAGTGGTTTGCTCTAATATTGAGTTTATTATGTAGAGTGAGTCATGTAGACGGGAACGAGACTTCGTGGTCACTTTTGGTTATGATGTGGCTTAAAATGAGTGGTTTTTAGTTTGGCATTTACATATTTTATTGTTTTGTAAAGGAATACTCTGGTAAGTCAAATTTGAAAAAAAAAATTATGCCAGCTGATGGTACATCGTTTATTGTACAACATACCTATGTATTGAAAAGGAGAAATTTATTTAAATATGTTGAGAAATAACTTTCTGAATTCAAATTAATATTTTCGTCAAATGGCGTAAATTTTGTCATCAAATTTCCTTTATTAAATAAAAAGAGAATTACTTGAAATTATTTCCTTTCAATTAAAGCAGTTAATACATAGTCCGAGCGCAAGCATCTGTACAATATACTTGCTCATCACACAACGGCCGCACGTTTTTAATGCCGGCATTAAATCATTTAATGCTGGCATGAATTCGATTTAATGCTGACATTATAGAGTATAAATGTCTACATAAATTATTTAATGCTAGGATAAAACCGATTTAATGCCAGCATTAATTCATTTAAGGCGATCAGTAAATATTTTATGCTGGCATTTAATCGATTCAATGTCAGCATTAAATCCACCAATCAGGAGGCGTTATTTGTCATTGATGAACTTTAACCAGTCAAGTTTGCTTTTAGTAAGGGTAAATGGGAAGGGCGCGCACATATACGAACGTCCTTAACAAGCTGCTTCGAGATTGTGGAACACATGTCCCTTCATGCCTCCGATTCGTCATGTTTTGTTGGCGTTATAAGACTTCCGCCAATAGCGCGTCTAAGGTCTTGTCTCAGGTTGCAATGACCTTCATGGAAACTCATTTAGAACCTGCCTGGCTTCAATATAGGTGGCAACGAGTCTCAGGCAATCATCCACCTCACGTCTTAATTCTCTGATAAACTTTTCCCTGTCCGATAGTGTGGCATATATGTGATGTAAGTGGTACGGGTACGGGTGTCATTTCTGTGTAGTCTACATGTGTTCCGCCATCTCGAAGCAGCTGTAATTTTGAAATTAGAACTTGCTTGGGGAGTCTATGTTGCATTCTCAAGGAGAAATGTCACGGCATGCACAGCGTTTGTTGGCCTAAAACAGACAGTCTTTCAGGCAATGTCATCTCTTTGTGTAAGGGGTGGCGAGTTTCTAAATTTATTGTGCGCTCCGAGCAAACTGATGATGGCAGTCTGTTATATTTTTGCTTTCTAACTGTTTATTTATTTGGCAAAGGCACTAATTTGTACACCGTTATATTACCGTAACGTGAAAGTTGAATATGTCGTTCACCTAGCTGTTCGCAATGTACTTCAATTTATTTTCTTTATTTACCTTGAGAGAAGAACTTTCGATAGAGTCCAGATCTTCAACTGTTCAATTTTACCCAGGCTCCGATGACTTAAAGGACTGACACCCTATCAGGATGTAGTCCCTCCCTACTTTGGTTACTCCATAGCCGTGGCGCCCCCCCCCCCCCCCAGATTTTTTGCCTCCTGATAAAGTTATTTAAAAGTAATTTACTTCAAAAACAGTAAAAAAGTAAAATGTGTAACAATTAAGAAAACATGCATGAATGTGTGTAAAACATATTTTGTGTGCACATATGAAATCACGCAATAACTTCAAAATGATTAATTTGTCTAAATTAGGTACTGTATTTAATCTGCACTGTCGTTTATTGCATTAAACTGTAAACTTCGAAGATGGAACGAACATTTTGACGGCAAACTCGAATTTGACTTTGTTAAGTTAAGACCCTTTCTGTCTTTCGGATGGCTGGTTGATTTACTGTAAACAAGGCAATCATACACTGGAGACCATTCTTACACGACCATCCCTATACTTTATCATACACAAAATATGCCTTTAAGACCATGTTCTTTCACCCAAACAGTAACAATTCTCCTAAACTTCTTACTTAACCTCTCCCACAATTGTCTGAAATTCATCCTCAGTCAGAGACAATCTCAGTTGATTGCTTCGAGTCGAGTATAGAAAAGCTCAATGTTTGTAAACTAATAACTCTCAGTACAGTTCATGCTGTGTAATAAAAGCGTTGGCACTCTGCATTGTTTGAATTAGCTGTCAATCAAGGAGCTTCGCCAATGGAGAATTTCAGTACGCCTCTACCGAAATTGTGGTTTGGGTGAGATCATTGGCCCTTTAAGGGTAAGGTACTGCCTTCGAATAATTCTTCTCATCCATCCCTTACAAGTAGGCCTATTTCTTCACTCACCCCTTTCCATGAAAAGTGCCACTGTAGAACGATTTTTTCGACAAGCCCTCCTTTACTAGTTGGCACTGGCGTCCGGTCGGATTTTTAAAATGTCCACAAGGTCCGCAGCTCATGTATTTCCCGCATGATCCATATTTCTGCTTTGCGGTTTAAATATTTTGAGAAATTTACTCGTAGTGTTTTAATTTTTACTTCGTAATGTACCGATGACTTCACAAATACTACACCATTCTGCATGCATCTGAACACCACTGAAAACCGGAAAACATTGTTCCTTTGGTAGTATGTATGTCACTTGTAAAATCTTTACAAAGACTAAAAATGAGTATTTTGAAATTTTTCATTCTTCCCAAAAAGAAAAATCCTAAAACGTAGGCCTATAATCAGTTTAAAGTCTCTCAAACATAGCACCATTTTGCATCTAGCAAATTTAACCCCCCAGATTAAAGCCCCCATATTTTCTTCAGCCCCCCCCCCCCCCCCGATTTTTTGCGTCCTGATAAAGTAATTGAAAAAAATGTTTTAAATAAACTTGAAGTATTTCCTTCAAAACAGTAAATAAATGAAATGTGTAGAAATTAAAACCAAATGGATGAATGTGTGTAAAACAAATTTTGTGCGCACATATGAAATCAAGTAATACCTTCAAAGTGCCTACTTTCACTAAATGATATACCGTTTGTGATCTGCACTGTCGTTTATTGCATTTCACTTTGAAGATGAAACAAAAGTCTCGACGACAAACTTAAATGTGACTTCGTTAGGTTAAGACCCTTTCTGTCTTTCGGATGGCTGATTGATTTACTGAAAATAAGGCAATCGTACACTAGAGACCACGCTTACACGACCATTCCTTAACTTTATCATACACAGCATATGCCGTAAGCAGGTAAGGGTAAGGTACTGCCTTCGGATAATTCTTCCCTTCCATCCTTAACAAGTAGGCCTTTGCCGTGCCTCACTCCTGCCCATGACAAGTGCAACTGTAGAACGATTTTTTCGACAATTTCTCTTTTTACTAGTTGGCACTGGCGTCCGGAGGATTTATAAAATGTCCACAAGTTCCGGATTTCATGTTTCCCACATGATCCATACTTCTGCTTTGCGGTTCAATTATTGTGAGAGATTTATTCGTAGTATTTTAATTTTGACTACGTATTGTACCGATGGACAAATACTGCACCATTTTGCAAATTGTTTCTTTGGTAGTATGTATGTCTCTTGAAAAATCTCTACAAAAACTAAAAATATTTTGATAATTTTCATGCTCTCCAAAAAGGAAAAATCTTAAAACTTAGGCCTATAATCAGTAAAAGTTTTACCAAACATAGCACCATTTTGCATCTAGGAAATCTAACGCAAAGCAAGTTTCTCAGTGGGGGACACAACTACTTTTGGTTTTCCTGTTAAAGGGTAAGGTATTGCCTTAGGTAAGCTGAAATCCATTCAAATATTGCCGCATCTGCTGCTGGGTACATCCAGTTTAAAACACGTGGGAACTGCCGTTTCCGCCCATCTGAAGGGGTTTTAAAGCCCCAAATTTTCTTGTACGCTCTGCGCCAACTAATGGTGGCGCTCCCCTTGGATTCAAATATTGCCGCATTTGCGATCTACGTCCTTCTGAAGTTTACAATTTTTCCCAAGGGAAAGGGAGATACCGCTCCCTTTAGTCTCATCCCCCAGGCCACAGATCAGAAGTGCCCAGTTGTGGGGTCCTTAAAAAGTGTATGTATTACCATTTTCCATAGATAGATTGAGGGAAGGCGTGAAATCCTGGAAGTTTCTGAAAGTTTGGAAGTTTTTGCCAACTGAAATTACTGATGTGAAATTACTTTTGTGATCTAAACACTGCGAATACGTAGGTCTAGTAAACACTGCCATCCACTCCCTCTCTTTGATCAAGTCAATTTTTAAATCACCATATAAATACGTACAACTGATTTACTACTCAAATACTCGAGCTTGTAGCATAATTATCCTACCCCCCACCCACCCACCTCCCATCACTAATGTTTTGACAGTAAAAATTTTCAACAGTGACCTGCCTTTTCTGTAATACACAAACCTCGTCATAACATATTCGTATCTGCTTAACTACCTGTTATTCGTGTCATGGATTTGCTGAAAAGCAAATTAAGCAAACCCACATTTATATTACTAACATTGTTGGCATCGCCTCCATTTGCGAGTATGAATATCTTTTTTTCAATGCTTACAGATACACAGATTCAAATGTGGATTAAATCACCGTCGAGTGACAACAAATAACGTACTGTATTATTCGAAAACCACTAGCTACCTCAAAATTGTACTTAGCAATATTCAAGATAAGTGTTTTTGCTCCATGTTAAGGGCATTGTAAACTCACCAAATGAGAACTATCGATGACCACTTAGAACATTTGGAGGAGTTCAATGGGTCGCAGTACACATCCATATGTGTCTTTCACAAAATCCATGAACATAACGCAATGTAAAGGCATATTAAAAGCCGAAGCATCTAATGGATATTGAAAGATAATATTATCACACAAGCATGCCAAACTATGTTTGAAAAGCTATCTTGAATTGTATTCAAAGTGGCTGAAAGTGCATTAGCTGTTTAAAGGTATCATTTTACCTCTAAGTAGACGCAAACAGTTTGAAATACTTCTGTGACTGTCTTCCTGAAAGACCACTTTGTATGACTAGGATGAAGACGATGTAAAACAGGGGTTTGGTATTATTTTGTCTCAAAGGCCCTGAAGGCAGAATCGGCCGAGTTTGCATTTAATCCAGCAAGCATTCTTACAATGACGGAGACGGTGGCGTTTCAAGTTCAAATAAAGGTTGTTTTGTTGGTTTCTACTCTGTGCCTTACAAGTAAACTAGACTAGCCAAATAACTTTACGTTTGCAACAAATTCACTTCTAGAGCGCGAGACCAAGTTCCATTCCCAGGTCCCAGAATCCTAATCGAGTCACAGTCAAAAAATTAAAATGGAAGCTACTCGCGATGTGGGTGATTTACGAATGAACAAAGAAGTAAGAAATACAATTCAGTGTAAAGCATTCGGCAAAAGAATGGGGGTGTGACGAGGTTAGACCTAAACGTTAGAACAGTTAAAAACTGATACCTAACTGCACTATAAAATTGCATCTTCAAATAAGGTGAAATATTAGAAGATTCGTACTGACAAGGTAATTCAAACAAATATGAGAAAAGTATTTATTCATTGAATCATTCAGCTCATTCATGCATTTTTGAAAGGAGGTAAACCTTCTTGGTCAGCTCATAATACATTTATCTACAACTTACCCAATAAAAAAAAAACACAGCAACAAATATTTTATAGAATTCACTTTTCTTTTGCTAAATGAAACATAAGAATGACAAAAATACCACTTACTGTAAAGCCTCATCCCGGTGTGTTTAAGACCTACTTATCACACGTTGTTGTTGTTTGTTTAACTGTTTTTTCTGTGTGTGTGTGTGTGTTTTTAAAGCAGTGGGGTTGCCTCGTGTGAATGACTATTTAATTGCGAGTCTCTCTATCTCACTAAATAATATATCCAACTGTTTATCACTTTTTTTTTATTTCGTTTAAGTAAAATGAGCGGGATGAAATAATAACAACTGCATCGTGGATTATTTTGGTGTAAACACTTACTCCGGCCGTTACTTCTGAGTCAACTTGTTGTTTGCAATAATATATCTATATATGATCATGCAAAAAGTAATAAATAGAAAACCATGGAATATATGTCAACTATTAGGTCAGGGATAGCTAAAAATTCAAAAGAAATATCGATGTATAGAAATATCTCTGAACTGTTGTTGTGTGGTATGTTTGATATCTAGGTTTTAAATTTACTGGTATATTATAGGTTAGCAAAGTATTTGTAGCACTTACAATAAGATCAGTTTACAAATCATTTCCATGGTATTTCCTTTTGGGTAGTGTCCGTTAAGCAAGCTTTGCAAAGCAAGCTTCGTTTTTGAGTGTTTAATAAGTTCCTTTTCCTTAGAGTTGGAGGCAAGCTATTCGAGACCAATAATAAGTGTCAACCCTTCATTTTGCTCGACATTTTTTCTAGTAAGATCTGTCGTTCAATTTTGAACATAAATAGCTGCAAATAAACTTAGCATGCTGGCCAAAATATAATCATATTGCTCGGCATTATCTGTCGAAAATAC
Source organism: Holothuria scabra (assembly GCA_037179385.1). Classification (NCBI taxonomy): domain Eukaryota; kingdom Metazoa; phylum Echinodermata; class Holothuroidea; order Aspidochirotida; family Holothuriidae; genus Holothuria; species Holothuria scabra. Next base: position 38,928,651 of record CM074193.1, read on the forward strand.
GTTTACTTGTTACGAAAATGGCATGGGGGCAAGTCTGGTTCTTTGATATCAAATTGAAAAGGATAAAACATGTGGTTGTGGTGAATGACCAGTTATTTTAAGGGAAAGAAATACACAGAAATTGTTTCAAGTTATTTATCTTTTTTTTTTTTTGCTGGTTTTGATTTTAATACCCATTGAGGAATAGCAAGACTTGCTGTTATCGTGGGATCCTTCAGAGTTCGACTATATTAATAACATTGTCTTGGAAGTGAACGAGATCTGGCTCCTAAAATTTTCCTCAGCAATTCGTATGTTTCGATTTTATATTAAGCACAAAGTAATCTGAAAACGGTGTTAGTTTAGAATCAATAAAAGCCCACTAAGCAAAACGTATTGCTTTTGCTTCTGGGATATTCTCTTTTTAATATAAAACTGTAGGATTTGTTTTGCAGAGATTTATCAAAACAAGGATTTCTTTCAGACATAAAAGATCGAAGGTAGCCTGACATTAATTAAGGTCAGAATGCAAAACCAATTTCGTTTTCCCTTAATCTTTCATAAAGGGGGTTTCCAAAATACTCAACTCACTGTCCAGTATAGTAAGTCAGATATGCATTAAATTTGGCACATCTTTTATTCCAGACACATATATTCTAAGTATTGAATCTATTGTACTGAACCGGTAGAGGATATAAAGATGAACAAATATACATTGATCTGACACAATGATTGACATACTGGGTTATCTGACAATTATCTAACCCTTTTTCTCAAGAAGACAATTTGTTTTTATCTTACAGTTCATTTCTAATAAAGCGTTGTAGAACTTAAAATAGCAAAATTGCATTCTCCCGGAAACGAAGTACATCTTAAATTTCTGAGACCATTTTATTTTCCAACACTCTAAAACCGTTACAATATTTGCGCGAATTAAGTGAGTATGGCACCCGTGAAGATAGGAGCGTCAAAGATCTACTAGTAGTAACCAGTCGCAAGCTGTTAGCAAAAACGCCGTTTTAACTTATCAAAAGTGAAGCGGAGGAACCGAAAAAATAAGCTAGAAATTAAGCAACGAAGGATTATCTATACAATTGACGTTACCGTAGTTCCACCTTAGTGTTACATTTTTGACTGGTGTTCTTACTCACATAAATAACATTTGTGTTTGACATTCCACATACGTTACTTTTAAGTCTATCATTCTTCTAACTTAAATCACCTTTCCGTCGCTTACTAAAGTTGTTTACTAAGCATGTTTTACTGTTCTGTGTTAGTTTTCCACCTCACTTTATACTAAAAAAAACCCTATAAATTCCCATTACTTTAAAGGTAAAAGTATTTGCATAAAATTGGGCATGCTGATAACGATATCTTTAGTGGAGAAGATACGGTCTCCGTGAATAGTCTGTCACGTGCAGTTGGGTAGCCAGGATTGAGTCATGGGGTGGGGATTGGTTGCACGACATTAGGGGAAAGTCTAAGGATAGAGAAAAAAGCCGCTATTTTTGGTGTTTTGCATTGGGTAATGGGGGTTCTTACCCCACCCCCACCCCTGGGGGTTCTCAACACCCCCACCCCACCCATCCACCCCGTGGCTACGCAACTGTTCACGTGATGAGCCCGTGGATTCTCCTGTTATAATCCTCGAAAAACTTTCTACAAAACTATAAAGCCAATTCATCATAACCCCCGAAAATACATTTTTTTATGCAGATCAGCTTAAATTCTACAAAGTTCAAAGGGAGTTATTGGGATACACATAACAGCCGTGACTGCTCAAAATGACTTAATTGCCCTTTAACACAATGGGTTTCTCATTTCATTCTACAGAGTTCGCTACTTTCCATTTGACACCCAGGTTTGCCAGTCCTACTCCTTACCCGTTAACCAACTGCATAAAGATATGGCTTTGAGTGCGTATCCATCGGATAATCCTTCTAAGGTTGATAGCTTACAGTAGAACCTTTTGAATGTTACAGTCGAAAGCTACGTTACCCCTTCTACGATCCCAACAAACAACGGCAGTCTTTCCTATTACACTAGTGTTCTTATCTCCTTATAATTACAACGTAACCCAAGTTACTACCTTTCTAATATCATCATTCCGTCAACGTTCATGTGTTACTTGGCTTTTGCTACTTTCTAGCAACCCCAGAACGCGGAAAAAATCTCTCTTGGTGTGTCAGTGGTCCTCGGTCTCACATTTTTTCAGTTATTAATTTCTGATACATTGCCAACTTCAAGTAAACAGTCTCCAATACTGAGTGACTACCTTGCAGTTAACTTTATTTTAGCTTGCTTTGTTGTGCCGTTGTCTTCAGTCTATAAAAATGTAGCTTGCATTATTTGGCAAACTACCAAAAATCTTGAGATACGGGTGGGTGGAAAGGGTGTTCGTGTATTGGCTGCCATTTAGGGCTTAAGAAAAGGACGAAATTGGATCAACGCAGTCTGATTTTTCAAATTCGACTTTTAATCAAGAAGACTTTGAAACAAAAGACCGAGAAGATAAAAGAGTTAAAGAATATGATATTGGTCCGATGACAGTAAACCATGATTCAACCACGCAAAAGCAGGTAACACATACTCCATCTACAATTTTGTATTTTTTCTATATTCTATAACTGTTGTCAATTTGATATCTACGCTTTGAACTATGTATTCAACGATCAATTCTTATTTTTATTCGTATGATAGCAATACTCTACAAAGAAACCAAGAATAGTTACGATCATGGTTGTCACCAGACCATTTTAAGAGCCGGGTAATTTGTGATCACCATTCTGAGGGAGCGGTCTATGAGGAGTCAGTGTTACAGCTCCGCTTTGAAAAGAATTTTGCATGTTGGAGAGCGCTCACAATTCTAAAGAAGTCTAAGAATTTTATCCAATTAGGGTAAGAAATTTGTGCTGGGCGGTGATGCTGATATTTATATTAAATTCACTCAATAATATTGAACTAGTTTTCAAGTTCACAATAAAACATACTTGGTGGTTAATGTAATGTAAGGGTAAACTGTCTAGACATTGCATATCTAGACAACTGATTAGACCTTCATGTGACAGAAAAAAATCATTCAAATTATGTCATACTTTCCTCTGGATAGGATACTGTGTAGGATGCACATTTACAGACTATCTCCAAATGTTAGTATGAAAATACGGTGAGAGTCAACTAAAAATAAGAGATGGAAAGCAGAATCTGATAGGAAGCTCTCCAATGATAAATAAAGCTTCGCTAGCCTAAGAATGAAAGCCTGACGTAAGGGACGAAAATCAAGCTTACAACGCAGACTTTCTTTCACAAAATAATCATTGAGCTCAATGTTTGAGTTCTTTGAAACATATCGAGCCCCTCTCAAACTTTTTTGCTCATTTATTTAGATAAAAGACGTGCAACAACGAAATATAGAAGAACACTTTAGTGAAGATAATAACAATTAAAAAGCGCGTTTAAGCTACGCATGACGAGACAGGTTACTTCACATACTTACAAATGTAACAACATGCATCTTAGAAAATGAAGCAGAATGCATTGCGTTAGGAGAAAAACCTATTGGGTGAGAAAAAGCCGAGGCTGTTGTGGAAAATAAAATCAAAATAATGGAATAACGTTTTTAATTTCAAGAGCAGTTTTCGAAACTTATTTGAAGCAACAACTAAATCTCACATTTTTTTTTATTTCTGTTTAAAGTATCTTTCAAAATAGTTTAGGACTTCAATGTTGCATATTTCAAGATAAACCAAGGAGTGCAGTTACTTCTAGTAAATTTCATATCTGACGAGAACAAATATTGTCACATGACTTTCAGGGGTCAATCACGAAACAGGACAGTGTACCACACAAACTCAGGTTAGAGCGACTGCTCTTGCCCTTAAAGTACTCGTAATGTCGGTTATTAATAGTTTAGGATGAAGGACACATTTCAAATCTTTTTTTTTTTTTTTTTTTTTTGAGTTTGACCTAAAACGAGAAGCTACAAACATTTAGTATCAGACAAGTTATGGTTAGGACAATTAAAGTGTTCAGTCACGGGAAAGCCACCCCATCGTTCCTGAATGGTTGATAAATCTCAGCCGAAAAGTTGTGGCGGTTTCTCCCACATAGTTACCTAAATGTTGTTTGGTACAATTTAGTATATAGGTGATGTTTTGGGTGTCACGCTTGAGGTGAGGGGGAAAGCCAAGATAATGCAGTTGGCCTGAAGGAAAGTTCACAATTTATAAAGTTACATATTTCGCAACATCGTTTTCCCTATTTTGAGTGACCTATAACCTAAGGAAAGGGACCAATGAAGAAGTGAGGATAATTTAGAAAAAAGGAGTTTGCCTCCTCTTATGAAGGGTAGCTTTCGAAAAAAGGGGAGCAAGGATTCTTTTTGGCTACGAATTCTCAAGTCCTCGAGCGTTGTTTTGGATAACAATCCAATTCAAGTGTCTAGTTTTAAAGCGGAAAACTTTATGTGGAGTTATATGGTGTTGTAGGTTATAGGAATATACTAATGTCTTGATATATAGGCGGGATAACGAGGGGAGCAAGGGGCACCCCCCCCCCCCTCACATACACACTTTTTCCTGACCTTAGGTTTTTCATGCGACTCGTCCTGGCTGTTTCCTCGCTACAGCAAAACTCATATATAACTGACTGGGCCAATCGAGTGATACATTAACCAGGGAGCTGCAACAATTGTTTACACAGGTTATGCAAAAGACCGAACAACTCTTTCTTTTTAAAAGGGTAGAGTCATAGTCATGCGCAGTCATAGTTTTCATTCCATTTTAAATGTAAATCTGCTTTGAATGTATTTACTGAAAACTAGGTAGCCTACATTCCTTGGCTATGACGCATAAACTGATTGACATAGAACGTAACGCATACATGGCTGTGAGTGTCTCGCCCCTGAAAGACGTTCTGCATGGGTCTTCAATAGAAATTTGAATGAACCTGGATGTGAATGAAAGGTGTGATAAAAACGTAACCGGTTTGATTGAGGCCCGGTAGTGGTTGGATGTTGGCCTAGGTCTTACATCGGACTGACGTCGATCTAAGGAATAACTTTTTTGAGGCATTAGCATTCATCCCAAACTTATTGAACCGCTAGATCTGAAAACGTTCTTCTCATTTCTCTTCTTAGTATCTTTCCGCGATATGACTCATACATTTATTTTATAATCAAGATAACAAATCAAGTAATTCTTCTCGTAAATTTTACATTTAATAGAAACATTGTCACATGATTCACGAGAGCTATTCATGAAATGATAGGGTAGCCTACTATGCTTACTCAAATGGGGGTTAGTACATTTTCCCTTTGAATACGTCAGAAAGAAGTCTGAAAATATTAATTCTAGTCGGTTTGCTGACGCTGGAATGACGTTGAATCGATATTGAACAGTCGGGTTTTAGATCAAATGACGTTCCATGGCCGTCTTTGCCAACGTCTATTTGCAAACGGCGACACAGAGGACTTCGGTCGAACGAAAACGCCTTCATAAAACCGACTTCAAACGCCTGCGTGTCCAGGCCACAGCCTCGGCAGTTCTTGTAAATGAAATACAGCGCATGCATATTTGTGAAATTCGGTAAAATATCAACCACATAAGAGAAAATGACTATCGCATACTTTGAAATGCTGTAGATAATAGCTTGCAGCTTTTAGAAAATTTAAATGCGTCGCTTCTTTGGCTTCCGAAGAATCAAAATTGGCTCTTGTTGATTCCGTCTGGCGCTTCTCGAGAATTGCTGGGTTCGTTTGTCATCTTGCAATCCACTGTAAAACTATGCGTTCAACTACCTTCCCCCTCCAATTATCCATTTTCCTTTCCCACGTCATTTTGCACGCTTCAGGACGACTACTATTCATATGGAATGGGAAGATGATTACAAAAGTTTAAGTGTGATTTTTGTGGTCGCCTTTTATGTTTTGAAGTTGTACCTTATCTTTAAAGCCTGTAATTTCGTAATTACATCAGAACTTTCGGCGGCTTCGCTCCTGGAATCTCACCGGGGCTTTGCCCCTGGACCCCACCAGGGACCCTGAGGCGGGCCCCTGGACCCACGCCGTTAGGTGGAGCGCTTCGCCCTCCCACAGCTCCTTTTGTTGGTACACCTAGGTTTGCCCCCTCCCCCACTTTCAGACATCAAATCCCGTCCTGTCTTGACACTAACAATGAAAATAAATTCAAGTTAGACCTAACGTTAGGCCCAACGTTACCGTTACTTAGGCTTGAAATTGAATTCCGCCACTGCCCAAAGCAACCGACGTTGGGCTGAACCTTGGATATCGCAGAGAGAGCTGCCATAGGTTCTGTGATTCCCAAAAAAGTAGTTATGAAGGAAAAGGCCCTTGCAAGATCTGTTGCGAATCAGGGTGAGCCACCAACTACAAATCACGGTAGGCTAATAAATATATATAGGGCCTAAAAGGCCTAGGTGATCAACTCATGATTTTCCCAGTAACGCTAGGTCAAACTTATTCTGCTTGTAACTTATTCATTGACGGACCTAGCCTTGCTATCCTAACTTAGTACTAACGTTAGAAGTGTAACTTACTCAGTTACTCCTTCATGCATAGTAACCTTAGCAGGGTATCCATATCTAGCCTTGAACTCGAGTGAATCTCTGCATCCAGTCTTGGAACGTGACGTTATTAGGATACTTCTGCATAGGCCCATATTAAGGAAGGCTAACTTCAACAATCAGTTTTTAAACAGCTTTAGGCCCAATCACATTATTATTATGAGTGAATTGCCTCTACTCCATCTTAATGTTGAATCTTTTTGCATCTTATGTATTATTCCTATATCCTTGTGTATGTGGGCATTGTAAAAATTTCATTACTTTTGAAAATTGCAGGCTGGAAATAATTTTTCAGATAAATCCATCATTGTGGGGATGGATAGGATGCTACAATTGTGTTAAAAACTGATAAAAAGATTAAAGTTAGTAGTTCCACAGTTATAGCCGTAGTAGCTAGGCCTAGGCCTACATCAGAATTTAGCAAGGAAAGATAAATTACAATTAAGCTGCCTGCTGCATAGTTTGAAAACTCCATGAAAAGGAACTAAAATAACGGTTGGTTGTATTTATTCATTGTAGCTATTATTCTTTCAGGTGTTTTTATTTAAATTGATGAGAGGTCAGAAAAAATCATTTCTTGCCGCATTTTGTGATCTATATGTGGATGGATCAAGAGGACCGACGTTCAGCCTCCAAGTGCATGAGGCTCCAACACACATCAGTGACCACTGTGTGTTTGTGAGATGGGGTGATTTCGTCATTCGAAGAAAATAAATATTGTTGCCTCCTCTTGCCATAAAAAAATGAAATCGTATGAAACTAGCTGGTAGTGCAACACTCTGACTTCAGAAAATCTATTTATTTTTTGGAAAAATTTTAAATCTCAGTTGGAGGGCACACGGTTTCCCAGAGAAGGCACATGTCCCTTGCCCCCCCCCCCTCCCCCTGGCGACGCCACTCTGTGAAACTCACGGACTTATATACATGGACAGAGCATGTAACGTGTACGTCCTATCCGTAGATTGTAGCCACCGACTGGGACAAAAAGACGCACCTAGATGGCCGCCGTGAACCTATAAACCGTCTGATTTGACGACGACCGTGTAGTATTTTAAGCAAAAGTTTAACTTGAATGGGAAACCTCATCATATTCCAGAAATATGTGAAGGAACTTTGACCTTACCTTGCCATTTTTTAAAAATATTTCAACTATCTTGCAAAATATGGTGATATACTTGAGCAAGTCCAAGCTTTCACACAAAACCATAGCAGACGGCCATTTTGAGGCGCTTTTTCTAACACTACGGTAGCGACAATGTACCGTGCAGTACACTCTCTCCATGTATAGGAAGTCCGTGATGTAACTGTATTTGGTGTGCAAGTAAAGATGCACCGACGACTATGTGAAGGCTCCCAGTATAGGTACCGTCCTACTTTGTATACATACTGTAGTGTTACGTGTAAGTTGTTACTGAACATTCACGTGTGTACTCTGTGTGATATGCCTTACTTAATTACCCCATACTTGTTTGGATCACTATGTGGTGGCAACTAAAGACTGGTGTATGACATAGATATTATGACCAAAGTGGGTCAGAGGTTACACCATTGTTTACTGCAATGTTAAACAAAAAATGCAAATCTTGAATTAGTAGGGAAAATTTGGATTAGCCAGTGTAGTAGACTATCCTATTAAATGAATGGCTCTAATTGAGAATCATGTGACAATAACTTCCTCACAAAATTGTGACATTGATGAGGAGTAACTAGTCCTTGCTTTACCTAGGACATGCAATATTTAAGTCATGAAATTTAAAATTTGCTGTTGTTTCAAAGTAAGTTTGGGGAGATTGCGCTTGCCTTTTACGTCAAAGGCCTTGTGTACTGCTCATGAACAAAGCAGGGGTATATTTCATGGTGTACAGCTATAGGGGAGAGTGGGGAAGTGTATCACGGGGCACAGTGGATCACATCACATGGAAAAAAAAAATCACAAGGCCATCTTTTTTTATATTAAACTTAGTACCTGTGCACCAAATAAAAAACATTTAAACTACCATCTGATGAACATTTTCTGTTGTGACGAAAGGTTTCTTTTTTTTTCACTTAACATAAATTTCCCTTCTCACAACAGCTCGTCGGAACAGTATACATGCAAAACTTCACATTCAACGTATGAGGTTATAGGTAGGGAACTATATAAAGAACACAACTTAGATTCATTATCCGTGATAAAATATTTTCACAACTTCGTGGAAAGGGTATTTATGTGCGGGGCATAATGGATCGTTACACAGAAGATTAGGGTTTGATGGAGTTTTATCGCCCAGTTTCCAACCTATTGGTTCAAGTCGAGTCGGCCACAGTGGATCAGTGATATTTCAAAGGTATTCTGGGAGGGGTTATGTAGATGTGAATGCTACCCTACTTCGTAGCAATACCAGGTTTGTCGTCATCCTACTACAGAAGCAGTCCTGTACAGATGGCTCTCTGCTACAACGAAATATATAATTCAATGTTCAATTGATCCACTCTGCCCCGGTGATCCACTCCGCCCCACTCACCCCTGAGTCTTATGTTGAAGTGAAATGAAACATCTGAGGTATCCGCTTCATTCCAGGAGTAGTATAAAATTAAGTGAATAAGGAGTGTGATCCAGTGCGCACTGTGTAACTTTTCGTAGGGCACAGTGCATATCACTCTTTTAAGTTAACCAATAACTACGAAAACAAAGAATTTCTTTTTTTTTATAAAAAGATTTGTTAATCGTTGGTACACACTACATCTATCAAATGTAAAGTAATAATGATATGTGCATGTCCATTAAGGGGGGGGGGGGGTTATTCGAAAAAATCTGATCAACTGTGCCCAATTCTCCCTTACAAATTATTTCTACCCTTTATATTTTTTAGTTACTAAGTGGGTTTAAAACTGGGGGATGCAAACCATAGAAAATTGTTCCATGTCATTGTTTTGATGTTGATGAATGGAGTCAGAGATTCCTACCCATAATTCCCACTAAAGTTTTGGTGTTCCCAGCGTATAACTCTAACTCCATAAGCTAGCCATACATCAAACCCTGAGGATATAGAACCTTGGGCACATAGACATTTCTTGGAACCAGAAGTATAGCCAAGGGGCTGGTGGAAGTTCTAAGAGTTCCTAGGATCCACGCTTGAAAAGCCATATAGCAAAAAAAAAAAAAGGCAAAAAAGTAATGCGTGTAGACTTCTTACATTTTAGGCACAAACATTGTACCATTTCGCATCTGGAGACCTAAAAATCTATTTGTTCCTCCAGAGAGGAGGGGAACACCCCTCCCCATAGACCTCCCCTTGTCACGCTTCAAAACTAGACTAGGTGAAACAACTTAAAGTAAACAATCCAACCTCACTTGACCCTTCTGTCGGCTTCACAGCATTAGACAGTTATTGTGCAGTGCGCCTTCCTAGCATAAAGTTCAGTGCATGGCCTTGCATATTTTGACTACACAGGCGTCCGTGCAATTTTAAACGCCCTCGTATGCGCACTTCTAATTGGTTCTGTTTGAGGGTTTTACCTCCTGAAAAATGCATGCTTTTTACTGCGCTCACATAATATGATATGTGCACTTTGAAAGGTTGCATGCGCAAGGAGAGCGCCCAGGGTTGCCTTCGTTTTGTACACAGGTTATGAAAACAAAGATATAAACGTCTTTTATTTACTTTTTGAGACGTGGTAGGGTGGTGGTAGCATCAGACACAAAGCCGGCAAGGCCTACAAATCAAAGCAATGCATATGCTACAGAAAGTCAACCTCCCAAAATTACATTTTTCGGTAGAAGAATAGGATTCACTTCGTCCGTTATTTGGAGTCTCGACGTTTAATACGTTAATGTTGTTTTTATTCATTCCGATGCTCCCCTTCCTTAAATAGTTAAAAAAGTGAAACACTACAGCTATACATGATTAGAAAATGTTAAGTCGAAATAATTTTTAATGCAAGCTAATTCTTTAGCCCATTTAAATGAAGCTATTTAACTATGTCACTAACGCATTTGAGATACTTTGTTAACATTGGGAATGTTCACTTTCTTTTGTTAATCAAGTTTTGACAACAATGATTTTCAACTGTAGAAGAAATGTATTCAACTCTAAATTCATGTCATGTACAGCGTTGACGATTACATATTAGATCGTTGTTATTCCAAACAAGAAATTATTTGCAACGTTTGATCATATTCCCTCTTCGGTAAGAGTATAACGTAAAGATCGATACAATTCTCATTAAAGTTAAGATCTTCAAGTGTCATGAAATTCACGAAGATATATTTACCATTTATTCAAGCATTGTTGTTAAGAATTGTTCAAGAAAGGTTCCTACAAAGAGCGTTGGTGATAGATATATACTTACCACCTTTGGAAGCTTTACAAATTGCTTAGTATGACATGCTTACATTAATCTGAAAGAATGTTACACTTCTCTCGATCATTCATTATCGACGTAAAATATTATGCAGGTTGTTCCTTTAAGCTTTGATTGAAGTGTCTGCTTTGATGGTCGGTATTAGTATATCCCTGGACTAGCCAGTTTTACAATTTCGTTTATTTATTATTCTATTCCTGTTTTCGTCCACAGACCAGAAACATGAAAAACAGTAGCTTAGAACGAATTTCACAAAGCTGGATAGGGAGCACAGTCATTGACCAAACTCCCTGACACTCGTCTTGCAATTGATTTTTTAATTATCATAGTACGTAAAATAGGGAAACAAATATTCTGAGCCTGAACAGTAATTGGCAGCAAATAAGTCTTTGCTTACTTTGCTCTCCATCACCAATCAATGAGCAAAACAGAGACCTTTGACCCCGTTCACATAGTAACCAAAACTAGACTCAAGCAATTAAAAAGCCGAGTCTTTGATAATTAAACTTCGGTGGCTCAATTTAAATTCACTCAGCTTGACGATTAAAGTCATCACAGTTTGTTATATTGTGTACAAAGTTCGTACTACCATAATTATACAGATTTGAAGTTCATGTAACAACAAAATTTTATTGATTTAGTAGCTACTCCATACATGTACCATTGATTAATTGAATATTCATAAATTTAAGCAAAGGAGATTGTCCATTTTTACTTTCAAAGCAATATCAATACAAAATTCGAGTTAAAGGGACTTTTGAACGGTCGGATTGTACAGGGAAACCCCGTGGGCCCTCCTTTGTTTACGCGGAACCGACTTTTTAACTGTCCCAATAGCTGTATTGAAAACAATCACAGAAACCGTAGACAACTTTCTGACGAATATCATGACTGGAAAGTTTCCTCGTTTTCTAAGTAACGGAAAATCTATTCCTTTACACTTACAGGCAAGTACATATTGCAGCCCGTGGCCCTTGAATTGTGGGACCAGTCTGTCTTCGTTGAGGAAATGGCTTGTTTCATTGAGCCAGCTGGGTTTTGACAACTAAGTTTTGATATGGTAAAGGGGTCTCAGATTTCAAAGTATTTGGCTCAAATGTGCATTGACATTCGATGTGCACCAGATAGAAGCAAGTTACTTGAATAGTCCCTCTCACTAGCCCCCTTCCGCTCGTATTATCTCATGAGTCCCCATTTCAGACGTGAACCCTAGCTTTTCGAGGGAACCTGTCTCCTAACCTTAACTCCTTGACCTGTCATTAACCCCGACCCCTAACGAACAACCTCAATCCTAACCTAAGATTCGAGGGATCAATAAGACTGGGAAACAATCAGACGAGGACTTGCAGGTTTGAGGCAATGCCATTCAAACTTCCCCTTCACCATGGAAAAGTTACTATATTTGAGGCAGTTATCGTGAGCCCAAGAAATCTGAGCCACATTCGGCTCCATGCACTTCTTCATACAGTCAAGGGAAAATAGGGAAGTCGGGGGAATCACTCAGACGCGTAGTCTGACCGAGTCTGACCGTACAACAGAGCTACAGTCCACAACTGATAATTCGTTATGCGTGTTTAACCCTTCACCGTTGTTTGGGTCCATTTGGACCCATACGGAGAGCTCGGCTGTCACCCATCTTTACTGTTACACGCGGATCTCGAAACCGCGAGTAGCTACCCGAAAATTCGACCACAACAACGAGAGAGACAACAGTTTAAGGTCACGGGGTCAATGGCCTACGGAAGCTGATGCGGGGCGTGCTACGTCCGCTTTTCCGCCCACCCCCGAGGCGCGCAAATATGCCCCGATCGGAGCACAATGGTAAAGGGTTAAACGTGCTTCCATGTAAAGCAAACATTTTACAACGAGGTTCCCTAAGATCAAACAAACACGTCAAACTTTCTTTTTTCTTTCCTAAAAATAAATAAAATTTCTCCTTAGATTTATATCCGTTTCTTTAAAACTGATACACAGTCCAGAAAAAATCAATTGAATCGACCATTTTCGGATGATCAATGAGTAGGCTGTAAAATTGACTTAACAGCGTTTGTTAATACTGTGGACCAAAGAAACGTGACAGATTGAGTCGTGAAAGCTGTCAGATGTGCACTGCTGACATTTGACCAAGAACACCTAAAACGCGCAACATTGAACAAGTTTGAGTGGTACACTGGGAATAACATACTAAAATACACCAATGGTAAACACGTAAAACTACCCGCCATCAGTATGATAACACTCTAAAAACACCGGGGTTGACTTAACCAGTATCGGTAGTATTCATTCCAACCATATCCTGCTTAAGTTTCCTGGTTAAACTAACTCCAGTTCTAGTAACCTTTAGCAGAATTTGCGTTAGCTTAACGCGGATCTACATTAAACGTTAACCAGGATTGTGTTATGTTTAACCCCTGTGTTTTTAGAGTATTCATGGTTAATCCATGTGAATAATAATTAACCTAGTTCTTTACAGTTACTGACCATTTTGTTAACACACTGACGCCATCCTTTTGGCAGAACACTGAAACACGGACTTCACGCATAAGAATTCGCCCGGCATGTGTAGCAGACTATGCGCGTATTCGACTGGTTGAAAAATCAGGTGTCGGCATTTATCGGCGTTGTTTTGTTTATCCCCCATGAAGGAGGGCGTACTCTCCGCCTTGAGACATCATATGCACAAGGTCAATTACTACACTCAAAAGTATGCCACTGAAAGGCATAGTTTCATCCAACTCTTCATCCACACCATGTCCGTCATCACGGGCAAGGTAATTAGAATACACACGTTCTAGATCTAGGTATTAAACATGAACCCCAGGGTAAGTCTTAGGTGGATGCCTTGGGTAGATGCGCACTGTTTAGAAAGGTGTTTCTTGGCTGCTGTCATTGTATTGTACCGATTGCATTCTTTGTTCGGGTTAGGGATTAGGGCTATCGTAAGCCAGTTAGAAAATTTCTTGTTAGTGCGCGTCGCCCCTAAGGTCTTCAAGACATCGTTGCTATCACCCCCCCCCCCCCAAAAAAAAAAAAAAAAAATTCTGGATTTTTTTTATTTGTATGCAATACATATTTGAGTGCTGCAACATTCAATAAACCAGGCACAAAGCAATAGCCTCATTCTTTTGTTTTTCTCCCCATTTCAAACAATCAAAATTTGATGAAAGTATTCAAACTCAATTGGTCTTACGCTTATCTTTTGAAAGACTGAATCATCTTTGTCGTGGCAAAGATGAAGATCACTTTCGATTTCCATGTCAAATTCAACTTTACGCCAGAAGGAATTGCTACTTTCTCTCACTAATGTTGGGGTTTCTTCTAGTTGTGGCTCAGTGGTTTGTGTCCCCTACTCCAATGGAGGGAAGGAAATGAAGATTTTTAATAAAGCTAAATTAAATGAAGGTTCATGGTAAGCAAAAATATATCTGACTTCTTGCCGCAGTCAGTAACACGCAATGCCATCGCAAATGAGAATGAACTCTTGCATGCCGAGGGACGTCTCATATAATGAATGCAAAATTATTTGCATTAGAGCTATATCACTTTAGGAGGAAAGACGTTATCCTTTACGGTCATTTCATTATTCTATTAGACTGGAGTCATAATCTGCTTCAGAACACTAGCATGTGTACAGTATTTTACTCTTCGAGCACGAAAGCCGCATACTTAGGCGAAATTTTAATTAAGGTTTCGGTTTTTAAAAAACGTTATTAAAAAAAAGTTATTAAAACCCTTCCATTCTTGAACGATAAAATGATCCATTACATTTCGTTGAACTTCTAAATTTCAAACGCCAAAGTGTAATTAAAAATTTTCACTCGGATGCCGGGAAATTGTCTTTTTTCTTCCAAAAATGACATTGGCATCTAGTTATAGAGTTAATACCTTTGGAGAAATTATATTAAATTGAAACGTAAAAACAATCAGAGTAGTGTTAGATTGCATGTGGTTAAACTTTCGCTACTATTTAATTGTCCTAATGAAAATATTATACCCTAAATTGAAGAACAGGTTAACTGTTAATATTCCTCGGAATTGAATTTTTCCGTCACTACTAGAAATTAAGAAATACTTTTCCATTCTAATTTGACTTTGGTAAATGGACTCGTTGAGTCGGCATTGATAACTTAATAAAAGCGTTAAAGGGTACTTCCTAATGGAAATTCTGGTAATTAACATGACAAGTCGAATTTCATATCCAACAGTTACGGGAAAAGTCCGGATTTGGAATTTTGTGGTGGTCTGACTTCTAACCGTTTTGTGTATAACTTGCAAGAGTGTCTGGTCACCAATTTTTGAAAATTGAATTGAGCCTTTCAGTGCTGGCTCATTAAAGAATTACTTCTATGTACGATGTGTCGATTGTTAAAGTGTGACCATTTGTCATTGGTATGTGAAGAAAATTAAAACAGTCATGGGAAATTTCCTAAGTGGCTAACGATAGCCCTAATCCCTAACGTAATCCTTAACCCTAACAAAGAATACAATCGATACAATACAATGGAACACAAAACAACCAATCAAGAAACACCTTTTTAAACAGTGCGCACCAACCCACCACCTCCCCCCCCCCCCCCCCCCCGCAAAAAGAGTCTCTTTAAGAACTGTTTGTGACCGATATTTCAAGCACAAATTATATTTCCTGTTACTTTTACGTGGAATAATGTGAGACAAAAAAATAACCAAAATAATGGCAGAGTTTCTTCATATTGTTTTTTACTTCAAATTTCTTCAAAATACAAGGTCGTGATTCGACATGAATGGTAAAAGATAACAATTAAAAAAAAAACTGACATTACCGTCATGAAGCAAGCCTTTCAGATAGCGTGCCAGACACTCTAAGAATAACGGGGATAACACCTAACAATATATATACTTTGCTAATTATAGCAGGGGATTATTCCCCAATGTATCATTCTGTGATACCTTTTTATTCGTGTTTGTTTTGGTTTAAGTTAACTTTTCAAATCTGCAATGCTATACTCACAACACTAGTGTCAATATCATGCCCAAATTATCTCACACTTATCAACCATAACAGTCATCTTCCCCTCTGCGTACACTGGGAGTCAAAATGTTTCCTCGTGTGTTATGCTGGTCGAAGAACTATGTATGCAGGGAGCATACCACGGACTTATATACATGGACATAGCATGTAACGTATACGTCCTATTCGTAGCTGGTCGCCACCGACTGGGACAAAAAGGCTCACCAAGATGGCCGCCGTCAAGCTCTAAATTGTCTGATTTGACGACGACTCTGTAATATTTTAAACAAAAGTTAAACTTGAATGGGGGAAAGTGTCATAATCCTGCAGTAAGTGAAAGGATTTTGACCTTACCTTTCTTGAGCAAATCCGAACTTTCACACAAAACATAGCAGACGGCCGTCTTGAAGCGCTTTTTCTCACAATAAAGCGACAATGTACAGTGCAGTATGCTCTGTCCATGTATAAGAAGTTCGTGGAGCATACACACAATTTTCAAAAAATTTGAGCCCACAAACGGTCCCAGACTTGTAGGCAGAATCTAGTGAATCGTTATCTTCGACCTTCAAGCCTCGAATTTTGCAAAAGTGTTTACTTCGATAAAACAAGATAATTAAAAAATAGTCCTACAAGTACCGCGTAAAATAATACTACCATATTCCGGGTATAACTTTAAGAACTAGATATACAAAGATTATAGATAAGAAAGACAGCCTAAAGGTGACCCGGACTTAGGGATATGCCATCTCTAAGACGCCAACGGAGGCGCTTGAGATTGGTCCCGATGGCGTAGTGTGCGATGCGCCACAGAAGGATTGTTCCTTCTGACAATCCCCGTTCTACCAGACCAAAGAAACTTAAACACAGCCCGTCGAGTCGCCACAAGAAAGGGATAATGAACCTGTTGATAACGGTTACCTCCCCCAACAGACTAATGTGGCGATCACTGAAGTCCATCAATCTAGCTTCCGCCACGTCCACTTTCTCGTTCCAGGTAAGTAACTGAGGTGACCAAGACACGAACAACACATCATTGATTTTCATGGCATCGTCTACCCATGATGCCTAGAAGGGCAGTTGCTTCGGCCGCCACTCACCAAGACGAAGCCCCTTTGTCTTAGTGGGATTTAGTCTGGCACCTGTCGCTCTTTGAAAAAGACACAGCGTGCCAGTTAGGACCCTGAAGGAAGCTAGATCTGAGACTACACATGTGACGTCGTCAGCATACTGGAGGCACTTGACTTCAGCACCACCGGGTATGTGAAAAGCCTAAACAAAGACTCAACTTGAAAGGCTCTCGCAATGGACTCACTAAACAATACATAGAGAAGGGGTGATAGAGAACACCACTGCCGAACCCCACGCTGAACTCTGAAGGGGTCTGACGGTAGATCATTAACAATAACCCGACTATATACGCTATTATACAGTAAAGACGTCCATTTAACAAAAATTAGGTTCAGCGTATACTTGTTCAAAACTTTAAACAGGAAACCATGATCAACCATGTCGAAGACCTTCTCCTGATCGAGGGAGATGAGCGCACACGGAAGGTCTCGGTCCATCCCATATTCAACTATGTCTCGTACCAAATAAAGGTTCCGATGAATACTGTGTCTCCGCACCGCACAAGTCTGAAAAGAACATTCAAGATCTGACATGACTGATCCCAGTCTGTTACAAAGGGCTTTCGTCAGCATCTTGTAGTCCACATTCAACAAGGTAATTGGTCGCTTGTTTTGGGGGATCTGGGGGATCTCCAGACTTTGCGAAAGTACCCCAGAAGGGTTCGTAGAACTCCACAGGGATATTATCGGACCAAGGTGACTTTCCACCCTTCATCTTCGAAACTGCCTTCCAGAGCCCGTCGACAGTCAGGGGAGAACCAAGTTCATCGTTGTGCTCTTTAGAGGGGGTTTTGTCGATATTGTCTAATAGAGACTTTTGAAGACCCTCATCAACCTCTGCCAGGGTATACAGCTGTTCATAAAATGTTTTAAATACATCCACGATGTCGAGAGGGTCCTTCTGTTCTCTACCATGGAGGTCACGAGCTGCTTTTATGCGACGGTCAATGGCCTGCTTTTCAGCGTCCCGGTAGAATTTGATAGTTGGTTTTTTCTCCGCCTCCACACAATTCACCCGAGCACAAACATTTTCGATCGATACACTGCTGAATTGCCTAAGGTGTGGAGCAGTCCCTCTCCCTCTCCCTAGAGCAAAGCGAGAGAAACTGCTCCCTTCTTTGACGAGTTCTTGCGACACAGTACTTCACAGTAAAATGTTTGATCCGTTGAGAAGGCTGGCCTCCATGTTCGCCACTCTTCGTACATAGCCTTGAACTGCTCTCTGGAGTCAGCCACATTGAGAACATCTGGCCAAGACTCTGCAGGCTGAAAGGAGACAGTAACTGTCAGTAACATGATCCCAAATTGGACATGTCATAACGTCACAGTCACTTGGTGACATTGAGGGTGGAGAGTACACCCTGCCCAGACTTCAGGCGTCTGTGCCATCAGGGCGGTGCCAAGTGAACACGGAGAAGCCGGGATGTTTCACTCTCCAAACATCAACCATGTCGTGATTCTTGAGGAACATGTCCAATTCCGCCATTGGTACTATAGCCTCAAGATGTACAAGAGGACATTTGGTCAGCCTGAGGGTCGGGGACGCAGTAAAAGTTTCCAGCCAGGATGCAGGGGGCACTTCCAGGAACGAGAGGATGGAAAGGTCATGAAAAAGTCCCTTCTGTCTGAAGGTCGATTGGGTGCATACACATTACACACAAAAAAACTCCCACAAGGATGTCTCATTGTAATGCATACCAAGCGGCCCTCATCATCAGAATCCACCAGGTGTGGATATCATCCTCGCTCACAATGTGTGTCTCCTGGAGAAGAACAAAGTTCACACCCACTGAATTACAAAATTGGAATATCCTTGACCTCTTCCTACTATGCCTTATACCATTAACGTTGAGAGTCATTAGGGACAGGAATTCGGACATGGTGGGATGTGAGGCTAGAGACTAAACACCTGTCCAGACCTAACCTTTTCATGTTCATTGCCTAGGCTCATAGTTGGTGGCCCAGACAAGTACACCCCTTGATGCGGCGTCTCACCCGAGGCAGACCTCTTCAACTGAGATGTTTTAACTGACTCATCCCCCTCCCGGAAGTCCACAGAATCAAAACAGCTCATTCCTGATGGTGGGGGCTTTGGTACAGGCTCATCGACGACAGACATAGAGTCAAACTCAGAGTCCGAGGAGAGCTGGAGGTCACCTCCTACTGTGGACACTCCAGCCTCCTCGGGTGTTGGGGTTTCTCGAGGGGTGTTGGGGAGTCACCGGGGGTGCAAGTTCTTCGTGGATTGAGGACGTCAGCTCCTCCACCAAGGGTTCTGGACCTGGGGGTGGGGGCTCAGGGGCCGACCCCACATCACCACTCACACGAGCAGAGTACGATGTGGGACAGGCCCCGGAGAGATGTCCCCCCCCCCCCCACACACACACACAGAGATTGCAAACCACCTATAGTTGGGACATTCCTCGGAGCCGTAAGTACAACGCCACATGTCGGAGACAGTTCCGTATTGGCTTAACACCCTCGCATCCAGGCTTTGGTCTACCTCATAGTTGAGATATAGTGCTGTCACCACCAGGGAACGTCCATATGGGGTGACAGTGAGGCCCTCATTTCCCTTCAAGGCGGACACGCCCTTAACACGGACTTCATCGGACCTAAACTCGAGGTCATACGTGTTACGGGCCACAAGGGCCTGCAACATCTCTAAATCTTTAATTTGTATACCTTTACTTTTCAATTAACTAAACAGCCGAGGAGGCGAAACAATATCCTCTGAACTAAACCTCAACTCAACAATGCTGCTATTCCTACACACGGGCAAAGCAGCTTTGGGAGTGGCACAAGGCCACGAAGCAACAGGGGGAGAAAATCTCAGCAACCTAAGTCAAACCCAGGTTAGGAAAAATAATAGGAAACCAACACAAAAATACACTATGGAACTGCGTGCTTTAACACGAGCACGATCAAGCCACGAATAATGAAGTATAGCATAATTTAGAATATAATATAGTATAGTATAGCACAGTACAACAAGCAAGCCAGCACAGAGCAATGCAATGCTAAAATTCAGCACGAGCCGTCGACGAGAGCCCGCGAAAACACGTTTGCTCTCGACGAAGAACAGAACTGAACTCTCCAGAGTCCAAGGGCTACTTTTCCAGTCCTCCCAACCCTCTGGCAAAGGGTCGTTCGGCGAAACCAAGCTTGATACTGCT